>JASDDO010000024.1:818425513-819625513 GCA_030015575.1 Agapanthus africanus | reverse complement strand
CACTTACATCAATATTAAGACAAAATGGTATTAAGAAATCAAGATTTAACGAAAATTGAAATGTGATATATACCTCCGGAGACTAAAGTACGAGCCTGGGCCCAGGCAGCAGCACGAGCGGGACGTTAGTTCCTCCGGTGAGGAACAGCCGGTGACCCGGACGTGGACGCATCTCCAACTAAAAAATAAATATCGATAAAATTACATGAATTTCATGTTTATTCTTAAAGGATATGTAAAATGAATAAATATTTTATATTTATTAATACAAACCTGCAAACTGAGAGGAGGGTATGGAAGTGACGGGAGTGGCCCCTGCACCAGACGAGGACGCGCCACCTATAATTAGACAATCAAGTATCAGCTATATAAGTAATTGCAAAAATAATGCGTATATCAATAATATAACATTCTAAATCAACATGTATACATTATAGGATATATAAACATACCCGCAGGTGCGGTGGTGGGCTCTGCCGGAGATGTGAAGGCACCACCTACAGCCCGAGATGTAAGTACGTAAGAGCAAAAAGAATGTATGTATATTTATGATATAGCATTTTAAATCAATATACATGAACTATATGATATATAAACATACCTAGAGGTGCGGGAGTGGCCTCTGTCCCTGATGTGGACGCATCACCAACAGCTAGACAATCAAACATTGATAATGTAAGTAATTTTGACATGAACATGCATGTATATCTATAATATTACATTCAAAATGAATATGTGTGCAATATACCTGGAGGTGTGGCAAAGTCCACATGGAAGGAGGCATTCGAAGGGGTCTCCGATCGGGGTGCAAGAACGGTCCTCTGAAGCTCCCTACGCAGCTCTCCGGGCGGCAGAACCGCTCTGCCTCTGCCGATGCCGCGGCTGGAGCTCCTGCCGCCCCTCGCTGCTCCCGTCATCATCATCAAATCTAGATAAAATGGTTCGTGGATGCATTAGACAATCATTACAAGCATTGACTATATATGTATAGATCGTAAAATGTGAAGTAATAATATAACATTACTGATAACATTTTTCGTTTCGTGGGCGTATTAGACATATCTACTTAGATTTCATCATCGATATCATTTCTAACCTACGTAACTTCATGATCAGCCGAAGACAACCCGTCTTTCGAAACAGACGGTCGGAGCACTCTATGTCTTCTCTCTTCTTCATCCTCATCGCTTTCCTCGAATTCTGGAACATCGTAGACATCCCTGGATTTCCAACGGCATACGACACTCCATCCCAGATGCTTCAAACACTGTGAGTAGTATACTTGGAACGCTTGGTTCGGAAAGATAAACAGATCTTCCTGACCTTAAAATCGAAGTGTTCACACTGGTCAATCCATATTCATCTTTCCAAGTCCCGAGATTGCTTCTCCACTTATCCATATCGGTTCGTGTATCGTACCAAGTACACTGAAATATATAAAAGGTCTCTGATCGTCAGGGATATTGGATGCCGAGTATACAATTTAAGTATCCATAATAAATCACACCATCCGATCCTACCGTCGCAATCCCACTATTCTGAATGGTTCTAGATGTTTCTATGTCCTTAACTTCGAATTTGTATCCAAGGACACCGAATCCTTTATAATTTGCAACCTCCATACGAGGAAATTGAGCTAAACATCTTGAATCACTCTCTAATGATGCAGACAAGTTCGGATCGTGGATCTTACAAAACAAATTTTACGACAAATACATAACGATATAAGTTTAGATTAAAACTGATAGCAATAACATGTTATTCGAATAACTTATATGATCTGCAAGCCAATCGCAAAAATTATCTTGATGATATTTTTCCAATAGTTCATCGTTCCAATCAGGATGCCCTTCACGTTCCTCGTTAAAATGAATTTTGTTCTTGTCAATAAATTATGACATTAATATTATTTCATTTCATACACACACAAACACAAATATAACAATTAATCCAAAAAAACTTACTCTCTAATTTTTTCAAGACATGCATAATTAAGCAAGATAAACCGGTATATCTTGTTGATAAATATAGTGTCCACCCTCTTATAATTGGTTTTACCATATGGCCCGTCTTGAATTCTTCGAGCCCGGTTAAGTCTCGTCTCAATGTTCTCGTCCAGATAGCGGGAACAAAAGTGGTTGCTTCATCTAGAAAATTATTTTGCATGATCTCTGGTTGATTTCTATTGCGTATATACTTTGTAAGGGTGTAGAGGTACCTAAAGAAAATATGCTGAATAAATAAATACGGGCATACAGGACAACAATAATTTTTAAAATTGCGCGAAACGAAAAATTCCATGTACCTCTCGACGGGATACATCCATCGATATTGTACCAATCCGGCTAACTTATCCTCAGTTACAAGATGAACCGTCAGGTGTATTATGATATCGAAGAATGACGGTGGGAAAATACGCTCAAACTTGCAAAGTATCAACGCGATAGAATTTTCTAGTTTATCCAGTGTCACAACATCCAGTGTTTTAGCGCATAACTGTCTGAAAAAACAATATAGGTCGTTGATTACTAGACCAACCGATTCGGGGAGAGAACTCCTGAGGGCTAATGGGAGAAGGTGCTCCACGATAACATGGTGATCATGACTTTTCAGCCCATCGATCTTGCCTTTCATAATTTTTATTTTCTTGCTGAATAATCCTGAGAAACCTGTGAGAACTTTCAAATCATGCAACACCTGCAGGAATCTTTTCTTCTCTGGTTGTGACATATGATAAGCGGTATTGGGAAGTACAAACTTGCCTGGTTTACCTGCTACCGGTTTAGGATGCAATTCACTTCTTATTTCCCAGTCCTGTAGATCCATCCGAGTATTGAGGTTGTCTTTCGATTTCCCGTCTTTACAAAGAAGCAAGTTGAGTATGTACTCGGATACTCCTTTCTTTATATGCATGACGTCCAGATAATGACGCACTAAATTTGTTGACCAGTACGGAAGCTCGAAGAAAATGCTTAACTTGTTCCAGAATGGTGGTTTGATCTGTTTTTTCGGATCCATCCCGAAGGTTATATTATTGTAACCATCCCACTGAGCAGTCACGTCCTCTTCGGAAAATGGGGCTGGAGGTCCAAGGAGCTCCTGATGACCATCAAAATGAATAGCGTCTAACCTGTAGGGATGGTCTAGAGGCAGGAAACGTCGATGGCCGCAATAACAAAGCTTCCTGCTAAAATTCAAGAATTTCGATGTTGTATGTTGATGGCAATGAGGACATGCTTTGTGACCATGTACGGACCAACCTGATAGCATTCCATACGCAGGAAAGTCATTAATTGTCAACATTAAAGCCACACGCAGTATGAAGGTTGTATTTGTGTTTGCATTATAAGTTTCTACACCATCAATGAACAAAGATTTTAACTCCTCGATAAGAGGTCGGAGATAGACGTCGATATTATTTCCCGATGAGTTTGGTCCGTCGATAAGAAGAGACATCATAAAATATGATTGGTCCATAGCCAACCAAGGCGACAGATTATAAATTATCATTACAATGGGCCATGTGCTGTGGCTTCCAGCCATATAGTTGAATGGGCAGAAGCCATCACTAGCCAGTCTGAGCCTGTCATTGCGTGGATCGCTATTGAATATTGCGTGTCTCCTATCGAAATCCTTCCATGCCGGTGAATCTCTTGGATGGCTCATTTTTCCATCTTCACTTGGAGGTGCATGGTGATGCCAAATCATTGCCTCGGCTGTTTTCTTGCACCTGAATAGCCTCTGCAGCCTATGTGTTATGGGAAAGTATCGTGCTATCTTGACTGGTATATCGGGCTTCTTATCAGAATCTTTCGTCTTATACCTGGCATCTCCGCATGTTGGACACTCTTTCAAATCTGAATTCTCTTTCCGGTACAACACGTAATTTTTGGACATGCTTGAATCTTCTCACACTTCAGACCCAAATCAGACATCATCTTCTGGGCTCCGTACCAGCTGTCGGGCATGTTATTTTCCGGGGCCATAGAATCTTTCAAGAACGAAAGAAGTATTGTGAATGACTTGTTGCTCCATCCATTTAGGCACTTAATCTGGAAAAGTTGGACGAACCATGAAAGGGTGGAATACTTTGCATTCTCATAAATTGGTTTTCTAGCATCATTCATGAAATTTTCATATTTATCCGCACGCGGTCCTTGACCGGAAGGAATGTCATCTTCGGTACAAATAGATTCACCTAGGGCAGCCTCTACCATATCCTCCATTTCTTCTGATGAAAAGAAATTACCGTCTTCTTCTTCTGTCGCATTACCGTCTTCTCCTTCTTCTCCTGCCGCATTATCGTCTTCTCCTTCTTCTTCTGCCACATTACTGCGTTCTTCTCCTTCCCGGTTGTTCCCTAATTAAAAATCAGGAGAAGCTTCAGAAGAAGCATCACGTGCTCACACGTGACCAGTTGTCACGTGTTGGCACGTGATGTTTAAAGCAGCGGCAAAAAGCACATTCATCCCCTGATTAAAAATCAAGAAAAAGCTCCAGAAGAGGCATCACGTGCTCACACGTGACCAGTGGTCACGTGTTGGCGCGTGATGGTTAAGCAGCAGCCAGAGAACAGAGCGCGGAAGGAGAGAAGCCCATTCCAGGGGTTACGAGCCTACACGTGACCAGGGGTCACGTGGCCATACGTGACCGGCTTTAAGAGCCTTATTTTTTAACAGAATTAAATTCTGAGGATAAATCTTTCAAATCTTTCCAAAATGAAGAAGGATTATCTAAAACCGTTGGATTAAAAATCTAAAGGTGATTAAATATCACCAATTTATGGAAAAATCTTGGACTTGGAAAGATTTCCCTCTAAATCTAACCAAAATAATAAATTGATATCTTTGGATTTAAAATTCAATGGTGAATAAAATTCACCCAACAATCTAAAGGCCCAGATTAATGATAAATATAAATCAAATCTTTCAAAGAGAGATTTACCAAATAGATTGATTCTTTTCCTTCTCCTATAAATAGGAGCCAAGAAAAGAAGAAAAAAAATGACCTTTGGAGCTTTTCTTTTGATACACAGAGAGAGATATATAGAGCCTTTGATTCTCTGCAAAAAGAAAACCTTAGGTAAGAAAGAAAAGGGAGGCTTCAAAGGAGAATTTAATTCTCAAAAGAGTTTAACTCTTAAATAAAGAAATGAACTTAGTTCTTTCTCTGGTTGAGGATCTGCAAAGTGCACATCTCCCCATGAACTGAGAATTTAATTCTCATTGGGTTGAGATCCTGCCATGCAGATCTAAAACACAGAAGAGGAACTGAGTTTTGAGAATTTAATTCTAACAGAATTACAGGAATTTAATTCCTTTGAGATAAAATTAGGGTTTAATCCTATGTTATGGGAATTTAATTCCTTCAGAATGAACAAACTAGGGTTTAACCCTAATTGAGAACATAATTCTCTCAAACTCACAGGAATTTAATTCCCTTAAGAAAAGAAATTAGGGTTTAACCCAATTTAAGAATACAATTCTTCAGAAGAAAACAGGAATTTAATTCCTCTAAAGTTTGTTGTTAGGATTTTAACCCTATGAAGAATTTAATTCTTAAAAGTTGAATAGATCTTTAAAACATGCAAAGAACCAGAGTCACGTGCTATCACGTGACCCCTCCAAAGATACACAGAAAAGAACTTTGAAGCAAGCACCTCACGTGTTACCGCGTGACTCCTGCAAAGATCCATAAAAAAGAACTTTGAGGCAATGCCTCACGTGCCCCACGTGATCTCTAAAGCACACAGAGAAAAAGGCAAAAGGAAACAGAAAAGAGCTCTAGGGCGCCATCACGTGTCGACACGTGACCCCTAATGAACATTCTAACAGATCAAAGCATAAGCCCCCATCACGTGCCCACACGTGATGGCTTTCAGAATCAAAAGTGTTAAATACTTATCTGTAGAACAAAATAAAGGGAAGCAGGGCGCTCTCACGTGCTACCACGTGAACCCTTGGCCGAAGCTCTAACAGATAAACGCCCAAATTCTCATCACATAACAGCACGTGATACTTCAAAGTATTCAATTCTTTTGACAGAACAAAATAAGGGGAATCAGGACGCTCTCACGTGTCCGCACGTGACCCCTCTCTCCTTAGTGTTTAACACTAGTCTGGAGATTTTGTCCCCAGTGTTTAACACTGATTTGCTTAGTGTTTAACACTAATTTGAAAACTCTGTTCCCAGTGTTCAACACTGATTATCTTTTAGTGTTTAACACTAACTTGTTAATTTTATTCCCAGTGTTCAACACTGTTGGTCTCTAGTGTTTAACACTAGCTTTAGCCCAATTGGCTAAGTTTCCAGAGGCAAAGCCTCTCCATCAATAAACCAACAGAGGGCCAATATCCCAAACATGATTGAACTTAGCCCAAGCTGGCCATAAGTCCTCAATTCAAACTTAACTGGGCAAATGGGCTCATAATATAATAATTGATCTTAGTTTCCAAATTGGACTACAGATCACTTAATCTACCTTAGTTTAAGGGTACATCTCTTCACTCCTTTGATACTCGGCGTTGTAATTCCTCAACGTCTTCAAAGAGGTGGCGGGTCCCGATGACCACACATTGATACGGACTGTGGGGTCCTTAAACTCATGGACTATGAGGTCCTTAACCTTGACCGTAATGTCTTAAAACTAACACTGGACTGTGGAGTCCTTAAACCCACGGACTATGAGGTCCTTAACCTTGACCGAAATGTCTTAAAACTAACAACGGACTATGACGTCCTTAACCTTGACCGTGATGTCTTAAAACTAATATCGGACTGTGGAGTCCTTAAATCCATGGACTACGACGTCCTTAACCTTGACCGCAACGTCTTAAAACTAACAATGGACCGCAATGTCCTTAAACTACCTATTGACCGCAATGTCACTAAACTAAATAACAGGGCTCCCCTAATCGCTCTCTTGTTGGATCTAAACGATCCCGTTAAGTTGATCTTAGTCTAAAACTAGACTAACATATCCTTAACAAACGTTTAAGTCGATCTTAGTCTCAAACGAGGCTAACGTATCCTTAAACACAACCCCCAAACCCAAATCTAAGATAATACGGATTTGGACTTGTCCATGCCCTACGGGCGACGACATAACTCAGTCTCCGTATACAATCCATGGGAAACCGAACACGAATCAAACACACACGACACGAAGTGATCATCTGGAGAAGGAAAAAGTTGTTACCGCAATGCGGTAGCATAATTAACTGTGGGGACTTGCGCCTGCAGGGAAGAGCGTCCCCACAATCAAAAACCCCTCAAGCGAGGGGGAATCTGACGAAATCTGCTACATCGGACGCATCCGTTTAATCCTTCGATACACGGTGTCATAAATCAACTTGGCATCTCCGGAGAGGTAGACGGATAGCACCAATTAGCATCTGCCCCGAATCTCAGGCAAGACGTCCATGTCTTGGCCGCTATTCGGAGGGGAACAGATTCTGGCACGCTCGGTGGGACATTTTCCTCTTTCCACTCCACACTTCGTATGTCGTGATTCGCGAACCAATCGCGGTTTGCTAATGGTTGCCTTTGGGTTTCGAAGTACTAAGACTTGGTGTTTCGTTTGCTGCAGAAAGCAAAAGGATCAATGGCTGGCAACTGCTCGAACTGCTCCAACTGCAAATGCAACCGACGCTCCGCCTCACCTGGAGGTGTAGCATATGGACCACAGGCTGCTTCCCTATTCACTATGCCTGTGGAGCAAGTGACTCAAACTACCACCGGTCTATTCTTTGGGACCATGCTCCCGCCGGTGAACATTAACAACCCAATGCCCGTACCGGAAGCGTTAAAGAAGTCGGTCTTTGATCGACTTGCTACTCCCACGGCCCCTCTCAGCGGGTCGTCCAACTCCTCGGTCTTCACCAGACTGAGCCTGAACTCCAAAGGGCCTGCCAAAAAGCCCATGATACCTGAGAAGGCCATCCCAAAGAAGACAGCTGCTCCCGAAGTCGTCAAGGCGGCTTCTACTGCCAAAGAGTCGGTCTTTGCAAGACTGGCTGTCCCAGCTCCCGCTCCGGTTTGAAGGTCTGTCTTTGACAGATTGGATACCGCCACTCAAAAGATGTCAGTCTTCAAGAGGCTGACACCGGCAGCAGCCCCTCCCCAAAACAGGGGGCAAGACGAAGCCGTCGCTGAACCAATCCCAACAACTCGCCATGCCCAACGTTGCCATTGGCGCCGGATAAGGAAGAATAGGGGCAACTCCCCCTCCGGACTAACTCCACCAGCTCCAACGGTGGAAATTGAGGCTGCTGTTCCAACCGGGAACAGCTTCGAGCTATTAAACAGGGTACGCAGAAATTCGCCAACTGCGGTTCTCAAAAAATCCCCTCCACCTGTGAAGAATGTTATAGAGGCAAAGCCGGAGCAGCCTCCTCAACGGCTGTCCTCCAAAATTTATAAAGTCTGGCGGAAGGTTCAAGACTCGGTAATTGACCAAGATCACTCTCGTCAACAGAAAAGGGTGAAGGTGCAGGAAGAAAAGAACCGTCACGTCAAACAACAAAGGACGACAACCGCTTGGGTGCCCGCTGCAACGGCTCCCTCCACGTCGACTACTCAAAAGAGAAGAAGGCTGGATAGAGTCCCCACTCCTGCAGCAAATGTCAAGGACAATAAGCCTAAACGCCCTAAGTCTGGGGGCATGATGGTACATACGGTATACATGGCTTTGGGAAAGGAGGACAGCCGTACATCCACGGGTCATAGACCGCTTACACGGTCAGTGACCAAAGCTCAGGAGCAACAGCAGAAGCTCCAGGAAATGATGAACGCGATGGCCGCACTCACTGGGCCAAAAGAAAGCCCCGAAGCGTCACCTGATCAACGCCAGGAGCAAGAAACCGACGCTGAATTCCTTCATAGGATATTGGAGAAGAAGGATAAAGAGGCTGCCGAACAAGCAGCCAATATACAACGAATGGCCCTCCTGTTCCAGGACATGGTGGGAATGATGATCCAATAAGATTCTCCTGCTGAAGATCCTCCAATCGTTCTTGAAGACGTCAGGGGAGAAACGTCAAATCCTCCACCCGCTCTGTCAACAGCCAAGGAGGAAATAATCTCCAAAGCTGACCTAGACGAATATATAGCTCAGCAGATACGAGTTCACCAGGCAACTGAGGCAGCCGGTCAAGTTGTCAGGACGGGGAGACCATATCTGAGCTGGTATGACCAGATCAAGTACCCGCCGGGCTATACAATACCGAAATTTCATGTCTATAAGGGGACGGGCAATCCCTACCAGCACGTTGCCCAGTTCAGGGCGCTTTGTGGCAACACCGGCGACGATGATAAACTCTTGCTTCGCCAGTTCGTCGGTAGCTTGTCAGAAACGGCATTCGAGTGGTACTCTGAGCTCCCAAATGAATCTATTAAAACATTTGCAGAGATGGAGCTGCTGTTTACCCAACGTTTCGCAAGTGCCAGCGAACGCACTCCGATAACGGCATTAATTAATGCCAGGGTGAAACCAGGTGAGACGTGGGTCCAGTACGCTATATGCTGGCGAAACTTGTGGTCGAAATGCGAACAACGCATTGAGGAGGCGCCCGCGGTGGGCATGTTCGTGGGTACCCTAGATCCTCATGCAACTATCTCACAGTTCATGATGTTTTTAAAGCCAACCACGTTCCAGGCTTTGATCGACAAGTTGGCCCAGATGGACCAGATGGGTCACAGACCGTCTCCCCCGAAGCCAGAACCTCGGAATGACAAGGGTAAAGGGAAGGCGACCTTCGTTGCGAAAACTCAGCAGCAACCCAATGCTCCAAAGCTGGCAGATCAGCTGGAAGAAAGACGGCGGTATTACAATGAGAAAATGAAGCGCCCCTACTCATTCCCGCAGGATAAGAAGAAGAGGCTATTCGAGCTGGCAATACGCAACAGGCTTATCAACTTGCCAATCCCAAGGCGACCGCCGCAACCCAGTAAGGTGAATAACCCCAACTACTGCCCTTACCATCAAACGGTAAGCCATCTGATTGAGGATTGCTTCGTCTTTAGAGGATGGATTGAAGATCACGTGATCTCCCACTCGTTTACGGACGATGAAAAACTCCTTGCACTAAGAAATTGGGGGCAGAGCCTGAACCGGAGCTTGTGTGGCCAACAGACGAAATGATCGATGCCTTTCTAGACGAGATTCGTTTGAAAAGTAAAGCCGACCAGGAGCGTGAGATGGCCGCATCAGAAGGAGCCAAACGCAGGCGATTAAACGAAAGAGTTGAGGTACTCCCCCCAGATCGAAAGGCACCCGACGCGGATAAAAACATATTCAAGATGGGGAAAAGGTTTGCCAGAGCCATGTCAATGGGAATGAAACTACCACCCTCGGAAGAAAACACGCTCGATGGGGCGGAGAGGCACCCTAATTACTGCTCATATCATCGGAAGATTTCACACCCCACTGAGGAGTGCGACGCTTTTAAGACATGGTGGCAGGGATATGTTGCTCATCGGCAACGATTTAAGCGAATGAAACACAAAACTCGTCGGGAGCAGAGAAGTACGACCGAAGGACACAAAAGAACTACCGGTAATTGTTACACGGTTAATGCCGGGGGATCGCAAGTGCTCACATTCGGGAGCGATTCTGACAAGGAAACGGCTCTTAGCCCCCTCTTTAAACAGTCCACCTCGGGAAAAAAGGAAGAACCAGAAGCCTGCGAAAAGATTCAGCTGCGCAATCGCACGCTTCCGGAAAAGAATCTCGGACCTACAACTAGAAAAGATAAGGGAAAGGAAATGGTCGCTGAGGATATCACCTTAGATGACCAAGTTATGAAAGAGCTGACTGCCAAGGACCCGTCTAAGAAGAGTAGGGTGGACTACAACATCCTAACGCACCTGAGGAAGCTACCCTCGCAGCTCAGCATTCTCGACGCCCTTCTGTTATCAAAGGAAGCGAGAGATTCATTAATCAAGGCGCTACAAGAGCCCGAACAATTCCAAGCCTTCCTCGCCGAAGAAAGGATGAAGGATGAACTGGAAGAAGTGCACACGGCCGATATCACTTTCGGTGACGAAGACCTGCTCCTTGGGACGTACGACCACAACCGTCCCCTATACGTCTCTGGATATTGCCACGATATAAAGATAGGCAAAATCTTGGTTGACAATGGGTCTTCCGTTAATCTCCTCAACATGCGGGTGTTAAAGGAAATTTGCATGAGCATCCAGCACCTTGCTCGGGACAAGATCACCATCTCCGGGTTCGACTCCCAATCATCGAGAACTCTTGGGTCTGTGATATTGACGCTACGCTTTGGGCTACTCGTCACGGACATTAAGTTTCACGTCATAGATGCCAAGACATGTTACAATGCTCTGCTCGGTCGACCTTGGTTACACGAGTACAACATCATCCCTTCTACGCAACATCAGTGTATGAAGTATTTCAAGGATAGTCTCGAGTATACCGTAACAAGTGAGCTAAACCCATTCTCCGTGAACGAAGTCCGCAAATACGAAGAAGCAAAGTACTTTTTGCCAGATTTCGAGGATACAGAGAGATGTCGCAAACCGGAGAACAAAGCCGCTGCCACCATTCCTGTTTTCGGGAATGATACCGAAGAAGAAGAAGAAATAGTTTACTCTGGGCCGTCTCGACGCAACGACCCGGGGCCGTCCGCCCCCATATTGATCTTCGGAAGTGACTCGGAAGATGAGGTTAATGTTGTGTTCTCCATGTTGGATATATGTATGCCCTAGAGGCCATTATATGATAGTGGATGTATCTGTACATGTATATATATATTCAGTGTACATTCTTGCTCTACATGATAGTATGCTATCTGGTTCTTCTTTATCTGACATGTTGATTTGATCATGCTTTTATTCATTCATACATGCTGATAAAGCCCTGAGGATATCGGCTTGACTACTGTGATTATGATGGAGATCATACTAGTGGGACATCTGTAGTTTATAAGCATATCCTGGAATGTCCCTAGTCGTAGGTATATCGAGATGGGGCATTGATATACCAGAGTAGACTAGCGTATATGATACTAGACCCATACGATGGGCGATGAATGTTCCCACATTCATCGATGTTTGACATCGAGATCATATACGGGTGCTCAGTGGTGACTGGGTACACTGGACGGACTCACCGAGAACTCCTATATGGAATTATATCTATCGTCAGATAGCAGTTCTCAGGTGACACTGGTGCAGATTAGTCTGTAGACCCGATATTGTGATAGAGTCTTGTGTGCTCTCCTACTGTACTTTGATTACCATCCTACCACGGCTCTACTGAGTCGTGCAAACCGGTGGCCGTTGGGTACAGTCCCGAGACACACGAAGGCGATGAGCGATAGGAGGGGTTTCGTCTCTCCCGGTATTGGGAGTTGATGTTGTGCTGTGCTCGACTGGTTATATTAGTAAGTCCCTGGTCAGAGCTACTGAGATTTACTGATAAGTGTTATCAGTAGTTTCTCGATCTGTTATAGACCATTCACCGGCACGACTTATTGAGTTATTAGGGTCGACGTAACCATCCCTAGGCTCGATATGCAGCATATCTGACGAAGAGACCGGACTGTACGGTAGTGTTGCCGGTTGACTCGACGTGAGTTGTAGCAGGTTCGCTTGTTTTCTTCTGATCGCTCAATACCCGGGTGGCCGTTACGTTTAGCTGACCGCTTGCGGCTTGGGGGTGCTTGATATGATCATCACCCACTGCCGGCGTATTGACGAGTCTTAGAGTCCCACAAAGGAGTTACCTAGTCCAGGCGAAACGTTGTGGTGCGCGTATGCGATATGCGCATGGACCCGGTTAAAATGCGCATATGAGATACCGTATATTGATCTGGCGGCTTGCTTTTGGTAGGGTCGTATATGATATGGCCGGATTGATAAATCAAGTGTTGATTTATCATTTAACCATTAGTTTCTCACTAGAAATCCTTTCTTGTATTTTTGGATGTATGCATGCATGTATGCATTCTTTCTTGATTCATGGACATATGGATGTGCATGCACACATACATACATACATCATCCTTCATGGTTGTATATACATAGAAAATGGTGGCAATATAAGACTCACACCTTGGTTATTTATATGAATTATTATTTCTATTTGTGTTAAGACAAAAAGAAAAAGGAAAGGATAATTCATGGTCTTGATTCTACACTCTTCTTCAACTAACCATGCTCACCTACTTCTTAACCATGAATTAATCTTCCTCTTTTGTTTTAACTCAAGTGAAATAAATATTCATATAATATAACCATGGTTTGAGATGAAGGGTGAAAAATATATATACATATATTTTCCATTTTCTTCATATGAGATTATCTTTCACTTTTGTTCTAAAAAAGGCCATCATCTTCTTCCTCCTTCTTCTTTTGCTCTCTAGAATTTTGTAGTGAGAAAAATACTCATCAAGTTAGGTTTTTGAAGTGAGAAAAGCTACCACAACATCATTCTACACAAGTCTTGCCCACTTGTTTAGAGTGTTAGCTTCATTTCTTTCTCTTGATAAAGTGAAGTTGCAAGCTTGGACAAAGGAGCTTCGGGTGGATCGTCGTGGACACTAGAAGACCTCAAGCGAACCCTTCTCCAACCCTCAAGTGGCCAAGGAGTCTAGCGTAGGGAGCTACAAAGGTTGTACTCTCAAAACCCTAGTCTTTGTTACTTGTGATGTTGATTAAAGTTATGAAACCCTAATTTTCTAGGATTGATTCTTTGTGTGTTCACTTAGCACTCTAAAAACATAATTTTTGTGACATGTGATGCTTCCAAACCTTTCATAGGGTGCTAGGTAAACCTAACAATGGTATCAGAGCCGACCTAGAACATTAGGCGACATTTTAGTGAAGTTAAAACTCCGATCGAACCGAAATACGGTTTTTTGGGACACTCTCTGGACATTTTTTAAAATTTGTTATTTTTCAGAATTAAAAATCCTTAAAAAATTCAGCAGGTAAATATAAGCACAACTGTAAAAAAACGAGCCCATGAACAGTTACTTCCACCGCGGAACCGCGGCCAAAGCTTGCTTGGGCCGCGACTCCGCGGCCGTACAGAGGCTATATTTTGTTATTTTTATACAGTAATGCTTATAATTGCTTGAATATATTTTTGGGTATTTTTAATCTGAGTCTAGTGTTGTATGTTCTGGAGATTGTTTTGGATTCTACGATTCGATCGGAGTTTTAATTTCGTGTTTTTTTCCGGGTAATTTAGAAAGTATTAAAGTGTTCGAACGAGTATCATTAACTCACTCTTTCACGGGGTTTAAATCTTTCGGAAATCTGTGCAAGTTTTTTTTTTGTGGTGGACCCTCTAGAAGACAACAAACCTTAACTCGATTATGTGACCGTCTTGTACTGCCTTTTGATCCTTAGGGTTTGGGGCAGTACGGCATGCCACATGTGAGGCGTTGGCTTGACCCTTCTACGGCTGGACCGCTACTACTGTGGCACGTTCCGAAGTTTTTGAACTCCGCTCAAGTGTTGAGCTTTGGAAATTTTGGGTATTTGATCATTCGTTCGAAAAGTTTAATACTGTGTATTTATCTGGAATGTGATGCAATGTGTGGAATTCATATTACTAGACATGAAATACGAAGTATGTGATATTTCGCATTTACGATGTCCAAAGAGAATGTGGATTCCAGATATTGCAGTTTTACACTTTCTTTTCTGTGACCGTAAGTGTAGTATGTCGATATAGCCGGTTTCGTTGCTATACATCAACGACAATCGGGGTACGCATACTTACTTACGTTGATGATATATGATATTATGTGTTGCTGAGATATGATGTGCAGGATTGTCGCGATTGAATAGCCGGGGTGTTTTATGTGAGATGAGAGTTTTATATTTTCATTCATGTAAAATTCAAATGTAATGTAATATTCTTTTATTCGGGGCACTTCCGGGTTGAGGTTGTTGCCACTAGTGTTGTATATTATTTACTTTTCCGCATTAGGATAGACCCAAGGAGGGGAGCACAAGTGACCGGGTTCTGGGGTTCAGTGGGAGGCCATCTCGAGGAGTCGAGACCGGGTCTCCTAAACTCTCGGATTGGTAGGGTCGTTTGCCACTTTCGTAGGGGTCTAGGGGTGGGCTTGGCTATTCATCACGACTGTGGAATCCGTATTTTCTATTATTGGCTAAATACTAAATACGGACGTCCTAGTATATCCCACATTATATATATATGTGTTTGCTGCCTGTGTTCTGAGATATCTGAGACTATTGATATATTATATATATGATATATAGTAGACGTTGCTTATATTTTACACCCGCGCTAGTCCCGTCCCGGTATGCCGTTAGTTAAGTAACCTAACGGTGCATAACGGAACATTGCGGCGAATACGGATGGCATAAGCGTACGTGTTATTTTCGTTTCTTTTCTGTGATTGGCTTAAGGACTTAAATGATGGGACTACATTAATGTGATTAATGTAAAGAAAATAAACCTAAAAGATGTTGTAGAATCGGATTTGAAAACCACTCGGCTATTTATGAAAAAGATACATTTCAAAACTGCGGAGCTTAAACCACTCCTTTTGAAAACCTTTTGATTCTACAACGATATCAAGTTCAAAGCGTTAAAAATTTTCTTAAAAATCATCCGCAACCCTTCGTCATTTTAGGATGTAGAGTACTTAGTATTCATGCTACGTTTGTTGACTATAGTTAAGGCGTAGTGTACGGTAGCTAAGTGATGTCTTCCTACATTGCATATGATGCATATTAATTAGGACATTCATGCGACTTTGTTGACCATAGTTAAGGGTCATGTGAGTGGGTCTAATTAATCAAGAAATGATGGGTAGAACTTGACTGGTACTTATGATTTGTTAACTTTAGTTAAGGTCATAAGTACTAGGGGTAAAAACCACATCAGGAATTTCAATAGTTGAAATTTGCAATGAGATTGCATACCTTCCATGTGATGGTTGGATCCCGATCCTACTGTGGGCAATAGTTGCTCCTAGGAGAGTTTTGCAGTTTACAATTAGCTAACTCATTAGGTGTCTAGAAATGTTTTAACGGGGCTACGCCTCTGGGAAAATGAGGTTTACTTTAATTAGGTCCGTGCGAAAGCACGGGGAACCTCCCTCAAGTACCGACACTGGCCTGGCTGAACGGTTAGCGAAGTTCTAGACTGTAATTAATCCTGGCTAGTTTTTCTTTTTAAGGTTTGAAAGAAAAACTCGATTAAAGCAGTGGGAAACATCGATTAGACAAGATAATAACCAATCTGATCTATGCAAGAGCTTTCGCTGAGTGTATTCTTTTCTCTCTCTTAATGGCAGATACCCATGACTGGACTCAAGCTTCTACTAGATAAAAACAAACTGAATGGGACCAATTATAAAGACTGGCTGAGGAATCTAAACATTGCCTTGACATATGATAAGGTATCATATGTCCTCACGGCTCCATCACCGCCCGTCCCAGGCCCAAAATCCTCAGTTGCGGATATTGAAGTCCGCAAGACATGGGACGTTGACTGTGCCATGGCCAAATGCCTCGCGCTTGCATCTATGGATACCACACATCAAAAGCAGCACGAGAATATGGACATTCACGCCATATTGCTCCATACAAAGGAGTTGTATGAAGAGCAATCCCGTGTATTACGATACGAAGCATCAAAGAAATTGTTTCAGATGCGAATGGCCCCTGGCACACCAGTAGGAGACCATGTTCTGAAGATGATAGCTCTTATAGAAGAGCTTGAGGACCTTGGATGGACGATGGACAATGAACAATATACGGATATTATTCTGCAGTCCCCCCCCTCCACCTTTGCTCAATTCATAGTGAACTTCAACATGCACAACATGGAGAAGGAACTCCCTGAACTCCTTAATATGTTAAGGAGTGCAGAGAGCACTATGAAATCAATAAGAACTCCCGTTATGACTGTTGAACAGTCTTCCTCTTCTCGCCCAAAAGCTAAGGCCAAGGGAAAGAAAAAGAAGAAGCACACCAATCCTAAGGGTGGAGTTAAAAAGGTGAAGGGAAAGGAAAAGTCCAAAGCTGGAGACTCGGGGAAAGGGAGATGTTTTCATTGCCATAAGACATGACATTGGAAGCGCAACTGCACGGAGTACTTAAATCTCAAGAAGAAGCATGGGAATGCTTCTGCTTCAGGTGCGTTTGTGACAGAAAACCGTGTTTCAATAAACTCTGCTTCCTGGGTATTGGATACCGGTTCAGGTTCTCACATTTGCAATTCTATGCAGGGGCTGAGAAATAGCAAGGTTTTGAAGACAGGTGACCATACTCTCCGCGTTGGAAATGGTTCCAATGTACATACAGTCGCAGTGGGAGAGTATCACTTGGGGTTGCCATCTGGATGTATATTGGTTTTGAACCCATGTTATTTTGTACCAAGTATGCTTTGTAATATAATATATGTTTCTTTGTTAGACAATGAAGGATATAATTTTGTATTGCAGAACAATTTTATGAACATTCACCTGAATCAAATGTTGGTTGGGTATGATACGCTTAATAACGGGATATACGTCCTAAATCAACACACAGTTTTCAGTATACAACACACTAATAAAAGAAAACTTTCAGAAATAAATGAAACTTTTTCTTAGGCACTGTAGACTTGGTCATATTAACGAAACAAGACTAAACAAGTTACACAAAGATGGATATTTAAACTCTTTTGAATATAAATCTTATGCGACTTTCCAGTCTTGTATCAAGGGTAAAATGACCAAAACTCCGTTTACCGGACACGGAGAAAGAGCTACTGAGCTCCTAGGCCTCATACATAGTGATGTATGCGGGCCAATGTCTACACAGGCTAGAGGCAGTTTTTCATACTTCATTACGTTCACTGATGATTTCTCAAGATTCGGTCATGTATTTTTATTAAAGCACAAGTCCGAAACTTTCGAGAAATTCACTGAATATAAACTAGAAGTAGAAAAATAAACCGGCTTGAGTATCAAGATGCTTCGATCAGATCGAGGTGGAGAATATCTCAGTACAGAATTTGCAAACTTCCTAAAAGAGAATGGGATTCTCTCTCAGCTCACTCCTCCTTACACACCACAGCACAACGATGTGTCAGAACGACGGAATCGGACCCTATTAGATATGGTCCGTTCCATGATGAGTGATGCTGAGTTACCTGTCTCGTTTTGGGGATATGCATTAGAGACTGCAGCGTTTCTACTGAACAGGGTCCCAACCAAAACCGTGGCTACCACGCCATATGAGATATGGCATAGGAAGAGACCATCTCTTAAGAGAATTAAGATTTGGGGTTGCCCGGCCTATGTTAAAAAGCAAAATCCGGACAAACTCGAGACACGGTCAGTCATGTGTAATTTTGTGGGGTATCCAAAGAATTCTTATGGATATCTATTCTACCACAAAGAGGAACAAAAAGTGTTTGTTTCTCAGTATGCCACATTCTTAGAAAAAGAGTTTTTCACAGATAAAGATGATGGCAAGGTGGTGGATCTAGAAGAGGTTCTAGAGACACAAACTACAAATGACGATTTGGTTGAACCGGCTGTTGCAATAGAAACTGAGGAACCTCGGCCACTCCATAGGTCTGGTAGGACTTCTCGCCCACCGGAGAGGTACTACGGTTTCCTAATTGATGGTGACGGAGAAGACTGAATCATGGATGATGATGATCCTACCAGTTTTCAGCAAGCTATCACGAGTGGAGACTCTGTGAAGTGGCTGGATGCCATGAGATCCGAAATGGAGTTTATATACACCAACAAAGTATGGACTTTGGACGTTGTACCTCCTGGGGTAAAACCTGTAGGGTGCAAATGGATCTTTAAAAGAAAGATTGGTGTAGATGGGCAGGTGGAGACCTATAAGGCAAGATTTGTGGCGAAGGGTTTTCGTCGAAGACCAAGTTTGGACTATGACGAGACTTTTTCTCCCGTAGTCATGCTTAAATCCATTCGGATCCTACTTACTATTGCTGCTCACTACGACTATGAAATCTGGCAGATGGACGTTAAAACAACATTTCTAAATGGAAATTTAGAAGAATGCGTTTATATGGATCAGCCAGAAGGCTTCATTGACAGTGGGAGCAGCGGGAAAGCATGTAAATTGCTTAAATCCATATATGGGTTAAAGCAGGAATCACGGAGTTGGAACATCTGTTTCGATGATATCATCAAAGAGTTTGATTTCATCAAAAATCCAGATGAACCTTGTGTTTATAAGAAGGCTGTAGGGAGAGCTGTCACATTCCCCGTATTGTACGTGGACGACATTCTTCTGATAGGAAATGATATTCCTATGCTACAGTCGGTCAAATCTTTCTTACCACTAAGGTTCTCCATGAAGGACCTGGGTGATGCCACATTGTCACGACCCGAAAGTACGGAACGTGACTGGCACTTAGATTACGAGACGTCTAAAGGCGTACCGTAACCTAAGTCAGCCAAAACCTAGAAAAATCTAAACCAAAATTAAAAGCGAGTGAAGGAAAACCTTTAATGAAGACGGTTTTTAAAATCATTTAAGTTGCATAGAATCCCTTTTTAAAACATCAAAAATTTCCGAAAATTTCGGCAGAGTCTCCCCTGTATTTTCTATCCCCCAAAATGGGTACAACAAGATAATAAACCTGTAATCATAAAAATGGCATCCCGAAACGGGGGCTAGCTCTTCGCGCAAGGCGGATCACAACCACATGCAATATAATAGCAATATCAAGAAAAGAGCATAAAAGAAACGCAAAATATCAGAAAACACAACGCCGGCTCAAGTGAGCTCGACCCAAAAGAAACCACAGATATACAAATCTCTCAGTCTCACCAGTAGGTCACATATACAATATAAAGTGGTAGATGGAGAATACTAGATACAATGATAAAGCAAAAAGAAATAAGGTGTGCTCGCAACCCACCTACGGGCGATGTCGCGAGTCTGAGCAAAAGGAGCTGATGATAGGATAACCCGCCGCTCCAAGGGTGATGGGTCCGACCTGCAAGACACTGTGGCACAGCGGGGGTGAGTTGCCAGCTCGTGAGTAGAATATAACATCTAGTAAAGCAATCGTAAGAATGCACGCAATGCACCACAACATGTATGTCCATATGAGGTATTATACTTCTAGTATGCATGCACATATATGCAATGTCATTACTAAATCTTTAAGTGTTTTAAATGCTAAGGGTATTGAATTCTTAACTTTAGAAAATGAATATCTGTATAATAGCTATGTACCATCAAGAAATCATCTGAAACCCGTGTCAAGTATCGACACAAAATAGGAATCATATCTGTCTCAATATCGGGCTCCGTCAGTCCGGATCGGCCCATATCATCCAATCTCACGACAACGGTCGGTATCCTCCGGATATCCGCCGCGCCAGACATCACCTGTAGATAGTCTTCCCCTGCCAGGCTCATCATCTACAACTCGATCTTCTTGCCCTGGGGTACCATACCGGGCCCACCATGTACCCGAGACGGTTCATCCACTCCTCGAATCGGGTCTCGAAATCCAACAGAAAACATGAAAACTCATGGTGGACGACACATACATCACGAGAAAACCACAACTTTGTTTTAAAAATGATAAATACAACTTTTTGTTAAATTCTTGCGGTTTTCCCCAAAAATCCAGAAATCACAGAAAAACTGAAATCCTCAAGAAAATCATAGTGTCCACATGTTAAATATGATAAATGTCTATGATATCAATGTATATGATGTGAATTTTGGATAGAATCTATGTAAATATGATGATAATGCGAGGTATAAGCAAGCTATGCAATTTCATGTATCATGTATGAATGCAAGTAGCGATACTAAGTTAAACAGGTTCTATAGTGCACGTGGCGTGGCAATTACCAAAGGCGTGTGTGTCACATGAATAGTGCGCGTGCAACAGATGCCAATGGTAAGGTGTTCGTGTCCTACGAAATAATATCGCATAAGTATAGATGAATGTCCATGCAATCTAATATACTGTTCGCTATAAGGGTATGCAGTGTACATGAATGGATAAGCTAGCTAACAATATGAATCTTGCACAAAGTAGGGTAATCCTAACTAGGGGGGCGCCTCACGCCACTCAGACGATTCCCCCATAGATGAATACATCTACTCACCTGAAATCCCCGCTAACCCGATCCGACCACCGCCTTGCCTTTACGTGCCGTGTCCGATGTTTCCCCGATCGATCCTATATTTGCACAACACCAAGCATAAGATTAAAAAACCTAAAACGATTCAAGTCACAATATACAATTATCGACGCTCTCGAATTAAACATAACATACACTCGGTGCGCGGGAAAACGCACGAAAATCGCTAATCGTTAACTAGAATCGTCATTTCGGGGAAATCGACAAAACTAAAACCCGACTAGACGAAACCCCGCATTCACGCTCTCTAATAGTCCTATACGAAGCTAATTATATCGCTAACATAACACAATTTGATCGCATTCTAATTTTTGTAAAAATCTAGTAAGCAAATTTCAAACCGATTCGATGCAAACGTCGCAATTTAACGACTTAGCGAGCGTAACCCTCCGCAATTAACCACTCTAATCAAATAGGTAACCAAAGCCCTAACTTAACTCTAACAACCATGCTTCAAACCCTAGTTCAACACCAAATCCCATTCTTGATTTTCATGAACAAGAATTTACAACTAAATTAATACTTCAAAATTGAATTTTAGCACACATAAACTACAAGTTAACAAACTAGTTTAGAATTTCACCTCACAAATGGAACCCTAGCATGATCAAGCCACCAAATAAGCCTCCTTTCTTCTAGTTTTGAACTAAATTTGGTTGAGGAGAGAGTGGATTAGGGTTTAGCATTGAATTGGAGAAGAAAATGGTGAATTTTTATGGATTTTTCATGATTTTTCATGATTTTTGAAGCAAGAATTGAGGTGAAAAGAGGGGGAGCTGCTGCTATTTTCGGCCAGAGGTGAAGAGGAGGAGGGTGTGGGGTTTTTGGAGAAGTTTCTAGGTCAAAAAGATCCCTCACATCTCATTTAATGCATTTCACATTAACTTTTTACAAAAAAACCCCTTTTTACATCATTTTTTTTCATAATTTTCACACCATAAAACTAAAATGTTGCAAGTCATGATACAATTTTATTAACACCATATTTTAGCTTATAAAGACTCCTAATTATGAAATTTACCTAATTAAATTTGTATTTATCACTAATTTAATGTATTTAAAAAGGCTTAAAATAATTAAAAAATAATAATTAATTACGAAATTTTTTTTATTTAACTAGAAAATTATAAGTGACATTTTAGTGACAAAATTATAGTAATATCTTATCTAAATTTTGTATAATTAGGTCTACAATGAAAAAAACCTATTTTGACTTTTTACGGAAAAAGCCGAAAAATTAACCGATTACCGAAAAACTGCTTAAACGATTTTCGAAGGGTTACAATCTTCCCCCCTGAAAGAAATTCGGTCCCCGAATTTAGAATTTAACTACGCGTACCTTCAAAAAGATGGGGATATCTCTTCGTCATCTCGACCTCGGTCTCCCAGGTGACCTCCTCGCTGTTCAGGCCACGCCAAAGGACCTTGACGGACGGTATAACCTTCGACCTCAATTTCTTCATCTGCCGATCCAAAATGACAACCGGCTGCTCGGTGAAAGAAAGATCACGCTCTAACTGGATCGTTTGATGCTGAATCACCTGGGAAGGATCATGAAGGTACTTGCGGAGCATCGAGACATGGAATACGGGGTGAACATCGGGGAAGCTGGGCGGAATAGCTAACCGATAAGCGACTGGACCAACACGCTCTAGGATCTCGAAAGGACCAACATATCTAGGACTCAGCTTCCCTTTCCGCCCAAATCTCATCACACCTTTCATCAGAGAGACCTTCAGGAAAACATGATCGCCAACAGCGAACTCGAGTCGGTGACGGCGCCTGTCAGCATATGATTTCTGCCTGTTCTGTGCCGCTCTCATCCTGTCCCGAATCAGCTGTATCTTCTCGGTCGTCTCCTGTACAATCTGCGGCCCCAAAATACAGCTCTCCCTGAGCTCTGTCCAACATACAGGCGATCGACATCTCCTCCCATATAAAGCCTCAAAAGGTGCCATCTGAATCGTCTCCTGGAAGCTATTATTGTAGGAAAACTCGATCAAAAGCAAATGACGATCCCAGCTACCACCGAAATCTAAAACGCAAGCTCTGAGCATGTCCTCAAGAGTCTGAATAGTCCACTCCGACTGACCGTCAGTCTGCGGATGAAAGGCTATGCTAAAACTCAATCGGGTGCCCAATGCTTCCTGGAGTTTCTGCCACAATCGGCTGGTAAACTGGGTGCCACGGTCGGACACGATGCAAGTCGGAACGCCATGCAGTCGCACTATCTCATCAATATAAAACTGGGCGTACTGAGAAAATCTAAAAGTGGTCTTCACTGGCAGAAAGTGAGCCGCTTTCGTTAGTCGATCCACAATCACCCAAATAGAGTCATACCCTCGACTAGTCCTGGGTAGACCCACAATGATGTCCATGGAGACCTGCTCCCACTTCCACTCAGGGATGGGCAAAGGCTGTAACTCGCCGGCTGGCCTCTGGTGCTCGGCCTTGACTTGCTGACAAGTCAGGCATCTCGACACAAAGTCTGTAATATCCTTCTTCATCCCGTCCCACCAGTAAACCTCTCTCAAATCATGGTACATCTTGGTGGAACCTGGGTGAACACTGTATACTGATCTATGTGCCTCCTCGAGAATATCGCGCCTCAGTCCCTCTGAATCTGGTACGCACAGTCGAGTCCCAAATCGAAGTATGCCCTGATCATCCATCACGAACTCGGAAACTCTGCCCTGCCGAATCTGCTCAATAATCCCTAATATACGGGCATCGCCGGACTGTGCCTCGGGGATACGGTCAAGTAACTGTGGGCGTGCTCTGAAATGGGCCAGCTGTCCCCCTGTAGGAGTAAACTCGAACTGCACTCTGCTATCACATAACACCTGCCAATCCGCCGTCGACTGCATCTGTACTGCGCTCAAACAAGATAAGCTACCTCCGTGCCTCCTACTCAAAGCATCCGCCACCACATTCGCCTTGCCCGGATGGTATAAAATCTCGCAGTCATAATCCTTCACCAACTCCATCCATCGGCGCTGTCTCAGGTTCAGATCTCGCTGCTGGAAAATATACTTCAAACTCTTGTGGTCAGTGAATATCTGGCACGACTCACCGTATAGATAATGTCTCCAGATCTTAAGTGCAAATACCACTGCAGCCATCTCTAAATCATGGGTGGGGTAGTTCTGCTCGTGTTTCCTCAGCTGCCGAGAAGCATACGCGATAACTCTGTCGTGCTGCATCAACACACATCCCAGCCCCACTCTAGAAGCATCACAATATACCACGAACCCGCCTGATCCTGAAGGCAATGCTACCACTGGTGCAGTAGTCAGACGAGTCTTCAACTGCTGGAAACTATCCTCACATGCCTGGGTCCAATCAAAAGGAACCCCCTTCTGGGTCAACCCGGTCAAAGGTGCAGCAATGCGGGAGAAATCCTGGACAAAACGTCGATAATAGCCGGCCAGACCTAGAAAGCTGCGAACCTCTGTAACTGATACTGGTCTAGGCCAACGCTGAACTGCCTCGATCTTCTTCGGGTCCACGCAAATACCGTCTCTCGTCACCACATGACCCAAGAAGTCGACACTGTCTAGCCAGAATGCGCACTTGGAGAATTTGGCGAACAGCTGATGCTCCCTCAAAGTCTGCAATGTGATACGTAAGTGCTGCTCATGTTCCTCCCGGCTCCGAGAATAAACCAAGATGTCGTCAATGAACACAATAATGAACCGATCGAGATACGGCCTGAATACACGGTTCATCAAATCCATAAATGCTGCCGGGGCATTGGTGAGCCCGAACGACATCACTAAGAACTCATAATGACCATAACGAGTACGGAAAGCGGTCTTCGGAATATCCTCCTTCCGAACCCGCAACTGGTGATAACCTGACCGTAAATCAACCTTCAAGAAAAACCCTGCACCCTGGAGCTGATCAAATAAGTCATCAATGCGGGTTAGGGGATACCTGTTCCGCACAGTAACCCGGTTCAGCTGACGATAATCAATGCATAAACGCATACTTCCGTCCTTCTTCTTAACAAACAAGACGGGAGCACCCCAAGGTGACACACTCGGTCGGATAAGCCCTTTGTCCAGCAAGTCCTGTAACTGATCCTTTAGCTCTCTCAGCTCCGCCGGGGCCATCCGATAAGGCGGTATAGAGATAGGCCCCGTGCCAGGGATCAAGTCAATACAGAACTCAATCTCGCGCTCTGGTGGCAGACCAGGCAGCTCGTCGGGAATACATCAGGAAACTCTCTCACAACAGGGACCTGGTCCAACGGAACCTCTGTGGAGCTAGTATCACAAATATAGGCTAAGAATCCCTGACACCCTTTCCTTAAGAGCTGACCAGCGCGAAGAGAAGAAATCAAGCTGGGAAGGGTAGCACTACGATCTCCCTGAATAATAAGAACCGGCTCACCAGGAAAACTGAATCTGACTGCTTTTTCACGGCAGTCCACGGATGCATAACAGGTGGCTAGCCAGTCCATACCAAGAAGAACGTCAAAGTCTAGCATATCGAGGAGAATCAAATCTACTGAAGAATCTCTCTCCCCGATACGAACGGAACACGATCGGTACACAAAACGGGCAACAAAAGACTCGCCTACCGGGGTAATAACGACAAGCGGCTGATCTAACGGAGAAGACTCTCGGCCCAACCTCGGTGCAAAGTACGTGGATACATAGGAATGTGTGGAGCCTGGATCAAATAATACCCGTGCATCAAAAGAACATACTGGCAGAGTACCTGTCACGACGGCATTGGATGCCTGTGCATCCTGAGGAGTCAATGCGAACACTCGGGCCTGTCCACCACTAATAGCTGGCTGTCCTCTGTCTCTACCTCGGCCTCTGCCTCTGTCGCCTCGTCCTCTCGGAACTGGACCGCCACGCCCACGGTCTCTAGAAGCATCTGACTGACGTGGAGCATCGTCAGGAGTAGGAAGTAAAGCTCTCTGAGAAGGTGGTGAGGGTAGTAAAGTCATATGCGGGACTGTCGCCGTGCCCGGACGTCCCATGGTACAGTCTCTGACACGGTGGTACTGATTCCCACACCGAAAACATCCTGGAGACGACTGCTGGGTCTGTGGATATGAACCAAACAACTGACCTCGTCTCAATCCTCTGCCTCCGCCATCTCCCGGAAATAATCTATCGCGGTGTCTATCCATCTGCCGCTGAGCTGGCGTATCAGTACAGATCCTCTTCGGCCCAGAAACGACCGGAGTCTCAGAAATACGCTCCTCCAAAAGTAAGGCCGCATCCATCGCGGCTGCGTATGTGTCAAAATGCTGAGTGCCGATGGCAAGGAATAGCTGTGTATCAAGCCCTCTCACAAACCTCTTTATTCTCTTCTCTTCTGTGTCGACTAGGTACGGAGCATATCGAGACAACTGGGTAAACTGTATATCATACTCCGACACCGTCATCCCAGGAGTCTTGCGCAAAGACTCAAAACTACGGGCTCGAGCATCTCGGACACTCTCCGGAAGAAAACGGGCAAGAAATGCAGCTGTAAACTCATCCTAGGTCATAGAAGGTAGACCTGCAGCTCGGCCTCTCTCTACTGAATCGTACCATGTCTGGGCAAGACCCTCCAGACAAAAACTCGCAAACTCCACCAATCTATCATCAGAACACCTCAACGAACGGCAAATCCGAGCCATCCTATCAAGAAAAGCATATGGGTCTTCTGTCGCATCTGTACCGGTAAAAGCTGGAGATCTCAATCTCATGAACTCCTGTAGTGAAACAGGGATAGTCTCCGTAGTAGCAGCAGGAGTGACCATCTGTGCAGCAGGTACGATCGTGGTCTGTGCGGTGGAAGGAACGTCCTCGGATCTCTGTGCCCGGCTGGACTCAACTAAAGATCCCATCATCTGCCGCAACTCTTGCATGCCGGCCTCTAGTCTGGCAATACGGTCTGGATAAGGCGGATCAGTATGACCCTGAGGGACAGGCGTATCATCCCGCTCGATCCTCGCCTCAGACGGGCCCGCCCGAATCTCATCCCTAGCGGCAGCCCGCTGAGCTCTCGTAGTCTTTGGCGGCATCGAAGCTGGAAAAAGAAACAGGACTGATAAGATCATTACAATTGAATCAAGGAATTCAAGGAATCAAGAAAGGAAATACAAGCAATTATGTCCTAAGGTCACTTAGGCGGAGTACCGTATCGTAAGTATGCCGCGGATCATACCCACGTTACGCCACTCTGCTTAAGTCACCTACTCCATCTACTAAGGTCGTCCTACACTCAGAAAGGTAAAACCTATGCTCTGATACCAACTTTGTCATGACCCGAAAGTACGGAACGTGACTGGCACTTAGATTACGAGACGTCTAAAGGCGTACCGTAACCTAAGTTAGCCAAAACCCAGAAAAATCTAAACCAAAATCAAAAGCGAGTGAAGGAAAACCTTTAATGAAGACGGTTTTTAAAATCATTTAAGTTGCATAGAATCCCTTTTTAAAACATCAAAAAATTCCGAAAATTTCGGCAGAGTCTCCCCTGTATTTTCTATCCCCCAAAATGGGTACAACAAGATAATAAACCTGTAATCATAAAAATGGCATCCCCAAGCGGGGGCTAGCTCTTCGCCCAAGGCGGATCACAACCACATGCAATATAATAGCAATATCAAGAAAAGAGAATAAAAGAAAAACAAAATATCAGAAAACACAACGCCGGCTCAAGTGAGCTCGACCCAAAAGAAACCACAAATATACAAATCTCTCAGTCTCACCAGTAGGTCACATATACAATATAAAGTGGTAGATGGAGAATACTAGATACAATGATAAAGCAAAAAGAAATAAGGTGTGCTCGCAACCCACCTACGGGCGATGTCGCGAGTCTGAGCAAAAGGAGCTGAAGATAGGATAGCCCGCCGCTACAAGGGTAACGGGTCCGACCTGCAAGACACTGTGGCACAGCGGAGGTGAGTTGCCAGCTCGTGAGAAGAATATAACATCTAGTAAAGCAATCGTAAGAATGCACGCAATGCACCACAACATGTATGTCCATATGTGGTATAATACTTCTAGTATGCATGCACATGTATGCAATGTCATTACTAAATCTTTAAGTGTTTTAAATGCTAAGGGTATTGAATTCTTAACTTTAGAAAATGAATATCTGTATAATAGCTAAGTACCATCAAGAAATCATCTGAAACCCGTGTCAAGCATCGACACAAAATAGGAATCATATCTGTCTCAATATCGGGCTCCGTCAGTCCGGATCGGCCCATATCATCCAATCTCACGACAACGGTCGGTATCCTACGGATATCCGCCGCGCCAGACATCACCGGTAGGTAGTCTTCCCCTACCAGGCTCATCGTCTACAACTCGATCTTCTTGCCCCGGGGTACCATACCGGGCCCACCATGTACCCGAGACGGTTCATCCACTCCTCGAATCGGGTCTCGAAATCCAATAGAAAACATGAAAACTCATGGTGGACGACACATACATCACGAGAAAACCGCAACTTTGTTTTAAAAATGATAAATACAAGCTTTTGTTAAATTCTTGCGATTTTCCCCAAAAAATCCAGAAATCACAGAAAAACTGAAATCCTCAAGAAAATCATAGTGTCCACATGTTAAATATGATAAATGTCTATGATATCAATGTATATGATGTGAATTTTGGATAGAATCTATGTAAATATGATGATAATGCGAAGTATAAGCAAGCTATGCAATTTCATATATCATGTATGAATGCAAGTAGCGATACTAAGTTAAACAGGTTCTATAGTGCACGTGGCATGGCAATTACCAAAGGCGTGTGTGTCACATGAATAGTGCACGTGCAACAGATGCCAATGGTAAGGTGTTCGTGTCCTACGAAATAATATCGCATAAGTATAGATGAATGTCCATGCAATCTAATATACTGTTCGCTATAAGGGTATGCAGTGTACATGAATGGATAAGCTAGCTAACAATATGAATCTTGCACAAAGTAGGGTAATCCTAACTAGGGGGCGCCTCACGCCATTCAGACGATTCCCCCATAGATGAATACATCTACTCACCTGAAATCCCCGCTAACCCGATCCGACCACCGCCTTGCCTTTACGTGCCGTGTCCGATGTTTCCCCGATCGATCCTATATTTGAACAACACCAAGCATAAGATTAAAAATCCTAAAACGATGCAAGTCACAATATACAATTATCGACGCTCTCGAATTAAACATAGCATACACTCGGTGCGCGGGAAAACGCACAAAAATCGCTAATCGTTAACTAGAATCGTCATTTCGGGGAAATCGACAAAACTAAAACCCGACTAGACGAAACCCCGCGTTCGCGCACTCTAATAGTCCTATACGAAGCTAATTATATCGCTAACATAACACAATTTGATCGCATTCTAATTTTTGTAAAAATCTAGTAAGCAAATTTCAAACCGATTCGATGCAAACGTTGCAATTTAACGACTTAGCGAGCGTAACCCTCCGCAATTAACCACTCTAATCAAATAGGTAACCAAAGCCCTAACTTAACTCTAACAACCATGCTTCAAACCCTAGTTCAACACCAAATCCCATTCTTGATTTTCATGAACAAGAATTTACAACTAAATTAATACTTCAAAATTGAATTTTAGCACACATAAACTACAAGTTAACAAACTAGTTTAGAATTTCACCTCACAAATGGAACCCTAGCATGATCAAGCCACCAAATAAGCCTCCTTTCTTCTAGTTTTGAACTAAATTTGGTTGAGGAGAGAGTGGATTAGGGTTTAGCATTGAATTGGAGAAGAAAATGGTGAATTTTTATGGATTTTTCATGATTTTTCATGATTTTTGAAGCAAGAATTGAGGTGAAAAGAGGGGGAGCTGCTGCTATTTTTGGCCAGGGGTGAAGAGGAGGAGGGTGTGGGGTTTTTGGTGAAGTTTCTAGGTCAAAAAGATCCCTCACATCTCATTTAATGCATTTCACATCAACTTTTTACAAAAAAAACCCCTTTTTACATCATTTTTTTCATAATTTTCACACCATAAAACTAAAATGTTGCAAGTCATGATACAATTTTATTAACACCATATTTTAGCTTATAAAGACTCCTAATTATGAAATTTACCTAATTAAATTTGTATTTACTAATTTAATGTATTTAAAAAGGCTTAAAATAATAAAAAATAATAATTAATTACGAAATTTTTTTTATTTAACTAGAAAATTATAAGTGACATTTTAGTGACAAAATTATAGTAATATCTTATCTAAATTTTGTATAATTAGGTCTACAATGAAAAATACCTATTTTGACTTTTTACGGAAAAGGCCGAAAAATTAATCGATTACCGAAAAACTGCCTAAACGATTTTCGAAGGGTTACACACATACATTCTGGGCATAAGGATCTATAGGGATAGATCCAAAAGGTTATTGGGATTGTCCCAAAGCAGGTACATCAACATCCTAAAAAGGTTTAGTATGGAAGACTCCAAGCGGGGTGCCTTACCCGCTTGCCATGGGGTCACTCTCTCCAAGGACTTTTGCCCAAAGACCGATGAAGAGAGAGCTCGTATGAGCGTTATACCCTATGCTTCTGCAGTAGGATCTATAATGTATGCGATGTTATGTGCACGCCCAGATGTAGCTTATGCACTTAGTGTTGTAAGCAGGTATCAATCCAACCCAGGGGAGAATCACTGGACAGCTGTGAAGAACATTCTTAAGTACTTGCGAGGGACTAAAGAATTGTTCTTGGTGTATGGTAATGGAGATCTCCAAATGGAAGCCTTTACCGATTCGAGCTTCCAGAGCGATAAGGACGACAGCAAATCTATCTCTGGGTTTGTATTTACCCTCAATGGAGGGGCGGTAAGTTGGAAGAGTTCCAAACAGGATACCGTTGCAGACTCTACGATGGAAGCCGAGTACATTGCTGCGAATGATGCCGCCAAGGAAGCCGTCTGGATGAAGAAGTTCGTTTCGGAGCTAGGAGTAGTTCCAACCATTATTGATCCAATACCTTTGTATTGTGACAATAATGGGGCTATGGCGTTGACCAAGGAGCCCAGGTCCCATCAGCGGTCCAGATACATCCTTAGGCGCTTTCGTTTGATCCGGGAGATAGCAGATCGCCGCGAGATCGAGATTAAGAGAGTAGACACAAAGAATAACGCCGCGGATCCATTCACCAAGGCCCTCCCTCAGCCGCAGCATGAGCGACTTTTTGAGATGTTGGGTATGAGATACGCCAGTAACTGGCCTTAATGCAAGTGGGAGATTGTTGGATATATGTATGCCCTAGAGGTCATTATATGATAGTGGATATATCTGTACATGTATGTATGTATATATATATATATATATATATATATATTCAGTGTACATTCTTGCTCGACATGATAGTATGCTATCTGGTTCTTCTTTATCTGACATGTTGATTTGATCATGCTTTTATTCATTCATACATGCTGATAAAACCCTGAGGATATCGGCTTGACTACTGTGATTATGATGGAGATCATACTAGTGGGACATCTGTAGTTTATAAGCATATCCTGGAATGTCCCTAGTCGTAGGTATATCGAGACGGGGCATTGATATACCAGAGTAGACTAGCGTATATGATACTAGACCCATACGATGGGCGATGAATGTTCCCACATTCATCGATGTTTGACATCGAGATCATATACGGGTGCTCAGTGGTGACTGGGTACACTGGACGGACTCACCGAGAACTCCTATATAGAATTATATCTATCGTCGGATAGCAGTTCTCAGGTGACACTGGTGCAGGTTAGTCTGTAGACCCGAGATCGTCATAGAGTCTTATGTGCTCTCCCACTGTACTTTGATTACCACCCTACCACGGCTCTACTGAGTCGTGCAAACAGGTGGCCGTTGGGTACAGTCCCGAGACACACGAAGGCGATGAGCGATAGGAGGGGTTTCGTCTCTCCCGGTATTGGGAGTTGATGCTGTGCTGTGCTCGACTGGTTATATCAGTAAGTCCTTGGCCAGGGCTGCTGAGATTTACTGATAAGTGTTATCAGTAGTTTCTCGATCTGTTATAGACCATTCACCGGCACGACTTATTGAGTTATTGGGGTCGACGTGACCATCCCTAGGCTCGATATGCAGCATATTTGACGAAGAGATCGGACTGTACGGTAGTGTTGCCAGTTGGCTCGACGTGAGTTGTAGCAGGTTCGCTTGTTTTCTTCTGATCGCTCAATACCTGGGTGGCCATTACGTTTAGCTGACCGCTTGCGGCTTGGGGGTGCTTGATATGATCATCACCCACTGCCGGCGTATTGATGAGTCTTAGAGTCCCACAAAGGAGTTATCTAGTCCAGGCGAAACGTTGTGGTGCGCGTATGCGATATGCGCATGGACCCGGTTAAAATGCGCGTATGAGATACCGCATATTGATCGGGCGGCTTGCTTTTGGTAGGGTCGTATGTGATATGGCCGGATTGATAAATCAAGTGTTGATTTATCATTTAACCATTAGTTTCTTACTAGAAATCCTTTCTTGTATTTTTGGATGTATGCATGCATGTATGCATTCTTTCTTGATTCATGCACATACGTAGGGGTATATGATCAATGTTTGGACGAAAGGTAGGAATGAAGAATAAAGACGATGTTTTATTGAGGGATAATGTGATTTCTAACATCTTTTTATGACTATTAAGATAGGGCTCATGACAACTGAAAAGCTAGTATGATTGGAAACTCATATTTTCAAAGTCTTTCTTTTATGGTTCTTATCTTTATATGTAAATTTCACCATCTTTCTTTTGTTATTGGATTTTGTGGGTGTAATCCACTGAAAACCCTCAGAAGACAACACTCCTCCTACTAGGGACACCTAGAGGTTTAACGGCTTGTTGCACGTGCTCAATGCAATCGTGTTGCCTACGAAAGTGTGCTTAGTTTTCTCCTTTCTTTTTCTCCTCTTTAATAAACTAGTTTGCTCGGGACGATCAAAGATAAGTTTGGGGGTATTTGTTCAGTTGATAAAACTGCACATTTGTATTACATTTTTCCTACCATTTTCATATTAATAAAAGGACTTTATTATTATATATTATACATATGAGGGTTTATGTGTTAAAACACCATTTTCCATGTGTTAATATATTTTAATTAGCATTTAGTAGGAAAATATATGCAAATAAATCTATTGACCAAATCCTAGTAGAAATAAGCCTACTAAATATTATTTGAGATTATTGTGCAGAATTTTCCAAGTTGTTATGCAGAATTTATCAAACAAATCAATTTGTTGAAGAAAACTTGCCAAATTAAGAAGCAAAACTTGGAGACCATGTCTGGAAGCAACCGAGAGAAGATTTATGAATTCTGAAGGTGCCTAGGATTGCCACATGTCACAAGATGCAAGCACAAGAAAACTCATAAAGAGATCTCACCCTTTGAGCGCGGATCCGCGGCCCTAGCCCCCATTAGCAAAAGATTTTTTGGGGTTAATCTCTGCTGAAATTTACCAAGTCTTCAACAATAAGATTCTGGCTTTGCACTATAAAAGGGCACCGAGAGCCTCTTGGAAAAGTTATCAAGCCGAAGAGATCACGAAGCTCCAGACGCTCACGCATCCAGGCTGATCATCGACTGTTCGACTACCTCTTTAGGAAAGATCGAGAAGCAACTAGTTTGTAATCATTTTCAACGGATTAAAGTGTAGTTTGTTCAAGTCGATTAATAAAGGTAGTTATTTTATTTAATTGTTTTTGCATCTTACATTATGTTTTCCCTCTTTGTCTTTTCATCTTCTTCTCCCAACATGCGCGAGTAATTCTCCGCTTGTTAGGGTTCGTAGGATTAGGGTAGGCTAATGGATGATGAACATCCCTAAACCCTTTTTAAGTCCTATAAAGTTTATGAACTTTATCAAAAGAATCATTAACATCCTAATCGGGCACGCTAACAATTCTTTATTAGTTCCGACCGCGATTAGAGATTAGATTAATGATTGTTTTGGTAAAGGCTAGATATGAACAGAGTTCCGTGTCGAGATAAGGGTTAAGAATGGGATTCCTTTTTCCTCCAGAAACCCTAATCTACACGCATCACCGTCGTTCTAGTTATAAATCTATTAATGGATAAAAAGGGTAACTTTTAATTAATCGTCCATGACTACTAAATCCTAACGAACCCTACAAGCCCTCTTATTATATTGTCTACATCTCTAAAAATAATCTAGATCTATATTTTTGCATTCTTGCTTAACGTAGATCTAGAAATTTTTCACAAAATTCTTATTTCCTCCTCTCTTTCTCAACACATCTAAAGTAAGAGTAAAAGGTTCCACGTTTCCCTGAGTACGATCCGTACTCACCTCGGTCTAGCTACACGCGACACCGTTATTGATTGCGGTAAACTACAAACACACTCTTTCGTGTCAATCAAATGGCGCCATTGCCGGGGATACGTGCGTAATTTTTTATTCTTATTATTTGTGTTGAATTCTTATACGATCCATATCATAATTAAAACAAAACTGCAAATTACATATTTAACGATTTGTGTGTGAATTTTGCAAGGGAATCTGGAGTCACGGACTTGAGAAAACAGGAGATCTAGGGTTCATACTTCTCTGGCATTTTTTTCAACTCCTTCTCTCTCCTCTCAAATCCAATAAAATCTATTTTCTGCAGGATTCTTTGCAAAATAGCGCCGCTCAAAAAAAAAATCTTTTTGCAAAAGTTTTGTGATTGGTTTTGTTTTGCATATTTAATACGGACTTTAAGGGGCAAAGACCAAATCAAGATTAGGTGGGGATTTCATCACCCTTCCTAAGCCCCAGAAATCACAAACTGAGCATATAGATCAACCCTTCATTAATTTAAAAAATATCTAGACCAGACTCTAAGGACTGTCGCGCTCAATAAGGACAGAGGAAGGTCGTGGGTAATCTATCGTTTATCCGCATTACTTTTGTAGTGCCTAGGCAAGTGTGAAAAAGGCTAGTGGTTTTTAATTAGGCCCACGACGTGGTTCCTTCCCACTTACCTGGCACTTACCTGGCTACAAGGGTAGTACGGAGGCGGTAGAGGATTTATCCTGCGGCTTGTCCTTTGGAAGTCTAAGAGCAGTCTAGAGACTGGACCTAGGTGACCTTAGTTCTAGGGTTGCTTGTGTATCTTAGGGAGATTTGTCTTGAGTCCCACTTTTTCAAAATAAACCAATTTTTAAATCACACACACGCTGCCACTTGCACTAAACCCGCTTAGTGCATGCTCGACTGGACACGGGATCCTAGTGCCCGTCTTGTCCGCGTTCCTGCTATCGACGCCGAAGTCGGTACTTCTTCATCTTCTTTTCCCCCACCACACACCACATCGACCGTGATGGACGGCACTCCATCTAATTATAACACCACGTTGCCACCGCCCGTAGGTGAGCAGAATCCACCGCGCATCTCTCTCCAAGAGAGATGCTATCCTATTCGTGGTCCCCTTCCTACTTGTCTATCTCTTCCACCACCTAACGGGGATAATTTCGAAATTAAACCCCACTACATCAACCTACTGCCCAAATTTCACGGGCTTGAGTCGGAAGACGCGTACGTTTTCATCACCAAATTCAAAAACGTATGCGCAATGATGGGTACTTCACAATTGACTTTAGATGCTATGCGCTTACGTCTTCTCCCATTCACACTGTGCGACTTGGCAGAAAAATGGCTTTATAATACTGCCGCACACTCTATCACTAATTGGGATGAATTCGTTGTAGCATTTTTTAAGAAGTTTTACCCAAATCATAAGACTGCCCACATTAGGAGCGAGATCAACCAGTTCACCCAGCTTCCTAATGAACCATTTTGGAAGTGCTTTGAACGTTTCAAAGATCTGCTTGTCCAATGCCCCTATCACGGAATACAAAGATGGGATTTATGTCGGATTATATATGAGGGCATTAATCCAGCGACAAAGCAGATGCTTGAAACAATGTGTCAATGCAATTTCATGTCTAAAGATGACGGTGAAGCGTGGAAATATCTGGAAGACCTTGCTGAACACACGTTGCAGTGGGAAAGCGTAAGACCACCTTCAACTAAGGGAGGTATTCACCAGCTCGATATTTCTATCGCAGTAAAAGCCGAAATGGCAGCGATACAGAAGAAACTCGACGCTATTGAAAACAAGTTCTCATCATTCTCCCTAAATCAGGTCACGCTTCCTAAGACCGTCTGTGGTTGCTGTTCGGATCCTTCACACTTAACGGAAGAATGTCCTATGAATGCATCGTTTCATGCTAATGCTGCTTTTCAGCAGCGACCCAGAAACGACCCTTATTCTTCCACGTACAATCAAGGATGGAGGAATCATCCTAACTTTGCTTGGAACCAAAACCAACAAAGCAATTATCAAAGACCTCCTCCACAGCAACCACAACCACAGAATCAGCCCCCCTTTCAGTCACAGAATTTTCAAAATCCGGCCAACATTTCTACACCACAAGTGGCCGGTACTGACAACTCACTTGCACAAACTTTGGATATGTTCATGAAACAATCCATGCAAATTTCGGCTGAGATGAGGTCTTCTATTGATGCCCTAACGAAAAACTCCTCCTCCCATGGTGAGAGTATTAAATCAATAAAAAACCAAATCGCACAGTTAAACGCCGCAATGAGTGCGAGAGAGAAAGGGAAACTCCCATCTCAACCCATACCTAATCCTGGCCACTCACAAAGTCATAATGTGAATGCCATTACTACGTTGAGATCAGGGAGAGTGCTGAATAACCGAGTGGGTGAGCAATTTGATGATAGTGACACATTTGATACCCCTTCTTCTTCTTCTTTCCCTAATTTATCTAGTCTTCCATCTTCATCCGAGCCTATTCTCCGTTTTCCCCAAGGCTCGAACATTTCGCCAAATCTATCTAAGTCGATGCCCACTCTAATTTTGGGATCGAATCCGTCACCACAGTCTTCTCCAGAAACGTTGGACCCAAAACTTATTGATCGAGCTCCATTTCCAAACCGATTAAGGGCCAACAGACCTAACCCGCAAATGGAGAAGATTGTGGAAATGTTTAAGCAAGTGAGCGTGAATATTCCTCTCCTAGATGCTATTCAACAAGTCCCATCTTACGCAAGAATCCTTAAAGACTTGTGCACTAGGAAGAGAAAAACTCAAGTGCCTAAAAAGGTTTTCATGACGAGTAATGTTAGCACAGCTTTTACCCAACAAATACCAAAGAAACGTGAGGACCCCGGCTGTCCTACAATCTCTATTTCTATTGGGGGTAAAAATATAAATCGTGCTTTACTCGATTTAGGCGCTAGCGTCAACTTGCTTCCTTATTCAGTATACGAGCAGTTAGGAATTAGAGAGTTAAAACCCGCCCATTGTACTCTCCAAATGGCAGACCGATCTATCACCAAACCTCGGGGGCAAACTAGAGGATGTGTTAATTAAAGTCGGGGAATTCATATTCCCTGTAGACTTTATTGTTTTAGATACACAACCTGTGGAAAACCCACATAATCAAATCCCGGTGATACTTGGTCGACCCTTTTTGGCCACTTCCAACGCAGTAATCAATTGTAGAAACGACTCTATGACCCTATCCTTTGGAAAGAAGTCAATTGAGCTTAACATTTACAAGTTAGGAAGTGAACCCTCCGAACCTTATGCTCATGTGTGTTCTGTCGAATTAATGGATGTCGACAGCAGCGAATTTGATCAACCTCATAATTCAGACTCTTTTCATATGTTGTTTGACAAGGACTCTTCCACCGAGTTGTCCGGGTCAACATCTAACGCTGATAAGGAACTTTTTATAGAGTCTGACGATCACCCTATTTTTTCTGATGATATTATTCTTCGGGGTATCAACGAAAGCTTTGAGAAAATTTTCGCTGATGAACTCGCATTTTTACAAGACACGGGTGTTGAGATGAATCAACTCCAAGATAAAGAAATTGGACCTCCACCCCCTCTTTTGGACAATCATGATAATGCGAGTAATTCATCATTACTATCACTGTGTCGTCTCTCCAAATTGAGACGCAATCCTTTTCCATTACACCTCTTGTCACCTCCCCACTTCTTCACGTCAAAAGGTGACATGTTCTTCCACCAACCTTGGTGCTTCATCGATAAAATTTTTGATTGGTTGGTGTTGACCTTCGGTCTTTGCAAAGCTTGGCATTGACCAATAACCTTGACCCTCTCATGTGATTTTAAAAGATTAGAATTGTTTAACTCAAGTTTGGGGGGGTGGTATATTTTGGCTCTTGAAAGAAAATGATTTTTACAAAATTGTGAGCCTAAAATAAGTTTGGGGGAGGAATTTCACTTTCATATATTCTTGCCCCCATTAATAATTTCCTCCCAAGTCTACAGGTTTTTGAGCTTAACGGATGACATCAGTGAGGACACTGCTGTAAACAGGTTTGGGGGAGGTTTGTGTTTATTTACACATCAATTTGCATCATATTTTGCATAAGCACAACATTTTCAAAAAAATTTAAAATTTTTTTTTTATAACAAACGAGTAGAAAGTGAAAAATTACATCCAAAAGATAGGAATAGTTTAAGAAAACCAAGAAAATTAGAAGTTTTCTTAAACGAACTGGTAATAAGTAGTTATGAGCCGTTGTCCCAAGGGTTAGTAAGATGAAGGAAGTCACTAATCTGAGGATAAAAATAAGTCTGAAAAATAGTTTCTATTCTGAAAGCCAAACATTTGAATGTTGATACCCTACTATATGCACTTACACACGTCTTGAAACTCGGGATAGTAGAGGATACCTTGAAATGCTCTTGTCTAAAAGCCAAAGTATAAAGAAAAAAAATAAAGAAAATATAAAAATGGTGAAAAGAAAAATGAACACTGGTTTTGTATCGCCAAGGAAGCAATAAAAAAATATAGCGAGGGTGCCTCTTCACCTAGTGCCCTAAGGCCAACTGGTCTGGGAGTCACTGCTAAGCCTTAGGTGGTGCAAGACGAGGAAAATATTATCACCTAATCAGCAAGCACATGAGTAATCGGTCGGTTAGTAGCTCAAGAAGTATTAACGGTCACATGAAAAGGTGTGAGCAAACCTAAGTATTCATCAAGTTAAAAAGTATTAAGATAGATGGATAAGAGTATGATAGCTTGAATTGAATTCTCCGAGTGTAGGGATGTTATATACACACACGTAGGGGTATATGATCAATGTTTGGACGAAAGGTAGGAATGAAGAATAAAGACGATGTTTTATTGAGGTATAATGTAATTTCTAATATCTTTTCATGACTATTAAGATAGGGCTCATGACAACTGAAAAGCTAGTATGATTGGAAACTCTTATTTTCGAAGTCTTTCTTTTATGGTTCTTATTTTTATATGTAAATTTCACCATCTTTCTTTTGTTATTGGATTTTGTGGGTGTAATCTGCTGAAAACCCTCAGGAGACAACACTCCTCCTACTAGGGACACCTAGAGGTTTAACGGCTTGTTGCACGTGCTCAGTGCAATCGTGTTGCCTACGAAAGTGTGCTTAGTTTTCTCCTTTCTTTTTCTCCTCTTCAATAAACTAGTTTGCTCGGGACGATCAAAGATAAGTTTGGGGGTATTTGTTCAGTTGATAAAACTGCACATTTGTATTACATTTTTCCTACCATTTTCATATTAAAAAAAGGACTTTATTATAATATATTATACATATGAGGGTTTATGTATTAAAACACCATTTTCCATGTGTTAATATATTTTAATTAGCATTTGGTAGGAAAATGTATGCAAATAAATCTATTGACCAAATCCTAGTAGAAATAAGCCTACTAAATATTATTTGAGATTATTGTGCAGAATTTTCCGAGTTGTTATGCAGAATTTATCAAACAAATCAATTTGTTGAAGAAAACTTGCCAAATTAAGAAGCAAAACTTGGAGACCAAGTCTGGAAGCAACCGAGAGAAGATTTATGAATTCTGAAGGTGCCTAGGATTGCCACATGTCACAAGATGCAAGCACAAGAAAACTCATAAAGAGATCTCACCCTTTGAGCGCGGATCCGCGGCCCTAGCCCCCATTTGCCTCGGATCCGCCGCAATTTTATGAAGTTAGAGCAAAAGATTAGGGGTTAATCTCTGCTGAAATTTACCAAGTCTTCAATAATAAGATTCTAGCTTTGCACTATAAAAGGGCACCGAGAGCCTCTTGGAAAAGTTATCAAGCCGAAGAGATCACGAAGCTCCAGACGCTCACGCATCCAGGCTGATCATCGACTGTTCGACTACCTCCTTAGAAAAGATCGAGAAGCAACTAGTTTGTAATCATTTTCAACAGATTAAAGTGTAGTTTGTTCAAGTCGATTAATAAAGGTAGTTATTTTATTTAATTGTTTTTGCATCTTACATTATGTTTTCCCTCTTTGTCTTTTCATCTTCTTCTCCCAACATGCTCGAGTAATTCTCCGCTTGTTAGGGTTCGTAGGATTAGGGTAGGCTAATGGATGATGAACATCCCTAAACCCTTTTTAAGTCCTATAAAGTTTATGAAATTTATCAAAAGAATCATTAACATCCTAATCGGGCACGCTAACAATTCTTTATTAGTTCCGACCGCGATTAGAGATTAGATTAATGATTGTTTTGGTAAAGGCTAGATATGAACGGAGTTCCGTGTCAAGATAAGGGTTAAGAGTGGGATTCCTTTTTCCTCCAGAAACCCTAATCTACACGCATCACCGTCGTTCTAGTTATAAATCTATTAATGGATAAAAAGGGTAACTTTTAATTAATCGTCCATGACTACTAAATCCTAACGAACCCTACAAGCCCTCTTATTATATTGTCTACATCTCTAAAAATAATCTAGATCTATATTTTTGCATTCTTTCTTAACGTAGATCTAGAAACTTTTCACAAAATTCTTATTTCCTCCTCTCTTTCTCAACACATCTAAAGTAAGAGTAAAAGGTTCCACGTTTCCCTGAGGACGACCCGTACTCACCTCGGTCTAGCTACACGCGACACCGTTATTGATTGCGGTTATTCTACACACTTTTTCACATCAATCACAAAGCATAGGGGCCGGGCGGCATAGCGATACGCGATTCCAGCGCTATGGAGGCCGACAAGGCTGTTCGGATTTGAAAAATGTCAGTAAAACTCTTAAGCAAAAGAACAAATGGGACTATATTGAAATGTCACTTACCTATGCTCATGCAAGTAGGAGCTGAAGGTTCCTCTGGCCCTTCAACGACCTCCACCTCGTCATCGGCCTCCAAAGTTGTAAGAGACATCAATATCATTTCACAAAATAGCAACAATGCTATAATAAAAAACGGAGAACGACGCTAACCTTGCCCAGAAGAAAGGACGATGCGCTGAGGAAAGATCGCCTGCGAAGCTGCCATCTCCAGCAGACGATGAAACGATTACCGGGGAGACAAATCAGCGATAGAGGCCGCCAGCCCGCGCAATTCTGAGAAAACAAAAGAGTTCAGACAACAGAAAGATTGCTAATTTAAAATGTAGAAGGTTACCTTCAACACTCCTCCCGTTCTGAGTCGGAGGGATGGCGGCTTCAACGGCCTCCGCCACGATTTCCGACTCCAGCAGAGGGAGGGTAGTCCCGACCACCTCTCCTCCGGCCTCTGGGCCGCCCGCAGGAAGAGTCACTGGGGCGGCAATCCCCAAAGGAGCCTCTACTAAAGGAGCAAGCGCTCCATGATCAGGAACCGCCACTGGAGGCTCTATGACAAGAGGAACAGCATTGTCAGCCCCCTCCACATCGAGTAAGGCTGCATCGGGAATGTCAACAGACTCTAGCTGGAACAATCCCATACGGACCTCCCCCATCGCCGAGGACTCTGCACAATCCGCACAAGAATAAGAATACATATATACGGGCATAAGCAATCTGAAAAAACTGCGATGAAATATTAAAAAAAAACATACCAATGCGCAGGGAAGCCCTGAATATGGCTTCTTCAAGCCGATGCTCCTTCTCAAGGAGGCGTGCTCGTCGGGGTTCGAGGGTGGACTCATGGCCACCGGTCTATAAGGAGAGCGCGTCCGCAGCATCCTCTGAGACGGCCTGCTTCAGCGCCCTTTCACCCCACTCCTCCAAGGGGCCGATAAACCGCCGACGGATCCATGAGGGGTCTTCATAGAAGATCACTGCAGGATAGAGTTTCTTCGGAACCCTTGCGTTCTGAGACTCATCTTTAGAACGTCTTATGGCCTCAGCCAATTGTGCGGCCTCCTCGGCAGCCGAGCCCGGGAAAAGAAGACCAGCGTCTGACTCTTGCACGACCAACGACTCATCTGGAAGTATGGGCTCAGACTCCGTTAAAGAATCAAGTAAGTTGGTGGCCACCCTCCTCCGCCTCTTAGATCCAGAACCGGCCGCCGAAGACGACCGTTTCTTTCCCCGTGGAGCCTTAGTGCGGCGGCGGCCCACGTCGCCTTCAACACCCTCATCCCTATTACCCTCGCTTGGTACCACAACCGAGGATGACACCGCCATTTTTGATGCCAACGGGGACGAGGCTGCCTCGGGTGGTGGCGCTATTACCGGAGCCCGTCTACCCTACAACCGAGTACCCAGGGGCATACCAGCTGTTGGAGTAAGATCCACCCCCAACTCCCCCAGAATGAGCGCGATGCCGGTATCCTTCAGAGGAAAGTGGACCGGGGCACGCGGTCGCAGCGTAGCTCCCGTGGCCGAAACCTGAGTAGGGGCACCATGACCAAGAAGCACCCTTCTTTCCTCAAGAATAATTGGGTTGACTCGATGGAGATACCAACCCGTGAACGATCCCACGCATCCGGGCATGTACTCACCATCGGGGATCATGAACTGAGAACCCGTGTTTAGCCTCACAAAATGATGGGCGGCATCTCGAACGGCCTCGAGCGAAGGAACCGGCGCGACTATGAAAGCCTCAAACGGGACACCCTGATCATAACCAAACTGCCGGGCAAAGCGGTGCGGATTATACCGCATGAAGAGGGCCGCACTATCCTGACGGAATAGCAGGTAACCCGGTCTGATTGCGTATAAGCGCGCGGCCTCCCGGGGCTTCAAAGAGGGCGTGTTATCTATCGACCGGTCCCAAAGCGGCTGGGCTGAACCCGCGAAAGAAGATAAGACCCGATCATTAAAAACCAACCCGCCAGCAGTAGCGTAAGGAGAAATCAACGCCCGAATAGCCCCGAATTGAGTCAGGTCAGCGGCAGAAGCATCCACCAATCGCATAAGCCTCGGGAAGGTATAAGCGTCGTAGAATGCGGGCCTTTGATGCATAGCAAAATCACCCAAGATGTGCATTTCGATCCAAGACGTAAAGTAGTGAAGCGAGAATTTTACCACATCTACGCCAGGGCTGGAAGTATTAGCTGCAGCGCCCAACCCGTGATAAAGATGCGCCAGTGCCGGGATGCCAATGGCCAGCCGCGTTCCCTCAGCTATGCGGTGAGCCGGATAGATGACCGAAGCTCTCATAAAACGGCGATGCATAGGGATGACAAACCAGCTGAGCCAGACACTGATAAACCCAACGAAGAACGTCTCCTCATCCATGCCGGGAGCTGTGATGGATTCGAAGGACATCGGCGACATTATGGGGATGTAGTACTGCGATAGATCCGATTCATTGGTCGGCAGCTTCTTCGGACCAAACCCAAAGGGGTCTTTAATATTTGAAAACTTCGGAGCTGTCTTCGACAGGACGTCCTCGCGAAGGAAGCAGGCAATGAAGCTCTTAAAAGTAACGCCTTGCTCCTCAGATTCAGTGAACAATCGATCAAAGATACCTAGCACATTGATCAAGCTGGGACACTTGTGGCGGACGGCGTTCTCAGCAGACAAGCCGTCAAGCGGTGCAGGCTCGGGTTTAAAAACGTATTCATCAGAGGGCAGCAACTCCTCATAAAGTGTCCCTCGAATTGGCAGCCCTGAGATCTCATAAAACTCCCCCAAAGAGATCGAAACCTCTCTGTCCCCCAGAAGAAAAGTGTTGGTGGGGAGATTCCATTGATTTAAGAACGTCTTAACCCACCAGACATGCGGGGATTGATAATGGAAGAGCGACGCATATATTGCCTGGTAAAGCCCAACCTTCTGCAGCCGTGCACGATGGGTAGCAAGGATGTAGCGAGCCCAGAGGAGGTAGCTCGTGGGCTGTCGAGGAGTGAGCCCTATCTTATAAATCTGTCCCCATGGGTGGGCCTCACCCTGACAAATACGCCGCCCCAGAATATCTATAGCTGGGATCGGATGGTTCGGGATACCGGTTGTTGAAGGCTCGAGCCGTCCCGTTGGAGTCCAATTTGGCATCTCCACAGCGAAAACCGTCCTCGGAGGGTCCATCGGCAAGAATGGGAAAGTAGGCTCCGTCGGCACTTCACAGATGAAACTCCGGCGACCCTGGATGATATAACTGTACCAAGTTCCCCATAAAAGTAAGCTGGTGCAGTTCGGGTCATGAGCCCGGATCATCGCCATCGCTTCCTCGTCGGATGGTGATTGAGGAAAAGCTGCCTCCGAACGAGTGAAAGGAAAGCACGGAACAGAAGCCATTGCACCTGAAATAAAGAAAAAAAAACTGTCAAAAGCGAAGACAGCAATATATATATATATATATATGAGCATAAATATATATATGAAGACAGTTGAAGAAAGCGACAGCAGACTCTTTTATGGGACCGTTGGCTACAAAACACATGGGCCCCACAGAATCAGGTTGACGGCTCGTTAATAATGAGGCCAAGCAATCATAATAAGACAAAGGGGATATCTTCATTAAATAGGCAGTGGGTTTCAAGTGGCCCTACACAGCCCCCTAAAAGACAAATCTATCTTGGGCTCTGTGATAAATCAAACAGAATCAAGGGAATTAAATTCCCAGAGAGCAACATTGTGAACTTAGATGTGCAGGAGACAACTCAGGGTAAAGAAAACCCATGAAGTTCCCATGAGAACGACTTAGTTCTTCGTAGGAATTAAATTCCTTTTTGAAAAAGGGAATTAAATTCCCATAAAAGTTCTGTTCCAGAGCCGAAGCTTCTTGGGGATGGAATTAAATTCCATAAAAAAGCAACCAACATCATCATCTCCCTAAATGATCAGATGAACACTAAGGAGATCTATTGGTGAAGATTAAATGATTTCATATTTCGGTTGAAAAACTTGAAGGAAAAATGGGTTCATATTAAAAGGGGTGAAACCCTTGCTATGGATTTAAAATCCAGAGGGACATGAAAGTTCGTCGTTCGTTCAAGAGCATTACCTGAAGAAAAGAGTTCTTTTTTAACAGAGTTAAACTCTGAAAATTTTTCAAGGCAGAGAACTAAGCTCTGGAAAGGAGAATTAAATTCTCAGAAAGAAAAGTATGCAAGGAGGAAGATGAGCAAAGTGGAGGCTCTTCTGAAAAGACGTGGGCATTTATAGGATGGGATGGAAAACGTTTCATCTACCCTACTCCCAAAGCAGATCCGACGGTCACAAAAGTGACAGCGTTGCACTCACGTGCAGACACGTGAGAACAACGCTGTGGGGGCATTTGTTCCCTGATTAAAAATCAGGAGAAGCTTCAGAAGAGGCATCACGTGCGCACACGTGACCAGTTGTCACGTGTTGGCACGTGACGTTTAAAGCAGCGGCAAAAAGTACATTCATCCCCTGATTAAAAATCAAGAAAAAGCTCCAGAAGAGGCATCACGTGCTCACACGTGACCAGTGGTCACGTGTTGGCACGTGATGGTTAAGCAGCGGCCAGAGAACAGAGCGCAGAAGGAGAGAAGCCCATTCCAGGGGTCACGTGCCTACACGTGAGCAGGGGTCACGTGGCCACACGTGACCGGCTTTAAGAGCCTTATTCTTTAACAGAATTAAATTCTAAGGATAAATCTTTCAAATCTTTCCAAAATGAAGAAGGATTATCTAAAACCGTTGGATTAAAAATCTAAACGTGATAAAATATCACCAATTTATGGAAAAATCTTGGACTTGGAAAGATTTCCCCCTAAATCTAACCAAAATAACAAAGAGATATCTTTGGATTTAAAATCCAATTGTGAATAAAATTCACCCAACAATCTAAAGGCCCAGATTAATGATAAATATAAATCAAATCTTTCAAAGAGAGATTTACCAAACAGAATGATTCTTTTCCTTCTTCTATAAATAGGAGCCAAGAAAAGAAGAAGAAAAAAGACCTTTGGACCTTTTCTTTTGATACACAGAGAGAGAGATATAGAGCCTTTGATTCTCTGCAAAAAGAAAACCTTAGGTAAGAAAGAAAAGGGAGGCTTCAAAGGAGAATTTAATTCTCAAAAGAGTTTAACTCTTATATAAAGAAAGGAACTTAGTTCTTTCTCTTGTTGAGGATCTGCAAAGTGCACATCTCCCCATGAACTGAGAATTTAATTCTCATTGGGTTGAGATCCTTCCATGTAGATCTAAAACACAGAGGAGGAACTGTGTTTTGAGAATTTAATTCTCACAGAATTACAGGAATTTAATTCCTTTGAGATAAAATTAGGGTTTAACCCTATGTTATGGGAATTTAATTCCTTCAGAATGAACAGAACTATGGTTTAACCCTAATTGAGAACATAATTCTCTCAAACTCACAGGAATTTAATTCCGTTAAGAAAAGAAATTAGGGTTTAACCCTATTTAAGAATACAATTCTTCAGAAGAAAACAGGAATTTAATTCCTCTAAAGTTTGTTGTTAGGGTTTTAACCCTATGAAGAATTTAATTCTTAAAAGATGAACAGATCTTTAAAACATGCAAAGAACCAAAGTCACATGCTATCACGTGACCCCTGCAAAGATACACAGAAAAGAACTTTGAAGCAAACACCTCACGTGTTACCACGTGACTCCGGCAAAGATCCATAAAAAAGAACTTTGAAGCAATGCCTCACGTGCCCCACGTGATCTCTAAAGCACACAGAGAAAAAGGCAAAAGGAAACAGAAAAGAGCACTAGGGCGCCCTCACGTGTCGACACGTGATCCCTAATGAATATTCTAACAGATCAAAGCGTAAGCCCCCATCACGTGCCACACGTGATGGCTTTCAGAATAAAAAGTGTTAAACACTTATCTGTAGACCAAATAAAGGGAAGCAGGGCGCTCTCACGTGCTACCACGTTGTTAGTTATATGTATGCCCTAGAGGCCATTTCTATACATGAGATGTATATTGTAGTGGGTGCTTGGACATATATAGGGAGGACTTTCTTGCTCGACATGATAGTATGCTATCTGGTTACTCTTTACCTTAACGTGTATACTGATTGTCTCTCCGTCACATGTTGGTAAAGCCCTTAGGATGTGTACTTGACTACCTGGACTATGATGCGGATCATACTAATGGGTACATGGTAGTCCATAAGTACATCCTTCAAGGTCCCCAGTCATGGGTGTATCGAGACGGGGCATCGATATACCAGAGTAGACTAGCGTATGCCTTCTCGACCCATACAGATGGGCGATGGATGATCCCATATCCATTGGTGTTTGACATCAGAGATGATATATGGGTGCTCAGTGGAGACTGGGTACACTGGACGGACTCGCCGAGAACTCCCAGATGGTATTATACCTTACGTCAGATGGTAGTTCTCTGGTGACACTGGTACAGGCTAGTGTGTAGACCCGAGATTGTCATAGAGACTTGTGTGATTCCCACTGTGCTTTGATTTCCATCTTACCACGTCCAAGAGGGCGTGCAAAACGGTGGTTTTTGGGTACAGTCCCGAGTCACATGGAGGTAATGAGCGATAGGAGGGGTTTCGTCTCTCCCGATATTGGTGGTTGATGTTGCGCTATGCTCGATTGGCCATAACAGGGAAGTCCCTGGCCAGGGCTGGTTTAGAGATTTACTGGTAAGTGTTACCAGTAGTTTCTTGACCCGTTATGAGCCTCATATCGGCATGACTTATCGGTTATTGGGGTCTGACGTTTACCACCCCTAGACTTGATATGCGACATATCAGACGAGGAGACCGGACTGTACGGTAGTGTCACTGTCAGGCTTTTACAGGAGTTGGAGCGGGCTTGCTTGCTGATCTTCTGATCGCTCAATACCCGGGTAGCCGTTACGTCCAGCTAGTACCGCTGACGGCTTGTGGGTGCTTGATATGATCATCACCTATTGCCGGCGTATTGACGAGTTTTTAGAGTCCTACATAGAGGTTGTACTGGCTCAGGCAAAACGAAATAGGAGCGTATATGTGATATGTGCGGAACCGAGAATAATGCGAGTATGTGATACCGTATTCTATTCTCGCGATGTTTGTATCGATCGGTTATATGCGATATAACCGGGATATCGAATCAAGTGTTGATTCGATAAGTCGATACATTGGATGCTAGTCGGTTATATGTGATATAACCGGATTATTAAGTCAAGTGTTGATTTAATAATTTAGTGTATAATTGTATATGTGATATACTAATTTACATTAACTAACATTGGTTCACTTAAGCATTGATTTTTTCTCACTTGTGCACAACTTGATATATATATGTGATATATATATTTATTTGTGTTTACTATTTGTATCATGGTTGTTGATACACATATAAGACTTATACCATACTAATTTTATTTATTAGGTTTTTAATATCTAAAGTAATTCTAAAACAAATGGATAATAAGCACAAATGCATGAAGCTTCTTGAAGCTTATCTTTGCATTTGACTTAGTCCACTTGTTTTATTTTACTTAAGATATTAGTTAACCTAACCACTATGATTACCCATAGTAAAGTCTCTACATGAGTTAGTATATGATACTCACTCACCATGGTTAGTTCCTTCTCTCTCTTAATAAGTTTTCATATTCATTTGAGCTCATCTTCTTCCTCCTTGATTTTCTTTCTAGGGTTTCATAAAGAGAGAGATACAAAGTGAGAAAAGAAATTCTAAAGTGTACCCATTTCCTATCTCACCATCCTCTACTAGACTAGCACTTTAGTTTAGGGTGTTTGCTTCACTAATTCTTTGATTAGTGAAGTAGAAGCTTGAGTTCGTATTCCCTCGACGTAGATCATCTTCGGCCTCGAAGACTTCAAGCAATCCCGTTGTGACTTTCTCATGGAGCCGTCCGAGAGTCCGAGAGCACGTGATCGCAGTGAAGGGACTACAACAAGGAGCTTAAGAAGTGAAGGACCGATCTACAAAGGTTGTATTTCGTATTCACTTAGTGTAAATGTGATTTACTTGCATGTGATCGCCTAATTTCTAGTTAACGATCTTGTTTAGAGTTATTCGGCACGGCTAAAATTTTAATCCGGCATGGTTGATGCCTTGTAGATCCTTATTAGAGTGCCTAGTAACCCTACAGTGGTATCAGAGCCTAGCTAGAGCATTAGGCGATGTGTTAACGAAGTTAAAACCCCGATCGAATCCGGAAACTACACTTTAAACCCCTCTCTGTACATTTTTTGAAATCTGGGATTTTTCTAAATTAAAAATGCTTAAAAAAATCAACAGGCAATTATAAGGGAAACTGTACAAAACGACACTGTTTGGCGCCTAAGGCGCCGCGGAACCGCGGCACGAGCATGGCTCGTGCGGCGGTTCCACGGCCATAAGGTGACGTCACCCTTATCGATTTGCACAATAACATTCCTATTTAATTTCCTGATATTTTTTGGGTATTTTTATCTGACTCAATTGTTGAGTGTTTTGGGGTTTATTTTGTATTCATTGATTCGATCGGAAAATTTAATTTCGTTGGGTTTTCCGGATATTTAGAAAGTATTAAAAAGTTCGAACGGATATCAATAACTCACTTTTTCCCGACCTGGAAAATTTTCAAGTGTTAGATTTTTCCGTTTGTTTAAGAACATCTAGATCGTGCAAGTTATGCGATGGACCCTCTAGAAGACAACAAACCTTAACTCGATTATGTGACCGTCTTGAACTGCCTTTTGAACCTTAGGGTTTGGGGCAGTACGGCGTGCCACATGTGAGGCATTGGCTTGACCTATCTACGGCTGGACCATTGGTACTGTGGCATGTGATGGATGTTTTTAAACTCCCCTCAAGTGTTGAGATATATTTGGGAAAACTTGGGTGTTTGATCATTCGATCGAAAAGTTTAACATTGTCTATTTATCTGGAATGTGATACAATATTTGGAATCCACAAGTAGTTATGAGATAACTAATTTGGTTGTTATAAACATAGCAGTTTAGTCTCAAATGATCGGTTGCCACGGAATTTTGATGCGATCAAAAGTCCGTCGCAATCACGTAGCGTACGCGGATACTCGCCGGGTAAACTTAATAGATAACCATACCCCATAGCCCCGACCAAGTGACTGTAGGAGAACCCCGTCGCCAAAAGCATCCGTTCGGGTGCTCGCGGCAGCGGTGTTCCGCCTTAGTACACTTCGTCGATGGCATCCGGGGTACGGCCGTCTACTAAAGTTTGCGACGAGCATTCGATCTCATATCGGGAATCTTGTTGAATCGCCCGACTAGATATTGAAAAGTGTTTTCGATATAGAAACTAAAATGCGGGGTTTATAATTATTAGGCATGCGATGTCTAAGGATGGTTGCGGATTCCAACTGTTGTAGTTTTACACTTTCTTTTCTGCGACCGTAAGTGTAATATGTGATATCGCCGGTTTCGTTGCTATATGTCAACGACAATTGGGATGCGCATATTTACTTACGTTGATGACATGTGATGTTATATGTTGCTGGATATGTTATATTGGATCGTCGCGTTTTGAATAGCCGGGGGTTTTATGTGAGATGAGGGTTTTTATTTTCATTCATGTAAAATAAAATGTATGTAATATTCTTTTATTGGGGCACTTCCGGGATGAGGTCAATGTCACCATTTGTATATTATTTACTTTTCCGCACTAGGATAGACCCAAGGAGGAGAGCACAAGTAACCGGGTTCTAGAGTCCAGTGGGAGACCAACTCGAGGAGTCGAGTTCGGGTCTCCTAACTCTAGAATTGGAAGGGTTGCTTTCCGCTCTCGTAGGGGTCTAGGGGTGTGAGTTTGGCTATTCATCGCGACCGTGGAATCCGTGTTTTATAGTGGCTCAAAATAAAACACGGACGTCCTAATATATCCAATGTTTCATATGTTTCTTCTGCTGCGATATCTGTGATGTGATCATTTGATGTTCTGTGATAAATACTGTATATAGTATATATGATATATTATATAGGCGTTCCTTATGTTTTACACCCACGCTAGCCCTGCCCCGCTCTGCCGTTAGTTACCTAACCTAACGGTGAACGAGGGGACATCGAGGCGAATGCGGATGGCATAAGTGTACGTCGTATTTATCTGTGATGTTTAGGTGACTTAAATGATGGGACTTCATTAATATGATTAATGAAAGAAAAGAAACCTAAAAGATGTTGTGGAATCGAATTTTCAAAAACAGGTAGCTACAGTACTTGCTTTGCATCGCGGTGTTCCTTGTAGAACATCCTGCACCTTATTCGATAAGGAAAGGGCCGAAATCCCTTCACCGGGAGTGACCCCTTTAGCAATGACTGGCAGATGCTACACCCCTCGGTTTGACTTTTGATTGCTTTTCTAGTTCTTGCTTTGCACAGTGATATATATGATATATCATGCACCTCATTCGACGGGGAAAGAGCCGAGATCCCTTCACCGGGAGTGACCTCTTTAGAGAAACTAGTTAAAGCCTCAAAAACACTCCATTTTAAAATCATTTGATTCTACAACGATATCAAGTTCATTACGTAATAGGTTTTCAGAAAAACCTGTCGTAGCCCTCCGTCATTTCAGATAAGTCCTACTTAGTATTCGTGCTACATTTGTTGACCTCCATCAAGGCGTAGTGTGCGGTAGCTAACTAGTATTTATCTGCTTATGCATATGATGCAGATTGGGTTAGGGTAGTCGTACGACCTTGTTGACCTCCATCAAGGGTCGTGCGGGTGAGTTTGATTCAATCAAGAAATGACGGGTTGAACTTGACTAGTAGCCTATGGTTTGTTGACCTCCGTCAAGGTCATAGGGTGCTAGGGCCAAAATATTATCGGGAATTTCAAGTGTTGAAATTTGCAATAAGATTGCATACCTTCTATGAGATAGTTGGATCCCGATACCCACTGCGAGTAATTGTTACTCCTGGGAGAGTTTTACACATTACAATTAGCCGATCAAGTAGGTGTCTAGAAAGGTGTCAACGGGGTTACGCCTCTGGGAAAATGAGGTTTACTTTAATTAGGTCCGTGCGAAAGCACGGGGAACCTCCCTCAAAGTACCGACACTGGCCTGGCTAAAAGATTGGCGAAGTTGTAGGGTGTAATTAATCCCGGCTAGTCTTTCCTTTTAGGGTTTGAAGGAAGATTTGATAAAAACAGTGGGAGCCATCCTGATTAGATAAAATAATAACCAATCTGATCTTGCAAGAGCGCACGCAGAGTGTTTTCTTCTCTCTCTCTCCAGGTAGCGACCATGTCACGCCTTAATCAAGATAATAATACGGAAGTATTCACCGAACCCGCTTGTTATACTGCACTGGGGAACGTTGGTCCCGCTCCAACTTATAATTGTTATAAGACAGAGTAGGAAATTGGGGATTACCAGAATTCCCGTGCCGCCCAAACGAAGAAAGTGCATGCTGATGCATCATCTTCGGGTATGTTCATTACAGAGAACTGTTTCTCAGTATCCTTTACGTCCTGGGTATATGATACCGGATCAGGATCCCGCATATGTAATTTGTTACATGGGCTACAGATAGGTAGAGAACTGAGAACGGGTGATAAGTTTCATGAGATAGAAAACGGTGCAAGTATTGCAGCCAAGTCTATTGGTCATTATCACCCTGTATTACCAAAATACATTGATTCTGAACGAATGTTATTAGATACCGAACCTGATATACAACATCATATCAGTCTCTTTATTGGTAAAGAAGGATATAATTTTGTATTGTTGGATAATGTTTTGAACATTTCCTATATCAAAAGTTGATCAGTTCAGGCACGTTATCTAAAAGCATTGGCGTTCTAAATCAAACTACAGTTCTTTGTATACAGAACACACACAAGTGGAAGAGTTCAGAAATGAACGAATCCTTCTTGAGGTATTGTAGACTAGGTCATATCAATGCGACCCGACTAGCTGAAGTTACATATAGATGCATATTTAAATTAGTTTGAATTTACATCTAATGAAACTTGCCGGTCATGTCACAGAGATAGGACGACCATAGCTCCGTTTATCAGAAACAGAGAAAGAGTTAGTGAACTCTTGGGATGATACTTGTTGATGTATGAAGATCTCCTGTCTACAAATGCCAAGACCGGTCATTTGTACTTCATTACATTCTCTGATGATCTCTCAAGATTCAGACATATGTTCCTGTTGAAACACAAGTCCGAACCTTTTGAGATATTCACAGAATATAAGTTAGAAGTAGAGAACCAAAAAAAGGGTACAAGTATTATGTCCTTTAATGTGATCAAGGAGGAGAATACTTGAGCTCGGAATTCCTGGATTATTCTAAAGGAGAATGAGATTCTCTCTCAGCATTATTCCTCCGCATACACCACAGCACGTCGGTGTATCGGGGCAGAGCAAACACACCCTATATGATAAGGTGTACTCTATGATGAGTACTACTGAGTTACCTATTTCCTTTTGGGAGTTATGCACTTTTGAAGTTGCATACCTATCGAATAGGGTTCCGATCAAATCAGTTGCCTACCACTTCATATGAGATATGGAAATGGAAGAGCCCATATCTTAAGTTTGTAAAGATTTGGGGTTGTCTGGCCTATGTCTAAAAGCAAAATCCGGACAAGCTCGAGGCAAAGTCAGTTTTGTTGGATATCCCAAGCATTCGTAAGGGAATATCTTCTACCAAACCGAGGAACAAAAGATGTTTTGTTTCTCAGCATGCCACCTTTGTAAAAAGGAATTTCTTGTGAAGAAATTAGTGGACATTAGGTAGAACTGGAAGAAGTTCCAACTAAACAAACTGCAGCTGATGATTTGGTAGAACCAAAGGATTCAATAGTAACCAACGAACCTCAGCCTCTCCGCCGATCTAGCAGGGTTCCTCACCCACCTGAGAGATACTTTGGTTTCTCTATGGCAGTGGTTGCATCATGAGATGATAACCCAACTAGTTTCGAGCTAGCCATCAGGAGTGGGACTCTGTAAGAATGGCTGGATGCTTAGCGATCTGAGATGGAATCCTTATACACCAACAAAGTATGGACTTTGGTTGCTTTATCTGAAGGGTTAAATCCCCATCAGGAGCAAGTATATCTTGAGAAGATTACTTGGTGTAGATGGAAAAGTTGAGACTTTCAAATCTAGACTTGTTAAAGGTTTGCATCATTGACCAGGTATAGATTATGTTGAAACCTTTTCTAAGTACCTATGCTTAAGTCTATCCAGATCCTACTTGCCACGGCTACATACCATGACTACGATATCAGGCGGTTGGGTGTCATGACTGCTTTTCTAAAATGATGTTTTAGAAGAGTGCGTCTATAAGTACACAGCCAGAAGGTCTCGTAGACACTGGGAGCAGCGGAAACGTGTGCAAGATGTTTTATGTGATAAAGCAGGCATCGCGGAGTTGGAATGTCTGTTTTGATGTGTTAGTCAAAGAGTTTGACATCATCAAAATGGTAGATGAACCTTGTATAAACAAAAAGGTAGTAGGGAGTATGGTGGTGATCCTCGTAGAGTACGTAGATGATATTCTCATGATGGGGAAGGAGTTTCCTATGCTACGCTCGGTCAATCTCCGCTTATCACAAAGATTCTCCATATAGGATCAAAGTGATACCTACTAAATCCTAGGTTTTGGATCTATGAGATAGATCTAAATGGATGTTAGGATTCTCACTAGTTGTAGTGAGATAGTATCAATCGATCCTGGGGAGAATCACTGGAAGGATTCCAGGGTGATAAGGACGACTGAATGTCAGTCACAGGCATTGTCTTTACCCTCAGTAAAGGGACGGTATGTTGGAAGAGTTCCAAGCTAGATACCGTGGCATACTAGACGATAAAGGCTGGATACATCGCTACCAAAGATGCTGCCAAAGAGGAAGTCTGGGTGTATATTAGTTCATGAGATGAACTTCGTTCCTACCATTGTGTGACAATGAAGTTGTGGCTTATGCCAAGGAACGCCCGTCCCATCAGTGATCCAGACATATTCTAAGGCAGTGTCACCTGATCATGGAGATGTTTGATCTCCAGGGGATCGAGGTTAGGAGAGTAGACTCAGAGGACAACACGGCGGATCCACTCACGAAGGCCTTTTCCCATAGAGAGACTCTTATGGGATGGTTGAGTATGAGATACTACAATCACTGTTATCAGATGGCCCTAGTGCAAGTGGGAGATTGTTAGTTATATGTATGCCCTAGAGGCCATTACTATACATGAGATGTATATTGTAGTGGATGCTTGAACATATATAGGGAGGACTTTCTTGCTCGACATGATAATATGCTATCTGGTTACTCTTTACCTTAACGTGTATACTGATTGTCTCTCCGTCACATGTTGGTAAAGCCCTTAGGATGTGTACTTGACTACCTGGACTATGATGCGGATCATACTAGTGGGGACATGGTAGTCCATAAATATATCCTTCAAGGTCCCTAGTCGTGGGTGTATCGAGACGGGGCATCGATATACCAGAGTAGACTAGCGTATGCCTTCTCGACCCATATAGATGGGCGATGGATGATCCCATATCCATTGGTGTTTGACATCAGAGATGATATACGGGTGCTCAGTGGAGACTGGGTACACTGGACGGACTCGCCGAGAACTCCCAGATGGTATTATACCTTACGTCAGATGGCAGTTCTCTGGTGACACTGGTACAGGTTAGTCTGTAGACCCGAGATCGTCATAGAGTCTTGTGTGATTCCCACTGTGCTTTGATTTCCACCTTACCACGTCCAAGAGGGTGTGCAAAACGGTGGTTTTTGGGTACAGTCCCGAGTCACATGGAGGCAATGAGCGATAGGAAGGGTTTCTTCTCTCCCGGTATTGGGGGTTGATGTTGCGCTATGCTCGATTGGCAATAACAGGGAAGTCCCTGGCCAGGGCTGGTTTAGAGATTTACTGGTAAGTGTTACCAGTAGTTTCTCGACCCGTTATGAGCCTCATATCGGCATGACTTATCGGTTATTGGGGTCTGACGTTTACCACCCCTAGACTTGATATGCGACATATCAAACGAGGAGACCGGACTGTACGGTAGTGTCACTATCAGGTTTTTACAGGAGTTGGAGCGGGCTTGCTTGCTGATCTTCTGATAGCTCAATACCCGGGTAGCCGTTACGTCCAGCTGGTACCGCTGACGGCTTGTGGGTGCTTGATATGATCATCACCTACTGCCGGCGTATTGACGAGTCTTTAGAGTCCTACATAGAGGTTGTACTGGCTCAGAAAAAACGAAATAGGAGCCCATATGTGATATGTGCGGGACCGAGAATAATGCGAGTATGTGATACCGTATTCTATTCTCGCGATGTTTGTATCGATCGGTTATATGCGATATAACCGGGATATCGAATCAAGTGTTGATTCGATAAGTCGATATATTGGATGTTAGTCGGTTATATATGATATAACCGGATTATTAAGTCAAGTGTTGATTTAATAATTTAGTGTATAATTGTATATGTGATATACTAATTTACATTAACTAACATTGGTTCACTTAAGCATTTATTTTTTCTCACTTGTGCACAACTTGATATATATATGTTGTTAGTTATGTATATGCCCTAGAGGCCATTGTTGTACATATGATGTATATTATGATGGATGCTTGGATATATACAGAGAGGACTTTCTTGCTCGTCATGATAGTATGCTATTTGGTTTCACTTTATCTTAACATGTTGACTTGTATTGGTTTACTGTCTTTCTCTCACATGTTGATAAAGCCCTTAGGATCTGTACTCGACTTCTGGGATTATGATGAGATCATACTAGTGGGGCCACGGTATTCGATGAGTACATCCTATAAATGTTCCTAGTCGAGGGTATATCGAGACGGGGCATCGATACACCAGAGTAGACTAGCGTATACGCATCTTGACCCATATGATGGGCGATGGATGATCCCATATCCATCGGTGTTTGACATCAGAGATGGTGTACGGGTGCTCAGTGGAGACTGGGTACACTGGACGGACTCGCCGAGAACTCCCAGATGGTGATATACCACACGTCAGATGGCAGTTCTCCGGTGACACTGGTACAGGGTAGTCTGTAGACCCGATATCGTCATAGAGTCTTGTGTGATTCCCACTGTGCTTTGATTTCCACGTTACCACGTCCAAGAGGGCATGCAAAACGGTGGCTTTTGGGTACAGTCCCGAATCACATGGAGGCAATGAGCGATAGGAGAGGATTCGTCTCTCCCGGTATAGGGAGTTGATGTTGTGCTGTGTTCGATTGGCTATAACTGGAAGTCCCTGGCCAGGGCTGATATAGAGATATACTGGTAAGTGTTACGAGTAGTTTCTCGACCTGTTATGAGCCTCACATCGACACGACTTATCGGTTACTGGGGTCTGACGTATACCGCCCCTAAACTTGATATGCGACATATCAGACGAACAGACCGGACTGTACGCGAGTGTTACTGATTGGATTCACAGGAGAACGAACAGGCTAGCTTGTTGATCTTCTGATCGCTCAATACCTGGGTGGCTGTTACGTTTAGCTGATCGCTAACAGCTTGTGGGTGTTTGATATGATCATCACCTGCTACCGGCGTATTGACGATTCTTTAGAGTCCTACACAGAGGTTTCTTGGCTCAGGCAAAATGGAGTAGAGGCACATATGTGATATGTACAGGACCGAGGATAATGCGATATGAGATACCGTATTATATTCTCACGATATTTAGATATGAACCGGGACATCAAATCAAGTGTTGATTCGATGAATCGGTACATGATATATTAGTCGGTTATATTCGATATAGCCGGATCGTTGGATCAAGTGTTGATTCGATGATTTAATGTATAATAATATATATGATATATTGTATTACATTATCTAATATTGGTTCGCTTTATTATTTCATTTTCTCACCGGATTAATACATTGATATAAATGCGATATATGTTAATTGTATTATTTTCTTTTGTTGCAAATATATAATATATATGTGATATATATTATTGTGACATGTAATGATTTATTATGAAACATGTTTAAGGATGATAAAAAGGGATTAGGGTTTGATTAGGGTTAGCTCATTCTTGTTCATTCTAGAAAGATTCTATTTTGTCTTGGTTAAGATATTATGGTTGATACTTATCCTTAACCTAACCAAACCCTAACTCTAGTTTATTCTCTACAAACTTTTAGCCTCTCATCCTTAACCATGGTTCCATAATCAATCATATATATTTATCTACTATTCATCACAAAAGGATGATTCTCTTCATTCTTCATCTTCTTCTCTCTTTAGTTTTTGAGAGAGAGCTCACTAGAATTTTCTTTTGTGATGATTTCTTGTAAGAAAGTGAATTAAAAAGAAAGCATAAATACTAGTCCATCATTCTCATCTAATCTAGCCTATTATATTAGGGTGTTCATCTCTTTAGAGTGAGAAAGCTTGGGTTATAGCAACTTCGACGTAGATCATCGGAGAATCGGAACACTTCAAGCTAGCATGAATCGTTCGAGTCGTGGAGCCTCTCTTGAGTCCGGGAGATCGTGGATCGTGGTGAAGGGACTTCTACTCGGAGCTTGTGAAGCGAAGGAGCGGACTACAAAGGTTGTAATCCCTCACACTTAGCTTTAAAGATGCTATCTTGCATGCTAAACCCTAATAATCTAGCAAAGATCCCGTCTTTGAGTTGTTCGGCACATGTAAAATTTTATTCGAGCATGTTTGATGCTTTATGTACCTTCACAAGTGTGCCTAGGAACTCTACAATGGTATCAGAGCCTAGCTAGAGCATTAGGCGACGTGTTTACGAAGTTAAAACTCCGATCGAACCCGAACCGACGAAAATGAACCCCTCTCTGGATATTTTTCAAAATCTGGGATTTTTCTGAATTAAAAATACCTAAAAATATCAGCAGGGAAAAATAAGAACTTCTGTGAAAAACGAGCCCATGTTCCGTACAAACCGCCGCGGAACCGTGGCCGTACCTCGCTTGGGCCACGGAACCGCGGCTGTATTGAGGAATCAAGGACTAGTTTTTGCACAGTTATTCCTCTTTCTGTGATTTACTTTTTATGGGTATTTTTAATCTGACTCAAGTGTTGAGAATTCTGAGGTTTATTTTGTAATCGATGATTCGATCAGAATATTTAAATTCGTTATTATTTCCGGATATTTAGAATCTTTTAAAATGTTCGAACGGATATCATTAACTCACTTTTTCCCGGCACGGCAAATTTTCAAGTGTTGAATTTTTATCGGGTTTAAATCTTTCAGAAAAATGTGCAAGTAATACGATGGACCCTCTAGAAGACAACAAACCTTAACTCGATTATGTGACCGTCTTGAACTGCTTTTTGAACCTTCGGTTTGGGGCTGTACGGCGTGCCACATGTGAGGCGTTGGCTTGACCCTTCTACGGCTGGATCACTGGTACTGTGACATATTCTGGGATTATTTGAACTCCGCTCAAGTGTTGAGCACTTTAGGAAATTTTGGGTATTTGATTATCTGTTCGAAAAGTTTAATACTGTCTATTTATCTGGAATGTGATACAATATGTGGAATTCATTGTGTTAGGCATGAAATGCGAAGTATGTGATATTTCGGATTTACGATGTCTAAAGTGATTGTGGATTCTAAATATTGTAGTTTTACACTTTCTTTTCTGTGACCGTAAGTGTAGTATGTAGTTGTATTGCCGATTGTCGTTGCTATACATCGGCGATGATCGGTGTATGCATACTTACTTACGTTGATGATATGAGATATTATGTGTTGCTGAGATATGATGTGCAGGATTGTTGTGATTGAATAGCCGGGGGTTTTCTGTGAGATGAGAGTTTTATATTTTCATTCATGTAAATTCAAATGTAATGTAATATTCTTTGTTGTATATTATTTACTTTTCCGCATTAGGATGGACCCAAGGAGGGGAGCACAGGTGACCGGGTTCTGGGGTTCAGTGGGAGGCCATCTCGAAGAGTCGAGACCGGGTCTCCTAAACTCCAGAATTGGTAGGGTCGCTTGCCACTCTCGTAGGGGTCCAGGGTGTGGGCATGGCTATTCATCGCGACTGTGGAATCCGTATTTTCTATTGTTGGCTAAATACTAAATACGGACGTCCTAGTATATCCCACATTATATCTATGTTTCTACTGCGATATCTGTGATGTGATCATTTGATATGTTGTGATGGATACAGTATATAGTATATATGATATATTATATAGACGTTACTTATATTTTACACCCGCACTAGCCCTGCCCTGCTCTGTCGTTAGTTACCTAACCTAACGGTGCACGAGGGGACATCGAGGCGAATGCGAATGGCATAAGTGTACGTCGTATTTATCTATGATGCTTAGGAAGCATAAGCTGATGGGATTTTTATTAATGAGATTAATAAAAAGAAAAGAAACCTAAAAGATGTTATAGAATCAAAACTTTATAAAAAGGGTAGCTACAGTTTTGCTTTGCATAGCGGTATATATGATATACCCTGCACCTTATTCGATTAGGAAAGAGCCGAGATCCCTTCACCGGGAATGACCTCTTTAGCGACACTGGTAAATGCTACAGAACTCGGTTTGTCTTTTGATTGCTTTTAGAGTTTTGCTTTGCACAGTGATATATATGATATGTCCTGCACCTTATTCGATGAGGAAAGAGCCAAGATCCCTTCACCGGGAGTGACCTCTTTAGCAAAACTAATGAAAGCCTCAAAAACACTCCATTTTAAAATTTCACTTGATTCTTGTTCACACCATAATATTGTATTTTATATTCCCCATTCTTATGCATTTTACAATGAAAACAGGTGCTTTTGACGCATGTCTGCTACATGTTACAGGTTACAGGTTCTGGGAGCGAAAACGGTGAAAAACACAAAAGACGACACAAAAGAAGGATTTTTGACCAACAAATAGGAAGATCTTAGTAAAGCCCGGCAGAAGAACGGTTCACCATCAACACGGCAACTCAAGATCCAAATTTGCAAGAAAAACGGTTAAAAGATCCAATGCAAAGAGTTCACTGAAAATCTGGAGTTACTGCAGAAGCCCAGGTGGAAAAAGAAATGAAGAAATAAGAAGCCCAGAAGAACCAGACAAAGCCCAAGAAAAATCACTCGATACATCCATAATTGGGCCGCGCTTCAGCGGCCCAAAGCGCATCCACGCGGCGCTTCCGCGGCCTCCCTGAGCCCTAGTGCGCATCTCTTTTTACCATAACTCCTTGGCGGCTGTGAAAAGATTTTCTGGGGGTATATTTGTAATTGTAGACATGCGGTGCAATCTGTAGCCCTAGGGTTTCTATGTCCTATAAATAGAACCCAATACCTTGTAAATTCTCATGCCTCTTTTCAATCAATAAAATTCAGATTTTCTGGGAGCAAAAATTCAGATCTGTTCTTCTTGTTTGGAGGGAGCCATCGAACTAGTAAGTATTTTATTCTTTTAATTATAATGTCTTCTCATCCCCTAATGAGCGAGTAGTCTCCTCGCTTGTTAGGGTTAGCCTTAGGGAAAGGGTTGAGAGATGAAATCTCTCGCCCCTTTCAATACCACCTTCACCTAATGAATAAGAACTTCACGCATACGAGCACAACCGCTCCCTGCGGCATCCTACCCTTCGAGGTAACGATGAACCGTAGTATAAAGGGCCGGTTCTGCGCGTTCTCCGTGAGGGTTAGGATAATTATCAACAAAGGTAGGGTACAAATCTAGAGGAAGAAACATCTTCCCAAAAGATTTGTATCCACTTTTTTGATAATTAACTTAACATCTAAGAGATCTAAAAAAGGAAGGTATTGAAAGCGGTGAGGAAAGATATTAATTTCCAAAACTTCCCCTAATCCTAACCCTAGCAAGATTCTTAATTAAATTAATTAGATCCAGTCTTTAGATTTTTATAAACCTACCAAAACTACAAATAGAATCAACTCGTTAAAACACTTTAAAGAAATTTACCCGTCTCTGTGGATCAACCGTACTCACCGGCTAGCTGCGAAGCGACGCCGTTTCTGATTGCGGTAAACTCAAATTTTTGGAATAATCAAATGGCGCCGTTGCCGGGGACGGCGTAATCTTTCTTTTTGTGAATTTTCGGGTTGATATAAATTTTAAAAATTATAAAAATCTGAAAAATCAAAAATATAAAAAAAAAAATATCATCTTTTATTGTTTGAAGGGTACTCTTTGTGAATCTTTGCAGGTTTGACGGATCTGAAACAACACAGGAGGGGAAACAGAGAACAATACATCAGAACAGGAGGAGATTGGAAGTACGGAGCAGCTGAAGAAATCCAGAGATCTGAAGCCTCCAACCCGCCGCTCTTCCGCCGCATAACCCCACCTCGCGCGGCGCTTCCGCGGCCCTCTGGATCCTTCTCTGCGAAATTTTTGCACTGTTTGTTTCCTTATTCTTCCCTGTACAAATCTCCATATATCTTTTGCCAAATCTTCTGCAGGATTCTTTGCGCTAAAAATCTTCTTCCCCCTTCCAATAATTGATTTTCTGCAGGATTCTTTGCGCCGCGCTTAAAAGCAAATTGATTGCAAGTGATTTATTGCTTTGCATACTTTAATCTGACTTTAAGGGGCTATTGACCAATTCAGATTGGGTGGGGATTTCATTACCCTTCCCAGGACCCCAGAAATCACTTAAAGCATCTGCATTGACCACTTTTAATCAAAAAAATATTAGACTCAGCCCTAAGGACGTCGAGCTCAATAGGACAGAGGACTAGTATAGGCATCGGCCGCTTATCCTAACCGACATTGCGGTGACTAGGCTAGTGGTTTTTAATTAGGCCCACTGTAGTGGTGGTTCCTTCCCACTTACCTGGCCGTACTTGTCCGTGAAGAGGCGGTTTGAGGTTCTATCTCTAGCCCTTTGGAACAGTTAGGAGCTGTCTAGCTGACCTAGGTGACCCTAGACTTAGGTCTGATTGTGCATGTGTGGTTAATTGCAGTTGTGTCACTAGTCTCTTTTCAAAATCTTTTTGCAAAAGCTCACTTAAAAAGAAAAAGGAGAATCTTTTCAAAACTTGCAACTTGTCGCTAAAGAATCTTTGCACTCACTTACACCACTTCTTCTCAAAGTCGTTTTCTTACCCTCACATTCTGTTTTCTGACTGCACTACCCTTTAGTGTATGTCATCTTGGACTAGGGATACTAACGCCCGATTAGTCCGTGTTTCGTTGGTACCGACCAACGAGCCCTTCGACGAACCCTTCGTCAACGTTCCCTCCTTCTCCTTACCTCCATCTTCAAATTCTTCTTTCGAAGGTATGTCGGGACACGACCCCAACTATACCTTGCCGACGGGAATGATTCCGCCTCCGTTAGGTGCGAATAACCCGAATCTCCCGCCTGTTGAAGCGCCCGCACGAGTCGCGCTCCAGGATCTCTTCTACCCCGTCCGCACCGCCCTTCCCACTTGTCTTTCCCTCCCACCGGCTAATGGGGACAACTTTGAGATAAAACCACACTTCATCAATATGCTGCCTAAGTTTCATGGTTTGGAATCCGAGGATGCATATATTTTTATTAATAAATTCCAAAACGTTTGCGGCATGATGAAGACAACCCAATTAAGTGATGACGCAATAAGGCTAAGGGTCATTCCTTTTACCTTATGTGACTTAGCCGAGAAGTGGCTATACAGCACCGCATCACACTCCATTAGAAATTGGGACGAGTTTGTGAGAGCTTTTCTGAAAAAGTTCTACCCTCATCATAAAACTGCTAGAATCCGAAACGAAATTATACAATTTTCACAGCTTCCGTCCGAACCATTCTGGAAGTGCTTCGAGAGATTTAAAGACCTACTTGTTCAATGCCCTCATCATGGGATAGAAAAGTGGCAACTTTGCCAAACATTATACGAGGGATTGAACGCAGCAACGAAGCAGTTGCTAGAAACAATATGTCAAGGTCATTTTCTCTCTAAATCTAGCGACGAAGCGTGGCAGTTTCTTGAGGACCTAAGTGAGCAAACAATTCAATGGGAGAGTACCAAGACCACATCATCTTCTTCAGTTGGTCAATCTAGGGCAGGCATACATCAAATAGATATGTCGATTGCTATGAAGGCCGAGATGGCCTCACTTATGAAAAAGCTAGAAGCGATTGAGACCAAAATCTCATCGACTTCTCCTGCCCCTACTCTACCCACACGAACTGTTTGTGCTTGTTGTTCTAATCCATCACATCTCACCGAAGAGTGCCCTTATAATGCACCCATTCAAGGGCAGGATCAAGTCAATGCTGCATTCCAGCAAAGACAAAGAAACGATCCTTACTCTTCGACATACAATCAGGGGTGGAGGAGTCACCCAAATTTCGCTTAGAACCAAAATCAACAAGTCCAAGGGAATAACAATTTTCAAAGAGCTCCTCCACAACAACAACAAGCACCCTTACAAACTCAAAACCAGCAACCTTTCCAACAACAACCTTATACAAATCAAACGAACAATTTGGTTCAACCTAATGATGATAAGGTTAGCTCGTTCGAGAAAAGTCTTGAAGCATTTCTCAAGCAAACTACAGATTCCGCAGCAAGATTTGAAAGTTATGTTCAATCTTTAATGAATAACAATGCCTCACATGATCAAAGTATCAAATCTATTGAGGCACAAATTGCACAATTAACTGCTGCGTTGAGCGAGAGAGAAAAGGGAAAGCTTCCATCTCAACCATTGCCCAATCCCGGTCACGCACAAAATGCATATCACAATCACAATATAAATGCGGTGGCCACGTTGAGATCCGGAAGAGAGTTGCAAAATAATGTGGAACCTAGTGATGACGTCCCCGCCGGTGGTTCTTCTTCCCCTTCTTCATTTTCTTCACTTCCTTCTTCACCTTTTTCTTTAGAGCCTATTCTCCACCCTTCACACGGCTCTACTTCTTCTGACTCGAACGGACCCATTTCTAACAACACGAACACATCCACACTGGGATCCGTTCCTATTCCACATTCTACTCCACAGACTTGTGACTCAACAAATTTTCAAAATGCACCATTTCCAAACAGGTTGAGTCCTAATAAACCAAATGCACAAGTGGAGAAGATTGTGGAGATCTTTAAGCAGGTTAGCATAAATATACCTCTCTTGGATGCTATCCAACAAGTCCCTTCATACGCGAAAATCTTAAAGGGCTTGTGCACCTCGAAGAGAAAGGCATCTCAAGTACCCAAGAAAGTGCTAGTGGCTAGTGCAGTGAGCAATGCTATTAACCACCATCAAACCTTACCCCAAAAACGAAAGGACCCTGGCTGTCCTACGATTTCCATCACAATTGGGGATAAGCAAATTAATCGAGCACTTTTAGATCTTGGGTCTAGTGTTAACCTGATTCCTTACTCCGTGTACGAACTATTAGGGGTTGGAGAGTTGAAACCCACTCGTTGCACTCTCCAAATGGCTGATCGATCAATCACCTATCCAAGGGGTCAACTAGAGGATGTGTTGATCAAAGTCGGGGAATTCATATTCCCCGTTGACTTTATCGTTATGGATACACAACCTGTTGTTAACCCAAGAAACCAAATTCCGGTGATTCTTGGTCGACCATTTTTGGCCACTTCCAATGCCATAATAAATTGTCGCAATGGCTCCATGACTCTATCCTTCGGAAAGAGGTCTAGTGAGTTCAATATTTATAAGATGGGAAGTCTGCCCCCCGTGCCTAAAACTAGTACACGAGAAGTTTGCTCTATTCACGAAATCACGCAGGAGGACTGCGAGCTTGAAAGATTTCTATTTGATGAAAACAGTTTTGACGCCACTAGTGCGTCCCTCCTTGAGCCTACTACTGTTGACACAACCGATGCTAATTATCAATGTTTCACTTTTTCGGATGACGACGACACACAGCCCAAATATGAGTCGTTTGAATTTTTGGATGAGTCAGTCGAACCATCCGAATCGGTTGTTTGCAGTGATTTCGAACCTGTGTTAGAGTCCTTTGAGTTCGAGGTAGATTCCGCAATGGTTCTTTCGCCTCAGAAATTCGAACTCATGCCCTTGCCGTCTCACCGTAGATATGCTTATATAGGTGAGAATGAGACTTTTCCCATTATCATATCAGCCTCTCTAGCCTTCGAGCAAGAGAACGCTATTTTAAAAGTCTTACAAGATGGGCGGCAAGTTTTCGGTAGGACTATGGCGGACATCGAGGAGATCAGTTCCCTCATAATTGAATATCATACACAATTGATAGATGATGCCATGTCAATAGAGGACACACGGGAACATCTTGGGGGTATTGTGGTGAGCCAACTTCCTCCCTTAGAAGTTGAAATACCCCCATTTCTTTTAATACAGTACGAGAATGCCAACACTCCACTGATTGCTGATCACTTACATTCTCGTATCGATGCATCACCATCACCTGTATATTCACCTCCACACCTCCCATTCCACTACTTCTATCTTCCCCAATTCTTTGCGGACCTCCACTACTTATTTTTTCACCCACCAATATTCTTTACTGATAAATTTTTTAAATGGTTGGTGTTGACTTTTGGCCTATGCAAAGTTGGGCAGTATTGTCTAACATAGTTTAATTGAAGTTTGGGGGAGGGTCTTTTTGTATATATATTTGTTTTCTTTTTCTCTAAAAAATAAAAATAAAAATAAAAATTTCAAAACATTAAAAATATAAAAAAAAAATTTGTAAATAAATAAACAGGGGAGTGCCGACATTTTGACCCTCTTGATTTAGTATGACAGTGAGGACACTGTCAAGTTCAAGTTTGGGGGTATGCTCGGTACGTCTTCTTCCTTCGCATTCATTTGTACATATTTTTTTGCATTTGCATACTTATTTGAAAACCCATAAAAATTTGAAAAATTTCAAAAATTATAAAAATTAATGTATTCAATTTTGGCTAATTGACTAGAGTTTGACAAATAGGTTAACTGGTTAGGAACAACTAGATCTTAGACTTAGTAAATTAAAAACCCTAAAAATAACCTTCCTTAAAGTTTAACGGTAGAAAGTATATGCCTTGTAGTTTATTTAGAAATAGGCAAATTTTGGGTTCACTTCTTGGGCTAAGTCGAAACAAGGGAAGAGTATTAAAACTTTTATTAGAGTATAAGTTTACAAAATAGTTCCTAGCTTAAATCTAGATTCTGAAAATGTATACCCTACAATTTGCACAATCACGCACCTTGAAACTTAGAATAGTAGAGGAGACCTTGAAATGCTCTTGTCTAAAGTCCTTAGTACAATGAAAATAAAAGAAAAAAAGTGAATAAAGGAAAAAAATGGACACTGGTTTTTGTGATTACTTAAGGCTGTAAAAATAGAAAAATATTTAGCGAGGGTGCTTCATCACCTAGTGCCTTAGACCAACTGGTTTGGGAGTCACTGCTAAAGCCTTGGGTGTTGCAAAGACTAGGAAGTACGCTTTAAAGTGCAAACGCATTTTGTAATCGGTCGTTGGTACCTCAAGAAGTATTAACGGTCGCATGAAGGATGTGTAAGCAAATTTCATTCACCAACTAATTAGTACTTTGGACAATGGACGAGAGTACGATTGCTTGATTTGAATTTCCAAGTGTAGGGGTGATCTATACACACACGTAGGGGTATGTGATTGGAATCTAGATAAGAGAAAGGAATGAAGAATAGAACTTGTATCTTTAGTAGAGTTAATAAAAATTCCTAACTGGAGATGTAACCCTAGAAGGAAGACTTAAGAAATGCCGAAAGCTAAGTAATTCTGCATAACATATATAATCTTAAGTTAAATAATGAGGAAGTGTGAAGAATATGGGTGGATAATTTGCGGGTCGACGATAATAGAATTCTTAGTGAGAAAACCTAATTGGAGAACAAAAGTCGAAAGGCCAAATTGATAGGATTTTGTGGGTGTAATCCGCTGAAAACCCTCAGGAGACAACACTCCTCCTACTAGGGACACCTAGAGGTTTAACGGCTTGTTGCACAAGCTCAGTGCAATCGCGTTTCCCTGCGAAAGTGCGGTTAGGTTTTTTGTAGAGAATAAAACAATAAGTTTGCTCGAGGACGAGCAAAAGATAAGTTTGGGGGTATTTGTTCATACCATAATATTGTATTTTATATTCCCCATTCTTATGCATTTTACAATGAAAACAGGTGCTTTTGACGCATGTCTGCTACATGTTACAGGTTACAGGTTCTGGGAGCGAAAACGGTGAAAAACACAAAAGACGACACAAAAGAAGGATTTTTGACCAACAAATAGGAAGATCTTAGTAAAGCCCGGCAGAAGAACGGTTCACCATCAACACGGCAACTCAAGATCCAAATTTGCAAGAAAAACGGTTAAAAGATCCAATGCAAAGAGTTCACTGAAAATCTGGAGTTACTGCAGAAGCCCAGGTGGAAAAAGAAATGAAGAAATAAGAAGCCCAGAAGAACCAGACAAAGCCCAAGAAAAATCACTCGATACATCCATAATTGGGCCGCGCTTCAGCGGCCCAAAGCGCATCCACGCGGCGCTTCCGCGGCCTCCCTGAGCCCTAGTGCGCATCTCTTTTTACCATAACTCCTTGGCGGCTGTGAAAAGATTTTCTGGGGGTATATTTGTAATTGTAGACATGCGGTGCAATCTGTAGCCCTAGGGTTTCTATGTCCTATAAATAGAACCCAATACCTTGTAAATTCTCATGCCTCTTTTCAATCAATAAAATTCAGATTTTCTGGGAGCAAAAATTCAGATCTGTTCTTCTTGTTTGGAGGGAGCCATCGAACTAGTAAGTATTTTATTCTTTTAATTATAATGTCTTCTCATCCCCTAATGAGCGAGTAGTCTCCTCGCTTGTTAGGGTTAGCCTTAGGGAAAGGGTTGAGAGATGAAATCTCTCGCCCCTTTCAATACCACCTTCACCTAATGAATAAGAACTTCACGCATACGAGCACAACCGCTCCCTGCGGCATCCTACCCTTCGAGGTAACGATGAACCGTAGTATAAAGGGCCGGTTCTGCGCGTTCTCCGTGAGGGTTAGGATAATTATCAACAAAGGTAGGGTACAAATCTAGAGGAAGAAACATCTTCCCAAAAGATTTGTATCCACTTTATTGATAATTAACTTAACATCTAAGAGATCTAAAAAAGGAAGGTATTGAAAGCGGTGAGAAAAGATATTAATTTCCAAAACTTCCCATAATCCTAACCCTAGCAAGATTCTTAATTAAATTAATTAGATCCAGTCTTTAGATTTTTATAAACCTACCAAAACTACAAATAGAATCAACTCGTTAAAACACTTTAAAGAAATTTACCCGTCTCTGTGGATCGACCCGTACTCACCGGCTAGCTGCGAAGCGACGCCGTTTCTGATTGCGGTAAACTCAAATTTTTGGAATAATCAATTCTACGACGATATCAAGTTCATTACGCAATAGGTTTTCAGAAAAACCTGTCGTAGCCCTCCGTCATTTCAGATAAAGACTATTTAGTATTCGTGCTGCATTGTTGACCTCTGTCAAGGCGTAGTGTACGGTAGCTAACTAGTAATTATCTGTAAAGCATGTGATGTGATTGGATTAGGGTAGTCGTACGACCTTGTTGACCTCTGTCAAGGGTCGTGCGAGTGGGTTTGATTCAATCAAGAAATGACGGGTTGAACTTGACTAGTGCACTATGGTTTGTTGACCTCTGTCAAGGTCATGGCACACTAGGGGCAAAATATTATCGGGAATTTCAAGTGTTGAAATTTGCAATGTGATTGCATACCTCCTATGAGATAGTTGGATCCCGATACCCACTGCGAGTAAGAGTTACTCCTGGGAGAGTTTTACACAGGACAATTAGTCGATCAAGTAGGTGTCTAGAAAAGAGTTAACGGGGTTACGCCTCTGGGAAAACGAGGTTTAACTTTAATTAGTTCCGTGCGAAAGCACGGGGAACCTCCCTCAAAGTACCGACACTGATCTGGCTGAAAGATTGACGAAATTGAAGGGTGTGATTAATCCCGGCTAATCTTACCTTTTAGGGTTTGAAGGTAGATTTGATAAAAACAGTGAGAGACATCCTGATTAGATAAGATAATAACCAATCTAATCTTGCAAGAGCATACGCTAAAGTGTTTTCTTCTCTCTCTCTCCAGGTAGCGACCATGTCAGGCCATAATCAAGATAATAATATGGATGTATTGACTGAACCCGCTTATTATACTGAGCAGGGGAACGTTGGACCCGTTCTTTCTTATAAGAGTTATAAGACTGAACAGGGAATAGAAGAATATCTGGATTCTCAAGCCGCCCAAAAGAACATGCATGTTGATGCATCTTCTTCAGGTGTGTTAGTTTTTTAGAACTGTTTCTCAGTTCACCCTACGTCCTGGGTATTGGATACCGGATCAAGATCCCACATATGTAAATTGTTACATGGACTACGTAAAGGTAGAGAACTGGGAAAAGGTGATCATTCCGTTCAAGTAGGGAACGGTGCAAGTATTGCAGCCAAAGCAGTTGGCGAATGTCACCTAGTATTGCCAAGTCGTAATACACTGATTCTAAATGAGTGTTATTATATGCCGAACATGATGTGCAACATTATATCAGTCTCTTTATTAAGTAAAGAAGGATATAATTTTGTAGTAAAGGATAATGTTATGAACATATTCCTAAATCAAAAGTTGATTGCATCAGGCTCGTTACATAATGGCATATTCATTCTAAATCAAAATACAGTCCTTAATATACAAAACACACACAAGAGGAAAAGTTCAGAAATGAATGAATCCTTCTTGTGGTATTGTAGACTTGGTCATATCAATGCGACACGACTGGCTAAGTTACATAAGGATGGTTATTTGAATCCGTTCGAATTATCATCTTATGATACTTGCCATTCATGTCTCAAAGGAAAAATGACCAAAGCTCCGTTTAGTGGACACGGAGAAAGAGTTACTGAACTCTTAGGACTGGTATATAGTGATGTATGCGGTCCCATGTCTACGCATGCCAGGAACGGTTCTTCCTACTTCATTACATTCACTGACGATCTCTTTAGATTCGGACATGTGTTCCTAATGAAACACAAGTCTGAAGCTTTTGAGAAATTCAGAGAATATAAGCACGAAGTAGAGAAACAAACGGGCAAAAGTATTAAGATCTTTCGATCTGATCGAGGAGGAGAATACTTAAGCAATGGGTTCCTAGATTATCTAAGAGAGAATGAGATTCTCTCTCAGCTTACTCCTCCGTATACACCACAGCACAACGGTGTATCGGAGCGGAGGAATCGCACCCTATTAGATATGGTGCACTCTATGATGAGTACAGCTGAGTTACCTATTTCCTTCTGGAGGTATGCGCTTGAGACAGCAGCATACCTATTGAATCAAGTTCCAACTAAATCTGTACCTACCACACCATATGAGATATAGAGTGGGAAGAGACCATGTCTTAAACGAGTTAAGATATGGGGTTGTCTGGCCTATGACAAAAGGCAAAATCCAGACAAACTCGAGGCACGGTCAGTTCTATGCAAGTTTGTGGGATATCCTAAACATTCAAATGGATATTTTTTCTACCACAGTGAACAACAAAAGGTGTTTATTGCTCAACATGCCACCTTTTTAGAAAAGGAATTTCTTGAAAAAGAAATTAGTGGCTCTGAGGTAGAACTGGAAGAAGTTCCAGCAACACAAACTATAACTGAAGATTTAGTGGAACCAGAGGATTCGGTAGTACCCGATGAACCCCAGCCTCTCCGCCGATCTAGTAGGGTTTCTCGTCCACCTGAGAGATACTATGGTTTTCTCATTGATGGTGGAAGCGAGGATTGCATCATGGAAGATGATGACCCGGCTAGTTTCGAGCAGGCCATCACGAGTGGTGACTCTGTGAAATGGCTGGATGCAATGCGATCTGAGATGGAATCCATGTACACCAATGAAGTATGGATTTTGGAAAATGCTCCTGAAGGGGTAAAACCCATTCGGAGCAAGTGGATTTTTAAAAAGAAATTTGGTGTAGATGGAAAAGTTGAGACTTTCAAAGCTAGACTTGTAGCAAAGGGATTTCGTCAACGACCAGGTGTGGACTATGACGAAACCTTTTCTCCAGTTGCTATGCTTAAGTCCATCCGGATCTTACTTGCCATTGTTGCATACCATGACTACGAAATCTGGCAAATGGATGTTAAGACTGCCTTTCTAAATGGTGTTGGATATAGTGCCCTCAGAGTCAATTATTGGATCACAGGCACATGACTGCAATGATTGAGGGAGGACCTATACCGGTAGGACAGTCTTACTCGAGATGATAGTATGCTATCTGGTTTATCTTTATCATCGTGTACTGCTTTAGGTGACCTTACGAGTCGCTATTACACGTTGATAGAGCCCCTAGGATTCTTGCTTGACTACCAGCAGTATGAGGGCGATCATATACGTGAGAGCTGGAGTCTATAAGCACATCCTTAAAAGGTCCCTAGTCGTGGGAGTTTCGAGACAGGGCATCGATCCTCCAGAGTAGACTAGTGTATACAGTCGAGACCCCGACGAGGGGCGGTGGCCGGTCTCACAAGCCACTGGTTTCAGTTTGTTCACCTAAGATGTATACAGGTGCTCATTGGGTTATGAGTACACCGGACAGGACTCGCCGGGAACCTGCTAGTTGGGATTATACCAGACGTCAGATAGCAGTTCCCTGGTGACATGTGTACAGGTTAGTTCATCGACCTGAGATCGTCATTTGTCTCGTGTGAGTTCCCACTGTGCTTTGATTACTACCCTACCACGGCTCAAAGGAGTCGTGTAAACAGGTTTTAGTTGGGTACAGTCCCGAGCCACATGGAGGCAGTGAGCGGATCTGCAGAGGTTCGTCTCTCCCAGTATTGGGGGTGAGGTCGCGCTGTGTCTAGGAGAGCCATTACACAAAGCCCTCGGCCGAGGCAGGAGATTTACCGGTAGGTATTCCAGTAGTATCTCAGGGTGTTCTGGGCTACACTCCGACACGACTTGTACCGTTTTTGGGGGTCTGACTTTTACCAACCCCTAGGCCCGCCATGCGATACTCATAGACGAACGGACCGGACTGTACGGATATTGTCACTGACAGGCTCAGTAGGGTGTCAGGATGAGTTCGCTCATCGACGTCCCTTTTGGTCAATAGCTGGTAGCCCGTCACGTATGGCTAATACCTCTGACGTGCTAGTGGTTAAATCCACAGCCATAGTATTGACGAGTCTTTAGAGTCCACCACACACAGTTACTCAAGTTTCGGGCGAAACACTGTAGAGGCCGTATGGAGATATGGCAGGGTTCGATCAGATACGTGCGGTATTGCACGGATCATGATCGGACGGTTTTTACTAGCCGGCTTTGGCTTAAGCCGGATCCTAGAATCAGACAGTGTAGATTTTTGTCTCTTTGCATTTGTATTCAGTGGGAATACAAATGCGGGCATGTATATGCAGTCGCGGGGTTTTCCTGTAATTTATTACAGGATCAGTTTTCTGAAGTTGCCAGTTTGCATTCCGTTCCGGCCGGTTTTCCTTTGTTCCTTCGCGGCCGGACTTTTCCGATGGAGGGGGTTATTTGCAAGTTTGCAAATAACTTATTGTGGAGGGGTTTATTGTGTTTGTGGCTTTTCTCATGATGAGATTCCTTTTGAATCAATCCTTTGCATTTATGAGATTAGAATGAGATTAGAAATTGTTTTGACCTTGGTGTGACTATTTTCTCCTTTCATTTACATTCTCCTCTTGCTTTATTCTTGAGATATTCATTCCCTCCACCATTATCATATTGGGGCCGGCCACACTAGAGGGAGAGAGGGGGTTCATTTGTGTGAGAGAGAGATTCATTCATCTCATATTTATTCTATGCTTGCTACCAAAAATCACACACCTCTCTCCAAAGATTATTTCTCCATCTCCACCTCCATGGCAACTTCACTACCCCAAAGAGACATGGTTTCTACACTTGCCTACAGCATCCCTTGGACGCGTCGGCTAGCCAACTTCACGCCCGAGTTGCCTCGGTCCAGAGGTGGGAGCCCGTAAAAGAATCCGGCTACGTGGTGCCCTTTCCGACGAGGAGGTGACGGACGGAGATTCCGCGGGAGATCGGAGTGGAGACGAAGACTGAAGGACACGGATCGCTTGGTATAACTCTCTCCCCATTCTCTTGATTGCTAGCATTGGGTTAATGGTTTCGATCCGGGTTTTATTGTCCGCGGTAGCGCCGGCTTAAACTTAAGAAAAATTTTGATTCCGCATTTTGGCCTCGAGTAGACGGCCGGGGCGCTGCCGTGGCGCAACATGGTATCAGAGCCATGCCATTAACCAAGTCTAGCTTGCTCTAGTATGTTTAGAACTCGATCGAACAAATTTTCCGAAAACCCGATTTCATGTGCATCAGGTTTCTGTCGATTTATTTTTGGCTCCAAAAATTTTTCAGTACATTGCAGAGACATGTGCAGGGAATTCTAAGCATTCTGTGGAAATTTGGTAGCATGATGTCACCATTCCACCGCGGAACCGCGGCCAAACCAACGTATTTGCCGCGGTTCCACGGCCATTTTAACTATTCATTGGACCAAATTTTTTCAGTGAGCTTCTTGGTTGAAAATGGGGTTTTTGGAATATTCTTTTTGGGCCCAGATTTTCTTTAAGTGCTACAGTAATGCTTGGGGCCCAATTGGGTAAATTTGATCGATCGAAAAATTTTAAACATGTTAGTTCACAGTATTTCCATTATATCTGTGTCACGACCCGAAAGTACGGAACATAACCGGCACTTAGACTACGAACGCCTCGAGACGTACGTACTCTAAGTAAGCCGAACACAGAAATATAAACCAAGAAAAGTAGTAGAGAGTAGGAAGAACCATAACAATCAACCTGTCAGCAACATAGTATACAACGCCTAAAGGCGAGGATCACAACAGAAAGTAGATCCAACAGCAAGAAACCCATGGAAATATAATGCGCGATTCTAAGGTCGAAAGAATAAACATCACTGGTCTCAATCTCAAATAAGTACATGTTTGGTTGATGGAAATTCTAGATACAACTGAAATATAATATACAATGTATAATGATGGGTGCGATACAATAAACCCACCTACTAACAAGTCACCCGAAAGGAACAGTGCCCGCAAAGCCGCAAGGAATCCTGTACGGCAAACCTGCAAGAAACTAGGGCACAACGGGGGTGAGTTGCCAACTCGTGAGTAGAAAAAGATCTACGAACAGAAAATCGCATGTATGACGCAATCCTAGGTCATACGATCAATATATATAAACCTCAAATGAATAAGTCTGAAGCATGCTAAGGTGGTAATGTAACATCTATACATATATGTAATGCCAAGTGCTCGTGTCAGTGCCTCAGGTAATAACATGTCATAAATAAGAGGTATGTCTGCATGAAGTAATATGATGAATGTAATCACGGCCTGTATGTAATCAAAGCCTGTAAAAACGTGGATCCCGTCCACCCGTCACCCAATGACAATAAGCATCATGCACGTAAATATCATAAGTATATGCATGGAAGTACGAGGATATAATCAAAATCATGGAACCGAAGTGCCCAGCATCGACACTCGAAAACATCATGAAAACTGTGCCCAGCATCGGCACGTAAATCCTCATATATCGGGCACCTGTCAGTCCGGGTCAGCCCACGGGCTCCGTCTGCGGTATCGGCTCTCGGCCCCGGCAGTATGAGTCGTCCCGTATACATCTCTCGACTCTGGTCAGTATCCTCCGGATAACCGCCAGGTCCAACCAATCACCGGTAGGTAGTAGTCCCTCTGCCAGGCTCACCGTCTACTGCACAGCGATCTGTTCTCTCCCCGGGGTACCGTACCGGGTCCACCATGTACCCGTATTCGGCCTCATCCGCCTCCTCGAATCGGGTTCCACATGTCACTCTAGCACCGAGAAAACACATGGTGGACGCACTGAAATATCATATCAAGGGTAACCGGGTTCTTAAAACAATTACATATTTTCTTTTGAAATATCCACGATTCCCAAATCCAGAAATATCATGGAAACAATATATCTCAATGCGTATAATCGAATGCATGATATAGGCGATATGTAAAAGAAATGCAAGCACATCTGTCTACATGCAACCTGGAATGGTAATATGCACATTTTGAGGGAGTCCGCTCTTTTAAAATGAATTAGTTTTGAAGAGTATCTTGCGGTTCCCAAAAATTATAAATATCATCTATGTATGAGCAGACATGTATGTGTACAAGTATGAGCATGTGCACAAATATAAGTGTACAATGAGTATGCCATGCAAGGATCGTATCCTGAATGCAACAGTACTACAGTGTAGTGACATGGGAATTATCGATGATGAAGTGTGTGAGCCGGCAAGAAAGTGTACGTGGAACATACGCATCATCGATAATGGTGCTGGTGTCCTAACAGCATGATGGTAATATAGCAATAGCACATGAAATGAAATGTGAATAGCAATGAACATGCGGAATCGAATAAACCAACGCAACTGTGAAAAGTCTACATTAATATGTATATGTCATGAAATTGTGCCATTTGAAATAAGACAAATCGGGGTTTTTAGTAAAATAAGGGCTCCGGAGTTTTTATGTAGGATACGTCCTTTGAAAATATCCGTAGAATCCCTTTACTTGTTTTTAAGATATTCCCGATTCGTAAGTTTTTGAAATAGGTATGGCTCGGGTCTAGTCTAACATCTACTAAACCAACTACTGATCTAACTATCAAGTCAATCGGGAGGGGTATGGAAACCACCTAAATCTGAGTCGATATATATACATAAATATAAATATAATAGTCGGTGATCCCGCCTCAATAGTATCGCGTACGATACCGTATATCATCTGACATCCTCGAGTCATGAGTGCGGATCAATCATCAAAATACAGCTCGTACGATAAGTCGTCGTACGGCATCCCAATAGCTGGGTACGGGTCAATATCACGTTCATCGCCCTATTTATCCGATATCCTCTTTTATCAAGATCATCATCCATAGTACTGACCTACGTCTAGTATAACAATAATATCATCAATCCAACCATGATCTGGCTGCTGACCTACAGCCTCAAATAACTGATATCAACATCATATATCGTCAAAGAGATAGGTACATCACTCAATGCGACCCACTATAAATATCTAACCTGACATATCTCATATCACAACCACATGTTAATTATTCAGAGTATATCACTCTGATATGTATCGTCGTCTAAAGATCCGCTATATTATTAGGGCGTATCTCCAATATGAGTCCTGCCATATCACCGATATCATAAGCTCAGAACATATCTCATCGACTCATCTCCAATGTCCTCCAATATCCTCATTGTCACCGTATAACCCTAGCAAATTCGCACGTGTGTGCGTGTGGGTGTAAACTTATTCTAGGTTCGCGACTAGAACTACACTAGCTACTTCTAACCCTATCCTATGCATATTCTACCTAACACATCCTAAACAACCAAATCACACATAAGCTAGCATATATCTGAAAATATAATCTATATGTTATACTAGACATCGGACTGCGGGGGTGCTATACGCCATCCACCCGACTTCTCCCCGTAGATATAAATCTACTCACTTGTTTTATACGTGCCGGTGCCGATGTCGCCATTTGCATCTCCACGTCTCGACGCCACGTAGGGTACCTACAAGGATATCACACGCTAAAACACATGAAAACCATGTCGGAAGCCAAAATGGTGCACGCTACGCTTATAGGTAAAAACCTGTAGCCGTGCGTGCAAACACAGCCAAAATCCACTGTCGTTGGCGTTCAAACGCCACCCGACAGTCACGAATCACCAAATAACAAAAATCCACGCTAAACAAGTCGTAAATCATACGCCAACTCATGAACAACAACCCAGATTTTACCCTAACTGGAAACAGTCAAAACTAGACATACAGGGGGTCAAGTTTACATGAAATAGAGCTGTGCACGCAAAACGAGGAGGTTCCACCCTGGTCTGGCCGCAAATTGCGGCCAGTGGGATTAAATCTGAGGCCGGGGTATGGTGGTTTGGGCTAGGGTTTTGGGTAATGGTTTCTATCTACCTGTATACCTCACTGCCAAGTCAAATTTATTTTAGGAGGTCCGGGTTGATAGCAGTTTTCAGAAAGCCACAAAGTCGACAAAATCAATAAAATACACCAAGTATAACTAATCTGGTATCTAACTGGAAATCTGGGTAATCTTGGTCACAATGGTCTCAAATACACCTAATAAGGTTATACCAACCATCAAATCCAACACTTGGTCAAGTCTCACTCCATCTTGCCTAAAACTAGCACTAATCCACAGATATAACAGTAAACTTCAGCTAATATCAGAACTTGGTAAAATAGGAATTGGGTTGTGGGATTATACCTCAAGGAATCTTAGATGAAGGAGAAGGGAAGAAGGAGAAGTGGGTTAGTGCTGAAGTGGCTGAGCTGAAGTTGGATCTGTAGCTGCTGCAGCTGATGTTTTGGCTTGGTGCTGCTATTGCTGCTTGCAATCTTCTCTTTCTTTTTGTTGTAGTTGGCAGCAGCTACTGCAGGAGCTGGGGTTGTTTTTGGTGGTGAGAAGAAGTGTTGTGGTTGTGGTTTGATGATGGTGTTGTGGGGTGTTGGTTTGAATAGAGTTGCTGCTGCTGTAGTAGTTTTGGTGGCTGATGTTGCTTCAGCTGATGATACAATGGCTGAAAGGCTGAGCTGATGCAATTTCAGCAGCTGATGTAGCTGCAGGTGTAGAGGAAGTAGGGCTGATGTGGTGCATTGGGCTGATGGGTTGATATGGAGGCTGAAGTGTTGATAATGGGAGCTGAAGTGTGCTGATGTGAGTGGGTAGGTGTGGGCTAAGGTGCTAGGGCTGAGGTTGTTGCTGATTTGGTGCTGAAATGATGACATATGGCTGAGTTTTGAGGCTGATGGTGGCTGAACTGATGATGTAAGGGGGGCTGAAGCAGTGCTTCAGCAGCTGCTGCTGCTGATTGTGATGTTGGGTGTTGATGTGGTGTTATGTGGCTGTTGTATCAATTGGGGTGTTGTGTTGGGCTGAAGTGAAGTGTTGGGGCTATTATATAGAGTGGTGTAGCAGCTACTGATGCTGCCTTAACTGGTGTATAATGGTTTGGTGTTGTGTTATGGGGAGGGATGTAAGAGTATTAAGGAAAAAGATGTGAAGTGAAGTTAACTCCTATCTTCTCTTAACCATAAAAGCAAGTCATGGCACAACCATCATGCCTCCTCTCTCTTTCCAAAACAATGCTCACAAGACACCATGCCACCATGGCTCACATTCTCCCCACACAAGTCAACATAACCCCAACTCTAATCAAACCCTATTAACCTAACCAAAACACTAATTAACCCAATTACCCTAATCAAATGGTTCAACCCACCATGGTCACCTAAACATGGTCCAACCCTAGGCTACCATGACCAAAACAAGAAACAAGTGTAATAAGTGTAGAAAATGTCATGTGCACATCCTTGTACAAAAAGCCAAAAAAAAACCCATTAGCGATTTTTAATCGCGAATAACACCAACATAGCATATAATTCATCATAAAAATGGTAAAATGGTATATTTCCCCAAAATAACCTATTTTAGAATTTCCATAAGTTTTTCCCAAATTTTTTCCTATTTATCGGTATTTAGTTATACCAACTATTAAAATATTCATTAAAAATAAATATTAAATTCTGAAAATTCCTAAAAATAATATTTTATTTTTTTGAAATGCTACAATCTGCGACCGTGAATGTCATTTGATCGGTAAATCCAGTCTATCTGCTATAGCCCTTTTAGACGGATTTGCAAACGCGACATTCACGTTGATATTCTGTGTTGTGCTGTGATGTTGCGGATTGGTCGTGGGGGATAGCCTGGATGCAACGTTAGTACAGTTTTGTTTTATATGTACATTTGATATTGCGGGGCGAGCGTCCGACATGTGGACTGCCGTCACTGCCTGTTTGTATTATTCTTTTGGGGCACGACCGGGTCGAGGTCGATGTACCCGTTGTATGTATATTTTACTTTCTGTACTAGGATTACCCCGCGGAGGGGTGCACGGATAGCCGGGTTCTAGAGGGCAACAAGCCCGCATCTCATGGCATTGAGACGGAGGGGGCTTCACTCTAGAATTGGCGGGCTATTCGCCGCACTCGTAGGGGGTATAGGATTAACCCAGGAGGGGTGCCCAAGTTACCGGATTCCGTGAAGTGCTGGGTGGTCCATTCACGTTGTTGAAGGGGGCTGCCTTGCTTCAGGTTTTGGCGGGTAACTTGCTGCGCCCGTAGGGGTCTAGGGTTTTCATTGCACAGGCTATCCACACGACCAGGGGAACGTCGGGTTTCAGTAGCGGCTCTATGAAATCCGGGGATCCCAGATATCTGTATTGTTCTGTGATACTTATTACATTTCTGTGATGTTGCATTTTATCACGCCTTGAACGAATATTATATACTGATATATATACTAGTAGATGTTGTATATATTTTGCATCCGCGCTAGTCCAGTCCCCGCTCTGTAGTTAGTTAAGTTACCTAACGGGTGTTGACGGGACCCAGTAGCGAATGCGGATGGCATATATGAACGTCATTATTTTCGTTCTTTTGTGGTGTGATCAATTGATGGGACTGCGTTGATTCGGATCAATGCAAGCTAAATAAACCTATTCTGATGTTGTTGGAACACTTTTCAAAAAGCTGTTATTCCAAGGGCGTTCTCTTTTGTTTTGCACAGTGGTATTCAATTGGAATATCCTGCTCCTTAGTCGACGAGGCAAGGGCCGAGATCCCTTCACCGGGAGTGACCCCTTGGACAGAAGTTTGTGACAGGGCAATAACTTCACTATAGCCGATTACTTTTGCTTTGCATCGTGGTATTCAGTTGGAATATCCTGCACCTCATTCTACGGGGGAAAAGCCGAGATCCCTTCACCGGGAGTGACCTCTTTAGCAAAGGTTTTCGTCACTATATTTTTATAAAAGGTTATCCCCTTCAGTGATATCAAGTTCATTACGTTAAAGGTTTTTCGCCAAAAACCAGCCGTAGCCCTCCGTCATTTCAGATTGGTATTGCTTAGTATTCGTGCTACGTATGTCGTGCTCAGCCGGGGCATAGTGTGCGGTAGCTCTGTAATGCTTTTCTGTCTTATGGATATGTGATTGGTTAGGACAGTCGTACGGTTATTTTGGCTCAGTCAAGGACTCGTGCGGGTGGGTCTAATGCAATCAAGATAATGACGGGTTGAACTTGACTAGGATCCTTTGATATGTTGGCTCAGTCAAGGTCACTTGGGTCCTAGAGGTAAAAACATACATCGGGAGTTTCTAAAGAAACTGAAACTTGCCAGGCATGCGCATACCTTCTGGAGTGTGGTGACGTGAGTGGATTCCGTCACGTTATCATGTGATGATAGTTGGATCCCGATTCCCACTGATGAGTTGGTTTACTCCTCGGGTGATCCCGGCTAATTCTTCTTTCAGGTTTGGGGAAGAATTCGACGTTACAGTGGGAGGTTTCCAGATTAGATAAAGTGATAACCATTCTGATCTAGGTTAGAGTGCATGCTGAGTGTTTCTTTTCTCTCTCTCTTTGGCAGCGAGCATTGACCCGACCCTAGACTATGACTCAGTGACCAAGTTGACCGAACCTTCTTAACATTGGCTTTTGGATTGTCAGAGTTGCAGACCATATTGCCACTCCTACTTTTACCCTTTTCTCCAGAACACCCCATATTACTACAAACGTCCACTTCCATTGGACAAAACCATCGTATGGTTATATACGAACTCGAAGGAATTCGAGGATCGTTTCCGGTTCTGGAGAAAACGAATAGGACTATTCAGTTGTCTTTTCCTTTTACCTTCTCTCAGGTTGCGAGTACTCCTTGGTTTAGGAGATAGTACACATATTACACAAATTGGATAGTCTTCTTCCAATCCATAGGCAGGTGCCGACCGGTAGGGAATGAAGAAAACCAATTAGCCTAAACGGTGTACAGAAGGTATTAAGTTAAGACAAAGAAAGGGATTAGTAAGAGGGCAAAATAAATTGCGACTGATATTCATGACCAAACCAAGTATTTCTTTGCCAATCCTAAATCACCTTTGTATTTCTCCAGGACACTCCATATCACTACGAAGATCTCAAGTTTATTGGATACTCCATCGTATGGTTATATATGAACTCGAAAGGAACTTGTTCCAGTTCGGGGATGGATCCTGGTTCAGGAGAAATAGGAATAAGGTTTATTCGATTGTCTTTTATCTTCACCTTCTATCGCATTGCGAGTGCTCCTAGGATTAGGACAGTACACCCATTATGCTTATTGGATAGTCTTCTTCCAAACCATAGGCTGGTGCCGAACGGTAGGGATGGAAGAAAACCATTTGGCCTAAAGGGGTGTACAGAAGGTAATGACTAAAGACATATAAAGGGATTTGGTGAGATGGCAAAGAAATATACGGTTACAGTTGTGAATCTGGATAATGGAAGAGGCCTTACTAAGAATACCGGGATACCACATCGAAACATTTCAATGTTTCAGTTTCACTGTGTACTGTTAAAAGAAAACTGATTTCCCAATTAGACACTTGCTCCAGGGTATGTATTTACCAGGTAAGATTCTCACATCTGTATGGTTTTACAGATGATGAGTGGGAGTAAGTTATTGGAAATTAGGTGATTGTCCTCATTATATCGGAATTCGTTGTAATTGGTGATATTTGAGGAAGTCACCTGGGTTGTTTGCCGGACGGCAAATATTTGGTTTTGAATATCCGTTGTTGTGCACCAATTTCAAATTGATATATCTGTACGTCTACTTTTATAGAGTGAGATATACCTTTTTGAAATTATGTCTATGACATTTGCCTATATCAGTGGATGGTTAGGTAAGGAGTATTGAACAGCGGTGTAATTCTTCATAACCATAGTACAGTTTTCAACCTACGGCACACAGTGAATGAGTTGTTAGACTCAGAGACTTATACAGAGTATTGTATATTGTCCAGTGTCCATTAGGATAGAGGGGTTGGTCCTCGTACTATATTCTGTTTACTTTTAACTTCTCTAGTTCTTAGACATGTGTTTCGTAGAAGCACGGGGTCTGAGTTTTGAGGAGTTATTGGTATAAGAATAGAGTAGAGAACCAGGTATTGCAAGTATCGGGATTCTTCAAGGTGATCGAAGATGTAGATACTTGTGTATGGTATTCAGTTGATAGTAATGAGAACTTGCTTCTCTTTCAGGTTACTCATAATTGGAAGCATTCCTAAGTTGAGTAACGCTGATCGGCCTCCTTCCATTTAGTTGACATGCACTGGTGACAGCTGCATGATTTGAATCTGGTTCAATTAAATCAGTGCCTCTGTTGGATATAGAACAGTTCATATCTTGACATTGTTAAGATACGGGGAGTTGTCCGGCTTATGCTTAAAACCAGACTCCGGATAACTCAAGGCACGTTTCTGTAATGGCTGTTTGTGGGTTGACCCGGGCTATAACGAGGGTTAATTTTCTACCATCTGGAAGATCAATAGTGATATTGTTCTTGACTCGCCACAGTCTTAACAAAAATGGATTTTTTCAGAAAGCAGTAGTGGGAGTATGGTAGAACTAGAAGTGATTCCAGAACCGCAAACGATTACTGAAGATTTGATAAGAACCTAAAGATTCAATCTGGTTTGACATTCCATTGGCCACTCCGCAGATATGGTGGGTAACCTCAGGCACCCGAGAGATACTTCGGTATGCTCAGGTACGGTGGCAGGGAGGTTCTTGATTACCCAGATTTGCCATTGCTGTTGTTCCAGACTGTGAGACCCGGCAGGAGGATGAGTATAGCGTCGTTCTAAACTAGCTTTAGAAGTGTACGTGTATATGACTCTGCCAGAGGGTTGTCATGGTCAGTGGGAGCAGCGGAAGCATTGGTGGATAGGTAGCTTATGTCTATTTATAGACTAAAGCAGATATAGCGGAGATAGATCATCTATTTCTGATGTGAAGTCATAGGTTTGACTTCATCAGAATAGGGGATGGATCTGTTAAGAAGGTAGTATGGTGTAATGTCATGGTATTTGGATGACATACACAGAGTAGGAAGTGATATTCCTATACTACGGTCGGTTATACTTTGGTTGTCACACAGTGGTTTCTCCACATGGGACTTGGATATAATGTCAAGACATTCTGGTTACTAGATCTATGGTTTTAGATCTAGATTTGGGTGGTTTCACAATCTGGGTACTTTGACAGCATTCTATGAGTATTTAGAATGGACGACTCCTGGCATGGTAGTATACCTGTAGGTGATGGAGTCACCCTCTCTAAAGGTGTCTTATAGACTAAAGAGGAGAGGGATGTGCATGATTGGCAGATCACTTGCTTAGTCAATTGAGTCAATCATGAGATGTCAAGTACCACACCAGATGTTGTTTTTGCAGTAAATGCAATAAGTTGATATTGATCCAATCCTGGAGAAACAGTCGGAAGCAGTTTTAGAACATAAGTGGATGTTCTAGGGATATGAAAACGACAACCTCCTTTAGGAGACGGTTATCATTCCAGGCTTCCAAGGTGACCTAGACGGCAGAGTGGCCGTCAAAGTTTTAATTTTCCCTCTGACGAGGGGCAGTATTTTAGACAGGTGGTCCAGGCGGATACTGAGGGAGGCATGGCGCAGGATACTGATTAAGTTCAGTTGACGATACAGTCTAAGAAGTTTGGATTTGGAGTTCATTTATGAACTAGGTCCCATCAGACATCCAGACATTCTAAGACAGGTATTGCTCATTTCGGGAGATGGCTTTCTCCGTGAACTTGAGATATAGAGAGACATAGAAAGAAACATCAAAGCGGATCCACTCACTGAGGCTATTCCTCGAACGCAATAGTTTCATAAACGAGCTTTGTGAGACTGACTAGTAGAGGAGTTGGGTGTTCGGTATCACACGGGCTGTGAGTATGCGACATCGCAATAATTAGCCTTGAGTGCAAGTGGGAGATTGTTGGATATAGTGCCCTCAGAGTCAATTATTGGATCACAGGCACGTGATTGCAATGATTGAGGGAGGACCTATACCGGTAGGACAGTCTTACTCGAGATGATAGTATGCTATCCGGTTTAGCTTTATCATCGTGTACTGCTTTAGGTGACCTTACGAATCGCTATTACATGTTGATAGAGCCCCTAGGATTCTTGCTTGACTACCAGCAGTATGAGGGCGATCATATACGTGAGAGCTGGAGTCTATAAGCACATCTTTAAAAGGTCCCTAGTCGTGGGAGTTTCGAGACAGGGCATTGATTCTCCAGAGTAGACTAGTGTATACAGTCGAGACCCCGACGAGGGGCGGTGGCCGGTCTCACAAGCCACCGGTGTCAGTTGGTTCACCTAAGATGTATACAGGTGCTCATTGGGTTATGAGTACACCGGATAGGACTAGCCGGGAACCTGATAGTTGGGATTATACCAGACGTCGGATAGCAGTTCTCTGGTGACATGTGTACAGGTTAGTTCATCGACCTGAGATCGTCATTTGTCTCGTGTGAGTTCCCACTATGCTTTGATTACTACCCTACCACGGCTCAAAGGAGTCGTGCAAACAGGTTTTAGTTGGGTACAGTCCCGAGCCACATGGAGGCTGTAATACCCAGCACCCTTTGGTACGTCTATATCCGTAATTTTATTTTCACCTATAAGATTTTATTTATAATTATCTTTCATTTTAAAATTCCCCAATCTATTTGAGTTCTCCTCCTTTTCCTTTCTAAAATCCGAAATCCCCACACAATGACCCTCAGCATTATTCCGTCAGCCCAGCTCTTTCAATTTTCCCATTAGATCAGTTATTTAATTTAAACCCAAAATCTATATTTTTCAGCCCGTTTCCTTTTACCCAGACCACTTAGTTTTAAATTCTTTAAACAAATTTTTTTAGCTGGCCTGTTCCCTTCGCTCAACCCACACTCTTTATAAAATCCCTTAATAGTTTTACCAGCCCGCTACCCTCGGCCCATTCCCTTTAATCTCTCCACAGCCCACGAAGTATTTTTCAAGGGGATTTCTTTTTTTAACCGGCCCAGCTCAGGCCATCCCACTCCCTTTAATTTCCATTTAAATTTCCCTTTAAATCACAGCCCGGCCTGCCTCTTTCCCCAATCGAAATTCCCTTGATTTGTTTTTTTTAAACGGCCCGGCCCACTCCCTCCAGCCCGCCTCCTCATGCCCGACCCGCTGAGCCACTGTGCACCTCCTTCTTCAAATTCCCAACAGTAACTCTCCAAACTCTCGCGCGCGACCCGCCTACTCCGCCGTCGCCCTCGCTCGCGCGAGCGTTACCCATGACGCGCGCGTTTTCCCCCACGACCCTCTCTCCTCAACCCTCTACCTCCTCTTCCTCGCTCGCTCACTCCCCGTTCTCATTTTCCTCCTCTTCTCGCTACACCCCCAACCCACGCACCCATCACCGACCTCCTCCCTTCACCGTCGACTATCACTCTCGTCTCCGACCACCCTCAATCGCCTCCGTCACCATTTCCCACACACTCTCACCCTCACACTCTCGAGTCCCAGCACCCATCGCCGCCGGCACCTCACAGAGCCCCTACTCCCGATCTCCACCCCTGCCACCTCTTGACGTCGACCCCAACGTCGTCATCCCCGATCATCGCTCCTCCTCCCTTCTTCCTCCACTGCCCCGAACGCCCTCCCCTGCACCCACGCACCCGTACACCGAGCCCCCTGCCACGACGCCGGCGAGCTCCTCGTCTCGTCGTCGACGCCCCGCATCATCGTCGCCATCAAACACTCTCTCCCCCTCTCTCAGTTCTAGCACTCTCCCTCCCCCTCTCAACTTTCTCTCTCTCTCGCTCATTCCTCACTGTTTCTCTCTCTCACTGCTTCTCACTCCATCTCTCTATCTCTGTCCCTCTCTCTGTCTTTCTCTCTCTCACTCTATTTCTCTCTCTATCTAACTCTCTCCCCTCTCTCTCTCCCTGAGTTCCCTCTCTCTCTCCCTCCCAATCTCTCCCTCTAACTTTCTCTTCCGATTCCCCTTTCTCACTGTCTCCCTCTCTCTATACCCTCTCTCTCTCACTCAACCTCTCTGTGCAGTCTCTCTCTCCCCCTGCTTTCTCTCTCTCTCTCTACACTTCTCTCTCTCTCTCTCCCTATATCACTTTCCCTCTCTTGAACCCACATCCCGAACACCTCACTGGAATCCGCCAGCAACCACCTCGTTCCCACGAGCCGAGTCGTGATCACCGCAAAACATTCGAGCCGTGGCTGTTCATCGAGCACTTTCCGTACGTCGTCGATCCTTGCCGTCTCGGTCGTCGCTGCTGCTTCCGTACAGCCCTAGACGTCCCCAGGAAAGTTTTTACTTGCTTTCATGCTATTTTATATATGTTACAAGTCAACATCGTATATATATCCCATGTTTGCCTTATGTTAAATATTGCAACACAACTGTTCGATACTTGTTCCCTTAGGAAATCTTTATCAAATTTGATGGAACTGGATATATTGCATTGGCCCTTGTAGAGATGGTTAACGTGTGCAAATTTCATTTGAAAATACGACTGTTAAAGATTAAAACGACTACCCCCAAGTTTAACCGTAAAACTGTAATTCTGTTGCACCTGAAAACCGTTAAATTCACCATAAATCATACACATATTAGAATGGTGCGTTCGAGGGCTCAAATTGAAGCTAACTCGACGAACTTTAACCCTATACCAGTTTCCTGATATTTCTGTACTTAAATTTGGATGATATTCGGATCGGAGTGCGACTCTGGACTGCAGTCCAGAGCGACTCCAGCCGTTGCTTGCTGTTCCGCATTGAATACCACAGGATATCCTTAACTCGTAGGTTATGGAACTCCACTGCGTATTATAGGTAACTCTGTTATCTAGACAACATAATTGGTTTCATTCTGTTTCGTTACCGTTTGATATTTATTCTATAATTTAGAAGATCGGGACACAAACAGTCCCAGCAGAATCAGAATTGACATGTTAATATTAAAAAGATTATAACTCCTAACGTAAAGACGCGATTGAAGATCCGTTTGTTGAGTTGGAAACCTTACTGAAAACCCTAGAATTCATCCAACTGTAGTGTCGCTAAAATCTGATCCCAACTGGGGTTAAAATGCGTTGCGAAACGGACTTCTGATTCTGAAATTGGATTTCCAGCCGCGAGCGTTTAAAATGAAATGGTTATAATTAATGATCCTGGAACCCGATTGGCTTGAAACAAAATTCTATGGTTGGATAACTGAACATATTAATTACTACCTGTTTATCTTTTCGCTAAATTATATACATATGTTTCATGATAAATCGTTCAAGTGATAGACTATTGTTTTTTTATGACACCTTAATTGTGCTTATATACTGTTCACGCATCATATCATACCTATATCATTGTAGTGATAACCTAGTGATATCGTGCATTCACCCAGTGTTAGATTTTAGTGATGATTGTGGCAAGTACGTCAGTGTTCGTGTATCCGTGATTAAATGAAAGTGATACGTACTTGTGCACAATCAGTGACCCTTTTATTCTATTGCATTGTCGACGTCTGTGGGATGCGTGTACGTGTGACTATAAGTGGTATAGGACACTTATGGAAGCGCTTGCACGGATGTCACAGATAAGGCATCCGACACTGCCATTTATCTTAGGTATTAGTCGGGACGTGCTTGATGGAGGTCCTGCCTCCAGTTCTCGCGCAGACTTGTCACGGATAGATTAGTATTTAGGGTTATGGTTAGCGTTTGATGTAGACCACGGGGTGTGGGGTAGTTTAAGTGTGAGCTCAACAGAATCTCGGGAGTCCCATGCCGGCTTATATATTTAGGGAGTTATATGGAGATTTACAGGGTACGTGATATATACACCGTGATATTCTTGTTACATGTTGGGCCCGTGGTCCCTTGCCCTTGGGTTCTACCCTTGGGTGGAGGACACTCCGAGTGGTTGACTCTCACACTTGGACTGACGATAGGCTAGTGACCTGTATAGTGAGACTTAGAGACTGATAGGGATACTGGCATTTATATTCCTTTTGTACTGTGTTGGCATACGTGACATATTGTTATACTGCTTTACTTTTCCGCTGCATTGATTACTGCGCATGCGTATTCATGATGTCATTTATTTACTGCTTCACATACCTTTCATCACTGTTGGAACTGTCACTTGATAATATATGTATTATATTGCTATTGTGTCGCTCTGACGACCTGAGTATGCATGCTCAGTGTGAGGAGAAGATTTAGCCCGGACCGGGACTAGATGCACATCACGGACATCTTGATTTACCGTACAGGGTTATACCCTTGTGTTTCCCATCAGGTCAGTTCTTTACATTATTTTGTTTCAGTTACTGCATTTCTCATTATCTGCGTGTTATTTACTGATTACCAGTTAAAACTAGAAGCCGAAGTGTGACTACGGCAGGACATTCTCTTGACCTTAGGAGCATGGCTGGCCTTGTCTACCCCTCGTATTCTATATTTTGGGAAGCGGGGCGTGACATGGTTTAGTTGGTATCAGAGCCCAGGTTTTGCATCATTTGGATTGCAGTTTTCCGTGTACAGTTTGGCAATCTAAGACGTCCCTCGGTTTAGATTGTAAACTTGTCACTCTTGATCCATATTCACATCGTGTGTTCAGCTATCCATTCGCTTTGGTTTCGGGTGACCTGACAAGATTACGTGGTTGCAATTGCACTACCGTATTTGGTTTAGGTGACTTAAAGTCATACGGTTGATTCTCCACTTGTAATAAAATTCATCATCTCTGATATTCTTGAATCCTTGTCCTATCCATATCATATTTTGATTCATTTAGCTTGTGACTTATATCATCCTCAAATTGTTGGTTCAGGATCATGTCTTTCAACGACTCTTCGTCTATATCCACTCCTCAGAATCAGACAGTTGAGATCCTTAGTGTACTGCAAGGTTTAAAAGAAGCCCAGGAGCGAACAAATGGCTTGCTGGCTGAAGGACTGAGAAGACAGGTGAATCAGGCACCAGCGGGAGTCTCCTATCATAAAGGGATCCCTATTGGACGAGGAAAGGAGAAGAAGATAAAGCGTCAACAGAAGCATCAGAAGAACCCTTGCTGTAGATATTGTAAGAGGCCAGGACACCCTCAGAAGGATTACCGCCGTGCCCAAGAGAAATGTCTGATATGCGGTTCCAACAAACATCTCATCAACGGCTGTCCAGAAAGGAAAGAACTGTAAGGAAGAAACTCGTCCACACTCCCCACTCCTGCCAAGTGAGGATTGCCGCGTAGTCGGACTTCGACGATGAGGCGGACCTAACGCGGGACTCAACTCACGCGATGAGAATGCAACGTTCTAGTAGTAGAAGAAGGATTTTTCATGTTATCGACTTACAGTAATAATGTTGTCATCTTCTATGAATATTTCTTTCCGTTTGAAATCTTGTAACCGTTGAACTTTTGGTTGAATGCAATAAAATTTGAATCGTGTTATATGTATCATTCTCTTGCTTCCTCTTTATCTAATTCTATTCATTATCACAGTATTTCAAATTCTGATCTTTCAACTCCTGCAACCGCATATTTCCTATACTTCGTACCTTGAGCTTCTTCCTTGATGTATCCCACTACCTAATCATGAGTTTTCTTTTTAGACCATGGCCCATCCTGGAGCAGCGCCGCATCTGGACGAGGATGCACAGTCATGCATTTCCTTAGACCGCACACTGAGGGATTTCGACGATGAAATCAACGGCCCCAGGTCAACTTCGAAAACAATGATTCAGAGGACGAAGAAACAGCCGCCCCAGAGTTTAACGTGTTAGCTGATTCCGACGAGGAAGAAGGAGATCCCGAAGAGAACCCTATAGAGGAAGACCCGATAGAGGAAGATCCCGATGAAGACCCCGAGGAAGAACCGATGGAAGAAAACCCCAGTGGAGGAAAATCCCATGGAAGAGAATGCAGAAGAAGAAAGCCACATGGGATCGGACCTCGATGAAGAAGTTCCATCTGAGGAAGAAGGACCAGAGGATCAGGACCCTGCTGTGGACGAACTTCCAATAGCGATACCTGCGAGGCGATGTGGAAATGGACGCCCCTACCTGAGTGCGCGAGCCTACCGCAACCTGCTGAATCTCCACAACCACGACTGACGGGACTTCTTTTGATGTTGTTTTTCTGGCCGAATAAAATGTGTATAGTTTAGGGCCACCTTTCGCCTTTGGGAATGCCTTGTTTCAAATTTTCTTTAATGAAATAAATCTTCAGAATTCATAAATCTTTTGATTATTGGTTCGCTTGATACTTGTTTATTTCCCATACCCATTTATTTTCTGCTGAGTTCTCTGACTGTCCACCCCTACTCATGGTATAATTTTCACCCCGTTTCGATTTGAAAGTACCGCACCTGATCCTTGGAATGAGCCACCCTCCACCCCTCGGCTGTGCCCCATTGAGAATCCTTCTGGGAGGAGAACAGTTCCTGTGAAACTTCCGAGTTCACTAACTCTTCAAATTTTGATTCGTGTGTTGTACCGACTGTTGATTTTCCCCACACTTTTCCTTTTGTATTCCTTTGGTTGCTCATCCTTACTTCCTGTGCTGACCCTATCCCAACCTCCTTGATCTTCAGCCTAAAGCCGACACACTTCAACCTTCTGATTGAGCCACACTTCCTCATAATCATTACCCTATCTAGCTCTATACCTATTTGTGTTCTCCCTATTACCCTAATTATATTTAGGGACACAGTTGTACAAAAATTTAGTTTTCAGTACTTTGAATTTATCAAAGAGAGTGGGTTATTGATTACTCTATTTCATATATTTTAAGTACGCTATTATTAATCTCGTTTTCGGTAGCGCAACTAACACTGCGTATATATTGTTCTATGTTCCACGTTTTCGTTATGTGAGTTTTATAAGCTGATTTAAAACTATTCGATCGATAAATTACCTTAAAATGTTTTAACCTATCGACTAAGCTTTCACTACCTCATTGTCGTTACTATATTTCCGGGTGTTGTGCCTATATTTACTATTATAAATGATTGTGTCTTATACTTATTATTTTTACCATGCTACTTTTATTATGCTTTTATGTACACATATTTGGGTTCGATTCTATCGAACAAGCCTTGAGTATTATTATTCGCTATTGTTACCTAAATTCTCGTATACATGTATTTACCCTTATAGTTGTTCCTGCCTTATATCTATTAGATCTACCCTTCCGTATGTTGTTCTTACTTATATATATATATTTTCAAGTTTCTTCGTCCGCGGATTTTTAGTAAATCCTTATATATTAGTTTGCAACTATAATGGCTTTCGCTTATGTTCTATAACTTATTATTTCTTTAAATTTCGAGGACGAAATTTTTGTTAAGGGTGGTATGATGTAATACCCAGCACCCTTTGGTACGTCTATATCCGTAATTTTATTTTCACCTATAAGATTTTATTTATAATTATCTTTCATTTTAAAATTCCCCAATCTATTTGAGTTCTCCTCCTTTTCCTTTCTAAAATCCGAAATCCCCACACAATGACCCTCAGCATTATTCCGTCAGCCCAGCTCTTTCAATTTTCCCATTAGATCAGTTATTTAATTTAAACCCAAAATCTATATTTTTCAGCCCGTTTCCTTTTACCCAGCCCACTTAGTTTTAAATTCTTTAAACAAATTTTTTTAGCTGGCCCGTTCCCTTCGCTCAACCCACACTCTTTATAAAATCCCTTAATAGTTTTACCAGCCCGCTACCCTCAGCCCATTCCCTTTAATCTCTCCACAGCCCACGAAGTATTTTTCAAGGGGATTTCTTTTTTTAACCGGCCCAGCTCAGGCCAGCCCACTCCCTTTAATTTCCATTTAAATTTCCCTTTAAATCACAGCCCGGCCTGCCTCTTTCCCCAATCGAAATTCCCTTGATTTGTTTTTTTTAAACGGCCCGGCCCACTCCCTCCAGCCCGCCTCCTCGTGCCCGACCCGACCCGCTGAGCCACTGTGCACCTCCTTCTTCAAATTCCCAACGGTAACTCTCCAAACTCTCGCGCGCGACCCGCCTACTCCGCCGTCGCCCTCGCTCGCGCGAGCGTTACCCACGACGCGCGCGTTTTCCCCCACGACCCTCTCTCCTCAACCCTCTACCCCCTCTTCCTCGCTCGCTCACTCCCCGTTCTCATTTTCCTCCTCTTCTCGCTACACCCCCGACCCACGCAGCCATCACCGACCTCCTCCCTTCACCGTCGACTATCACTCTCGTCTCCGACCACCCTCAATCCCCTCCGTCACCATTTCCCACACACTCTCACCCTCACACTCTCGAGTCCCAGCACCCATCGCCGCCGGCACCTCACAGAGCCCCTACTCCCGATCTCCACCCCTGCCACCTCTCGACGTCGACCCCAACGTCGTCATCCCCGATCATCGCTCCTCCTCCCCTCTTCCTCCACTGCCCCGAACGCCCTCCCCTGCACCCACGCACCCGTACACCGAGCCCCCTGCCACGACGCCGGCGAGCTCCTCGTCTCGTCGTCGACGCCCCGCATCATCGTCGCCATCAAACACTCTCTCCCCCTCTCTCAGTTCTAGCACTCTCCCTCCCCCTCTCAACTTTCTCTCTCTCTCGCTCATTCCTCACTGTTTCTCTCTCTCACTGCTTCTCACTCCATCTCTCTATCTCTGTCCCTCTCTCTGTCTTTCTCTCTCTCACTCTATTTCTCTCTCTATCTAACTCTCTCCCCTCTCTCTCTCCCTGAGTTCCCTCTCTCTCTCCCTCCCAATCTCTCCCTCTAACTTTCTCTTCCGATTCCCCTTTCTCACTGTCTCCCTCTCTCTATACCCTCTCTCTCTCACTCAACCTCTCTGTGCACTCTCTCTCTCACCCTGCTTTCTCTCTCTCTCTCTACACTTCTCTCTCTCTCTCTCTCCCTATATCACTTTCCCTCTCTTGAACCCACATCCCGAACACCTCACTGGAACCCGCCAGCAACCACCTCGTTCCCACGAGCCGAGTCGTGATCACCGCAAAACATTCGAGCCGTGGCTGTTCATCGAGCACTTTCCGTACGTCGTCGATCCTTGCCGTCTCGGTCGTCGCTGCTGTTTCCGTACAGCCCTAGACGTCCCCAGGCAAGTTTTTACTTGCTTTCATGCTATTTTATATATGTTACAAGTCAACATCGTATATATATCCCATGTTTGCCTTATGTTAAATATTGCAACACAACTGTTCGATACTTGTTCCCTTAGAAAATATTTATCAAATTTGACGGAAATGGATATATTGCATTGGCCCTTGTAGAGATGGTTAACGTGTGCAAATTTCATTTGAAAATACGACTGTTAAAGATTAAAACGACTACCCCCAAGTTTAACCGTAAAACTGTAATTCTGTTGCACCTGAAAACTGTTAAAATCACCATAAATCATACACATATTAGAATGGTGCGTTCGAGGGCTCAAATCTAAGATAACTCGACGAACTTTAACCCTATACCAGTTTCCTGATATTTCTGTACTTAAATTGGGATGATATTCGGATTGGAGTGCGACTCTGGACTGCCGTCCAGAGCGACTCCAGTCGTTGCTTGCTGTTCCGCATTGAATACCACAGGATATCCTTAACTCATAGGTTGCGGAACTCCACTGCGTATTATAGGTAACTCTGTGAGCTATACAACAAAATTGGTTTCATTCTGTTTCGTTACCGTTTGATATTTATTCTATAATTTAGAAGATCGGGACACATAACAGTCCCAGCAGAATCAGAATTGACATGTTACTATTAAACAGATTATAACTCCTAACGTACAGATGCGATTGAAGATTCGTTTGTTGCGTTAGAAACCTTACTGAAAAACCTAGAATTCATCCAACTATAGCATCGCTAAAATCTGATCCCAACTGGGGTTAAAATGCATTGCGAAACGGACTTCTGATTCTGAAATTGGATTTCCAGCCGCGAGCGCTTAAAATGAAATGGTTATAATTAATGATCCTGGAACCCGATTGGCTTGAAACAAAATTCTATGGTTGGATAACTGAACATATTAATTACTACCTGTTTATCGTTTCGCTAAATTATATACATATGTTTCATGATAAATCGTGCAAGTGATAGACTATTGTTTTTTTATGACACCTTAATCGTACTTATATACTGTTCACGCATCATATCATACCCATATCATTGTAGTGATAACCTAGTGATATCGTGCATTCACCCAGTGTTATATTTTAGTGATGATTGTGGCAAGTACGTCAGTGTTCGTGTATCCGTGATTAAATGAAAGTGATACGTACTTGTGCACAATCAGTGACCCTTTTATTCTATTGCATTGTCGACGTCTGTGGGATGCGTGTACGTGTGACTATAAGTGGTATGGGACACTTATGGAAGCGCTTGCACGGATGTCACAGATAAGGCATCCGACACTGCCATTTATCTTAGGTATTAGTCGGGACGTGCTTGATGGAGGTCCTGCCTCCAGTTCTCGCGCAGACTTGTCACGGATCGATTAGTATTTAGGGTTATGGTTAGCGTTTGATGTAGACCACGGGGTGTGGGGTAGTTTAAGTGTGAGATCAACAGAATCTCGGGAGTACCATGCCGGCTTATATATTTAGGGAGTTATATGGAGATTTACAGGGTACGTGATATATACACCGTGATATTCTTGTTACATGGGCCAGTGGTCCATTGCCCTTGGGTTCTACCCTTAGGTGGAGGACACTCACGAGTGGTTGACTCTCACACTTGGACTGACGATAGGCTAGTGACCTGTATAGTGAGACTTAGAGACTGATAGAGATACTGGCATTTATATTCCTTTTGTACTGTGTTGGCATACGTGACATATTGTTATACTGCTTTACTTTTCCGCTGCATTGATTACTGCACATGCGTATTCATGATGTCATTTATTTACTGCTTCACATACCTTTCATCACTGTTGGAACTGTCACTTGATAATATATATATTATATTGCTATTGTGTCGCTCTGACGACCTGAATATGCATGCTCAGTGTGAGGAGAAGATTTAGCCCGGACCGGGACTAGACGCACATCACAGACATCTTGATTTACCGTACAGGGTTATACCCTTGTGTTTCCCATCAGGTCAGTTCTTTACATTATTTTGTTTCAGTTACTACATTTCTCATTATCTGCGTGTTATTTACTGATTACCAGTTAAAACTAGAAGCCGAAGTGTGACTACGGCAGGACATTCCCTTGACCGTAGGAGCATGGCTGGCCTTGTCTACCCCTCGTATTCTGTATTTTGAGAAGCGGGGCGTGACAGAGGCAGTGAGCGGATCTGCAGGGGTTCGTCTCTCTAGGTATTGGGGGTGAGGTCGCGCTGTGTCTATGAGTGCCATTACACAAAGCCCTCGACCGAGGCAGGAGATTTACTGGTAGGTATTCCAGTAGTATCTTAGGGTGTTCTGGGCTACACTCCGACACGACTTGTACCGCTTTTGGGGGTCTGACTTTTACCAACCCCCTAGGCCCGCCATGCGATACTCATAGACGAGCGGACCGGACTGTACGGATATTGTCACTGACAGGCTCAGTAGGGTGTCAGGATGAGTTCGCTCATCGACGTCCCTTTTGGTCAATAGCTGGTAGCCCGTCACGTATGGCTAATACCTCTGACGTGCTAGTGGTTAAATCCACAGCCATAGAATTGACGAGTCTTTAGAGTCCACCACACACAGTTACTCAAGTTTTGGGCGAAACGCTGTAGAGGCCGTATGGAGATATGGCAGGGTTCGATCAGATACGTGCGGTATTGCACGGATCGTGATCGGACGGTTTTTACTAGCCGGCTTTGGTTTAAGCCGGATCCTAGTATTAGACAGTGTAGATTTTGTCTCTTTGCATTTGTATTCAGTGGGAATACAAATGCGGGCATGTATATGCAGTCGCGGGGTTTTTCTGTAATTTATTACGGGATCAGTTTTCTGAAGTTGCCAGTTTGCATTCCGTTCCGGCCGGTTTTCCTTTGTTCCTTCGCGGCCGGACTTTTCCGATGGAGGGGGTTATTTGCAAGTTTGCAAATAACTTATTGTGGAGGGGTTTATTGTGTTTGTGGCTTTTCTCATGATGAGATTCCTTTTGAATCAATCCTTTGCATTTATGAGATTAGAAATTGTTTTGACCTTGGTGTGACTATTTTCTCCTTTCATTTACATTCTCCTCTTGCTTTATTCTTGAGATATTCATTCCCTCCACCATTATCATATTGGGGCCGGCCAAACTAGAGGGAGAGAGGGGGTTCATTTGTGTGAGAGAGAGATTCATTCATCTCATATTTATTCTATGCTTGCTACCAAAAATCACACAACTCTCTCCAAAGATTATTTCTCCATCTCCACCTCCATGGCAACTTCACTACCCCAAAGAGACATGGTTTCTACACTTGCCTACAGCATCCCTTGGACGCGTCGGCTAGCCAACTTCGCGCCCGAGTTGCCTCGGTCCAGAGGTGGGAACCCGTAAAAGAATCCGGCTACGTGGTGCCCTTTCCGACGAGGAGGTGACGGACGGAGATTCCGCGGGAGATCGGAGTGGAGACGAAGACCGAAGGACACGGATCGCTTGGTATAACTCTCTACCAATTCTCTTGATTGCTAGCATTGGGTTAATGGTTTCGATCCGGGTTTTATTGTCCGCGGTAGCGCCGGTTTAAACTTAAGAAAAATTTTGATTCCGCATTTTGGCCTCGAGTAGACGGCCGGGGCACTGCCGTGGCGCAACAAATGGTGATTTAGAAGAGTGCGTGTACATGACTCAGCCAGAGGGCTTCGTAGATAGTGGGAGCAGCGGAAAGGTGTGCAAACTGCTTAAATCCATTTATGGGTTAAAGCAAGCATCGCGGAGTTGGAACATCTATTTTGATATTGTAGTCAAAGAGTTTGACTTCATCAAAAACATAGATGAACCTTGTATCTATAAGAAGGTAGCAGAGAGTAAGGTTGTCTTCCTCGTATTGTACGTGGATGATATACTCTTGATAGGAAATGATATTCCTATGCTACAATCAGTCAAGCTCTTCTTATCACAAAGATTCTCAATGAAAGATCTAGGTGATGCCTCCTGCATATTGGGGATTAGGATCTATAGAGATAGATCCAAAAGGATACTGGGATTGTCCCAATCCAGGTACATTGACACCATACTAAAGAGGTTTAGTATAGATGAATCCAAGCGTGGGAACCAACCCATGATCTCTGGACTCACTCTCTCCAAAGAGATGTCTCCCAAGACTGATTTGGAGAGAGCTCGCATGCAAGGGATACCCTATGCTTCGGCAGTAGGCTCTATCATGTATGCGATGATATGTACCAGACCCGATGTTGCATACTCACTAAGTGTAGTGAGTCGGTATCAAGCAGATCCTGGAGAGAGTCACTGGACAGCTGTGAAGGACATTCTCAAGTACTTGCGAAGGACTAGAGACATGTTCTTGGTGTATGGTAACGGAGAACTCCGGGTGGAGTCCTTTACCGATTCCAGCTTCCAAAGTGATAAAGATGACTCTAAGTCGCACTCGGGATTTGTCTTTACCCTCAATGGAGGGGCGGTATGTTGGAAGAGTTCCAAACAGGATACCGTTGCAGACTCGACGATGGAGGCTGAATACATCGCTGCCAACGATGCTGCCAAAGAGACTGTCTGGATGAAGAAGTTCATCACTGAACTTGGTGTGGTTCCATCCATTGAACATCCAATACCTCTGTATTGCGATAACAATGGAGCTGTGGCTTTATCCAAGGAACCCAGATCCCATCAGAAGTCCAGACATATTCTGAGGTGGTATCACCTGATCAGGGAGATAGTTGATCGCCGGGAGATCGAGGTCAGGAGAGTAGATACGAAGGACAACACTGTGGATCCACTCACGAAGGCCATTCCCCAGATACAGTTTGAGAGATTATTCGGGATGCTAGGTATGAGATACTACAGCAGCTGGTCTTAGTGCAAGTGGGAGATTGTTAGTTATGTATATGCCCTAGAGGACATTGTTGTACATATGATGTATATTATGATGGATGCTTGGATATATACAGAGAGGACTTTCTTGCTCGTCATGATAGTATGCTATTTGGTTTCACTTTATCTTAACATGTTGACTTGTATTGGTTTACTGTCTTTCTCTCACATGTTGATAAAGCCCTTAGGATCTGTACTCGACTACTGGGATTATGATGAGATCATACTAGTGGGGCCACGGTATTCGATGAGTACATCCTATAAATGTTTCTAGTCGAGGGTATATCGAGACGGGGCATCGATACACCAGAGTAGACTAGCGTATACGCATCTTGACCCATATGATGGGCGATGGATGATCCCATATCCATCGGTGTTTGACATCAGAGATGGTGTACGGGTGCTCAGTGGAGACTGGGTACACTGGACGGACTCGCCGAGAACTCCCAGATGGTGATATACCACACGTCAGATGGCAGTTCTCCGGTGACACTGGTACAGGGTAGTCTGTAGACCCGAGATCGTCATAGAGTCTTTTGTGATTCCCACTGTGCTTTGATTTCCACCTTACCACGTCCAAGAGGGCGTGCAAAACGGTGGCTTTTAGGTACAGTCCCGAATCACATGGAGGCAATGAGCGATAGGAGGGGATTCGTCTCTCCCGGTATAGGGAGTTGATGTTGTGCTGTGTTCGATTGGCTATAACTGGAAGTCCCTGGCCAGGGCTGATATAGAGATATACTGGTAAGTGTTACTAGTAGTTTCTCAACCTGTTATGAGCCTCACATCGACACGACTTATCGGTTACTGGGGTCTGACGTATACCACCCCTAAACTTGATATGCGACATATCAGATGAACATACCGGACTGTACGGGAGTGTTACTGATTGGATTCACAGGAGAACGGACAGGCTAGCTTGTTGATCTTCTGATCACTCAATACCTGGGTGGCTGTTACATTTAGCTGACCGCTTGCAGCTTGTGGGTGTTTGATATGATCATCACCTGCTACCGGCGTATTGACGATTCTTTAGAGTCCTACACAGAGGTTTCTTGGCTCAGGCAAAACGGAGTAGAGGCACATATGTGATATGTGCAGGACCGAGGATAATGCGATATAAGATACCGTATTATATTCTCGCGATATTTAGATATGAACCGGGACATCAAATCAAGTGTTGATTCGATGAATCGGTACATGATATATTAGTCGGTTATATTCGATATAGCCGGATCGTTGGATCAAGTGTTGATTCGATGATTTGATGTATAATGATATATATGATATATTGTATTACATTATCTAATATTGGCTCGCTTTATTATTTCATTTTCTCACCAGATTAATACATTGATATATATGCGATATATGTTAATTGTATTATTTTCTTTTGTTGCAAATATGCGATATATATTATTGTGACATGTAATGATTTATTATGAAACACGTTTAAGGATGATAAAAAGGGATTAGGGTTTGATTAGGGTTAGCTCATTCTTGTTCATTCTAGAAGGATTCTATTTTGTCTTGGTTAAGAATCCTTAACCTAACCAAACCCTAACTCTAGTTTATTCTCTACAAACTTTTAGCCTCTCATCCTTAACCATGGTTCCATAATCAATCATATGCATTTATCTACTATTCATCACAAAAGGATGATTCTCTTCATTCTTCATCTTCTTCTCTCTTTAGTTTTTGAAAGAGAGCTCACTAGAATTTCCTTTTGTGATGATTTCTTGTGAGAAAGTGAATTAAAAAGAAAGCATAAATACTACTCTATCATCCTCATCTAATCTAGCCCATTAGATTAGGGTGTTCATCTCTTTAGAGTGAGAAAGCTTGGGTTATAGCAACTTCGACGTAGATCATCGGAGAATCGGAACACTTCAAGCTAACATGGATCGTTCGAGTCGTGGAGCCTCTCTTGAGTCCGGAAGATCGTGGATCGCGGCGAAGGGACTTCTACTCGGAGCTTATGAAGCGAAGGAGCGGACTACAAAGGTTGTAATCCCTCACACTTAGCTTTAAAGATGTTATCTTGCATGCTAAACCCTAATAATCTAGCAAAGATCCCGTCTTTGGGTTGTTCGGCACATGTAAAATTTTATTCAGGCATGTTTGATGCTTTATGTACCTTCACAAGTGTGCCTAGGAACCCTACATATGTAATATATATATTTATTTATGTTTACTATTTGTATCATAGTTGTTGATACACATTACATGGGTGTATAAGACTTATATCATACTAATTATATTTATTAGGTTTTTAATATCTAAAGTAATTCTAAAACAAATGGATAATAAGCACATATGCATGTAGCTTCTTGAAGCTTATCTTTGCATTTGACTTAGTCCACTTGTTTTGTTTTACTTAAGATATTAGTTAACCTAACCACTATGATTACCCATGGTAAAGTCTCTACATGAGTTAGTATATGATACTTACTCACCATGGTTAGTTCATTCTCTCTCTTGATAAGTTTTCATATTCATTTGAGCTCATCTTCTTCCTCCTTGATTTTCTTTCTAGAGTTTCATAAAGAGAGAGATACAAAGTGAGAAAAGAAATTCTAAAGTGTACCCATTTCCTATCTCACCATCCTCTACTAGACTAGCACTTTAGCTTAGGGTGTTTGCTTCACTAATTCTTTGATTAGTGAAGTAGAAGCTTGAGTTCGTATTCTCTCGACGTAGATCATCTTCGGCCTCGAAGACTTCAAGCAATCCCGTTGTGACTTTCTCATAGAGCCGTCCGAGAGTCCGAGAGCACGTGATCGCAGCGAAGGGACTACAACAAGGAGCTTAAGAAGTGAAGGACCGATCTACAAAGGTTGTGTTTCGTATTCACTTAGTGTAAATGTGATTTACTTGCATGTGATCGCCTAATTTCTAGTTAACGATCTTGTTTAGAGTTATTCGGCATGGCTAAAATTTTAATCCGGCATGGTTGATTCCTTGTAGATCCTTATTAGAGTGCCTAGTAACCCTACACACGTGACCCCTTGGCTGAAGCTCTAACAGATAAACGCCCAAATTCTCATCACGTGATAACACGTGATACTTCAAAGTATTCAATTCTTTTGACAGAACAAAATAAGGGGAATCAGGGCGCTCTCACGTGTCCGCACGTGACCCCTCTCTCCTTAGTGTTTAACACTGGTCTGGAGATTTTGTCCCCAGTGTTTAACACTGATTTGCTTAGTGTTTAACACTAATTTGAAAACTCTGTTCCCAGTATTCAATACTGATTATCTTTTAGTGTTTAACACTAACTTGTTAATTTTATTCCCAGTGTTCAACACTGTTGGTCTCTAGTGTTTAACACTAGTTTTAGCCCAATTGGCTAAGTTTCCAGAGGCAAAGCCTCTCCTTCAATAAACCAACAGAGGGTCAATATCCCAAACATGATTGGACTTAGCCCAAGCTGACTATAAGTCCTCAATTCAAACTTAACTGGGCCAATGGGCTCATAATATAATAATTGATCTTAGTTTCCAAATTGGACTACAGATCACTTGATCTACCTTGGTTTAAAGGTACATCTCTTCACTCCTTTGATACTCGGCGTTGTAATTCCTCAACGTCTTCAAAGAGGTGGCGGGTCCCGATGACCACACATTGATATGGACTGTGGGGTCCTTAAACTCATGGACTATGAGGTCCATAACCTTGACCGTAATGTCTTAAAACTAACGCCGGACTGTGGGGTCCTTAAACCCATGGACTATGAGGTCCTTAACCTTGACCGGAATGTCTTAAAACTAACAACGGACTATGACGTCCTTAACCTTGACCGTGATGTCTTAAAACTAACATCAGACTGTGGAGTCCTTAAATCCATGGACTACGACGTCCTTAACCTTGACCGCAACGTATTAAAACTAACAATGGACCGTAATGTCCTTAAACTACCTATTGACTGCAATGTCACTAAACTAAATAACAGGGCTCCCCTAATCGCTCTCTTGTCGGATCTAAACGATCCCGTTAAGTTGATCTTAGTCTAAAACTAGACTAACGTATCCTTAACAAACGTTTAAGTCGATCTTAGTCTCAAACGAGACTAACGTATCCTTAAACACAACCCCCAAACCCAAATCTAAGATATTATGGATTTGGACTAGTCCACGCCCTACGGGCGACGACATAACTCAGTCTCCGTATACAATCCACGGGCAACCGAATACGAATCAAACACACACGACACGAAGTGATCATCTGGAGAAGGAGAAAGTTGTTACCGCAATGAGGTAGCGTAATTAACTGCAGGGGCTTGCGTCTGCAGGGAAGAGCGTCCCCACAATCAAAAACCCCTCAAGCGAGGGGGAATCTGACGAAGTCTGCTACATCGGATGCATCCGTTTAAACCTTCGATACACGGTGTCATAAATCAACTTGGCATCTTCGGAGAGGTAGACGGATAGCACCAATTAGCATCTGCCCCGAATCTCAGGCAAGACGTCCATGTCTTGGCCGCCATTCGGAGGGGAACACCGGTGATATAGCCAAGTTGTATAAAGTCTAGTAAAACCATTTTTTATGATATGAATCTCTGCCAATTCTACCTTCTGCCAGTATTTATTCCCACATCTATCGCACGGGCAGAGAATCTTCTCTATCACGATCTTATTATGTGCGCGTGCAAATTCAATAAAAGCAGCAACTCCTGCGACAAACTTAGGTTGCATACGTTGTTGCCAATCCACATACATCCAGTCCTTAACTCCGACGTACTTATGGGCCATGTTAGACTGTATAACATATAAATTGTAGGATATGATGACTATATTGAGAAATCTAAGAACGGGATGGTTACTAACAAAAGAGAAAATCCATGTATATACTTTGTGTTTGCGTTTGTCGTTAAAAAAAATAAATTATCGATAATCAAAGTTAGATATGAAGATACTCATGTATGAGAATATGAAAGTTTCATATTATCATCGAGTATCATATATTGGTTTTAACTTGAACATCTTGAATCACTCTCTAATGATGCATTTGTTGTGTATTCTTGTTGTATGTGTGTATTTCGGCTGTCTGGGGTAAGGCTTCTATCCTATTAAGAATGTATAGAGCAGACACCCATTCGCTTGTGCTTTCAACCGTTTCGAGTAAATTTCGGCAGCACCTCCCCGCTGTTCTCCGAGTACACTGTAATAGAATAGATAATCATTTCAAACCTGTAAAACAACGTTGAAATGAACATTTAATCTATCTTTGTATACGGAGAACCAGCGGAAAAGTACCGATGAAATATCTCGAAACAGATGAAAACACAAGTGAATGAAGGTGTTTGCTTTATACATTCCTAACTTGTCCACACGGAAAAAATCTATCGGTTATCATACGATTGAATCTTCTCGTCACATAGACTACACGACGGTTGTTAGTACCGAGCTATACCGTCCGATATTTAACAACTTTCGTATAGTTCTATGTCATGACGAACATCGAACGTGTGTTAACCGATAGACGGGGACTAAGTGGCGCTTTGAGTTTCATATATGAGTATCGATGAGAATATGAAAGTTTCATATCATCATCGAGTATCATATATTGGTTTTAACTTGAACATCTTGAATCACTCTCTAATGATGCGTTTGTTGTGTATTCTTGTTGTATGTGTGTGTTTCGGCTGTCGGGGGTAAGGCTTCTATCCCATTAAGAATGTATAGAGCGTACACCTATTCGCTTGTGCTTTCAACCGTTTCGAGTAAATTTCGGCAGCACCTCCCCGATATTCTCCGAGTACACTGTAATAGAATAGATAATCATTTCAAAGCTGTGAAACAACGTTGAAATGAACATCTAATCTATCTTTGTACATGGAGAACCAGCGGAAAAGTACCAACGAAATATCTCGAAACGGATGAAAATACAAGTGAATGCAGGTGTTTGCTTTATACATTCCTAACTTGTCCACACGGGACAAATCTATCGGTTATCATACGATTGAATTTTCTCACCACATAGACTACACGACGGTTGTTAGTATCGAGCTATACCGTCCGATATTTAACAACCTTCGTATAGTTCTATGTCACGACGAACATTGAACGTATTTTAACCGATAGACGGGGACTAAGTGGCACTTTGAGTTTCATATATGAGTATCGATGAGAATATGAAAGTTTTATATTATCATCAAGTATCATATATTGGTTTTAACTTGAACATTTAATAAGAATAGGTTTTACGTTTACGTTTCGTTATCAAGGGTTTGAAATTTCAAGTTTAGGGTAAATTTTTCTTGCGTTTACGGTAAAATTGTACGTTTACGTTATCATCGAGTATCTTACTGAATGAACTAGTGCACCATAAACCCTAATCTTAAATAACCCAAATTAACCTAATTAACCACAATTAACCATAATCGTTATCCTAACACAAATTATCCCTACTTAACCCAATTTACCTAAATTAACCTAATTAACCCTAATCAGGTCAAACTAAACCCAATTTACACAAATTAACCTAATTAATCCTAATCAACACCCTAACCCTTTCAAATTATCACTAATTAACTCAAATTAACCATATCCTCTAATTAACCCAAATTAACCCTAACCTCTAACCCTAAACCTGAACCAAACCCTAACTACCCTGACCTTAAGCCCAACTAATTAACCCTAACCCTAACCCTAACCCCAGCCCCAGCCCCAACCGAACCCCAGCCCCAACCCTAACCGAACCCAGCCCCAGCCCCAGCCCCAATCGAACCCCAACCCCAACCCCAACCGAACCCTAACCCTAAACCCAACCCCAACCCCAACCCCAACCAAACCCTAACCCTAACCTAAACCTAAACTGAACCCGATGGAAATCCTAACCCTCACCCTTACCCGAACCCTGAACCCTGAACCCTAGCCCTAACATCATCAAAATTATAAATAATTGAAGATTTACTAACCTGTAGCGGGCGGTGGAGGAGAAGACAGAGGAGATCGGTGGTCGACGACGCAATCGGCGACGAGTCGCGGGCGGTGGCGACGAGAAAGTCGACGAGGAAGTTTTGGGAACGAGGGTGGTGGCGGGCCGCGGGCGGAGGGCGGTGGCGACGACGAGAAAATTCGAGACGCGGGAACGAGATCGAGACGCGCGAGAGATTGAAAGAAAATTGGGGAAAGAGATCGAGGCGTAGGGCTTTTCTGTGCCCTTTTTTTATTAAATACCCATATACATGCCCCTACGGATTTAACCGTAGGGCATTTGTTTGCGTCTCCATAGGGCCAAACAACAATTTAATATTTAATATTTTTAAATTAAAACGTAGGCCACCGTAGGGACAACCATGTAGACCTACGGATTAGTCCGTAGGGGCAATAAAACGTTGCCCCTACGGATTCCTGTATCCGTAGGGGCAACCCCATATTGTAGTAGTGTCAGTTTAACTAAATAGTTTTATGTAAGTGTGATTAATCAAACTTAAGTCTAAAACCAAATAAGCTGCTACTAATATTGCATATCCTCCTATTTATAATTTGATATAATATTTTACTAATAAGTAATATATGTACCAACATCTCCTTCAAACTCCTTGACGGTGGTCTTCAATACTGCAACATCATGCTCCAGACGTCGCTCATGGAGGGTAGGGGAAGTAACCGCCGGAGTGGAGACCAACTTCATATGGGCCCTGCTAGGACCAAGACCCCGGCCTCTCTCCCAACCTCTGTAGTGCCCTCCGTGTGCGGCGTCTAGGACTGGGGTCAGTATGATCGGATCGATCTGTCTACTAAAATCGATCCCTGATACCTCTGCCTGCTCCACCACCCGCTCCTACACCCACGTTAAGCATTAAAATAAAAGTATATATATCATTTAAATTTGAACTTATCAAAACAAAAATTTTATTCGAATTAGAATAAATATTAACACTTACGCAATACTCCTTGGTAGCAATGTTGGAGAATCAAAACTCGCCCGTGGCGGGATCTGTCGAGATGTCGTGGATGGCAAGATACACGGTCAGTACGCTCGGTGTACCACCCTACGCCAAAGCTCTCTGCAATTCGCCAAAAATTTATATATATTATAAAATAACTCTTAATATTGCATTATATCAAAATAGATCTATTATAATTTACCGATACCTCCATGGCACGAGTAATTTTCCTCGAGCCACCTATGTAAGTGGGGTGACCCCTCTTCACCGACTTCCTATTCTCCTTGTTTCGATCCGTCTGTTTTTGTACAACAAAATCAGATTTAGTTTCCTAATTTAGCAACACAAAAAATAATATTTATACTAAATAATGAATTACATGTAAATTATAAATCTGTTTGCGCTCAGACTCATAATACTGGCACAAGAAAGGGCATGTGTCTACTATGACTCTGGCAAAGTCTGGAGAATGTAGGAGAGCCACTCTCTCTGTCTCGGGGGTCACCAGCCGCCACCGCCGATCGCCACATCCGCCGCCACCGATCTCCACATCCACCACCATAATTCAAATGTTACGAATATGTATGCCCTAGAGGCTATTTTTTTATATTACAGTGGATGCTTGGACATATATATAAATGATTTTCTTACTCAATATGATAATATGCTATCTGGTTGTTCTTTATCTTAACATGTACACTTGCTTTAGTTTACTATCTTTTTGATACATGTTGATAAAGCCCATAGGATGTTGGCTTGACTACCAGGACTATGATGTAGGTCATACTAGTGAGGCTTGAGTAGTCCACAAGTACATCCTTAACAGTTCCTAGTCGAGAGAGTATCGAGACCGAGTATCGATATTTCAGAATAGACTAGTGTGTACGTTTCTTGACCCTGTATAGGACAATGGTTGATCCCACAACCATTGGTGTTTGACATTAAAGATTGTACATAGGTGCTCATTAGAGAATGAGTACACCGAATAGGACTCGCCGACAACTCCTAGATGGTACCATACCTATAGTCAAATAGCAGTTCTCTGGTGACACTTATACAGATTAGTCTGTAGATCCGAGATCGTCATAGTGTCTTGTTGGTTCCCACTGTGCTTTGATTTCCTCCCTACCATGGCTCAAATGAGTCATGCAAACAGGTAGTTTTAGGGTACAGTCTCGAGTCACATGGAGGCAGTGAGCGATAAGAGGGGTTTCGTCTCTTCCGGTATTGGGAATTGATGTTGTACTATACGCGATTGGCTATAACAGCAAGTCCCTGGCCAGGGCTGATAAGATTTACTGATAAGTGTTATCAGTAGTTTCTTAAAAAGTTATAGGCCACACATCGGCATGACTTATCGAGTTATTGAGGTCTGACGATTCTACCCCCCAGACTCGATATGTAACATATCAGACGAAGAGATCGGACTGTACAGTAAGTGTTTCTTATAGGCTCTACGGGAATGTGGACAAGTGTCATGCCCCGCTTCCCAAAAAATGGAATACGAGGAATGTGGACAAGTGTCACGCCCTAATTCACTAAATTATGACACGCAACGCCATATGACTTGCAAAATTTACCATAAATTACACGCATAGAATCAACCAAAACAATATAAAAGGTGTACAAAATACACTTGATTATCTAAATAATAAAATTAATTTCATGTCAAACGGAAAACAGGTTAGGGACTTATCATCATTTTAAATCAGCGATCAGTTGCTGGAATTCCAGTTTCAGAACTGGAAGTCTAATATCGTACGAGGTTTACTAGGGATTTTCTTCAGATTCAGGTGTTTCCCAGGTTGAATAAAATCTATTTCTATCTGTTAGGTTTCCAACGCATCAAATAGATTAACGATAGCCTTTCCGTACTAGAAGTTATGTTCTGTTTAATGTGAAGGGGTAAGAAATGTCACTGCAGAAACTGCAGAACACGTCGATATTCTAAAATACAAACTAAATGTCAAACAATTGTGAAAATGCACGGGACAAGATTTTTTTGTTAGCTAACTAAATTATATACGGGACTATATGGGACTCCGTGCATTTTTAGTTCTACATAGGGATATGCAGGCGCTTAAATTCAGGTATTCTCGAGGAATGCTGCCCCGGGCTGCAGTCCAGTGCCGTATTTCTAGCCAATTCTGGTTACAATAATCTATCAATATCGAAAAATAAACTATAAAGGGTTCTATAGTATCTAAGCGGATTCGATACGAGCCGTAAAACATCACATTCCAATCTGTATTTAATTTACAATGATTTAAATAAAGCAACATGCGCGGTAAAATTTTAGATTTAGTGTCGCCTTTAGGGGGCGACTTTACATGACTATAAACACTATATTTTGCATCCAAATTCCTACCCGGAATTCGTAATCAATAAATGGATCTAACTATCGCAGGTTCCGCCATAACAAGATATGTTTTGATTTAGGTTTTGCATCGAGCAGTTAGCACAACATATCAAGGATTTTTGGGATCTTATTCAATCTAACCGACCCGAATATGATATCGATCCCTATAGTCTCTATACCTTTAACACTTGATTCTAAACTCAGTCCCAATTATTCACGCATAGAAATCCAAGCACTACGGCGTCGTTGTAATACGAACGACTATTTACTACAAATATATATATATATATATATATATATATAGTTTAAATAAATACTTAGCTCTAATTAATATAATATTAGTATGTATGAGCAAGTGAGGGGTTCACTTTCCTAGCGATGGCTCGATAGTCGGGATGGCGACGACGAATGGTGGAAGCACAGTAACAATCTACAACCACGGCACGGAGACGTCACAGCATGATACGCGCGCAATGGGCATGGCTCGGGTGAAGACTTGGGACTCGGCACGATGCAGTAGGGTTGCAGTGGTGGCGGCAACGGGACAGTGGGTCATCGGCGGGTTTGTAGTAGCTCGGGTGAGACGATGGATGCAGGGGCTCGGTGGGTTGATAGAGACGACGAGGTGGCAGTGGGTTCTTGGCGTTGGTGAGCTCGAGCTACAGAAGGAGGAGCTCGTCGGCTGTGAAGGTGGAGCTCCGGGGAATGGAGTTGGGTCGGCTTGGGAGCTCGAAAGCGTCGGTGGTCGCATGAGGTGGTCATGGCGAGGGGCCACGGCAGCAACGTGGTGGTAGTAGAGGTGGTCGCATTCGGGGGCGTTGGAGTTTGGTGTGCAGGGGATGAGGGCTCGGTGTTGGAGGAGCACGTCGGCGTCGAGGCGATGGTGGTGTGGAGATGACTGCGATGAGGGAGATGGGGTTGGCGACGAGAGATGATTGGTGGTGGAGTTTGCTGTGGGAAAAAATGAGAAAGATGACGAGAGATAGAGAAAGAGATTAAGAGAGAAGGAGAGAGATCAAGTTGTTAGAGATGGGGGGGTCACAGGGGATGAGCCGCGAGAGTTCGAAGGTGGTTGAGACGTAGCGAGGAAGAGGTCGTAGGGGGAGTGGGTCTCGCGGAGACGTCGACGAGAGGGAGAGAGAGATGAGCAGTGAGGATTTAGGGGAGGTAATCTCGGGGAGTTGGCGAGTGGGACGCGTGTCTCGCAGAGGTGGGTGCAAGTCGAAGGGAACGTTGACGATTTCGACGGTGACCAGGTAATCTCGGGAAGTTCTACCCATCAAATTCAATTTACAAAAATAAAAATTTAAATTGATCAATAAATTAACTAACTGGTTGACGATTTCGACGGTGACGTGGAAACCGGGAAAGAGCTCGACGTTGATAAAGAGGGCGGTGTTGGAGGTGATGGAGGCAGCACTGAAGGTCGTAGGAGGCCGAAGAAGACGACGAGGGAGGAAGCGACGAGAGGTCGGCGGAGTCGACGTGAGGTCGGAGGAGGCGACGAGCGCGCACGGGGAAATTTTGGGGAGAATTGGGGAATTAGGGTATAATGTGATGATGGAAGCGATAATCTTTGGTTTTTATTTATTTTTTAATATTGAAATTTGCCCCTACGGATATATCCGTAGAGTCTTATCTTACGGCACCGTAAGGGCAACTGCATAAGTTAAATTTTAACAAATTTTTATTTATATATACCCCTACGATCTTATCCGTGGGGGTATTAGTTGTTCTTACGGATTAATCCATAGAGGCATTCGTTAATTGTCCCTACGGATTTTATTATCCATAGGGGCAAGCCATCTTTGTACTAGTGCATGGGTCACGATGACCACAAACTGAAGGTAAGCTGACACTGCATGCTTCATAAGATGGTTCTTGATCGGGACCGTGGATGAGTTGATGACATTGAAATTATTGATGGAACCGGGGGAGTAGTCTAAGTCTGAGAGAATATCCTTGATGCTGATGTACGTGGCATCTTGATCATCATCTCTGAGGATGATGCTTGTGGAGCGAGAATGGTAGCTTTCAAGGCTTTTTGAGTTTTTTTTCCATCTTTTTTATCCATTCAAGCGATGGTCGATTTTATTTGTTGTATTCGTTTATTTACTATTATTTTCCCTTAGTTTGATTTTCTAGAATGGGTTGAAGAGAAATTTTTGAATGTTGGAAAGGAGAGTGAAAAGGCGGGGTATATTCTCTGTTGTTACAGAATTTCCTTGATACAAGGAGATTGAATCGGGCAACTACAAGGATGCCGTGGGTTTAGTTTAACCTATTTATTAATTTATTAAAGTTAATACCCCATATAGATTTTTATTTTTATTTTTTGCATATATTATTCTAATTAGGAAGCAAGCATATTATTTCCACTACTATTATATAATGCAAGCACAAGGATGTGCAACTTCCAATTTTAATTCAAAGAAATAATTAGAAAAAGAAAAAATTCCTTAATTATTATACGATACATATTGCCATAAAAAACATGGTAGTTTAAATAGCTCTCCTCTAATTATGACCATGTGTATCTTGCATTCCAAAAACTAGTGTTAAAAAGGAATTAACCGAACAAACTAGGGTAAGTTTGCACTTTCAATTAATTTTCGTGATGGATTGATCATAATTCTAAAAATTTGAACACTTTTTGTTAAAAACGTTATGTTAAAAATACATTAGAAAATTGAACTTCCATCCAAAATACCAGTTGTAGTATCCAAACAATGAAATCAATAGATATGTCAACAACTTCTCTATACAACTTTCCAAACAAAAATAAGAAATAAAATTCCTAAAGCATGGATATAAACCATCTTCGGTGATGACATGAACACGTCGGTTACATTGTAAACTGTCCAATCCATGGTTTGGTTGGTTTTTCAATATTGGAATCTTCAAGCGGAAGAAGACCTCGTCCTCAAGATAACGTAAGCCATCAACCTTCTCACCATCCGTAACGCGGTCCTTACGCAAAATCCAACAGGACTCTGTGTGCACTCCTGCCACGTCATCATCCAACGGTGTTGCCTCATCAATTGCTGCCACATCCTTGTAAACCAATTCTGGTCATGAGTCACGACGACGGCAGACTGAAGGTAAGCTGACGCTGCATGCTTCACAAGATGGTTCTTGAGTGAGATCGTGGATGAGTTGATGGCGTCGGCATTGTTGATGGAGCTGGCCGGATAATCTAAGCCTGAGAGAATATCCTTGAGGCTGGTGTATCTGACATCTTGATCATCATTTTCGAGGATGACCCTCGTGGAGCGAGAGGGGTAGGCTTCGAGACTTTTGAGTTCTGTTTCCATCTCTTTTCTTCATTCAAGACATGGTCGATTTTATTTGTTTGTTTGTTTTTAACCTTTTTTTAAATTATTTTCTTGAATAGGTTTGAAGCGAAAATTTTGAATGTTAGAGAAGAGAGTGAAAAGGGGAGGAGTAATCTATTTTTGCTATAGAATTTCCTTGATACAAGGAGATTGAACCGCGTAACTACAAGGATGTGGTGGGTCTAGTTTAACCTATTTATGCAACATTATCTCCTTTATGTTGTAAAAATATTGGTTTTACCTTTTTTTATGCATTAGAATCGACATTGGAAATGAAGGAATTGTGGTGGATGAAGGAATTGGCGAAAAACGAATCTTGTGGAAATAGAGAGAGTATGAGCGTGGTTGGGGACGACGTTTAATACATGAGATGTGACGTGATACAACCGAAGAATTATTTATTCAGTTTGTTGGTCTCATTTTATTTTACACTTGTGGAGTGACTCGGGGGGTGATATGGGACATGATAACGATTACACCTTGCTTTTTCTCTACTTTTGTAGATGGAAAAATTTGTAGTGAAGTGATATCTCAAAATATTGATACTAAAGATATAGTAATCGAAATTTGATTTTTCATTTATATTTAAGTTAACCCAGACGTATGTGGTGGATTAAGTTAGCTATTTCGGGTATGCGGTGATATATTAATTATGTAGCTTCATTTCAACATATATCACTATTCTTTTAGATAGTTAGGATTAAAATGCATAAGCTTTAATTTGAGACTAGAATATCTCAGAATGTACTTGCATTCTTTTTGGGTGAAAATGCAGAGCCTTTTCAACTTGAACAGGTGTTTAGATAGATTGAGATAAAGATATTCTAACAAAAGGAAAAAAACAGCAAGAATCATTCATCAATCTTTTTTTTCAACAGGCAAAGTGCACTGAACTGATTATGATTACTGATCGCACGCTTTTGGCTTGTCGAGTTTTAAGTTCTAAAATTTAACCGCGATCAGGACGGTGTCGCTTTGCAGCTAGCCGCGATGAGTACGGGTCAATCCACAGGGAGACGGAGCGTTTTACGTTCTTGTTCTTACGAGTTAACGCGCGTGGCGGATTTGTTCGTTATCTAACCTATGTGTTATATGCAAGTATAAGGCTTGTTAGGAAACGATAGGATAGTGTAAGTTAATAGATTCCGTATTCAAGTACTTTGAGCCGAACTTAACGATTGAAGCTAGAACAATCGGCAATAACGTGGATTAGGGGATTTAAGCACGCTATTAGAAATCCGGCTTATTGACCCTTATCCGTCCGTTCTTGTCTCTTGCTTTCGCCTCCGGTCAAACCAAACGCAACCGGTCACGGTTAGGAATCACCTTTATCTTGGTAGAGTAGGGTGCCTAACGGAGCGCTTGCGTAACGTTTGGACGGAGTTCAATGAAAAATACGGAAAAAGAAAATGAGAAACGGAACGTTAACTTACAATATCAATCTATTTCCTAACAACACATATTCACAAATCATTCAAGAACAAACCAAAAAAGGCAAAGAAAAGAGAAACAAAGAGAAGAAAAGAGCAACACCAGAAAGTAAATAAATGACATGGAATTAAAGAGCAAGTAAGTAAAGCATGGTAATAAATTGCATGAATGTAAAAGTGAGTAAGAAAAATGCAAGAAAGTAAAATACTAGGAACCAAAGAACATATTGCAAGACATGGGTTCAATAACCCAAATTTAAACTTGCAAGCTCAATAAAGAGCTTGCAAGATCAAGAGAGGGCAAAGAACTCATGGTGAATGAAGGCACAAAAAGAGAACTTTATTGATTCCAAGAATGATACAACCCTTGAGATCAATAACCAACCCTTAAATTTTCAAGCTCAATGAAGAGGTTGAAAGATCAAGAGAAGGTTAAGAACTCAAGAGGACTAAGCTATTTACAAGAAAAGAGAAAAGAAAACTTGGATAATCTAAGACAAAAGAATGGCAAAATTGGACTAAAGAATGACCCTTTCCCTTGCCGCCATGATCTGCTTTTATAGGCAAGAAAGAGGATTAAGCAAACAATAAAATAAGGACTAAATTGCAGCATGGAATCCACTGTGAGAGGATGGGGCCCACAGGACGTGGTGGAGCCGACCAGGCCGGTCCAAGAGGGGATGTGCTCGGCCAAGTTGGTGAGTCCAGGGCTCGTGCTTAGTGTGATGACTTGTGTGTCCCCTCACATCATTTTGGTATAGTTTATTTTCTCTAATTTGGTTTGGTCTGCACCCAGGTTTTGGAGGGAAATTTGAATCTTAAAATCAACACAATCTTTAGTATTGAATGCTCATTACTTCATGTCCATTTGTGCCTTGATTCATGGCTGCCCCCATTATGGTTCATGCTGATTTGTTTATTTGAATTTGATTTGCACTCAGTTTTGGAAGGAAATTTGAATTTTTAAATTAACACACAATGTTTAGCATTGAATGCACATTACTTAATGTCCACATATGCCTAAAAGTCTTGTGTATACACTTGTTTGTGTTGGACCATTTAGATAAAAAAGTGTATACACAAATTTGTTGCAAACAGAAACTCATGAAGTATCGGTTGGTTTGCGGTTCTGGTTGCAGTGTCGGCTCTCAAATGATATATCCGTACTTTTGAATGTATTTCCAGTATTTTGTCACGGGTACCTGTAATCTGGATTACTGAGCAGACACTGGTTAATAGTACCGATAAATACAACAAATAGATAATGAATGAGCGGTATTAGAATGCAGTTTTCTGATATGAACAAATACCCCCAAACTTATCTTTTGCTCGTCCCGAGCAAAACAAAACAAAATTCTAGCATCACTTTCGCAGGGAACGCGATTGCACTGAGTGCGTGCAACAAGCCGTTAAACCTCTAGGTGTCCCTAGTAGGAGGAGTGTTTTCTCCTGAGAGTTTTCAGCGGATTACACCCACAAAATCCCTTCAAGCCAGTTTCATAAGTTAACGTTGACTCTACTCCTACAGTTTAGTATCTAAGTTAGAAATTCTATCATCCTAAATTAGAAATATCCTACCCTTATGTTTCACACCTCCTATCTATTTAACCTCAGATCCTATACATTCCAAAAAAGTTTAGAAAGATGTTGGTATCTCCTGAGTTTTCCTTCTAAAAGTGCGGTCTCAAATCAGGGATTTTTATCAACTTCATAGAAAACATAAGTCTTATTCTTTATTTCTATCTTTTATCCAAATATCGATTGTATACCCCTACGTGTGTGTAAATTTTGCACCCCTACACTCAAGAATTCAATTCAAGCTATAGTACCCTTACCCTAATACATAATACTACTTCTTTTCATTAAATGATGGACGGTATTGTTCACACATCTTTCATGCAACTATTAATGCTTCTTAAGGCACTGTTCATATCATAATTTTGCATTATTATATTCCCCATTCTTATTCATTTTACAAATAAACAGGTGCTTTTGATCCATGTCTGCTACATAGTTGCATGTTACAGGTTCTCGGAATAAAACAGTGAAAATTATGAAAAGACGCTACAAAAGTGAGACTACGACCAACAAAGAGAGAATCTTTATCATGCCTACAGTTTGAAGAACACCCGAAGATCAATAAACAATTTCACAAAGTACAAAGGCAGCAAAAAGATTCAAGACTTCAACGCGAAGCAAACGGTAAAAGTCCACAACATTCTGCACTGTGGAAATCTGGAAGAAACTAAAAGACATTCTGAGAAACCAAGTGAAGAAACCAGAAGCCAAATGCAACATGAAGTACACCTACAAAGATGAGCCATCAAGCAATCAATATGGCCGCGGAACCGCGGCCAAATAGGGCATATGGCCGCTGATCCACGGCCATGGTGAGCACGTGTCAGTGCATTTTTTGACGGTGGTGGCGGTGCGTTGACTAGGCTTTTAGGGTAGTTTTGTAAATGCAGATAGGGATCAGATGTAAACCCTAGGGTTTTTATAATTTATAAATAGAAAGCCTAAATCTCTTTTTGGAGAATGCCTCTTCCTATGCCTCTTTTTATTTATCAAAATTCAGAATTTCAATTCCTGTAATGTTTGAAGAATGCATCAAATTAAAAGTAAAAAGTAAGTTTTCTTTTCTTGCCTTAGTTTAATTTTCCTTTCTGCCCTAGTATAACTTTTATTTATCTGCCTTACTTTAGATTTTATTTATCTGCCGTAGATTAGATAATTAGGTTATTAAAAACAATCATAAAAAATGAAATCTTTTAACAATTCCCTAATGAGTGAGTGGTTCCTCACTTGTTAGGGTTAGGAATAGGAAAGATTTGAGAGATGAAAATATCTCACCCCTTTCTTGCCCATCATACATTTTAATAGGACTCTATGCATACATACACACACCGCTCGCTACGGCACCCTATCTCACGAGGTAGCAGTGATACCGTAGTTTAAAAGACCGGTTGTGTATATTTTCCATGGAGGTTAGGGTAAGAATTAAGAAAGGACGGATAAGGACCTAGAGGAAGAAACCTAGTTTCTTTCCGATGATACTAATGCACTTTGTTAATTATTACCTTAACACCTAAATAGATCTTAATTAGGGCATAGAAAGCGGTGAGAAATATTGAATTTCCAAACTTAACCTAAACCTAACCCTAGCAAGGTTTTAATCCTAATCAAACTCATTTCAGTTTTTAGTGATAATCCAATTCACAACAATTGGAATTAACTCGTTAGAACAATTAGAAAATACACAAAATTCCTGTGGACCGACCCATACTCACCGGCTAGCTACCAAGCGACGCCGTTCTTGATTGCGATATATTCTTTGATAACAAAAACGCATAAGCACATAAAAATCTCTACAATCAAATGGCGCCGTTGCCGGGGATGGCGTAGTTATTTTCTTTTTGTAATTTCGGGTTAATATAAAATTGAAATATCATAAAAACTGGAAAAAAAAAATTTTAAATTTATCTTCTTGTTATTTTTTGAAGGGTTTTTGTTTGAATTGTGCAGGATCGAAGAGACGAACAGATTGAATTGTGCAGGATCGAAGAGACGAACAGATTCAGATCTGGAAAAATTCAGAAAGCGAAACAGCAAACAGCAGATCTGAACAAATAGAGGAGGACCGCAACAGAAAACAGAAGAAGTTTGGAGGCTCGAGTCAACGAGTCAACCGCGGAACCGCGGTCAAATAGACATTTCGGCGGCGGAACCGCGGCGCTCTGGTGACGTCAGCACGTGGAAACCTCTCTGTAAGCTTTCTCTTCTTCTCTGTAACCCCCTTATCTCCTCTGAAAAATTTTCCTGCAGGGTTCTTTGCGCAAAAACTTCCCCCCCTTCTCCAATAACTTGATCTTGTGCAGGATTTTTTGCGCCGTAATAAAAAAATTTTGCAAGCGTTTGATTGTGTTTACTGTTTTGCATCTTTTAAATTGACTTTAAAGGGCTTTTACACCAATCCAGATTGGGTGGGGATTTCATTACCCTTCCTAAGACCCCAAAAATCACAAAAAGCATATTGCATTAACCATCGAGTTAATTAAAAAAGATTAGACTCAGCCTATAAGGACTGTCGTGCTCGATAGGACAAAGGAATAGTTGTAGACATCGATCGTTTATCTAAACCAGATTTTGTAGTGCCTAGGCTAGACAAGTGGGGAAAGGTAATTTTAAAAGGCCCGTCTCACGGTGATTCGTGAGCGGATCCCTCCTTTCTTTACTTGTGCTTACCTGGTCACAATTGGCGGTGAAGAGGCGATTTGAGGATCTCACAACTTGCCCTTTGGAACAATTAGGAGCAGTCTAGTTGACCTAGGAGACCCTAGATCTAGGCTTGATTGTGTATATTGTGATTGTGTCTAAGCTTCTTATAAAAATCTTTTTTCAAAAAAGCTCATTATAAAAAAAAACACAAAACAGAATTTTTTTTACAAAAACTTGCCAATTTATCGCTAGAAATCCTCTGCATCCACATTCTTTTTCTTCTCCTTTCTTACATCATGGGTACCCCACCTCACAAAACTCTTGCCGAACTTTGGTATCCTCATCCAAACATTGCTTCTTACGTGAATTGTTCTGGTCGAATTACGGACAGCCCCTCCATGCCCAAAATTTCTTTGAAAGATCGAATAGAAGCGTGTAGGAGAAACAGTTGGACTCCGCAATCCACTTTGTATCAACCGTTTCAACCTTCACCACCTTCTTACGTTGATACTCCTTTTTCGAGTCCTGTTGTAACTCCAAAACCCATGTCTATTGCTGAACATATTGAACAATCTCGTAATCGATTTTTCACTCCTTTCAACACTTCCAGTTCTTGGGATCAACAAGTCCATTCATCTTTTTATCTAAATGTTGATCCTACTCCTGTCCACCCATTCAATTCCTACCAGTCCTACCCGACTTTCGCACATTCCCTAGATATTGCTTCTACGCAACCATTTAGGAGTTTCACGTATCCAAACAACTTTGAATATTTTACTGAAACCCCTTCACAACTCATGTCTAGTCTGGAACAGTCGTTGGAAGCTTATATTGTAGCAAAAAACCAACAGATGAGAAATTTGGATACGTCCATTGCCGCCCTTATGCAACCTAGTGACCCGGCAGTTAGTTTCTAACTACCTCCAAAAATTCCAATGTATGATGAGGCGGTTGGACAGATTGAGAATTTGAGTGGAGAGAGTGAGCTGTGCACCCTTCCAAATCAAACCTATCCATCACCAATTGAATCCCACAACTCCGGTTTTGAATGTCTATCCAGTGTCCCAAATAATTCACCAGTTGAAAATAAAATATTTAATGAGTTGTGCGACTTTGTAGTGCTTGATGTGCCAGATTGTGAAGGGTCCCTTTCGAGTGAAACCATCACCAATTCTTTCGACATCTACACCTCCAATCTAGAACCTGAATTGATAAATATCCATGCTTTTGATGAGGTGTCCGAAAAAATTAATTTTCACTTGATTGAGAATATTGACGCAGGGAATAATTTGGATAATGAACCCGCAGATTTGACTGAATTTTTCTCTCCAATTCATCATCCCGAGTCATTAAATGTTTCTCCCGAACTTCATATGCGTCTTGATTTTGATGATAATTGCATGGATGAGAAAACTTTTGAGGAGAATTATAAGGATAGTATTGAGGAGAGTATTGAGGATGGTATTGAGGATGAACCAGTTTTGTTTGATGAGTCGGATTTTCCAATTCATCCTCCTGAACCTTTAACTATTATACTTCCTAAATCACCCCCTTCATCCTTTCCATCGTTCCGACCACGCAAGAGATCACGCAGGAGGACTGTGAGCTTAAAAAATTTCTGTTCGATCACAGCAGTTTTGACGCCACTAGTGCGTTCCTCCTTGAATCTGACACAGTTCTCACAACCGATAACAATTACGAGTGTTTTACTTTTTCGGACGATTTTGAAGACTCATCGTCTGAGTTTAAGTCCTTTGAATTTTCAGATATGTTAGTTGAACCATCAGACTCGGTTGCTTACAGTCATTTCGAACCATTGATGGAATCTTTCGAGTTCGAGACAATTTCACCAATTTCACCTTCAATTGTTTCATCTCTGAAACTCGAACTCAAGCTGTTGCCGTCTCACCTTATATATGCTTACTTATGTGAGAATGAGACCCTTTCTAAATCACTCCCCTTCGTCCTTTCCATCGTTTCGACCGCGCAAGAATCCGCCACGCTTCCATTTTCAATGGCTGGTTTACCAAGTTCAACGTATCCATGTTTTCTCGCGAATCTTGAGGGATTTGACCCCATTTCTCGACGGGTTGATAGATTAGCACAATCTCTTTTAACACATCGGTCATCACAATTTGTGCTAATTTATTCACTAAATTTGCACCCTCAAGTTCGTACTACACTTCTTTCTCTCTTCCGCCATTCTTCTCCTAATATACCGAGAACATATTCCACCTTTCTTCCCATACGGTCTCGTGTGTTTCTCATTTCTTTTCTCTACACTCCATTCTTTAACCAACCACACCATTATAACGATAAATTTTTTGAATGGTTGGTGCTAAGTTTTGGCCTGTGTAAGGCCTTGTATAACTTGATACTGTGTTTTTCTCCTCCCTAACTCTGAATTTTAACGTTTAAACAATGGAAACACTGTTTCACTTAAGTTTGGGGGACCTTTGTGTATATATATTTTGTTTTCTTTTTCTGTTAATAATAATAATAAAAAAACAGGGGAGTGCCTACAATTTTGACCTTCTTGGTGTAGCCTGACAGTGAGGACACTGTCAAGTTTAAGTTTGGGGGTGTGCTCGGTAAAGCTTTCTTCTTTCGCATTCATATATATATTTTTGCATTTGCATACTTATTTTAAAACGCATAAAAATTGAATTTTTTTTAAAAATTATAAAAATTGAATAATTCAATTTTGGCCATAATTGACTCAAAGTTTGACAAGACGGTTAACTAGTTAGGAAAAACTAGATCATAGACTTAGTAAATTAAAAACCCTAAAAATAACCTTTCTTAAAATTTAACGGTAGAAAAATATATGTCTTTGTAGTTTACTTAGAAATAGGCAAATTTTGAGTTCACTTCTTGGGCTAAGTCAAAATAAGGGAAGAGTATTGAAATTTTTATTAAAGTGTAAATCTGAAAAATAATTCCTAAGCTTATGTCTAATTTCTGAAAATATATACCCTACAATTTGCACAAACACGAACCTTGAAATTTGGAATAGTATAGGATACCTTGAAATGCTCTTGTCTAAAGTCCTTATTATGAAGGAAAATAAAATAAAAATACAAGTGTGAATAAAGAGATAAAAAAATGTACACTGGTTTTGTAATTACTTAAGGCTGCATAAATAAAAAAAATATTTAGCGAGGGTGCTTTATCACCTAGTGCCTTAGACCAACTGGTTTGGGAATCACTGCTAAAACCTTAGGTATTACAAGACGAGAAATTACGCCTTAATGTGCAAACATATTTTGTAATCGGTCATTAGTAGCTCAAGAAATATTAACGGTCGCATGAAGAATATGTGAGCGATTTCATCTAAAAATTCACCAACTAAAAGTACTTTGGACAAGGGTATAACAGCTTGAATTGAATTTCCAAGTGTAAGGGTGATACATACACACACGTAGGGGTATATGATTGGGATTTGGATGAGAGATAGAAATGAAAAATAGGACTTATATCTTTAGTAGAGATGATAAAAATTCCTAAGTTGAGATGGAACCTTAGAAGAAAAACTCGAAAGATGCTAAAAACTAAATAAATTTACAGAACATATATAATCTTAAGTTAAATGATAAGAAAGCGTGAAAAATACGGGTTGATAATTTCTGAGTTGAAGATAATAGAATTTCTTGCTAGAAAAACCGAATTGGAGAATAAAAGTCAATAGGTCGAATTGATAGGATTTTGTGGGTAGTATCCGCTGAAAACCCTCAGGAGACAACACTCCTCCTACTAGGGACACCTAGAGGTTTAACGGTTTGTTGCATGAGCTCAGTGTAATCGCGTTTCCCTGCGAAAGTGAGGTTAGGTCTTTTTCGAGAATAAAACTAGTTTTGCTCGAGGACGAGCAAAACATAAGTTTGGGGGTATTCATATTATAATTTTGCATTATTATATTCCCAATTCTTATTCATTTTACAAATAAACAGGTGCTTTTGATCCATGTCTGCTACATAGTTGCAGGTTACAGGTTCTCGGAACAAAACAGTGAAAATGATGAAAAGACGCTACAAAAGTGAGACTACGACCAACAAAGAGAGAATCTTTATCATGCCTACAGTTTGAAGAATAACCGAAAATCAATAAACAATTTCACAAAATACAAAGGCAGCACAAAGATTCAAGACTTCAACGCGAAACAAACAGTAAAAGTCCACAACATTCTGCACTGTGAAAATCTGGAAGAAACTAGAAGACATTCTGAGAAACCAAGTGAAGAAACCAGAAGCCAAATGCAACATGAAGTACACCTAAAAAGATGAGCCATCAAGAAATCAATATGGCCGCGGAACCGCGGCTAAATAGGGCATATGGCCGCAGATCCGCGGCCATGGTGAGCACGTGTCGGTGCATTTTTTTACGGCGGCAGCGGTGCGTTGACTAGGCTTTTAGGGTAGTTTTATAAATGCAGATAGAGATCGGATGTAAACCGTAGGGTTTCTATATTCTATAAATAGAAATCCTAAAGCTCTTTTTGGAGCATGCCTCTTCCTATGCCTCATTTTATTTATCAAAATTCAGAATTTCAATTTCTGTATGTTTGAAGAGTGCATCAAATAAAAAGTAAAAAGTAAGTTTTCTTTTCTTGCCTTAGTTTAATTTTCCTTTCTACCCTAGTATAACTTTTATTTATCTGCCCTAGTTTAGATTTTATTTATCTGCCGTAGATTAGATAATTAGGTTATTAAAAGCAATCATAAAAAATGAAATCTTTTAACAATTTCCTAATGAGTGAGTAGTTCCTCACTTGTTAAGGTTAGGAATAGGAAAGGTTTGAGAGATGAAAATCCCTCACCCCTTTCTTTCTCATCATACATTTTAATAGGACTCTATGCATACATACACACACCGCTCACTACGGCACTCTATCCCACGAGGTAGCGATGATACCGTAGTTTAAAATATCGGTTGTGTATGTTTTCCATGGAGGTTAGGGCAAGAATTAAGAAAGGACGGACAAGGACCTAAAGGAAGAAACCTAGTTTCTTCCCGATGGTACTAATCCACTTTGTTAATTATTAACTTAACACCTAAATAGATCTTAATTAGGGTATAGAAAGCGGTAAGAAATATTGAATTTCCAAACTTAACCTAAATCTAATCCTAGCAAGGTTTTAATCCTAATCAAACTCATTTCAGTTTTTAGTGATAATCCAATTCACAACAATTGGAATTAACTCGTTAGAACAATTAGAAAATACACAAAATCCCTGTGGACCGACCCATACTCACCGGCTAGCTACCAAGCGACGCCGTTCTTGATTGCGGTATATTCTTTGATAATAAAAACGCATAAGCACATAAAAATCTCTACAATCAGGCACTAACAGCCGATTACTGAATGTGCGAGCTTAAAGCGTAAATAGCAGATTTCAGGTCTTGACTTTATTTATTTATTTTTCTTTTCTTTATTTTTCTTTTTCAAGACCGGATATATTTTTCAATGATGCTCTTTTTGGTGTTTAGTTTTAAATACCATTTTTTCTTTCATACTAGGTTTTCAGGCAAGAGTATTTCTAGGTATCCTCTACCATCCCAAGTTTCAAGGTGCGTGTATGTGCAGTTTGTAGGGTATATACTTTCTAAATTTGGACTCAAGAAAAGAAACTATTTTTCAGACTTATTTTTCAGTAAAACTTTAATACTTTCCCTTCATATCGATTTAACTAAAGAACTGAACTCAAGATTACCTATTTCTTAAAAAAAAAAATGTAAGGACGTATATTTACTAAGTTTAAACAGAAGGAGGGTTATTTTTAGGGTTTTCAATTCCTAAGCCTAGAATTTAGTTATTTCTAACGTATCAACTAAACTTTCAGAATAAAAATCTAAGTTACCCTATTAACTAACTTGACGACAAAGTTTTTAAATTTTTGGAAAAATTTTCGATTTTTGTGGTTTTTTTTAAATATGTATGCAAATGCAAAATTTACAAATGAATGCGAAGGTAGAAAACTTACCGAGCATACCTCCAAACCTAAACTTGACAGTGCCATTACTGTCAAGCTACACCAAGAGGGTCAAAATTGTTGGCGCTCCCCAAAAATAAATTATATACAAAACAAAAAAGAAAACAAAAATATATACACCAAAAGGATCCCCCCAAACTTAAGTGAAACAGTGTTTCCACTGTTTAAGCTTTGAAGTTCAGGATTAGGGGGGAAAGAACAGTATTAATCTATACAGGATCTTACACAGGCCAAAAGTGAGTACCAACCATTCAAAAATTTTATCGTGATATCGCAATGGCTGGAGAAAGAAGGTGGAGAGGAAAGAAATGGAGAATACGCGAGACCGTATGGGGATAGAAGTGGTATACGATCCTGGTATATGAGAAGAAGAATGGCGGAGAGGAGAAAGATGTAGAATACGAACTTGAGGGTGAAAATGGAGTGAATAAATTAGCACAATCTGTGATGACCGATGTGTAAAAAGCGTTTGTGCTAATCTATTAACCTGTCGAGAAATTGGGTCAAATCCCTCAAGATTCGTGAAAAAACATGGGTACACCGAACTCGGTAAACCAGACATAGTAAATGAAAGTGATACGGTTTCTTACGAGGTCGGAACAATGGAAAGAATGGAGGGAAGTGATTGAGGAAGGGTCAAAATTAACGGTTCAGGAGGATGTACACAGTCAGTGAAACGAACAGGATGAATTGGAAAATCCGACTCATCATCTAGAACTGTTTCATCCTAAAAAATATCCTCAAAATTCTCCTCAAAGTTAAGCCTATCCAGGCATATTTCATCAAAATCAAGACGCATATGGAGTTCGGGAAAAACAGTTAATGATCCGGGATGATGAATTGGAGAGAAAAACTCATCCACAATTGCGGGTTCATTATCCAAAATATTCCCAGCGTCAATATCCTCAATCAAGTGAAAATCAAATTTCTCAGACATCTCATCAAAAGCATGGATTTCAATCAATTTTGGATCTAAGATGGAGTTGTGGAGGTCAAAAGAATTGGGTGTGGTTTCACTCGAAAGGGACCCTTCACAATCGGGCAAATCAAACACTACAAAGTCGCACAACTCATTATCTGTTCTATCTTCAATCGATGAATTATTTGGAACATTAGATAGACATTCAAAACCGGAGTTGTGGGATTCAAGTTGAAACGGGTAGGTTTGATTTGGAAGGGTATACAACTCACTCTCTCCACTCAAATTCTCAACCTATCCAACCACCTCATCATACATTGGAAAATGTGGAGCTAGTTGGAAACTAGCTACCGGGTCACTAGGTTGTATGAGGGCGGCCATGGACGCATTCAAATCCATCATCTGTTGGCATGACACTACCCTAAAGTCTTCCAACGACTGTTCCAGACTAGACAATTGTTGTGAAGGGGTTTCAGTAAAAAATTCAAAGTTGTTTTGATACTGGAAACTCCCAAATGACGGTTCAGAAGCAATGTCTAGGGAAGGTGCAAAAGTTGGGTAGGATGGATAGGAATTGAATGGTTGGACAGGAGTAGGATCAATATTCGGATATGAAGGTGATTGGAATTGTTGATCAAAAGAATTGGCAGTGGTGACAGGAGTGAAAGATCGGCTACGGGATTGTTCGATACGTTCAGCAATAGACATGGGTCTTGGAGTTGCAACAGGACTTGAAAAAGGGGTATCAACGTAAGAAAGTCGTGAAAGTTGAAATGGTTGATACAATGTGGATTGCGGAATCCAATTGGTAGTCCTAGACGCGTCTATCCGATCTTTCAAAGAAATTTTTGGCATGGAGGGATCGTTCGAAATTCGGCCAAAGCAAGAACCGTAAGAAGTAATGTCTAGTTGTGGGTACCAAAGTTCGGCAAGAGTTTTTCTTGGGTGGGGTACCCATGATATGAAGAGAAGAAGAAGAGAGGAAAAAGAATGTGTTTTTTTTAGTTTTATAGTTAATTATTAACAAAAGAATGAAATATACACACAAAAATTATCTGGATAAAATAATCACGACACAAAAATAACACACACCTAATCGTTCTAAGGTTCACCTAGGTCAACTAGACCTGCTCCAGAACTTGATTGTTGAAGTAAAACTGTGTCGAGAAGCGGGCTCAAGATATACTGATCACGAGGCCAGGTAAGTGCAGAGATAAAGGGGAGGTTTTCCGACGCTTTCGCGAAAGTCCTTAATTAAATAACCCTTTCTCTTTTGGCGGTTTCGCCGTTAACACTTTCCTAGACACCCTGTAAATAATATACCGTTAAGCGGTATTCTAAACACAGTTAACTTCACCTAGTGAGTGCGAAGTCCTTAAGGCTTAAAATCTAGTTTCTTTTAAAATTTGTGCGGGTAAACGTTTATGCACAGTTTCGTAATTTGTGGGCCACGGAAAAGGGGATAGAATCCTTTACCGTATGTTGTAGGGTTCGCTTGCCCTTAAGTCCGTATTAATGTATGTAATGCGCAATTCAATAAAATTTTTATAAAGAATCAAACAATCGTTTTTCATATTAAGCACGGCACTGCAACAAATACGGGTTAGTCAATTTTTGGCGTTTGGTAGCGAACTTGCAAAGAATTCTGCAAAGATAGAATAGTGGATGCGTCAGATTTGAGAAGAAGGTGTTAGTAAAGTACGTACCATTAAGTTTTTGGGTTAGAAAACCCCCATTGAATCAAATCCGGTAAGCTTGAAAAGTTCGCTTGCGCGGGTCAAACTACCCGGATCTTTGGCACTGTACTTCGCAATCACCTTAGCTTTGAATGTGCACTTTGCTCCCCATGTTCGTAGTTCGCAAATCCGCAAAAATCTGAAATGTCGGAGAAACGGATATTAGTGCGAAAAAGCGATACGAATGCCCAAATACCTGCACACTAAAAATAATAAAAAACAAACAATAAAAATAGGACAAAAATAGAACACTGGAGTACAGAGGAGAAATTGGAGGCAGAAGGAGGCAGACAGGCCGGCGTCGCCGGATTGGATGGGTGTGTCGTCGGCCAACTTGATGAGACAGGGCTCCAAATTTCTTCTGATGTCTCACTGCTCCACTGGTGCCTCACTGGTATTGTTTATCTTTTTAGTTTAGATCAAGAGTGCTAGCAGGTAAGAATTCCAGAGAACAAAAATGTTAAGAATGTTAGTTTTTTTGTTTTGGTTTTGAAATTTTTGATTTTTATGTTCTTTTGAAAATAGGGTTAGTTGTATAAATGGGATGTACAATGATTAACCCGAAATAACAAGAATAAAAATGTTACCGTCTCCTCGGCAACGGCGCCATTTGATCACACGCTTTTGGCGTGTCGAGTTTTAAGTTCTAAAATTTAACCGCGATCAGGACGGTGTCGCTTTGCAGCTAGCCGCGATGAGCACGGGTCGATCCACAGGGAGACGGAGCATTTTACGTTCTTGTTCTTACGAGTTAACGCGCATGGCGGATTTGTTCGTTGTCTAACCTATGTGTTATATGCAAGTATAAGGCTTGTTAGGAAACGATAGGATAGTGTAAGTTAATGGACTCCGTATTCAAGTATTTTGAGCCGAACATAACAATTGAAGCTAGAACAATCGGCAACAACGTGGATTAGGGTACTTAAGCACGGTATTAGAAACCCGGCTTATTGACCCATGTTCGTCCGTTCTTGTCTCTTGCTTTCGCCTCCGGCCAAACCGAATGCAACCAGTCACGGTTAGGAATCACCTTTACCTTGGTAGGGTAGGGTGCCTAACGGAGCGCTTGCGTAACGTTTGGACGAAGTTCAATAAAATATACGGGAAAAGGAAATGAGAAACGGAAGGTTAACTTACAATATCAATCTATTTCCTAACAACACATATTCATAAATCATTCAAGAACAAACCAAAAAGGGCAAAGAAAAGAGAAACAAAGAGAAGAAAAGAGCAACACCAGAAAGTAAATAAATGACATGGAATTAAAGAGGAAGTAAGTAAGGCATGGAAATAAATTGCATGAATGTAAAGGCGAGCAAGAAAAATGCAAGAAAGTAAAATATTAGGAACCAAAAAACATATTGCAAGACATACGTTCAATAACCCAAACTTAAACTTGCAAGCTCAATAAAGATGTTGCAAGATCAAGAGAGGGCAAAGAACTCATGGTGAATGAAGGCACAAAAAGAGAACTTTATTGATTCCAAGAATGATACAACCCTTAAGATCAATAACCAACCCTTAAATTTTCAAGCTCAATGAAGAGGTTGAAAGATCAAGAGAAGGTTAAGAACTCAAGGGGACTAAGCTATTTACAAGAAAAGAGAAAAGAAAACTTGGACAATCTAAGACAAAAGAATGGCAAAATTAGACTAAAGAATGACCCTTTCCCTTGCTGCCGTGATCTGCTTTTATAGGCAAGAAAGAGGATTAAGCAAACAATAAAATAAGGACCAAATTGCAGCATGGAATCCACTGTGAGATGATGGAGCCCACAGGAGGTGGTGGGGCCGGCCAGGCCGGTCCAAGAGGGGATGTGCTCGGCCAAGTTGGTGAGTCCAGGACTCGTGCTTTGTGTGATGACTTGTGTGTCCTCTTACATCACTTTGGTACAGTTTATTTTCTCTGATTTGGCTTGGTCTGCACCCAGGTTTTGGAGGGAAATTTGAATCATAAAATCAACACAATCTTTAGCATTGAGTTCTCATTACTTCATGTCCATTTGTGCTTTGATTCATGGCTACCCCCATTATGGTCCATACTGATTTGTCTATTTGAATTTGATTTGCACTCAGTTTTGGAAGGAAATTTGAATCTTTAAATTAACACACAATGTTTAGCATTGAATGCACATTATTTCATGTCCACATGCGCCTAAAAGTCTTGTATACACACTTGTTTGTGTTGGACCATTTAGATAAAAAGTGTGTACACAAACTTGTTGCAAACAGAAACTCATGAAGTATCGGTTGGTTTGCGGTTCTGGTTGCAGTGTCAGCTCTCAAATGATATATCCGTGCTTTTGAATGTATTTCCAGTATTTTATCACGGGTACCTGTAATCTGTATTGATGAGTAGACACTGGTTAATAGTACCGATAAATACAACAAATAGATAATGAATGAGCGGTATTAGAATGCAGTTTTCTGAAATGAACAATTACTAAACCCATGAATCAAAGAAAACCATCGCAATATTAGAATCAAACAATTTGTATCATTATAAGTTATTTCCTAGAGATTGGAGAGATGGGTATCTTCTACTTGTTCTATCCTCTTACAATGCTAAGAAATCAAAGTGTTGCATAAAATGAGAACTTTGGCTTCGATGCTCACCTACAGAGCTCCAAATGCGAAAAGAAAGGAGGAGGAAGGTGAAGAACAAGCCCTAGGCTGGGCTTTAATTTCTGTAACCTTTAGAATGAGATGGAGAAGGTTTTGAGAAGACCCAAGTTGTTTTTTATGTGATCTATTGAACAACAGAGCTCGATGGCGGAGGGCTCGAAATTGAAAAGCAGGGCAAGAAGCTCTTGAATGCGACGACATTGACGGCGAGAGGCTCGAAATCGACGATGAAATCGAGAGGCGATGCCTGAGATCGGAGACCATGTCGAGGAAGAAGAGGGCGGGGTCGGTGATGGTGAAAGAGTGTGGAACTGGTTGGAGAGGAGGAGCTCGAGGCGAATATCTGAAGCAGCCATGGCCACTGCTTTCATTTTTATTAGGTGTTTTTTTGGGTTAAAAGACCAATTTTAAGAGAAGAGAAGAAGAAGAGAGAGGAATTGAGGCAGGGAGACACGAGTAAAAGTTGAGAAAAAAAATTGGTTTTGACTCACTAATTGACAGGGCCAAAGTAGTGGGTTTTTTCCCTTTGGATCAAACAACAAAAAACATATCCAAACAGCCCCTTTTACAGGATTGGGCCAATCCGGTGGAAAAATGGAATTTGGGTTTTTTTTCTCTCCATGGGATATGTGCTATCCAAATAAGGCCTTAAGGATATTATTACTGCTATAACCAGAACAATAGACGAAAATATTTATTTTTATTATTACCGTTATAAACTTATGGGAAGTATGGGGGAAAGTTGGACCGGGCTGATAACCCGATCCCACTAGGTTTTTTGCTCACGCATACCCTTCTGAATCCGGATAGGTTTAACTTTCATTAAAAGGTAATATTTAGGCCCCGCAAAAATGAGTTTGGCTCAAAACCGGCGCATAAACTTTTCCATCCCCTAACCTCCCTAACCTGTCCAACTCATATCCGCTTCAATATATCGATCTATTCACCAAATGCAAAAAACACTCAAGTTTCAATAGCTACATATAAAAACATGAAACTTGTGTTCCAATTATTTTCTGTATAAAAATTGTGAAATGTTATAACTTGTGGGATGCCGGGATTCCCAAACCCCTTAGAAATCCTGCTCAGCCCTCTTCCACGGTTGGATTCCAGAACTGCCTGATTTACCCTTTCTTCCCGCCGTCGGATTTCGCAAGCAGGATTCTCTGCGAGCAGAGGATCCGGATCCGGATGAACTAGCTTCTATATATGCTAGTGTTTTGCACGTGCGATCCACGTTATATATTAAGTGCAATTAGAAAAAAGATTTGTATGGGGTTAGTTGTAGAGAGAATTTGTGGGGTTAGTTATTGGAAGAGAAATATGGATTTAGTTGCAGTTACAATTTGAGTTTTGATTTTTTATATATATTTTTTATTGATTTTCTCTTGCAAATTAGATATCCAAAACTTCAAATCAATTTTAAAATTGGAGACCCCTGCATTTTGCACTGTAATAAAGAAAGATAAGATATATATTTTTAATTTTTTTTGCTAATATTCTATAAACTTTTTTATAGTTTTAAAAATTAATAATTCATAGATCTAATCAATGGGCAAAATTCGAAACCCAAAACCCGAAATCGCTCTTGAAGCCCATCCCAACACATCCTTGAGGGTTTGGATACTGTAAATCTTTTGAGTTTGAGAGGGTTTTGGGTTTAGAAATAAATTTTCGGGTTGAGTATAAATTTGATGAAAAAGTCTTCTGACCCAACCCGGATTTATTCTTATCCGAAGGACTAAACCGGCCTAAAAAAAGTCTAAAATACCCTTTTAATTATCCTGGTGGTACAGAGATGCTACATGTAAAGTATCCATGATGGATTTCCTCTTTTGCAATTTATTTGTCCCGAGGTTTTGCCATAGATTTTATTTTAAAAAATAAATTAGTCTTGGTTCTGCTTAAAATTGCAAACGGAAACCTTTAATTAATTTTTTTTTTTGATTTGATTAAGATGAACGAACTGCCTACAATAAGATAATGTGGCATGTTGGGGGAAATTTTACAATGTGTCAGTCATATATGTCTAGTAATAAGAGAGAAAGTTATAAGAATACGGACCTCATCAAGCCGTTCAAAGGGTGCCCGAAAATTTTCATCTCTTTCTCTCTCTTATCAGGATGTAGCATGAATAATTTCCCAATTGGAGGCTAGTGGCAAAACCTTCTTTCAATTAACGGAAGATTGGGATTCGAACCATGCTTGATTTAGACCACTACCATTTATTTTAAAAAATAACTAAGGCTTAAATGCACAAACTTTTTTATGGTTTCAGCCCGTGGCAGATAACTACCATATACTTTATAAATTGCAGATGACTATCATATCTAACGAATTGAAGTTAACACTGTTAACCCATAGGTAAAAAGATAATTTTAACCTAGTAATTTTTCCTAAAAAAATTAAAAAACTAAGAGGGTGATGATGATGAAGGGGGTGTTGGAGGAAAGGATGATAATGATGATGTTGATGGAGACGGCGGAGAAAGAGGGCGGTGGCGATTTTAGGGGATTTTAGGGGAAGTCGAGAAAGGGGGTGATGGAAAGGATGATGATGATAATGATGATGATGATGATGATGGAGGCGGTGGTACCGGTAATTTTGAGGAAATTCATGGGTGATGGATGGGATGCTGATAATGATGGAGACGGTGGCAGCGGTAATTTTGAGGGAAGTCATGGATGATGGACGGGATGATGATAATGGAGGTGATGGAGGAGACGGAGGCGGAGGCAGCGGCGAAAGGTGGTGGTGGAGGAGATGGCGGCGGTGGTGAAATGTGGTGGAGGGGTTGATGATGGTGGTGGAGCTGATGGCGGCGGCGATTTTGAAGGAGGGAGAGAAAAGGATGGTGGAGGGGTTGGTTGTGGTGGTGGTGGTGGAGATAATTGTAGCAGTGATTTGAAGAAAGTGATTTGAAGAAGGTCGAGGAAGGGATGGTGGAGGAGTTGACAATGATGGAGGCGGCGGCGGCGGCGTGAGAAGTCGAGAAAGGGATCGATGACAATGACGATGGAGAGGGTTTGATGAAGATGGAAGGTATTTTGGGGATGATTGGATTTTTGTGATGACGTGGCAGTTAATGTTGACATGGGGATGATGTGGGCCGTTAATGCTAATGGGATACCGTTAAATAGGGTAGTTATCTGTCTTTTTTAAAGTATGGTGTAGTTATCTGCCACGGACTGAAAATATAAGAGAGATTGTTGCATTTAAGCCAATAAATAAATTGGTATATTTAACTAAACCCTATCTAGGTTTTTGAGTTGGCCTTAATTGGATCATTCTTATGAATGTGGTAGGATGAATTACCTCCACCTCATTACCTTATTTTATTTAGGGTAAATTTTACTAAACCTCATCAATCTTTTTGGGGTTTGGAGATAAGCCCAGTGAACCTTTAAAATGACATAAAACATCATTGAAGGGTATTTTCGTAAAAAAATGAACGATATTTTCATCAAGAAATATCATTCTGTTCATTTTGAGGCTACTCAATCTATCCGAAAGACATTTTGGGGCCATTTAGTCCAATTATGTCTTGCACGAGTTAATCGAACTAAGGATTTCATACAATATTGATAGTTCAATACGGTTTTATAGCATTTTGGAAATTCAATAGGGTTTTCTCAAAACCCTCAAAAATATAGAGGGGGCTTAAATAAGGTAGCAGGGTGCATGTAATTCATCCTACCACATTCATAAGAATTGATCAAGTTAAGGCCGACTGCAAAATGAACAAAAAATAAAACCCTGGCTTCGCCCGGGTTCGAACCGGAGACCTTCAGTGTGTTAGACTGACGTGATAACCAACTACACCACGAAACCTTTTTGTTTGTATTTTCTATCAATAAATTAATATAAACATGTTTAGTATCCAAATCTATTGATGGGGCCATCCCAAAGAAAATTTCCATCCTTCTATAAAGATACTCTTGTCATTAAAATAAAAAAGGAGCAAACCACTTATTAAATACCTAGGCTAAATCCATAGTCCTTTTTTTCGGGATGCGACCCCTTTAGCAGGGACAGAACCAGGATTCTAAGCCTGGCGTACGGGGAAAAACAAGTATGCAAGGGCTTGCATGATTTAATTCACTTGCAATCTCTTAAATGGTTTCCTTTACACAAAACTCAAAGCCATCCAAAACCTTGCAAGTGGCTTGTACGGCACAAGCCCTTGCATAGAAGTTTTTCCTGAGAGACGGGATATAAATACATCTAGTTGCACGGCTCGTTCTTTTTTGCAAGCTTAAAAGTTGTCAAAAAATATATTTTTTGAGGGGTTCAAAATATGAAATGATCACAAAATTTAAAAAAGTTACGAAGCATATACTCTTAAATTAGATGTATTCTCTTAATTTGAAGTGGTAACATTTTAAAAAAATTCACTTAAGCTTCCATATAACAATAAATATGATAAAATGAGGCACACAAGAATTTTATCCAACTGTTTATTTATAAAAGTTATAGATATATAATGCAATGTTGCTTTTGATATTGTCTTTGATAGATATTACTAACTAAAATTGGAGGATAAAAGTAACTTGGGCGGAAAAACCGAAAGTAAAATATATGTTAATTTGGATAAAATACTATATGTAGTGAATAACTTTTTGAAGATAAGTGAAATAACTTCTAAACTTTTTAAACATATCATTAGCCAGTAGATTGGATTTATAATTAGCTCTATTTCTATGTGATAGATTTAGAAGCAAATCTTGCTAAAATATGTTGGTGTTGATTGATATATAAAGTATTTATATATAGCAAAGATACCACTAGCTGGCCTTTAGATCGGTTTAGTTAAAAAGTACACTTAATAAGAAACAGATATGAAGAAGTCGTAAAGATTGATGCCTAAAAATAGGTATAAGTTATGCAAAATGGCTACTAAAAAGTAGAGGGTAGTTGACGCGGTAACGGGGATGAATAGCAAAGGATCAAAGCCGTCAAGAACACGAGTGGAGTGGAGGGGATAACTGGACCACCAATCGTAAGACGATCGATACCGCAAAGCCTAGCATGAGTCGTCGGAACGAACACCTACGAGGGGTATAAAAGGGCAGAGATTTTTCGGAGAAGCCGGCGGAGCGAGAATCTGCAGAGGATGGGTCGGATGGGTAAACAGTTGAATTCTGGACACAAGAGTAACACTTTTAGATAAATGATAATTTATTTATTTCATAACTTGATTCTAAAATATAAGAAATGTGGGACTTTTATAGGCTTTACAATAGGTAGGTTCCATAAAACTTATAATGGGAAAACAATAAATGAAGGTGATATCCAAACTTCTAAACATAAATTTTGATACTATGAACCAAAAGTAATAAATGATAATCGAGAATATTCAAAACACCAATATGAATGCTTTAAACATTCTCAATTAATGCGCCTGCATCACTTTCCCCTTCCTCTAAAGAACTTGTAATGGAGATTTAATTAGTCTCTGAAATTTTAACCGCAAGGACACAGTTAATTCATTATAGTACTTACGGATCGAATAACAGAAAGGCATGTGAACTTCAATTAACTTATTACGAATTAAAGTAAAAGATTTGATTTTAATTAAACTAATTAAAGGCAAATAAAGGAAAGAAATTAAATTGCAAATTTTTAAAAAGAAGTTTCAAATACTAAGAACCCGTCTAGGGTTTTGAATTACGTTTACTAAGTATTATGGTGTTTTATAAGATATTTATTCTATTCTAATTTCCGTATTTAAATTCATTAACTATCAGTCACTTAAAAGTATAGAGTAAATTTTTATCGCAATGAAATATCAATCAATAAAAGAAAGTATAAATCATACAATTGTAACGACCTCAAAATTTCTATACTTTCGTATTAATAAAATATTGTGTAATACCCCATACGCGCAATAACCGAGGATCCAAGACCAGGTCCGAGTCCACGTGAGCGCCACGATCAATTCCATACCTCCGGATCTCCGTTCCGTCGACGTTTCGGTTTTGCGTACGAAGGTGTTCGATAAAACACCTCAATAAAAACATCCGTCGTTTCCTTATGTTCTAACCACCGGTAAGTCCGACTTGTGATCCGTCTCCCCCTCTTTTTCTCTCTTTCATGTTGTGTTCCACCATATTATGTATGCTGGCATAATTATACAACTAAATAAAAAGAGTGAAACACAACTATACCAACTCTACTTTTTGATGAACAATGTTGTACTATTCCCGACAGTGGTATATGTTCATGCGTCCATCCTTATGTTTGAATTTGCTGGAATTTCAGCAATTAGGGTGGGAATGACAAAGGGATTTGAAAACATACAAGTTGTTTAGGGGTTTTGAAGCATGGAGTATATACCATGATGTAACATAGCTACTCAAGTGCAACAATATACATCCCTACATACAAAGTTTTAAATTTTAATTAGAGACTTAAAACATATATAATTATAGTTGTAACAAATTTCTGTCTTCTCAAATGGTTTATGAGTGCAAGACATTTGATAATAGATTTCTACTACTTCCATCTACAGAGACAACCCTAATTTGTACTCACCCATCCGAAAGGAAAAAAAAAGTAATTAGTATTTATAATTAATTTTAACTAATTAAATGATGAAAATATATTCATAATAAATGCAAATTATTGGAGTAATATGAATGGAGTCGTTATGATCAGGTATAAAATATTAAAATAATGTTTACAAATTGATGATATGTAATTCAGTTTTAATAGGTAACAGTTATAATATGAAAAGGAGCACATTAAATAATATTTAGATATTATCTTTCCTGGCATAACTTGCGTTTACAATCCTAGTTAAGGGAACCCAGTTGAGGATCGTGCGGATTATCGAATATCATGGTCTAGTGAAATAAAATTCATAGCTTTTCACAGAGTATGGTCTTGAAAGTAAAGAATAATACGAACTTTTAAAATAATACGCCTCCTATAAAAATATATTTAAAAAATGAAAGAAAACATGACAACTCTAAATAATACCCATCACTTATAATTTCATAATTAAAATAAGGTTTCAAAATTTAATTTTTTTTAGAAAACACCATTAACTTTTAAAAGGCTAAGCTTTTACCAAAATACCTTAAAGTTAAGTTTCACTAAAATATCTAATTTACCAAAAATATATTTTATTAAAACACTTTTGAAAATCTAAATAATATTTCTATCAAATATTCTCGAGAACCTTTTAAAGAATATTTTACATAAAAAAAAACTCGAGAAATTTAATGGCGAAAATCACGTAAATACCTATAATACATAATCTGTTTAATTTTTAAGATATTTAGATAATAATGGGTTTAAGCGGCATCTTTCTACAGGCCTCGAGGGGCTTGAGAAAATGAGTGCTTGCCTATCTAGTTTAGATAAAATTACAAATTAAAGGAATCATCAATCGCAATCGTCTTTGAAAAAAACACAAATTCTGCCATTCATATCCAACGGTTGCTCGATTATTCCCAAACTTAAGAATTTAAAAAGTTAAATATTTTTAATAAGATATAATTAGAACTTTAACTCAAATCCGAACTTGACTTGAATCCTACCTAACTTGAACTTGAACACTTTACTTGACTCGACCCAGCATTGCAACTGGCATGACTCGTATTCTGCTTGACTTACTCGAGTTCATTCTTCACCTTTTTCAATTTATGATTTCGATCAAGACATATCATAATCAACCAATCAAATCAACTAAGTCAATATAATAATTATAATTTATTATACTCGGGATGTTTGGGGTAGTTACAAGTGTGAATCCAACGGAACTTCATGAGTCCCGTACTAACCTACTCGAATTGTATTTACTCGAATCTTAGTCGGGTCGACTCCTCCACAGCTTGGAATCCCGACGCTAACAAATGAAATGGGCCAGTGTTTCCTTGCTCATGGGGCCCCACCTTGAGCTCGTGAATGTTTCTACAGTTGCGTTGATATTCACATTTGGAACTTAACGTTAACATAGTTACCATATAGAGACCTGTAGAACATATACCCATGTTCACTTTCACACACTTTTTGTTAGGTCCACGTTACCTCTCCCGGTACTTTCGAGGTTGCGGAAACGGTAAATCAAAAATTTTTCTAAGCTTTGTAACATGGACCGTAAAAGCCGGATCTTTACTAAACTATAAACTAGCAACCTAACAAGAGATGTATCTACTCGGTTAGGGGTTATACCTCAACTTGAACTCCTTCACTTCTAGTTGTTGTTCTTCTATGATGTTCTTCTCTTCTTGTTGTTCTTTTCATGGCTTGTTCAAAGGTTGATCCGGACTTCGGTCACCTCCGCGGCCTCCTTGAGTCGAAGACGATCCACCCGAGAGATGTACGCCGAGCTCCACCTCAAGCCGAGGTAACTAGGGCAAGGAGATTGCTAATCTAGAAGCCCTAGGTTGTGTAGAGAGGATGTGTGGATGTGTTTGTCAAGTAGAATCCTTTTTCTCTCAACACATGAGATCAAAGGAGAAATCAAGAGGAGGAAGAAGAAGGAGGTTTTTAGCAACCATGGAGCTTCTCTTTTCAAGAGAGAGAAAGAGAATGAAATTATGATAAGCTTAACCAAGAGAAAAGCTAACCATGGTTGCAATAATGCAAAAACAACATCATTACTAATTCCATCAAGATAAAGTTGATGGCTACAATTGAAATGACCATTATCATAATCCAAAAGAAAATGGAAAAGAAAAGAAGAGTGTGGAATCCTCTTGAAAGTCAATGGTCAACCCGGTCAACCGGTCAACAAAGTCAAGAGGGGTCAACGGGGTCAAATGGTCAATGCAATTAGCCATCAAAAGATTATCACTAATAGGATTAGTAAATGATGTTCGCTGCTCATAATGGTTTTGACCAAACGAACTGTCAAAACCCTAATGAGCCTGCCACATAATGGTTTTGGCCGAACCAACTGCCAAAACCCTAATGAGGCACCTCCTCCTTCACCGCTCCAGAAAACTGTGCATACACACCTGCATCCGTATTCCGTAGAATGCGGATGCACAGAAGACAAAACAAATCCATCCATGCAATACTAGGATCCGGCTTAAACCAAAGCCCACTAGTATTGCCTGCCCGAACACCATACGCACACAAGTGTACGTAAGTGATCGCAGCCCTGCCGTAAAACCATACGGCCTCTACACGTTTCGCTCAGTGCAGGGAAACTCTCTGTGTGGGACTCTAAAGACTCGACACCACGCTGGCAGTGGGTTTAACCACAGACCGCAAGCGGCACTAGCTGTACGTAACGGTCCCCAGGTAGATGTCGATAAGAAGGCCGATGAGGTAAACCCATCCGAACTCCTACTGAGCCTGTATGTGACAATCTCCGTACAGTCCGGTCTGTTCGTCTGATACATCGCATGGCGGGCCTAGGGGGCGGTAAACGTCAGTCCCCTAATAGCGGTACAAGTCGTGTCGGAGTGAAGCCCAATACACCCTGAGATAACACTGGAAACCTACCAGTATATCTCGCTTGCCCTGGCCAGGGACTACTCGTGTAATGGCTCTCCTAGACACAGCGCGATGTCAACCCCCAATACCGGAAGAGACGAATCATGTCTAACCGTCACTGCCTCCAAGTGCTTCGGGACTGCTCCCAACTACTACCTGTTTGCACGACTCAGTAGAGCCGTGGTAGGGTAGCAATCAAAGAACAGTGGGAACACACTCGAGGCGAAGTGACAGTGTCAAGTCAGCGGACTAAGCTGTACTCATATCACCTGGGAACTGATAACTGACGATAGGTATAATACCAACCATCAGTTCCCGACGAGTCCTGTCCAGTGTACTCGTAACCTAACGAGCACCCGCATACTATCTCAAGTACGACGTACTGACGGCTGTGGGACAGACCGTCTCCCGAGCTGGGATGAGAAGCGCATACGCTAGTCTACTCTGGAGTATTGATGCCCTATCTCGATACTCCCACGACTAGGGACGTGTATAAGGATGTGCTTGTAGATTACCCAGCCCCCACGAGTGTGATCGCCATCACAACGCCGGTAATCAAGCAAAGATCCTAAGGGCTCTACTAATGCGTATAGGTGATATAATAAATAAACACACATGTACACATTAAAGCAGAGACAAACCAAGTAGCATACTACTATATTGAGCAAGATTGTCTGTACAACTGTGAATATCCCAAGCTTCCATCAAGTAATATACATACTAGTATGATATAGTAATGGCCTCTAGGGCATATACACCAACAATCTCCCACTTGCACTAAGGCCATGTACTGGCGTATCGAAGACCTATCATCTCGATCAGCCGCTCGAACTGAGTCTGGGGTAAAGCCTTCGTGAATGGGTCCCCAGTGTTGTCCTTTGTGTCCACTCTCCGCACCTCGATCTCCTGTCGATCAATGATCTCCCTGATCAGGTGATACCGCCTTAAGATGTGCCTGGATTTCTGATGGGACCTTGGTTCCTTCGCTAAAGCTATAGCCCCATTGTTATCGCAATACAAAGGTATTGGGTCAACAATGGACGGAACCACCTGAAGTTCACTAATGAACTTCTTAATCCAGACCGCCTCTTTTGCGGCATCGCTTGCAGCAATGTATTCAGCCTCCATCGTCGAGTCTGCGACGGTATCCTGCTTGGAACTCCTCCAACATACCGCCCCTCCGTTGAGGGTAAACACAAAACCCGAGACAGACTTGCTGTCATCTTTGTCACTCTGGAAGCTTGAATCGGTAAAGGACTCGACCCTGAGGTCTCCATTACCGTAAACCAGGAACATCTCCTTAGTCCTTCTCAGGTACTTGAGAATGTTCTTCACTGCTGTCCAGTGGTCCTCCCCTGGGTTCGACTGATACCGGCTTACCGTGCTCAACGCGTAAGCTACATCTGGTCTTGTACATAGCATCGCATACATTATAGATCCTACCGCCGAAGCGTAGGGTATAGTGCTCATGCGAACCCTCTCCTCGTCAGTCTTAGGAGACATCTTCTTGGAGAGGGTAATTCCGTGCAATGCGGGTATGTTACCGCGCTTGGAATCCTCCATACTAAATCTCTTTACTACGGTCTCTATGTACCTGGACTGCGAAAGTCCCAATAGTTTCTTGGATCTATCTCTATAGATCTTGATCCCCAGAATGTACGAGGCATCACCCAGGTCCTTCATGGAGAACCTTTGTGACAAAAACAGCTTGACCGATTGTAGCATAGGAATGTCATTTCCTATCAAAAGAATGTCGTCCACGTACAAGACTAGGAACACGACAGTTCGTCCTACAATCTTCTTATAAACACAGGGTTCATCTTCGTTCTTGATGAAATCAAATTCCTTGATTGCCTCATCAAAACAGATGTTCCAGCTCCGCGATGCCTGCTTTAATCCATAAATGGATTTAAGCAACTTGCACACCTTTCCGCTGCTCCCACTGTCTACGAAACCTTCTGGTTGATCCATGTAAACGCACTCTTCTAAACAACCGTTTAGGAAAGCCGTTTTAACATCCATCTGCCAGATTTCATAGTCATGGAAGGCAGCAATGGCAAGTAGGATCCGAATGGATTTGAGCATAGCCACCGGAGAAAAAGTTTCGTCATAGTCCAAACCAGGTCTTTGACGGAAACCTTTTGCAACGAGTCTAGCTTTATAGGTTTCCACCTGCCCATCTACACCAAGTTTCCTTTTATAGATCCATTTGCATCCAACGGGTTTTACCCCAGGTGGAGCAATATCCAAGGTCCACACTTTATTGGCGTACATGGACTCCATTTCGGATTGCATTGCTTCCTGCCACTTATCAGAGTCCCTACTGATAATGGCCTGCCTGAAACTGGTAGGGTCATCTTCTTCCAAGATGCAATCCTCTCGATCCCCGTCTATGAGAAAACCGTAGTATCTCTCGGGCGGATGAGAAATCCTACCAGATCTGCGGAGTGGCTGAGGTTCGCTTGGGGTTATTGAATCTAGCGGTTCCTCCAAATTTTCTGTTAAAGCTTGTGTTTCTGGAATTTCATCCAGTTCTACCGTGCTGCCACTAATGTTTTTAACAAGAAATTCTTTTTCTAAAAATGTGGCATTTCTTGAAACAATTATCTTCTGTTCCTCTGCATGGTAGAATAGATACCCATTTGAATCTTTTGGGTATCCCACAAACTTACACAAAACTGCCCGTGCCTCAAGTTTGTCTGGGTTCTGCTTTTTGACATAAGCTGGGCAACCCCAAATCTTAATACGTTTAAGATACAAACTTTTACCACTCCATATTTCATTCGGAGTCTTAGGCACGGATTTGGATGGAACTTGATTCAATAGATGTGCTGCAGTTTGAAGTGCATATCCCCAGAATGAAAGAGGTAACTCAGCACTACTCATCATGGAGCGAACCATATCCAGTAGGGTACGATTCCTCCGCTCCGATACACCGTTGTGCTGTGGTGTATAAGGAGGAGTAAGCTGAGAGAGAATACCATTCTCTTTTAAGTAATCTAGGAATTCCGTGCTTAAGTACTCCCCTCCCCTGTCAGACCGGAGGATCTTGATACTTTTGCCAGTCTGGTTCTCTACTTCGTTTCTGAATTCCTTGAATTTCTCAAAAGCTTCAGATTTGTGTTTCATTAGATACACATATCCGAACCTAGAGAGATCGTCAGTGAATGTGATGAAGTACGAGAACCCACCCCTTGCATGTATAGACATCGGACCACACACATCACTGTGTATGAGTCCCAAGAGCTCTCTTGCTCTTTCTCCATGTCCGGTGAACGGAGATTTGGTCATCTTCCCTTTGAGACAAGACTGACAAGTTTCATAAGATGAAAACTCGAACGTATTCAAGAGTCCATCTTTATGCAACTTACTCAGTCTTTTCTCTCCGATATGACCAAGCCTACAATGCCACAAGTAGGATTCATTCGTATCTGAATTCTTCCTCTTGCGTGTGTTTTGTATATTGAGAACTGTATTCTGATTTAGAATGTAGATACCATTACACAGTGTACCCTCTGCAACCAGTACCTTATGAAGGTAAATGTTCATGATATTCTTTTCAAGAACAAAGTCATATCCATCTTTATCGAGTAAAGAAACTGATATGATGTTGCAAACCATGGAGGGTACATAGTAGCAATCGTTCAAAATCATAGTCTTGCCATTAGGCAATACTAGGTGATATTCACCGACGGCTGCCGCATTAACTTGTGCTCCGTTCGCTACTCTGAGTGGCATATCACCCGGTGCAACTTTCCTACTTTTTCTCAGTCCCTGCAATAAATTACAGATATGAGATCCTGATCCGGTATCAAGTACCCAGGAGGTAGGGCTGACCGTAAAACAGTTCTCAATTACAAGAACACCTGAAGTAGATGCAAAACCATGCTTCTTCTTCAACTGGGTATCCTGGAAATCCATACTTTCCTCTTTCCCATTCTCATACTCATGACTGTTGTCACAAGTTAGAGCTGAACCAACTTTCCCCAGTCCCGAATAAGAATTCGGATCGGTCAAGCGATACATTTTATTATCTTGATTAGGGCGTGAAAAGGTTGCTGCCTGGAGAGGGAGAAAAGAAACACTCAGCGTATGCTCTTGCAAGATTAGATTGGTTTATTAATTTATCTAACCAGGATGTCTCCCACTGTTTACTCAAATTCTTCTTAAAACCTTTTAAAAGAAGAACTAGTCGGGTTTTAATTCACGTCACAATACTTGCTTAACCTTTCAGCCAGGCTAGTGTCGGTACTTCGAGGGAGGTTTTCCAACGCTTTCGCGAAGTTCCTTAATTAAATAACCTCTTTTCCCTGGGGGCGTAACCCCGCTAACACCTTTCTAGACACCTACTAGGTTTATAGCATTGATCGTTAAGTGAAATAATCTCCCGAGGGTAAACCAACTCATCAGTGGGATCGGGATCCAACTGTCATTGTGTGATAACCTAGATGGAATCCACTCTAGTCACCACACTCCAGAAGGTATACTAAATCTGCAAGTTTCAGTTCTTTTGAAACTCCCGATGTGGTTTTTGCCCCTAGGACCCAAGTGATCTTGACACAGTCAACAAATCAAAAGGTCCTAGTCAAGTTCATCCCGTCATTATCTTGATTGCATTAAACCCACCTGCATAACCCTTGACACAGTCAACAAGGTTCTACAAATGTCCTAACCAATCACTTTGTATCCAGCAAATAAGCTACACTTAGCTACCGTTCACTGCGCCTTGACACAGTCAACAAACGCAGCACGAATACCAAGTATAACTTATAAGAAACGACGGAGGGCTACGGCTGGGTTTTTGGCGAAAAACCCGTTAACGTAATGAACTTGATATCGTTGAAGGAACGTGATACATCCTTTTGAAAAACATAGTGGCGAAAACTTTTGCTAAAGAGGTCACTCCCTGTGAAGGGATCTCGGCTCTTTCCTCGTCGAGTGAGGTGCTGGGCATTCGTAAGATGAATACCTCGATGCAAAGCAAGAATAATCGACTATGGTGAAGTTATTACCCTGACGCAAAACTTTTGTCCAAGGGGTCACTCCCGATGAGGGGATCTCGGCCCTTGCCTCGTCGATTGAGGTGCTGGGCATTCATAACCGAATACCTCGATGCAAAACAAAAAGATGAACGTCCTTGTAATAACAGCTTTTTGAAAAACTTGTTCCAACAACGTCTTTTAGGTTTATTTTCTTGCATTAGTTCTTTTAATGCGTCCCATCATTTAAATCCTACCATTGCAGAAAACAACCAAAATATGACGTACGCTTATGCCATTCGCATTTGCCACGGGGCCCCGTCATCACCCGTTAGGTTACTTAACTAACGACAGAGCGGGGGCTGGGCTAGCGCGGCTGTAAAACATAAGCAACGCCTAAATAGTTATTATATATAGCAATATAGCAATGATAGCCAATCCAGATCACAGATGAACACTTTGGATATACTAGGAATCCGCAATTCGTTCGAGCCTGCAACGAAAAACGGATTACACGGTCGCGATGAATAGCCAAAACCCCACCCAAGACCCCTACGGGTGCGGCAAACTACCTGCCAAGTACCCGAAGTGAAGCAACCTCCCTCAATGCCATGAGTAGGCCACTCGGCACTTCGAGCTACCCGGTAGTTTGTGCACCCCTCCATGGGTCTATCCTAGGAGCAAAAACAGTAAAAAGAATTATACAATGACGGCTACAACCCCGACCCGGTTGTGCGGCCAAACAAATAATATTACATCAATTTACAATATTATTACATGAATGAAAGAAAAAGAAACTCTCATCTCACATCCACCCCGGCTATTCATCCGCGACAATCCAACGAGTTCATATACACAAACCATCAACAACAATCACAGATCACAGATATGTATAACCCCGACTAATCGACATATAGCGATTAGCCGACGTTCAATACATAAGAACATCACAGATATAACCTTTATAGTCAAAGTATATTGAAGTTCGGAAAAAATACGGATTTATAGGCCCCCAAAAACAAATATCTATTCTGGCAAATCTGGGAACATATAATATATCAGAAAAATCCTAAAACCATGTCAGAAACATACTGCACCAAAATCGATGCAGTAACTCTCAAAGTTGGCCGCGGTTCCGCGGCAAGAGCTTGCTCTTGCCGCGGAAGGGCGGCGCTTTGGTTGAGTTACTGTATCGTTTTTGGTGGTTTTCTTCTAAAAAGCCTGAGATAATTTTTGGGATATAACAAATTTTGTTTTGACCAGAAAAAGTTTTAACAGAAACTCAGGTTTTTATAACTTGGTTTTTTTCGATTTTTCCGTTTCGAACTTCGATACACTTTACTACCAAGCTAGTTTATGTTTAGTTAGGCTCTGATACCACTGTTAGGTCCACGTTACCTCTCCCAGTACTTTCGGGGTTGCGGAAACGGTAAATCAAAAATTTTTCTAAGCTTTGTAACATGGACCGTAAAAGCCGGATCTTTACTAAACTATAAACTAGCAACCTAACAAGAGATGTATCTACTCGGTTAGGGGTTATACCTCAACTTGAACTCCTTCACTTCTAGTTGTTGTTCTTCTATGATGTTCTTCTCTTCTTGTTGTTCTTTTCATGGCTTGTTCAAAGGTTGATCCGGACTTCGGTCACCTCCGCGGCCTCCTTGAGTCGAAGACGATCCACCCGAGAGATGTACGCCGAGCTCCACCTCAAGCCGAGGTAACTAGGGCAAGGAGATTGCTAATCTAGAAGCCCTAGGTTGTGTAGAGAGGATGTGTGGATGTGTTTGTCAAGTAGAATCCTTTTTCTCTCAACACATGAGATCAAAGGAGAAATCAAGAGGAGGAAGAAGAAGGAGGTTTTTAGCAACCATGGAGCTTCTCTTTTCAAGAGAGAGAAAGAGAATGAAATTATGATAAGCTTAACCAAGAGAAAAGCTAACCATGGTTGCAATAATGCAAAAACAACATCATTATTAATTCCATCAAGATAAAGTTGATGGCTACAATTGAAATGACCATTATCATAATCCAAAAGAAAATGGAAAAGAAAAGAAGAGTGTGGAATCCTCTTGAAAGTCAATGGTCAACCCGGTCAACCGGTCAACAAAGTCAAGAGGGGTCAACGGGGTCAAATGGTCAATGCAATTAGCCATCAAAAGATTATCACTAATAGGATTAGTAAATGATGTTCGCTGCTCATAATGGTTTTGACCAAACGAACTGTCAAAACCCTAATAAGCCTGCCACATAATGGTTTTGGCCGAACCAACTGCCAAAACCCTAATGAGGCACCTCCTCCTTCATCGCTCCAGAAAACTGTGCATACACACCTGCATCCGTATTCCGTAGAATGCGGATGCACAGAAGACAAAACAAATCCATCCATGCAATACTAGGATCCGGCTTAAACCAAAGCCCACTAGTATTGCCTGCCCGAACACCATACGCACACAAGTGTACGTAAGTGATCGCAGCCCTGCCGTAAAACCATACGGCCTCTACACGTTTCGCTCAGTGCAGGGAAACTCTCTGTGTGGGACTCTAAAGACTCGACACTACGCTGGCAGTGGGTTTAACCACAGACCGCAAGCGGCACTAGCTGTACGTAACGGTCCCCAGGTAGATGTCGATAAGAAGGCCGATGAGGTAAACCCATCCGAACTCCTACTGAGCCTGTATGTGACAATCTCCGTACAGTCCGGTCTGTTCGTCTGATACATCGCATGGCGGGCCTAGGGGGGCGGTAAACGTCAGTCCCCTAATAGCGGTACAAGTCGTGTCGGAGTGAAGCCCAATACACCCTGAGATAACACTGGAAACCTACCAGTATATCTCGCTTGCCCTGGCCAGGGACTACTCGTGTAATGGCTCTCCTAGACACAGCGCGATGTCAACCCCCAATACCGGGAGAGACGAATCCTGTCTAACCATCACTGCCTCCAAGTGCTTCGGGACTGCTCCCAACTACTACCTGTTTGCACGACTCAGTAGAGCCGTGGTAGGGTAGCAATCAAAGAACAGTGGGAACACACTCGAGGCGAAGTGACAGTGTCAAGTCAGCGGACTAAGCTGTACTCATGTCACCTGGGAACTGATAACTGACGATAGGTATAATACCAACCATCAGTTCCCGACGAGTCCTGTCCAGTGTACTCGTAACCTAACGAGCACCCGCATACTATCTCAAGTACGACGTACTGACGGCTGTAGGACAGACCGTCTCCCGAGCTGGGATGAGAAGCGCATACGCTAGTCTACTCTGGAGTATTGATGCCCTATCTCGATACTCCCACGACTAGGGACGTGTATAAGGATGTGCTTGTAGATTACCCAGCCCCCACGAGTGTGATCGCCATCACAACGCCGGTAATCAAGCAAAGATCCCAAGGGCTCTACTAATGCGTATAGGTGATATAATAAATAAACACACATGTACACATTAAAGCAGAGACAAACCAAGTAGCATACTACTATATTGAGCAAGATTGTCTGTACAACTGTGAATATCCCAAGCTTCCATCAAGTAATATACATACTAGTATGATACAGTAATGGCCTCTAGGGCATATACACCAACACTTTTACTCGTCTTATGCATTACTTCATTTTATGCTATACTTGTCACTTTTCACATTTATCTTACCTTTAGTACTTACCGAGCGTTAGTTCGCTGACGGGCATTCCACCCACCTTTGTTTTCTTGGAATGTTCGTCAGGTACTGTTGAGACAGAGAAAGTTGATGGTACTGAGGAGGATTACAATCAGACCACTACTCAAGCTTAGCTTAGCTTATCTTTTTTTTTTCCAGTTTATATATGTCATCTGTTTAGGCATTTCTGTTTTTATATTTCCTTTTTAGTTGAACTCATGTATTGTAAATATTTCAAGTTTGAATCTAAATAAAGAAATTTGTTGAAAAATTTTCAGTCTCTATTTATTCATATATTGTGTATTTTTGCTTCAATACGTTTGGAATATTTATTTAGGGAATGACCTTCTCTGAATAAATATGGCGGACGATCAGTCGAAAATATTGCATTTTTAACACATCAATTTCCCTACTCTTTGTAATTATCTAAACGTGTTTGGTATAAATATAGCACATATTAGCAATTTGTCTGCAAAATACCAAATAACATGTGTTATACGTTATAACCGGCATTTTGAGGGAAATTGAGTGTTTATTATTGCACGCATGATCTTTTATGAATCAACACTTGTCTCGAGATTGTGTGCAGGAAAATCTCCAAGAAAAAGAGCCGCAACTGCTAAAAGTGCTGATAAAATACGTTAAGTCCAAGACTTGTGATCTGGCAGTAAACAAGAAAATATAAAAATATTCAAGATATCAGGAAAGTACCATGAAGCCAACAAAAATCAGCATAGAAATTTGCATGCAGTAACTCCGCCAATCGGCCGCGGATCCACGGCCAAGTTGGCCTATCCGCCGCGGATTCGCGGCCTGGTTAGCTCTTTGGCCCTCCAAAATCCTCTGGAATATTCCCTGTAACAACCCTTGCTTCTAGAAGACTCTCAAAGACCACGTGGATTTTTCCAGAAGGCTCTTCATAACAAACTCACTCTAGAATATTCCTTGCACCAACCTTATTCTAGAAGGCTCTCTCCAACAACCTTCTTCTAGAAGGCTCCTTATAACAACCTTTTTTTAGAAGTCTCCTTATAACAACCTTCCTCTAGAATATTCTCTCCAACAATCTTATTCTAGAAGGCTCTCTCCAACAAGCTTATCCTAGAATATTCCTTATTCTAGAATATTCCCTCCAACAAACTTCTTCTAGAACACTCTCTCTAACAACCTAGCTTTGGAGGGAAGATTTAAATGAGTGGTTATAAAAATGGATCTAGATCTAGAATTTAGAGGTTGTTGGATTTGGAGGGAAATAATTTTGAGTGGTGAAAATTGTAGATCCAAATCATTTCAAAATCAAATTGAGTGACACAATTTGATCCAAATCAAGATTCACCGAGTACCGAGCCAAAGCAAGCATTCAACGAGCCTTTTGAAGCGACGCCGATCTTCATCCGAGTAAGAGATCCACAACGATCCGCGACTCAAGAAGACGATGCGAAACTAGTTTCGACGATTGAGTTCTCTCCTCAAAATCTTGTAATCTTTGAGTGAATTGTAACGAAACGTTGATTTATAAAAGGTCAAAATTCTTGATCTTACTTTTCTTTACATTTGAGCATTATGAAGAGTTATCGATTCTTGATTGTTATCTTTTTCATGATATTTGAGTGAAAACTCCGCTTGTGGAGGAATCGAGAAAATATGTAGATGATGATGATTAAATTCTTGAACGATTTTTAAGTCTTATGAGTTTTGTTAACTTTAGGAAATTGAATCATCGACAACCTAATTTGAGCGAGATGCTTTATTGAATGTTTTCGCTCCAAATTAGAGATCAACGATCGATGATTGAATTTCCTAGAGTCTAGAATTTGAATGCTAATCAACGAAAGGATAAGGGATAGAAGGAGAAACCCTAGTTTTTTCAATAGATCCCTAATTCTCGTTGATCGTTATCGATGTAGCAACAAATCATCAATAGATAAGAATTTGTAATCATAAGTATTCATCATCACTATAATTTGGATCGATTCCTGCAAGCCTCTTTACAAATCTTGATAATTCATTCGATTTGGACGTCTTCTTGAACTTTATTGATTCTTGATTTTAGATCTAGTCTTTATGATTCTTGAAACTAAATTTCACAAATCTTAAATCAATTTTCTTGCAATTTTCTTTTATCTTTTCATTTCGACTCATCTAAAACAAAATCGATCAAAACACACATCTCAGTGGACGATCCATATTCATTAACGCGCTATATCGACACCGTTAATTGATTGCGGTATACATTTCTTTGGTTGTGAAACATTCTAAACATGACATCGAAAACGAATCAATCAAATGGCGCCGTTGCCGGGGATGTGTGCTATTTTGTTCGTTTTTGTTATTTGAGTTGAAAAATTATTATTCCATCAAATTTTCATCCAAGATTCGCTTCAAGTGCTTAACGATTAGTGTTTGAATTTTTGCGAGGGAATCTGGAATCATTTCACCAGTGCGATCAAGATTCAGAGAACATCTGAAGAATCCAGAGAAGCACAGAGACCTGCACAAAAGTTTTGACCCTAATTCCCCCATAGCCGCGGATCCGCGGCCATAGTGGTGTTTTTGTAGCGGTTACGCCGCCGTTTAGGGCTTTCACAGTGTGAAATTTCTCAGGTTTGCTCTCTGTATTCTCCTCTTCTTTCTGATCTTGTCTAATAATCAGTTTCTTGCAGGATTCTTTGCAAAATTCAGCGCCGCTGAAAAATAAATTTGTTGCGATTATTGAAATTGGTTGTTTGCATATTTTAATACGGAAATTAAGGGGTAAAGACCAAATTCAGATTAGGTGGGGAGTTCATTACTCTTCCTAAGCCCCGAAAATCACAAAAACTTGCATCCGCATCACCTTCATTAACTAAAAATTATCTAGACAAGACTCTAAGGACCATCGCGCTCATTTAGGACAGAAGGAGGTCGTGGGTAATCAATTGATTATCCGCGTTTATTTTGTGGTGTCTAGGAAAGTGTGTCTAAGATAAGTAGTTACTTAATTAGGCCCACTACTTACGTAGCGGAGAATTTCCCACTTACCTGACACTTACCTGGCCACAGAAGGGGCAAAGAGGCAGTAGAGGATTTATCCTGCGATTTGTCTTCTGGAAGTCTAGAAGCGGTCTAGAGACTTGACCTAGGTGACCATTAGATATAGGGTTGCTTGTGCATGTTTGTGTGATTTTCATAAATCCATTCTTTTTCAAAACAAACCAATTATTTTCTCCCCTTTTTACCCTTTTCCCCCTCTTCTCTTCTTATAATGGGTGACCCAAACAGAAGAACTCTTGCCGAGCTTTGCTGTCCACAACCAGATATTTCTTGTTTTTGTAATTCCTTCGGTATACCGTCTGACTCTCCCATGTCCTTAAGAGATCGGATAAAACAAGCGGGTAGAAACAGTTGGCCACCTCAGTCCAGGTCTTATCAACCGTATCCTAATTCTACATCCGTTTCAGTTGATACTCTGAGTGAGGATGCCCCTAGACGCATGTCCATTGCTGAGCATATAGCTAGGGCTAGAGGCCAAAATTTCAATCCAGACCAATATCAACCGTATCCTAATTTTACATCCGTTTCAGTTGATACTCCGAGTGAGGATGCCCCTAGATACATGTCCATTACTGAGCATATAGCTAGGGCTAAAGGCCAAAGTTTCAATCCAGACTAATATCAACCGTCACCTCTACTTTCCAAAGAAGAATTTCATAATAGGTTTGTGGCATGTATGATGTATAATAGCCAACCGACTAACCAATATCAATATTCTTCTTATCATAATGTTGACCCGACTCCTACCCAAATTTCGCAACCATTCTATTCCTATAAATCCAATCCGACTTTTCCACCTTCTCTAAACGGTCATTCTAATCAGTCATTTAGGAGTTTTAATTATCCACAAGAATTTCAATCTTATACGGAAACCCCTTATTGACCCAAGTCTAGTCTGGAGCAGACATTAGAAAATTTTCTGGAATTGTCGAACCAATTTAGGAAGGAAATGACAGAGTGGGGGCAAGCAAACAATTCCGAACCAACTAAAAATTTTTCAATGTCTAATATGGGCTTAGGACAAGATGAGAATTTGGGTAGTGAGAGAGAACTGTACACCTTTCCTAATCAAACATTCCCTTTCCAAACTGAAATCCACAACCCCAGTTTCATAGATTCATCGAGTACACCAAAAGATTCACCAATGGACGGTAGAATGTATGAGAAGTTGTGTAATAATGCAGTGTTTGATTTACCCGACTGTGAAGGGTCCATTTCGAGTGAAACCATGCCAAATCCTTGTGATCTCTACACCTCCACTCTTGAACCAAAATTGATTGAAAACCATACTTTGAATAAGGTGTTTGAGAATTTTAACCTTCACTTGAATGAGGTGACTGACGTTGGGGATAATATGATTGATGAACCCGAAATTTTGGATGAGTTTGTCCTACCAATTCATCAGATCCTTTCACTTCCTTGTGGTCATCATCTTGAGCCTTTAATTCTTCCCGAACCCCAAATGCGTCTTGAAGTTGATGATAATCGTATAACCGAAGATCAGACCGAAATTCAGCCTTCGTCTTCTACATCTGGTTCAGCAATACTCGACACACCAATTTGTCTACCCATTTCACCTTCTAATTTCTCCGGTTCTTCTTCTGTTCCGGTAATGATAGTGATCGTTGATGAATCACAATCTGTTAATTCAAGTTCGAAAATCCCAGAAAGCCAACTTGATTTGAATATTTTTGAAAATGAGATAGATGAGTTTTTCGAATCTTCTACCTCCATGTATTTTGACAAATCAAGTATGGTAAAATCTGACACAAAATTTATTGACAGCAAAATATTTGATCACATCATCGATGAAAGTTTTGAAGAACTTTTTGCTGACGAACTTGCATTCCTAAACAGTATAGATTTTGTGATTGATCAACCTCAACCTATAGAAGTTGAACCGCCACCACTCCTTCTTTCTAATCATTCGCATTCTCCCTGTCATTCATCCTCATTCTTTCATTTCTCTAATTTAAAACTCAAACCCTTTCCACACCACCACTTATCTCTTCCACACTTTTTCCTGACTCGATACAACATATTCTTCCACCGACCTATACACTACACTGATAAAATCTTTGAAAGGTTGGTATTAACTTTTGGTCTTTGTAAAGTCTTATTTTGACCAAATGACTCACCCCCTCTTGAAGTGCTTAATATTGTCTAACTCATGTTTGAGGGGGGGTTGTATTTTTGGCTCTTGAAAATAACCGTTGTCCTCAATATTGTGAGCCAAAAATAAGTTTGGGGGAGGATTTTCACTTTAATATATTTTGCCCCCATTAATAAATGCCCTCCCAAGCTTACAGGTTTTTTGAGGTTTAGTAGAAGACAACAGTGAGGACACTGTTGAAAACAAGTTTGGAGGAGGTTTGTATTTATTTACGCATCACTTTGCATCTTGCATAAGCACAAAACATATAATAAAAAAAATTTAAAAAAAATTGTACATAAATAAGATAATAAAAGATTAGATAGTGAAAAATTAAATCCAAAAGATTGGAAAAATTTAAGAAAACCTAGAAAATTAGAAGTTTTCTTAAATGAACTAGTAATAAGTAGTTATGAGCCGTTGTCCTAAGGGTTAGTAAGATGAAAGAAGTCACTAATTCGAGGATAAAAATAAGTCTGAAAAATAGTTCCTATTCTGGAAGCCAAACATTTGAACGTTGATACCCTACTATACGCACTTACACACGTCTTGAAACTCGGGATATTAGAGAATACCTTGAAATGCTCATGTCTAAAAGCTAAAGTATGAAGGAAATTATAAATGAAGAAAATATAAAATGGTGTAAAAAAATGAACACTGGTTTTGTTGTCACGACCCGAAATTGGCCCGTGACGGCCCTAATACTACGCAACGCCCTAAGACGTAACGTAGTAAAAGAAATCCAAAACCCAGAAATCTAAACCATAAAAGTACGGAAAAGATAATATAAGTTTTTGAAACATTTGAAATCGCAACCCAAATTCTTTAAAAGTCCTACTTTATTTCTTTAAAATTTTAGCAACACCCATTTTTTGTAAAAACTAACCGAAGATGAATACAACACAAAAATATAAAGCTATAGCGAAGAAATAAAGACAATAGAGAGAAAGCTTTATATAAAAGACAACAAACCCACAAATAATATACAGTAACGTCCTCACCAAGTCTCTAAGTCAACAACATAATAGTAGATGGAGAGTACAAGATACAACGAATGTACAATACAAAATACAGATGACCACCAAAACCCACCTAAGTAAAATAGTACTGTGAGCTGATGCGGTATCTGTAGCAAAAGATGATAGCTGGAAAGCTGAATAGCCTGCCTCGACTACTCTGGGGAACAACCTGAAACACCTGTGGCACAACGGGGGTGAGTTGCCAACTCGTGAATAGTAGATAACATATGCAGGTAATCGCAGGAATGCACGTACAACATGAATATAAGATATGCGATTACAGTAATAACATGTCATGCAAATGCTGAATAAAGGAAAGTACACTAGCAGGTACAATCAATATGTGAAGCAATAGTAACATGACAATAATATGCAATAACCATGCAATAGGGATATGAGAAAGTAGATATGCAACTACCATAAGGGTACACTAACAGGTATTACTAATATATGAATCTGTGCATAGAATAGATAAGTGTGAGGTATGGGGTAGAATATGTCATTTCCACGGAAACCTGATATCGTGGTAGGATCACAATCCATCAAGACACTCAATCCCAAATCCTCAAATCAGTCCCCAAACTGGGCTCTCACATCATAAGTCTCACATCACCTCAATGTACAACATCGAGTAGCTCTCCTATATCTCGAATGTACAAATCAACAATCTCTTTCATATCCAATATCCAATGTCAATGAATCACCTATATCCCAAGTTGAATCTCAAGTAAGTTTCTAACATCCTAAAGGTATATAAATATTTGCAGAAATAAATATGATAGGGGCGGCAATACACATATATTAGCGTCCCATTCCACTAATATTGGTGTAAGGGTATATATAACAACGGCCAATCCCCTGTTATATATACAAAAGTGTTTAAAAGAAATATCATGAAAACAATGTGCCAAGCATCGACACAGAAATCCTGATAGGTACGTATCATACGCTGTCCCGAAAGCATGAGTGCCTAGCTCTGACCCTCGCCTTTCGACGTATGCATACGTACAAGACTCCGGTCGGTATCCCCAAGATAACCGCCGAGAAAAAGGTAATATCACCGGACGGTATAGTTCCCCTGACAGGCTCACCGTCTAACAAATCCAGCAATCCGTTCTCGTCCCGGGGTACCTCCGGGCCCCACCTTGTACCCTCATGCGGCCTCTACGCCTCCTCGCATGGGTATAAATAATCAGCACCGATAAAACTCATGGTGGATGCGCAAATATCATATCAAGGAAACCGGGTTTTTCAATGTATGCATAATTTCATGAACTCCCGCGGTTCCCAAATCCAGAAAACATCATGTAAGATCCAAATAATAATGCGCAATCCAGGAATAGACATATACGATATATCTGAAATGCGAGCATATAACAGAGAATATGTAGCTGAAACCAGATGTATGCGAAATCAATAAGGTACAGCTAAGTAACATCAGTAAAGGTAAATATGTGACTGCAACTGAATATGTGTGTAACATATAGGTGTAGCAATGTATAGATATCTACCTATAAGAACTGATGTCGTATACCCCATGGGTATAACTAAAATTGTAGGATATCCCCCCGGTATAAGTGAAATGTATGCAAGGTATACCGATAAGCTAGATGTCATGTGTGATAAGCAATAGTATCTATAATGGTTAGTGTGTGACATGGCAATTATTGAGGGTGTGTGTAGCATACAATCCATGCTCGTGCAACATGAACCGTCAATAATATGTGCAGTGTCCTACGGCTACTAGTCACAGTATAACTATATCAAGGAAATAAAGTAAATGCGCAATTCTAATAATGACGTAGAATGTGCGACAGGTATTTGAATCCTAGCCCAGACGCATAACGCCATGCGGGCGGTTCCCCTGTAGATGTTAAATCTACTCACCTACGCTCTACGCTAGGTGAATCCTACCATCTGCTCCCCCCTGTAGTAGTGTCCGTAGTCTCTGCCTGCAAACCTGCAAATAAGACATGGAAATCATATATAAGCCAAATATTCCGCAAAACGCGATATCGAACCAAAAACGAGAAACTCGCGTCGCGAACTAAACGCGCGTGCACGATACGCTAAAACGTGTGTATACGCGTCTAAAACCATCGCGACACGCCGCGATACGCTGGATCACAGAACCCTCTCACGTATCGCGCGCATCGCGCAAACACAACGGACATGAAAAACGGTATTTGATCCCAGATTTTATTACAGGTCAAAACTTACAAAACTAGACATACCCAAGACTTAGAAATAACAGCAGACTCCTACCCAAGCAAACAACACCCAAAAACTTCCACATCTGGCCGCAAATTGCGGCCAGAATGATTAAACCGGCGGCCTGGGTATGGGGTTAGGGGTTCGTGCTCAGGAGGTGGTATCTAGACCTAGTGTACATGCCCCAGTTTTCTCAATTTTAACCTGAAGGCCCCGGGTCAAAAGCAGATCACAGAAAGCTAATATATCGCATAAAAACGACAATTTGCACAAAAAGCAAACCCTATGGTATTTTAGTATAATCTTGGTTAAACTCAGTTAAAGTAACCCTAACAACACTAAAGCAGGTTAGGTTAGCTAACACAATCAACACTTAATCAACATTCCACATAAACACCATAATCTAGCACTAAACTAACAATTTAACACAAACCGACACTAAACCATACAAGCTAAGCAAACTAGGAAATTGGGTTAAGGAAATATACCCTATAAGATCCTAGAAAGCAGGTGAAGAAGTGTATGGGGGAAGAAGTGAGTTGCTGCAAGTGCTGGGGCTGCTGCTGCTACAACTTCTGCTGCTGTTGATGATGCTGTCTGCTGCTGCTGCTAATGGAGCTGCTGTTGTTTCTGTTGTTGCTGAAGCTGCTTCTGGGGCTGCTGCTGCTCTCTGCAGGTGAGTGTGTGTGTGTGTGTTTGTGAGAGAGAAATGAGAGAATGAGTGAGAAATGAGAGAACACACAAAACCCCTCCCATTCTCTTTCTCTTTCTTCATTTAAAGAAGCATGGCTTGGGCCATGTAGCACCATGCTTCTCTCTCTTTCAAGTCAACACTTTAAATCATTTTAAAACCTTTTTTTTTCAAATTCATTTTCATTTTAAAACAACCATGAACAATACAACCATAACACTTAAACAATAAGTAAAACTAGATTAAGAAATGGTTAAACCCCAAATTAATACCCTAGTTATCATGCACAAGTGTGTGTGCGCCTAGAAAATTTCTAATAAAATACTCATAAAATAGGATAAAATACTTCAAAACCAAATTGGTAAACTTTTTATTAAAAACTATATATATAAAATATAATTAGCTACAAAACACATTCTAAGGTGTTACAATCTCCCCTCCTTAAAAGAAATTCGTCCCCGAATTTAAAAACATACCGATACGCGTACCTTAAAAGAGAAGATAAAAATCCTCAAATCTCGCTCGCTGCCTCCCAAGTGATTACCTCACTATACGGCTACGCCCAAGAAAACCTTCTACAGATGGAAAGACCCTTGACTGATGTTCCTCCACCTGTCGAGCCATTAACACAATTGGCTGCTGGTGAACGAAAGATCGCGTCTAAGCTAAAAGGTCTGGTGCTAAATCATGTGAGAAAGGTCAAGAAGGTAATTGTAAAGTATCATCACAAGGAATACGGGGTGAAATCTAATAATCTGGGCGGAAGTGCCAATTAAAGGCAACGAAACTAACTCACTTATAGGATCTCAGAAGGACCTAAATCCTGGGACAAGCTCCCCACAATCCAACACGTCATTCATCGGAAAAGTCCGTAGGAATACATGATCTGTCCCTGCGAACTCGAGTCTATGGATAACACAGTCGGCATAAGACCTCAGTTCGCAATGGACAATTCTCATCCTGACCTTAATCAATTGGATCATCTCCGAAGCTCTAGACTAGCTGGGGTCCAAAACCCTACTTACGCAGAGTCAGAAAAACAACAGACTGGTGATCGACACGACCTAACCCCTAAACCTAAAGGTGGCCAATTGGAGTGTCTCCTGATAACAGCTATCGAAGGAGAACCCTAACGATGGCGAGTGACTATCCCCAACCGCTGGCAACAATCAAAACAAACACATAACTTAACCAAGAACAACTGAGCAAACTGAGTATAACCGGACGACAAAAATCCGAATGTAGTCACACCCTGACTAAACTTGGGTAGAAACCATAACGAAATTCATGGAGATCTGCTCCCACTCCTACTTCGGAACGGTAAAAGATTGCAACTCTCCAGCCGGCCTCAGATGCTCGACCCAAGCACACAACAAGACAGACACCTTGAAACGAAACTTGAAACTTCTCTTTACATCCCTGTCCACCCGTAACTATCTCACAAGTCACGCTAAATGTTGGTGGAACTTGAATGCATATAGAGAATAGACAGATGTGGATGTTCTAGGATTTCACGTCTCTACCCGATGATTTCAGGTACACAAACGCGTCCCTAACTTAGCACACCATTGTCACAATTCAAGGTCTCCGAATCATTACCCAGCCGAGTATGCTCAAGTATCACTGACGAACGAGCATGGGTGGCAGTGTCTCGCAAAATGATTAAGGAAAAGTGGTCGGGCGCGGACATGAGCAAGCTGTCCCCTCCGTAGAGACGAACTTAAGCTATACTCAACGATCACACCAGAACTGTAAATCTGCAGAAAACTATCACAACAATCAAAATCCGCTGCAGGAAGATGTACGTTAAGCTCTGGTGGTCCGTGGAAAATCTGACACGACTCTCAACCAAGTAGTGTCTCTAAATCTCCAACGCAAAACCACCGCGGCCATCTCCAGATCATGAGTGGAATATCCTTCTCGTACTTCCTCCAATGTAGGGAAGCAAAAGCGATGACTCTGTAGTGTCACATCAGTACACACTCGAGCCCACTCAAGAAACATTACAGTTAGACAACAAAGTCGCCCGAACCAAAGGCAAAGAAAGAACTGATGCAGTTGTTAACCGAATCTCCAACTGCCGAAAACTCCGTACACATGCCTCAGTCCACAGAAAAGAAATCTCCCTTACGGTCCATTCAATCGACGGTGCAGAACTACTTTAGCAATCCTGCACAAAACAGCGGTAAAAACCTGCTAAGCCCAACAATCTGCGGATCTCCGTCCTGCACACAAGTCTAGGCCTAAGCTGTACGGCCACGATCTCCTACGGAACCATACGAAACCATCTCCCGTGACTGCTAGACCTAGGAGTCAACACAAAACAAGCCTGAAGAAACACTCCGAGAACTTAGCAAACTGCTGGTACTCTCCCAGTATCTGCATAACAAATCCTCAAGTGCTACTCCTGTTTCTCAAGAAACATTAGATAGACCAGAATGTCGTAAATAACACAACTATAACTGGTCGAGGAACGGCCTGAAGAAATCTGGTTCATCACATCTACGAATGCTGCTAGGGCAACAGTGAATTCAACGACTCACAAAAACACACAAAGCCCGTCGCACGCACAAGGCAGTCCTCGGAATGCCATCACTCCGAACCCACAATAATGATGACCTGATCCCAAGCAAACTTAGAAAATGTCTCGCACTCTGGAGCTGATCGAGGAAATCGTCACGGCGAGGTAAAGGATACCTATCCGCACCATAAGCCGGTTCAATTGACGACCCGTCGATATACAACCCTAAACTGCCGTCTTTCTCCTTGACGAACAGAAATAGGAGCTTCCAAAAGCGAAACACCCAGACGCACAAAACTCCCCAAACCACAACTCTGCAGCTGATCCTTAAGCTCCCAAGCTTCGCCGGCTCATCCGGAACAACGTCGGAAAAACACTCACACGAAAGGAACACCGGTCCAACAAACCCTCTGTGGCTACGGTATCACTAATGAACGCCAGGAATCCACGACATCTCCTCAGTAGCCGACTAGCGAAAAAGGCTGAATTCAAGCTGTGAGAGGCGGCACAACTATCCACCTGCACAACAAGAACTGACTTGCCGGGGAAAAACAAACCTGACTGTTTCCTCACGGTAGTCCACAGACGCCTTAACACGTAACTAAACATTCCGTGCCCAGGAGAACATCAAATCCAACATCTCTAGAAGGATCAAAATGATGGACGAATCTCTATCTCTTATCCGATTGGCACACAACTGAATACGTGTCGCGCAACAAAAGAATCGCTGACAGAAGTTAGCACAACTACGACTAATCTACCCAACCACGGTACAAGCATAAAGAATAACGAATACATCAAGGAACATATAAATTAAGGGTACCTGAAATCTCTGCATTGGACGTCTGCGCGTCCCGATGAGTAGAATCAAACTCCTGTGTCTGCCTTCTACCCGCAACTGGCTGAACTCCTCTGGTAGACTGAGCCCTCTGAGCGAACCTTCCACGTCCACGGCCTCTCTGAATACGATCATGACGAGGTGCTAAGGAACAATCCCTGACGAAGTGCTGAAGGCTCCCGCATCGAAAACATCCACGCGCTGACTGCTGACCATCCTGGGATGAGAGCTGAATGACTGTCCTCGTCCTAAGCATCTGCTACTCCCGCGACGGCCATGAAATCTGTCTCGACGACCAAACCTCTGCCTCTGGGCTGGTACGCTGGTACGAGTCCTCCACTGTCCTGGAATATATGCCTCGTCAACTGGAGCTGCAACCACTGGTGCTATGTAGGTGACGGACTGCTGCATGCTGATCGCAAGTGACAACCGAGTAACAGGGGTGACAACCTCCTGTCGTAGCTCCCGAACGAAATCAACCAAAGAACTCATAGTCTGGCGGAAGTTCTGCATCTCTGCCAAAATTCTATTAATAGTATATGTCGTAAGCTGATCTGTCTGCACCTGTGCAACTAGAGTGCCATCCTGGTCAGTACTCGTCTCACCCGAGCCAACTCTGACCTCGATCCTCGCTGCATCACTCTGAGTCCCCATAGTCATCGGCGGCAAGGCTATAAATAGATATAAGATAAGATTCGATAAGAATAAGGAAATCGAATCTCAAGGATATGAATCATCAAGGAAGGAATGTCAAGCAGTTTGTACTTAGGTCACTTAATGTGAAGTACCGCATCGTGGGTATGCTACAGACATACACACACTACATTACTTTGCTTAAGCTACCTACTCCATCATACTAAGGTCATCCTACACTCCGAAAGGTAAAACCTAGCGCTCTGATACCAACTTTGTAACGACCCGAAATTGGCCCGTGACGGCCCTAGTACTACGCAACGCCCTAAAATGTAACGTAGTAAAAGAAAGCCAAAACCCAGAAATCTAAACCATAAAAGTACGGAAAAGATAATATAAGTTTTTGAAACATTTGAAATCGCAACCCAAATTCTTTAAAAGTCCTACTTTATTTCTTTAAAATTTTAGCAACACCCATTTTTTGTAAAAACTAACCCAAGATGAATACAACACAAAAATTTAAAGCTATAGCGAAGAAATAAAGACAATAGAGAGAAAGCTGTATATAAAAGACAACAAACCCACAAATAATATACAGTAACGTTCTCACCAAGTCTCTAAGTCAACAACATAATAGTAGATGGAGAGTACAAGATACAACGAATGTACAATACAAAATACAGATGACCACCAAAACCCACCTAAGTAAAATAGTACTGTGAGCTGATGCGGTATCTGTAGCAAAAGATGATAGCTGGAAAGCTGAATAGCCTGCCTCGACTATTCTGGGGAACAACCTGAAACACCTGTGGCACAACAGGGGGTGAGTTGCCAATTCGTGAATAGTAGATAACATATGCAGGTAATCGCAGGAATGCATGTACAGCATGAATCTAAGATATGCGATTACAGTAATAACATGTCATGCAAATGCTGAATAAAGAAAAGTACACTAGCAGGTACAATCAATATGTGAAGCAATAGTAACATGACAATAATATGCAATAACCATGCAATAGGGATATGAGAAAGTAGATATGCAACTACCATAAGGGTACACTAACAGGTACTACCAATATATGAATCTGTGCATAGAATAAATAAGTGTGAGGTATGGGGTGGAATATGTCATTTCCACGGAAACCTGACATCGTGGTAGGATCACAATCCATCAAGACACTCAATCCCAAATCCTCAAATCAGTCCCCAAACTGGGCTCTCACATCATAAGTCTCACATCACCTCAATGTACAATATCGAGTAGCTCTCCTATATCTCGAATGTACAAATCAACAATCTCTTTCATATCCAATATCCAATGTCAATGAATCACCTATATCCCAAGTCGAATCTCAAGTAAGTTTCTAACATCCTAAAGGTATATAAATATTTGCAGAAATAAATATGATGGGGGCAATACACATATATTAGCGTCCCATTCCACTAATATTGGTGTAAGGGTATATATAACAACGGCTAATCCCCTGTTATATATACAAAGGTGTTTAAAAGAAATATCATGAAAACAATGTGCCAAGCATCGACACAGAAATCCTGATAGGTACGTATCATACGCTGTCCCGAAAGCACGAGTGCCTAGCTCTGACCCTCGCCTTTCAACGTATGCATACGTACAAGACTCCGGTCGGTATCCCCAAGATAACCGCCGAGAAAAAGGTAATATCACCGGACGGTATGGTTCCCCTGACAGGCTCACCGTCTAACAAATCCAGCGATCCGTTCTCGCCCCGGGTACCTCCGGGCCCCACCATGTACCCTCATGCGGCCTCTACGCCTCCTCGCATGGGGTATAAATAATCAGCACCGATAAAACTCATGGTGGATGCGCAAATATCATATCAAGGAAACCGGGTTTTTCAATGTATGCATAATTTCATGAACTCCCGCGGTTCCCAAATCCAGAAAACATCATGTAAAATCCAAATAATAATGTGCAATCCAGGAATAAATATATACGATATATCTGAAATGCGAGCATATAACAGAGAATATGTAGCTGAAACCAGATGTATGCGAAATCAATAAGGTACAGCTAAGTAACATCAGTAAAGGTAAATATGTGACTGCAACTGAATATGTGTGTAACATATAGGTGTAGCAATGTATAGGTATCTACCTATAAGAACTGATGTCGTATACCCCCCTGGGTATAACTAAAATATGTAGGATATCTCCCCGGTATAAGTAAAATGTATGCAAGGTATACCGATAAGCTAGATGTCATGTGTAATAAGCAATAGTATCTATAATGGTTAGTGTGTGACATGGCAATTATTGACGGTGTGTGTGTAGCATACAATCCGTGCTCGTGCAACATGAACCGTCAATAATATGTGCAGTGTCCTACGGCTGCTAATCACAGTATAACTATATCAAGAAAATAAAGTAAAGGCGCAATTCTAATAATGACGTAGAATGTGCGACAGGTATTTGAATCCTAGCCCAGACGCATAACGCCATGCGGGCGATTCCCCTGTAGATGTTAAATCTACTCACCTACGCTCCACGCTAGGTGAATCCTACCATCTGCTCCCCCCTGTAGTAGTGTCCGTAGTCCCTGCCTGCAAACCTGCAAATAAGACATGGAAATCATATATAAGCCAAATATTCCGCAAAACGCGATATCGAACCAAAACGAGAAACTCGCGTCGTGAACTAAACGCACGTGCACGATACGCTAAAACGTGTGTATACGCGTCTAAAACCATCGCGACACACCGCGATACGCTGGATCACAGAACCCTCTCACGTATCGCGCGTATCGCGCAAACACAACGGACATGAAAAACGGTATTTGATCCCAGATTTTATTACAGGTCAAAACTTACAAAACTAGACATACCCAAGGCCTAGAAATAACAGCAGACTCCTACCCAAGCAAACAACACCCAAAAACTCCCACATCTGGCCGCAAATTGCGGCCAGAATGATTAAACCGGCGGCCTGGGTATGGGGTTAGGGGTTCGTGTTCAGGAAGTGGTATCTAGACCTAGTGTACATGCCCCAGTTTTCTCAATTTTAACCTGAAGGCCCCGGGTCAAAAGCAGATCACAGAAACCTAATATATCGCATAAAAACGACAATTTGCACAAAAAGCAAACCCTATGGTATTTTAGTGTAATCTGGGTTAAACTCAGTTAAAGTAACCCTAACAACACTAAAGCAGGTTAGGTTAGCTAACACAATCAACACTTAATCAACATTCCACATAAACACCATAATCTAGCACTAAACTAACAATTTAACACAAACCGACACTAAACCATACAAGCTAAGCAAACTAGGAAATTGGGTTGAGGAAATATACCCTATAAGATCCTAGAAAGCAGGTGAAGAAGTGTATGGGGGAAGAAGTGAGTTGCTGCAAGTGCTGGGGCTGCTGTTGCTACAGCTTCTGCTGCTGTTTCTGTTGTTGCTGAAGCTGCTTCTGGGGCTGCTGCTGCTCTCTGCAGGTGAGTGTGTGTGTGTGTTTGTGAGAGAGAAATGAGAGAATGAGTGAGAAATGAGAGAACACACAAAACCCCTCCCATTCTCTTTCTATTTCTTCATTTAAAGAAGCATGGCTTGGGCCATGTAGCACCATGCTTCTCTCTATCTCAAGTCAACACTTTAAATCATTTTAAAACCTTTATTTTTCAAATTCATTTTCATTTTAAAACAACCATGAACAATACAACCATAACACTTAAACAATAAGTAAAACTAGATTAAGAAATGGTTAAACCCCAAATTAATACCCTAGTTATCATGCACAAGTGTGTGTGTGCCTAGAAAATTTCTAATAAAATACTCATAAAATAGGATAAAATACTTCAAAACCAAATTGGTAAACTTTTTATAAAAAATTATATATATAAAATATAATTAGCTACAAAACACATTCTAAGGTGTTACATTTGTTATCACCAAGGCAGTAATAAAAAAATATAGCGAGGGTGCTTCATCACCTAGTGCCTTAGACCAACTGGTTTGGTAGTCACTGCTAAGCCTTAGGTGGTGTAAGACGAGAAAAATACTAATACACCTAATAAGCAAGCACATGAGTAATCGGTCGGTTAGTACCTCAAGAAGTATTAACGGTCGCATGAAAAATGTGTGAGCAAATCCATCTAAATATTCATTGATTAAAAAGTACTGAGGTCGATGGACAAGAGTATGATAGCTTGAATTGAATTCTTCGAGTGTAGGGATGTCTTTTACACACACGTAGGGTTATATGATCGATGTTTGGAAGAAAGATAGGAATGAAGAATAAAGACGATGTTTTATTGAGGGATGATGTGATTTCTAATATCTTTTCATGACTATTAAGATAGGGCTCATGACAACCGAAAAGCTAATGTAGTTGGAAACTCTAATTTTCAAAGTCTTTCTTTTATAATTCTTATCTTTACATATAACTTTCACGGTCTTCCTTTTATTATTGGATTTTGTGGGTGTAATCCGCTGAAAACTCTCAGGAGACAACACTCCTCCTAGTAGGGACACCTAGTGGTTTAAAGGCTTGTTGCACGTACTCAGTGCAATCGTGTTGCTTACGAAAGTGTGCTAGTTAGTTTTTCTTTTTCTTTATTTTCTCCTTCTCTTTCTAATAAAACAAGTTTTCTCGAGACGACCAAATTTAAGTTTGGGGAATTTGACCAGTCGAAAATATTGCATTTTTAACACATCAATTTCCCTACTATTTGCAATCATCTAAAGGTGTTTGGTATAAATATAGTACATATTAGCAATTTGTCTGCAAAATACCAAATAGCATGTGTTATACGTTATAACCGGCATTTTGAGGGAAATTGAGTGTTTATTATTGCACGCATGATCTTTTGTGAATCAACACTTGTCTCGAAATTGTGTGCAGGAAAATCTCCAGGAAAAAGAGCCGGAACTGCTAAAAGTGTTGATAAAATACGTCAAGTTCAAGACTTGTGATCTGGCAGTAAACAAGAAAGTATAAAAATATTCCAGATATCAGGAAAGTACCATGAAGCCAACAAAAATCAGCGCAGAAATTTGCATGCAGTAACTCTGCCAATCGGCCGCGGATCCGCGGCCAAGTTGGCCTATCCGCCGCGGATCCACGGCCTGGTTAGCTCTTTGGCCCTCCAAAATCCTCTGGAATATTCCCTGTAACAACCTTTGCTTCTAGAAGACTCTCAAAGACCACGTGGCTTCTTCCAGAAGGCTTTTCATAACAAACTCACTCTAGAATATTCCCTGCAACAACCTTATTCTAGAAGGCTCTCTCCAACAATCTTCTTCTAGAAGGCTCCTTATAACAACTTTCTTCTAGAAACCTCCTTGTAACAATTTTATTCTAGAAGGTTCTCTCTAACAACCTTATTCTAGAAGGCTCTCTCCAACAACCTTATCCTAGAATATTGCTTATTCTAGAATATTCTCTCCTACAAACTTCTTCTAGAAGACTCTCTCTAACAACCTAGTTTTGGAGGGAAGATTCAAATGAGTGGTTATAAAAATGGATCTAGATCTAGAATTTAGAGGTTGTTGGATTTGGAGGGAAATCATTTTGAGTGGTGAAAATTGTAGATCCAAATCATTTCAAAATCAAATTGAGTGAAACAATTTGATCCAAATCAAGATCCACCGAGTACTGAGCCAAAGCAAGCATTCAACAAGCCTTTTGAAGCGACGCCGATCTTCATCCGAGCAAGAGATCCACGACGATCCACGACTCAAGAAGACGATGCGAAGCTAGTTTCGACGATTGAGTTCTCTCCTCAAAATCTTGTAATTTTTGAGTGAATTGTAACAAAACGTTGATTTATAAAAGGTGAAAATTCTTGATCTTTCTTTTCTTTACATTTGAGCATTATGAAGAGTTATCGATTCTTGATTGTTATCTTTTTCATGATGTTTGAGTGAAAACTCCGCTTGTGGAGGAATAGAGAAAATAGGTAGATGATGATGATTAAATTCTTGAACGATTTTTTAGTCTTATGAGTTTTGTAAACTTTAGGAAATTGAATCATCGACAACCTAATTTGAGCGAGATGTTTTATTGAATGTTTTCGCTCCAAATTAGAGATCAACGATCGATGATTGAATTTCCTAGAGGCTAGAATTTGAATGCTAATCAACGAAAAGACAAGGGATAGAAGAAGAAACCCTAGTTTCTTCAATAGATCCCTAATCCTCGTTGATCGTCATCGATCTAGCAACTAATCATCAATAGATAAGAATTTGTAATCATAAGTATTCATCATCACTATCAATTGGATCGATTCCTACAAATCTCTTTACAAATCTTGATAATTCATTAGATTTGGACATCTTCTTGAACTTTATTGATTCTTGATTTTAGATCTAGTCTTTATAATTCTTGAAACTAAATTTCACAAATCTTGAATCAATTTTCTTGTATTTTTCTTTTATCTTTTCATTTCGACTCATCTAAAAAAAAATCGATCAAAATACACATCTCAGTGGACGATCCGTATTCATTAACGCGCTACATCGACACCGTTAATTGATTGCGGTATAAATTTCTTTGGTTGTGAAACATTCTAAACACGACATTGAAAACGAATCAATCAACGGGCTTACTACGTCACCGTTTCCATCTACTGAGATGCGGGGCGTGACAACAATTATAATAATACTCTATCAATCAAATAAAATCACTTAGCAATCAATTTAAATATTAAGTTCTAACTAACCTAGCAATAGTTAGATCTACCTTATACGAAATAAACACAAAAGTTGTTAATCTATGGTTTATCTTATATTTTTGGTATAATCTAATCTACACCAGATCAATTAGGTTAAACAACTATAATAAAAAAATCTATCTTTATCTTTCCTAATTAATTCTCAAGGTCGTCAATTTTTCATTAAACTAATTAGTTTGTTGGTGGTACTACATTTACCTAAACAAACCTTATGGTTGTCAAACATTCATCAATTTATTTAGCTTCTTAGGATAGCATAAAAAAGACTTAGCATAAAAAAGACTTAATTTTTAGCATAAAAAAGACTTAATTTTTATCATAGATTCATCATAAAAACCAAATAAAAAAGAATAGATCGAAGAAATTAAACACCAATCAAAGTAAGTATAACTCAAAAGCCCTGGAAAATAAATTAGCTACTCATAATAGAAGAAAGAAAAAGCAAATAAACAAACTTCATATTAAGAATAACTTTCAAAAAAATCTTTGAACTTTTCCAAAAACTAACACAAATAACCCATGGAGAGATGAAATCATAAAGAGACTATACAGCATTATATATTGGTAATTGGCCACTTACAAGAATAATTTAGAAAATCTTTTTGAAGCACCAGAGATGTTAGGAATATATATGTCCTAGAGGCCATTATTGTATATGTGATGTATATTATAGTGGACGTTTGGATATATATATAGAGGACTTTCTTGCTCAACATGATAGTATGCTATCTGGTTACTCTTTATCTTCACATGTTGATTTGTATTATTTACTTTCTTGCTCTCACATGTTGATAAAGCCCTTAGGATGTGTACTTGAGTATCAGGATTATGATAAGATCATACTAGTAGGGCCAGGGTGGTCCAAAAGTACATCCTTTAATCAGTTCCTAGTCGTGGGAATATCGAGACCAGGGCATCGATATTCCTGTGTAGACTAGAGTATACGTTTCTTGTCCCTTAAAGGGTGATGGTTGATCCCACAACCATTGGTGTGCGACATTAAAGATTGTACATAGGTGCTCATTGGAGAATGGGTACACCGAACAGGACTCGCCGAGGACTCCTGATTGGTAGTATACCTATCGTCAGATAGAAGTCCTCTGGTGACACTGGTACAGGTTAGTCTGTAGACCCGAGATCGTCATAGAGTTTTGTGTGGCTCCCACTGTGCTTTGATTTCCTCCCTACCACGGCTCAAATGAATCATGCAAACAGGTGGATTTGGGTACAGTCCCGAGTTATATGGAGGCAATGAGCGATAGGAGGGGTTTCGTCTCTCCCGGTATTGGGGGTTGATATTGCGCTATGCTCGATTTGCTATAACTGGAAGTCCCTGACCAGGGCTCCTGCTGAGATTTACTGATAAGAGTTATCAGTAGTTTCTTAAACCATTATAGGCCAGTCATCGGCATGACTTATCATGTTACTGGGGTCTGACGTTTACCACCCCGAGACATGATATGCGACATATCAAACGAAGAGACCGGACTGTACGGTAGTTTTACTGATAGGCTTCATGGAGAGTATGGTCGAGCTTGCTTGTTGATCTTCATATCGCTCAATACCCGGATAGCCGTTACATCCAGCTAGTACCGCTGATGGCTTGTAGGTGATTGATGTGATCATCACCTACTGTTGGCATATTGACGAGTCTTTAGAGTCCCACACAGAAGTTTCCTGATTCGAGCGAAACGAAATAGGGCACATATGTTGATATGTGCGTGGGCCTGATTAAATATGAGTATGTGATACAGTATTATAATCTGGTAGTTATCTGATGTCGGTCAGGTTATATGTGATATAACTGGATTATCGAATCAAGTGTTGGTTTAATAATGTGATATTCAGATTAATGATATTTGTCGGTTATGTGTGATATAACCAGATTATTAGATCAAGTGTTGATTTAATAATGTGATATATATTATATGTGATATAATTATATCTTAGCTAATATTATTAGCTCACTAATTATGTTTCTTAATATACATTAATATATATATATATATTTGATGTGTGTGTGTGTATGTGTGTGTGTGTGTGTGTGTGTGTGTGTTAGTTATATGAAGCATGGCATCTATTTTCTATTTTTTAGAAAATACAAAATGAGGTGTAAATTGTGGAGATATTTGTGGAATGGGCAAGGCATGGGTTTTATTATTTGTATATTACTCTTGACTCACTATTCAAGCATGGTTGCAATTTATTATTGCATTTTAATTCCATGCTTGAATAAGTGAGGAAAGAGAGAGCCATTTGAGTATACTCTCATCATTTTTCATTCTTCATGCCTTAGCCATTTTCATGAGCTCTTGCTCTCTACAATTTTCTTCACCCCACTTCCAAGTTCAAACCCTCATATGTGATGTGAATTATTGAACTTGTGAAAACCCTTGTGAGCAAATTAAACCCCTACTTCACCATCTCACATTAGATTAGCAATTTGATATGGAGTGTTGCCTTCACTAATGAGATTAGTGAAGGGTTAGCTTGAGCTAGTTGACTTCGAGTGGATCTTCTTTGGCACGAAGATCACGAAAGAGGTTCTTTCATCTTGAAAAGGAGCCTAGTGGAGTCGCGTGGACCACAACCCGGAGCTATTGAAGAGAATGACTCGAACTACAAAGGTTGTATGCTCTTTTCTTCTCTTTAGTTCATCACATCATCATAGGCAAACCCTAATAATCTAGTAAAGATCTTTTTAGTCTAGCTTAGCACCTAATAAAATTAAAATCTGGCATACTTGATACTACTAAAATCTCATGGTGGTGCTAGGGTCGACTTTCATGGTATCAAAGCCAAGCTAGAACATTAGGGTAGCTTGTAGTGACGTTAGAAATCTGCTGTTTTTGTCGCGTAAAAACTGCCGATAAAAACAGTTTCCAAAATGATGTTTTGAGTTGTTTGCACACCCCGCGGGCTCACGGTTTGAACCGATAAGCCGTGGGGTGGAGCGTGCGCATCCCGGGGACACCCCGGGGGGTCCAGAGACTGGACCTACACCCCAAGACCACCACAAGGTGGCCTTGGGGGTGGGTGACCCTAGAGCACCCCAACTGGGTGCTCTCGGGTCTGCCTTCCCCTAAGGGCCACTTCGAGGTGGACCCCGGGGTGGGGATCCCCCTGAGGCCCCCCATTCGATAGTTAATTTTTGGATCTTCGCCCCCGCGAAGATTCGGGCGGGTTTCGAGTTCGTTTTGACTCCTAGATTGGCTTAAAAGGATCGGTTTTGGAACTTTAGCACATTGGATTTTTCATGTCTTGGAAAAATTGGTTTAGTTTGCTAATTGTGTGCGGAATTCTAATGTTGCGGTTACTTTACAAGCTTTGTGCTGTGTGATACAATAATTAGAATCCCGATTAATTAGTTTTATGAAAACTAGTTAGTATATTGTAAACCTAGCCGTTTAGTCTCAATTGATCGATTGCCACGAAGTTTTGATTCAGATCAAAACTCTGTCGCATTTGCATATTGTACGCGATCACTAAGTCAGGCATCTTGTTGAATTATCCAAAAATCAATTGAAAAGAGTTTTCAATTTGAGACTAAAATGCAAGTTTTATAAGTTAGGCATGAAATCCGGAATATGAGATATTCCGGGTTTATGATGTCTAAGGATATTGCGGATTTTAATTATTGTAGTTTTCTGTTTTCTTTTCTGCGACCGTAAGTGTAATATGTGTGGATCCCAATCTCGTTGTTATATGTCAACAAGTTTTAGGGATACGCATATTTGCTTATGTTGATGATACGTGATATCATGTGTTGCTGTTGATATGATTTATTGGATTGTCGTGAAAGAATAGCCGGGGGGTTCTATGTGAGATGAGAGTTTTTATTTTCACTCATGTAAAATCTGTATGTAATATTCTTTTATTGGGGCACTTCCGGGTTGAGAATGATGTCACCATTGTTGTATATTATTTACTTTTCCGCATTAGGATAGACCCAAGGCAGGGAGCACAAGTAACCGGGTTCTAGAGTCCAGTGGAAGACCATCTCAAGGAGTTAAGACCGGGTCTCCTAACTCTAGAATTGGCTGGGTTACTTGCCGCTCTTGTAGGGGTCTAGGGATGTAGGTTTGGCTATTCATCATGATTGTGGAATCCGTGTTTTACATTACTGGCTAAATTTAAAACACGAACATCCTAGTATATCCAATATTTCATATATTGCTTCTGCTGCTTGATTCTGTGATGTTGATCATATAACTGCGTGAGACGAATGTAATATTATATATATGATATATAATAAACGCTGCTTATGTTTTGCACCCGTGCTAGTCCAGCCCCCGCTCTGTCGGTAGTTAAGTAACCTAACGGTGCATGACGGGGCCCGTGGCGAATGCGGATGGCATAAGCGTACGTTCTATTTTCGTTTCATTTTTCTGTGATGTTTAGGAAATATTAAATGATAGGACTTCATTAATGTGATTAATGAAAAGAAAGAAACCTAAAGATGCTGTAGAATAAAATTTTCAAAAAAAGGTAGCTCTAGTTTTTGCTTTGCATAGTGGCATTCCTTGATGAATATCTAGCACCTCATTCGATGAGGAAAGAGCCGAGATCCCTTCACCGGGAGTGACCTCTTTAACGAAACTAGAAAATACTACAACCTACTCGGTTTTGTCTTTTGAATGCTTTTCTCGTTCTTGCTTTTCATAGTGGTATACATGAATATCCAGCACCTCATTCGATGAGGAAAAAGCCGAGATCCCTTCACCAGGAGTGACTCTTTAGCGAAACTAGCAAAAGCCTAAAAAACACTCCTTTTCTAAATCACTAGATTCTACAACGATATCAAATTCATTACGCTCATGGTTTTCTTGAAAACCTGCATATCCCTCCGTCATTTCAGATAAGTACTATTTAGTATTCATGCTGCGTTTGTTGACCTCCGTCAAGGCGTAGTTGTTGGGTTACGGCAGCGCCCCGACCATTAATCCGTGACCAAACGCGGAACAAAAATTTATAAAACTTGGTGCTACCATAACCAATTACCCGGATTTACCCACAAGCCCTAGATAAAATAACATGCAAAGGAGTTAGAATGGTTATACCGAATAGATCCATGTCCTTTGGACTTGAACCATCATCCCAAGCTCCTAGGGGATTCCTTGATCAAGCTTCATCTCCAGTCTCTCTCCATCGAAGATGATCCACCCGAGAGTCTATGCAACGAGCTCCAACCTCATATCCGAGGCAACTAGGGAACCTAGATCGCTACTCTAGATACCGTAGATGAAGTAGAGAGCGATGAAGGATTAATTTGTCTCAAGACACCCAAGGATTCTCAACTCATGAGAGGGTTTGGGTGGAGCTAGAGGAAGAAGAAGATGCCATGAGAATGAGGTGTTGAGAGCAACTCAAGAAAGAGAAAAAGAAATGAATAATGGCTTGTGTTTTTTTTTGTTGTGTGAGTGTGATAAGAAATAATGAAGCCATCACATAAATGTCCATATCTCCAAAATATCTTAGTCAACAAAAAATATCTCAAGTCAACATAATCTCATAACAAACAAAAACCCTACGCATGGTAGAATAGTAACCATGGGTCACTAATTAGCCCTGCCACAAAAAATGCAATAAACAGCTCATCCTACACCTCAATAACCTTTTAATCCAAAAAGTTCTAAACCATGATGAGGTGTAATCTTCTAAAAGTAATCTTGTAATAAATTACAAGAATACCCCTCAACCGTATATACATACCCGCATCCGTATTCCGAAGAATACGAATACAAAGAGACGAAAATAATCCAACAAATATAATTTTAGGATCCGGCTTAAACCAAAGCCCACTAGTATTATCCGTCCGAATATCATCCGTGCACAAGTACACGTATGTGATCGAACCCTGCCGTAAAACCATACGGCCTCTACATCGTTTTCGTTCGAAGCAGGGAAACCTTCTGTGTGGGACTCTAAAGACTCGTCAATACGCTGGCAGTGGGGTCAACCACAAGCAAGTCAGCGGCACTAGCTGTACGTAACGGCTACCCAGGTATTGAGAGAAAGGGAGGCCGACGAGAAAACTCATCCTGAAACCTATACTAAGCCTGACAGTGACAATATCCGTACAGTCTGGTCCGTTCGTCTATGAGTATCGCATATCGAGTCTAAGGGGTGGATAAAGTCAGACCCCTAATAACATGACATTTAGTGTCGGTATTAAGCCTATCACTACCTGAGAAACTACCGATCCTAGATCAGTAATTCTAGATTATCTTGGCCAAGGATTTCTGGTGATGGCCACCCGTGCACAACCACGACATCAACCCCCAATACCGGGAGAGACGAATCCCCCGACGATCCGCTCACTGCCTCCATGTGGCTCGGGACTGTACCTAACTAAAACCTGTTTGCACGACTCCTTTGAGCTGTGGTAGGATAGTAATCAAAGCACATTAGGAACTCACACGAAATAAATGACTATCTCAGGTCGATAGACTAACCTGTACACATGTCACCTGGGAACTGCTATCTGACAATAGGTATAATACCAACTAGCATGTTCCCGGTGAGTCCGTCCTGTGTACTCATAACCTAATGAGCACCTGTATACATCTTAGGTGAACAAACTGACACCAATGTCTTATGAGACCGGCCACGGCCCCTCGTTGGGGTCTCGATCAGTATACACTAGTCTACTCTGGAGTATCGATGCCCAGTCTCGAAACTCTCTCGACTAGGGACATTTAAGCATGTGCTTATAGACCACCCAGCTTCCACGTATATGATCGCCATCATACTGCTGGCAGTCAAGCAAGAATCGTATGGGCTCTATCAAAATGTAATAGTGATCTGTAATGCCACCTAATGCTGTACATGATGATAAAGACAAACCAGATAGCATACTATCATCTCGAGTAAGACTGTTCTACCGGAATAGGCCCTCCTTCAATTATCGCAATCGCATACCTGCGATCCAATAATTGACTTGAGGGCACTATAGCCAACAATCTCCCACTTGCACTTAAGGCTAATTATTGCGGTGTCGCATACTCACAGCCCGTGTGATACCAAACACCCAACTTCTCTACTAATCAGTTTCACAAACTACTGTTGTGAAACTATCGCGTTCGAGAAATAGTCTCAGTGAGTGGATCCGCTCCAATATTTCTTTCTATATCTCTCTTTATCTCAAGTTTGCGGAGAAAACCATCTCCCGAAATGAGCAATACCCGTCTTATAATATGTCTGGATATCTGATGGGACCCAGTTCACAAATGAACTCCAAATCCAGTAAACTTCTTAGACTGTATCGTCCACTGAATTTAATCAGTATCCTGCGCCATGCCTTCCTCAGTATCCGCTTGGACCACCTGTCCAAACTGCTGCCCCTCAAAAGAGGGAAAACTATAACTCTGACAGTCGCTCTGTCATCCAGGTCACCTTAGAAGCCTGGAATGATAACCGTCTCTCGAAGGAGGCTGCCATTATCAAATCCCTTGAACATCCACTTATGTTCATAAACTGCTTCCGAACGTTTCTCCAGGATTGGATTAATATAAACTTATTGCAACTAGTGCAAAAACAACATCTTGTGTGATACTTGACATCTCATGATCGACTCAATTGCCTAAGCAAATGATATGCCAATTATGCACATCACTCTCCCCTTTAGTCTTTAAGACACCTTTAGAGAGGGTGACTCCATCACCTGCAGGTACACCACCATACCAGGAGTCGTCCATTCTAAAACACTATTAGAATAGTGTCAAACTACCTAAATCTAGATCTAAAACCATAGATCTAGTTACCAGAATGCCTGATATAATATCCATATCCTATATGGAGAAACAACTGTGTGACAACCACAGTATAACCGATCGTAGTATAGGAATTTTACTTCCTATAAAGTGTATGTCATCCAAATACTAGGACATCACATCCTACTATCTTCTTAACAGATCCATCTCTTATTCTGATGAAGTCAAAGCCTATGACTGTGACATCAAAAATAGATGATCTATCTCCGCTATACCTCCTTTAGTCTATAACTAGACACAAGCTACCTGTCCACTATGCTTCCGCTGCTCCCACTGACTATAACAACCCTCTGATAGATTCATATACACGTGCACTTCTAAAAATAGTTTAGAACGACGCTAAACTCATCCTCCTGCCGGGTCTCATAGTCTAGAACAGCAGTAACGGCAAGTCTGGGTAGACAAGAACCTCCCTGTCACCGTCTTTGAGGATACCGAAGTACCTCTCGGGTGCCTCAGATTACCCACCATATCTGCGGAGTGGCTAATGGAATGCCAAACCTGATCGAATCTTTAGGTTCTATTAAATTTTCAGTAATCGTTTGTGGTTCTGGAATCACTTCCAGTTCTACCATACTCCCAATACTGTTTTTTGATAAAGTCTATTTTGCTAAAACTGTGGTGAGTCAAGAACAATATCACTATTGATCTTCCAGATGGTAGAAATTTATCCTTCGACATAGCCCGGGATAACCCACAAACAACCATTACTGAAACATGCCTTGAGTTTATCCAGAGTCTGGTTTCAACCATATGCCGGACATCTCCATATACCTTAACATCGTTAAGACATGAACCATTCTATATACAATATGGAAACAGAGGCACTAATTTAATTGGAACCAGATTCAAATCATGCAGCTGTCTCCAGTGCATGTCAACTAAATGGAGAGAGGCCGATCAACATTACTCAACTAGGAGTGCATCCAGATATGAGTAACCTGAAAGAGAAGCAAGTTCTCAAAACCATTACTATCAACTAAATACCAAACACAAGTATCTACATCTTCGATCACCTTGAAGAATCCTGATAGTTGCAATACATGGTTCTCTACTTTATTCTTGTACCATAACTTCTCAAAACTTGGACCTTGTATTTCTACGAAATACTTGTCTAAAACTGGAGAAGTCACAAGTAAACAGAATATAGTACGAGTACCAACCCCATTGTCCTAATGGACACTGGACAACATACAATACTTTGTATAAGTCCCCTGAGTTGAATAACTCAAATCCTGCGCGGCGTAGGTTGAAAACTGTACTATGGTTAAGAAGAATTACACCGCTGTTGAATGCTCCTTACCTAACCATCAACTGATATAGGTAAATTTCATGGACATAATTTCAAAAAGTTATATCTCACTTTATAAAATAAACGTACAGATATATCAGTTTGAAATTGGTGCATAATAACGGATATTTAAAACCAAATATTTGCCGTCAGGCAAAACCCCAGGCGATTTCCTCGAATATCACCAATTGCAACGAATTCCGATATAATGAGGATATCATCACCTAATTTCCAATAATTTACTCATACTCATCATCTGTAAAACCATACAGATGTGAGAATCAAACCTGGTAAATACATACCCTGGAGTAAGGATCTAATTAGGAATTCAGTTTTCAATTAAGAACGCACAGTGAAACTGAAATATGAAAATGTTTCGAAGGGGTATCCGGATATTCCTAGTAATGCCTCTTCCATTATCCAGATTCATGACTGTAACCGTATATTTCCTTGCCATCTCTCCAATCTCTTTATTTGTCTTTACTTATTACCTTCTGTACACCATATTTAGGCTAAATGGTTTTCTTCCTTCCCTACCTTTTGGCACCAACCTAAGATTTCGAAGAAGACTATCCAATAAGCGTAATAGGTGTACCCTCTTAATCCTAGGAGCCCTCGCAACCTGAGAGAAGGTAAAGGGAAAAGACAACTGAATAATCCTTATTCTATTTCTCCTGAACCAGAATCCATTCTCGAACTGAAACAAGTTCCTTCGAGTTCCTATGTAACTATACGATGGATTATCCAATAAATGTGGATCTTCATAGTGATATGGAATGTTCCAGAGAAATGCAAAGGTGAAGTATGAGTAGCGATGATATACGCAGTTTCGTCGTGAATGATAGCAGTCGCATTTTACTTTGGCCTCTTTCTAATCCCTTTATTTTTCTTTACTCATTACCTTCTGTACACCACACTTAAGCTAATTGGTTTTCTTCCTTACCCATCCTTCGGCACCAGCCTAATGTTTGGAAGAAGACTATCCAATAAGCGTAATAGGTGTACTCTCCTAAATACCAGGAGCTTTTGCAACCTGAGAGAAGGTAAAGGGAAAAAACAACTGAAAAGTCATATTCAATTTCTCCTGAACCGGAAACCATTCTCGAATATGAAACAAGTTTCTTCGAGTTCGTATGTAACTATACGATAGTCTTATCCAATAAATGTGGATCTTCGTAGTGACACGGAATGTTCCAGAGAAATTCAAAGGGTAAAAGTAGGAGCGACAATGATAGATACGACTCTGACAATGCAAAAGCTAAAGTGTTTTAAGAAGGTTCAGTTAGCTTGGTTCATGAGTTTTACTCTAGGGTCGGGCCATGGTCGCTGCCAAAAAGAGAGAGAAAAGAAACACTCAGCGTGCACTCTAACCTAGATCAGAATAGTTAATCACTTTATGTAATCAGGATGGCTCCCACTGTTTCCTCGAATCCTCCCCCAAACCCAAAGGAGAATTAGTCGGGATCATCTAAAATAACTCGAGGAGTAAACCAACTTATCGGTAGGAATCGAGATCCAACTATCATTGCATGATAACTTGATGGAATCCACTCAAGTTATCACACTCCAAAAGGTATGCGCATGCCTGACAAGTTTCAGTTTCTTTAGAAACTCCCGATGCGATTTTTGCCCCATACTCTTATGACCTTGACTAAGGCCAACAAATTATAAGTCACATGTCAAGTTCTACCCGTCATTGTCCAGGTTAATTTGAACCCACCCGTACTCACCCTTGACTAAGGCCAACAAGGCTGTACGACTGTCCCAAACCAACGTATCTATCTATACAACAGAAAAGTAACAAATAACTACCATACACTATGTCTTGACTAAGGCCAACAAACATAGCATGAATACTAAGTGCTATCCGTCTGAAATGACGGAGGGCTACGAATGATTTTTGGTGAAAAACCATTAACGTAATGAACTTGATATCGTTGAAGGAACCGGATAGCTTTACAAATATATAGTGGCGAAAACTTTTGCTAAAGAGGTCACTCCCGGTGAAGGGATCTCGGCTCTTTCCTCGTCGAATGAGGTGCAGGATATTCCTAATCGAATATCATGACGCAAAGCAAAAAGTAATCGACTATAGTGAAGTATTACCCTGATGGAAACTTCTGCCCAAGAGGTCACTCCCGGTGAAGAGATCTCGGCTCTTGCCTCGTCGAATGAGGTGCTGGATATTCATAACCGAATATCGCTGTGCAAAACAAAAGAAAATGTCCTTGTAATAACAGCTTTTGAAAATTGTTCCAACAACATCAAATAGGTCTGTTTTCTTGCATTGATCAGAATCAACGCAGTCCCATCAATTAATCACACCAGAAAAGAACAAAAATATGATGTACGTATATGCCATCCGCATTCGCCACTGGGCCCCGTTATCACCCGTTAGGTTACTTAACTAACGACAGAGCGGGGCCTGAACTAGCGCGGGTGCAAAACATATACAACATCTACTAGTATATATATAACAATATATAATAATCGTTCCAGGCATGATAAATGCACCATCACAGATAAGCGATAAGCATCACATAACAATACCGATGATCTAGGAGCCTCGGTTTTTCTTTGAGCCGCAAGTGAAACCCGACGTTCCCCTGGTCGTGTGGATAAACTGTGCAATGAAAACCTAGACGCCTACAAGCGTGGAAAGTTACCCGCCAAAACCAGAAGTGAGGCAACCCCTTCATCAAAGTGAATAGGCCACCCGGCACATCACGGAATCCGGTAACTTGAGCACCTCTCCTTGGGTCAACCTATACCCTCTACGAGTGCGACGAATAGCCCACCAATTCTAGAGTGAGGCCCCCTCCTTCTCAAAGCCATAAGATACGAGCCCATTTCCCTCTAGAACCCGGCTATTCGTGCACTCCGTCGCGGGGTAATCCTAGTACAGAAAAGAAAATAAGTACAAGGGTGACATCGACCTCAACCCGGTTGTGCCCCAAACAAATAATATACAAACTGGCAGTAACGGCAGTCCACATGTCGGACGCTTGCCCCGAAATATCAAATGTACAAATAAATCCAAACTGTACTACCATTGCATCCAAGCTATCCACTACGACGATCCCGCCACAGCCACAACACAACACAGAACATCAACGTGAATGTCACGTTCGCAAACCCGTCTAAAAGAGCATATAGCAGTTAGGCGAGTTGTACCACTCTAATGACATTCATGGTCGTAGATAGTAATGTATGTACTGAAAACTACGACATTAGAATTCCGCACGCAATTAGCAAACTAATCCAATTTCCAAAACCATGAAAAAACAGTGAGCTAAAGTTCCAAAAACCGACCGTTTAAAGCCAATTCGGAAGTCCGAATCAAAACGAAACGCGCCCGAACCATTGTGGGAAGTTAGAGCACGGAATTAACTTCGAGTCATGGGGCCTAAAGTGGGTACCCCACCCCCGCGGCCACCACGAGGTGGCCACGGGGTGAGGCAGACCCGAAACTGCCCATGGTTGGGCAGTTTCGGGTCCCCACTGCCAAGACCAACTTGTGGTGGTCTTGGGGAGTGGGACCAGCCATTCGGTCCCCCCCAGGGGGTTCCCCGGGTTGCCCATGCACCACTCTGCGGCTTCTCAATTCAAGCCGTGAGCCCGCGGGGTGTGCAAACATCTCAAACTTTCAGTTTTCGGAACTGTTTTTGTCGGCAGTTTTTGCACGACAAAAACGGCGGATTTCTAATGTCGCAATGAGTTAACTAAGGCTTATGGAATGGCTCTGATACCATGTTGGGTTATGGCAGCGCCCGGGCCATCAATCCGTGACCAAATGCGGAACAAAAATTTAAAAAACTTGGTGCTAGCACAACCAATTACCCGGATCTACACATAAGCCCTAGATAAAAAAACATGCAAAGGAGTTAGAATGGTTATACCGAATAGATCCGTGTCCTTTGGTCTTCAAACATCATCCCAAGCTCCTAGGGGCTTCCTTGATCAAGCTTGATCTCCTGTCTCCCTCCATCGAAGATGATCCACCCGAGAGTCTATGTAACGAGCTCCAACGTCATATCCGAGGCAACTAGGGAATCTAGATCGCTACTCTAGATACCGTAGATGAAGTAGAGATTGATGTAGGATTAATTTGTCTCAAGACACCCAAGAATTCTCAACTCATGAGAGGGTTTGGGTGGAGCTAGAGCAAGAAGAAGATGCCATGAGAATGAGGTGTTGAGAGTAACTCAAGAAAGAGAAAAAGAAATGAATAATGGCATATGTTGTTGTTTGTTGTGTGAGTGTAATAAAAAATAATGGAGCCATCACATAAATGTCCATGTCTCCAAAATATCTTAGTCAACAAAAAATATCTCAAGTCAACAAAATCTCACAACAAACAAAAACCCTAAGTATGGTAGAATAGTAACCATGGGTCACTAATTAGCCATGCCACAAAAAATGCAATAAACACCTCATCCTACACCTCAATAACCTTTTAATCCAAAAAGGTCTAAACCATGATGAGGTGTAATCTTCTAAAAGTAATCTTGTAATAAATTACAAGAATACCCCTCAACCGTATATACATACCCGCATCCGTATTCCGAAGAATACGAATACAAAGAGACGAAAATAATCCAACAAATATAATACTAGGATCCGGCTTAAACGAAAGCCCACTAGTATTATCCGTCCGAACATCATTCGTGCATAAGTACACGTATCTGATCAAAATCTTCCGTAAAACTATACGGCCTCTATATCGTTTCGCCCGAAGCAGGGAAACCTTCTGTGTCGAACTCTAAAGACTCGTCTATCAGGTGCACTGAATCGAGATTCTTCGTGCATATCAGATGCACCTGATTTTGCGGTCAGGCACACCCGTTGCCTTTGACAGGTGTTTCGTGCATACCCGTTGCACTTAGATGTTGTTTCTGTGCACATATATGGTACATATATGGATTATGATTTCCGTGCGCACCAGACACACATATCATTCATATGCACATTTTTTGGTGATTGATTTCTTATGGAGCAGTACGTTTTTATGATATTTGCTATTTGTTTTCGTACTGAGCAGGACTAGTCGGAGGACAGTACTTGGATATATTTTGCATGCATTGATAGTTATCGAAGGGATTTCCAAAAAGAAAGCTATAGTCTCAGTATTTACCTTCGTGTCTGATATGACACGAAACGTTTAAAACAAGGAAACCCTTCTAAATTGTTTTAAAACGGCGGTACGTGCATTTAAACAAAAGATATATACATATATGGCTATTTTCTTACAATTGACATCCGCCACTGTGCAGTGTTATGCACATTGCACAGCAACATGAAAGGTTTGGCATGCATTTCTTTCAGATGTTTACATGTACATATTTGATGTTTATATGTATGGTGTTGATATATATCATATTGGTTTTCGTATTGGATGTAGACACTGATGTCTTCACCATGATTCCGATAATTGCGGGATGCTTGACGGAGTTTCTATTTTGAGTTATCTGCTCATTGTTCAAGCGCGTACATTGCGCTATGATGCGTTTTTTGTATTGGTGATTTCGGAGCCCCGACGACTTGGACTTTTTTACTGAAATGTTTTAGTATTTGAGGGGTTTAAATTTAAATTCGGGGACCGAATTTCTTTAAGGAGGAAGATTGTAACATTTCAAAAAAATAAAATATTATTTTTGGGAATTTTTATAATTAAATAATAAAATATTGAATATTTTAATAAGACGGTATAATTAAATACCGATAAATTGGGAAAAATTTGGAAAATTATGGAAATTACTAAAAAGAGGGTGTTTTATGTGAATTATGCAAATTATAAGTTTTTATGTTTAACTATACACTAATTTAGTACTAATCGCGATTAAATATCGCTAATCGCGCATTAAGCTTGTTTTGTGCAAAACATGCACTATATCATTTTTACACTTGTGTTACATTTTCCTACATGATTTGGGGTGTATGGGTATTTGTTTTTGGTTTACTATTGAGGAGAGAAGAAAAGAAAATAAAAGGAAAAGAAAAGAATAGAATATTAGGTATGGGTGAGAGAGAGAAAGGTGAGGGTTACTTTGACTTGGCCATTCTCTCTTCATTCTTCACTCATTTCCTCTCCCCTCCCTCTCTTTGCTGCTGCTGCTGCTGCCTCCTCCTCCACCATCTTCAACCCTCTCAAACTCCATGAAAAACACCTCAAAACTCAAACCTCACTTCACAAAACTTGTGCACAAGCCCTCTAGTTACCCATTGGACCAAGAAAGTTCGCATTGTAGTGCTGTAGGGGATTCTTGGGTCCCAAATAAGGTAATCCTTTCACAATTAGTGTAGTGTTTCATATGCATAAGCCTCATTTCAAGTTTAAAATTATTTTGGCGATGTTTAGTGAACTTTGAAATCTCAAGTTTGGAATTATGGTTTGAATTGAGTAGAGATGGTGTAATTGGGCCTTAGAGATGACCTTAGACCCCCTATAATGATAAAAACCCAGACCAAACACCATACAAAAACCTGGAACTGAAAACAGAAAACTGTGAATGTCGGTTTGTGAGGAAAATGAGCGTGCAGAGAAATCTGGGATGACCCGGGGAAATTCTGAGACAAACAAACAACTCTAGAGGCCAAATTAGACCAGTATAAGACCATTCTGACCAGACGAGACCTTAACTCCCTAGCAAAACTGGCCTGGCCGGAATTTTGAAGTATGTGGCCGGCCCCCCTTATAAATTAGGTGCCCAGGTTGTTTCAGTAGGTCACATGCACCCTATATATTACCCTAGTGTTGTTTGCTTGCCTTGTTTTGGCCTGAGTAAAAATCTGAGACCACTTTCTCTAGTTGCTGCTTGATTTCGAGTTATGGTTTTGTGTATTTTAAATTTTGGATTTTTTATTTGTGCTTTATCTCGATCAAGTGACGTTTGTACGTCTATATCGAGTGATATCGGGTTGATTTGCGGGAGTAGACCACAGGTTTTGATCTATGTGAGTTCCGCGTGTCGTTTTGGTTTCGATTTGGTTTTAATGCGATACGATGCGTGTGATATGTAGGTACCCCCATGATAATTCGAGACGATGAAGAAGATGGTGGCAACGACAACATCGGCAAACGAAGATCAAGTGAGTAGATTATATCTACGGGGGAAGTCGGGTGGATGGCGTTTAGCACCCCCGCAGTTCGATATTTAGTATACTATATATATGTATTATATATATATGATAGCCTTATGTGTGACATGGATATTCAAGATGTGATTAGATGTACTATGGTTAGATCAGGGTTTTTAGAAGTAAACTAGTATAGCTTCTTAGTTGCGAACCCTAGAATAGGTTTACACCCACACACACATATGCTTACTTGTTATACTTATACCCGGATCATGAGGATAGTGGATGATAATTGGAGATGAGTCGATGAGATTGGGCATAGTGCCACCAGATCGGTGATATTATGTGGTTCGTATTCGGGATACGATATGAGATTTTAGCGGGCCTTTGGACGTGTGTTTTACACACGCATTTATATAGATGGTAACATTTGTACTAGACTTAGATCAGTACCCCAGTTCATGAGATATGATGATAAGGATACCAGATAAATGATGAGATGAATGTGAAATTTGACCCGTACCCAGATTTGGGATGCCGTACGACGGACTTACGTACGGACTTTATATTGATGATAGATCCGCACTCTTGACTCGAGGACGTCATATTGTATATTGTATCATATGTGATACTATTGAGGCGGGATCACTGACTATTATATATATACATATATATATATATATATATATATATATATATATATATATATATATATATCGACTCAGATTTAGGTGGTCTCCATACCCTTTCGATTAGCTTGTTAGTTAGATCTGTAGTTTGCTTAGTAGATGTTAGACTAGACCCGAGTCATACCTATTTCAAAACTAACGAATCGTGAGTATTGTAAAGACAGGCAAAAGGATTCTACGGATATTTTCAAAAGACGCATCTTTTCTTAAAAGCACCGTAGCCCTTATTTTTTTAAACACCCCGATTCGTCTTATTTCAAATGGCAAAACTGTATGATATATATATGTATTGATGTAGATTCTTCACTGTTGTGTTTATCATTCATTTTCCGCATATTCTGCTGTTCGCATCGCATGGCATGTTTAAATGTGTTATTGTTATATTAAAACCGACACCAGCACCATTATCGATGATGCGTATGTTCTACGTACACCTGCTTGCCGGCTCACACACTTCATCATCGATAATTGCCATGTCACTACACAGTAGGATTGTTGCATCAGGATATGACATACTTGTGTACACACATACTTGCGTACATACATATTGTACACTCATACTTGCGTACATACATATTTGCACATTCATACTTGCATACATACATATTTGCACATACATAGATGATTCCGGCTTGATTTTGGAGATTTGGGAACTGCAAGATATATTTTAAAACTGGATTCATCTTAAAAGAGCGGTTTCCCTCGATATGTGCATATTACTATTCCATGTTGCATGATATACTGATATGCTTACATTTCTTTTATATGTCGCATACATCATGCTTTATGATCTTACGCATTGAGATATGCTGTTTTCATGAAATTTCTGAATTTGAGAACCGTTGAGATTTCAAAAGAAAGCATGTACTGTTTTGAAAACCCGGTTTCTCTTGATATGATATTTCAGTGCGTCCACCATGTGTTTTCTCGGTTCTGAGAGCGACATGTAAAATTCGATTCAAGGAGGTGGATGAGGCCGATTGCGGGTACATGGTGGACCCGGTATGGTACCCCGAGGCGAGAACGGATCGCTGTGTTGCAGACGGTGAGCCTGGAAGTGGGACTACTACCTACCGGTGATAGTATTTAGGCTCGGCGGATATTCGGAGAATACCTACCGGAGTTGAGAGATGATATGGGCCGATCCGGACTGACGGAGCCCGATATATGAGGATTTACGTGCCGATACTGGGCACAGGTTTCATGATGTTTTCGAGTGTCGATGCTAGACACTCAGGTTCCATGATTTTGATGTGTCGCGAGGGACACACGTTGATTTATATCTTCATACTTCCATGCATATGTTTTATGATGTTTACATGCATGATGTTTTATGTCATTGGTTGATATGTGGACGGGATCCATATACATACAGACATTGATCACATAGTTGGATGATATCCACATACTTTTAGACGTCATGATACAGTTGGCATTGATTCATGTTGATTACATTGATCACACCTCATATTTATGATATGTTGCTACCTGAGGCACTGGCACGAGCACTTGGTACTACACTTATGTATAGATGTTTACCCTTGCCACCTTATCATGCTTCAGACTTATTCATTTGAGGTTTATATATATATCTGATCGTATTGACCTAGGATTGAGTCATACACTCTGTGATGTTTTCTGCTCACGAGTTGGCAACTCACCCCCGTTGTGCCACAGTTCTTGCAGGTTTTGCCATATAGGTTTCATTGCGGCTTTTCTGGCACACTGCTTCCATTCTGGGTGATTTCTTTAGTAGGTGGGTTCACTCGCATCGGGGCCACCCTTGTATTTATTTTAATCAGTTGTATCTAGTAATTCCATCAACCAAATTTGTATATTTATTCAGACTTAGAAAACCAGTTGTGTATTATTTCGACCTTAGAGTTGCACGTTGTTGTATTATGGTTTTTTCTTGATATTTCGAGTTTCTTTTGAGTTTTGATCCTCGCCCTTCGGCGTTGTATACTATATTGCTTGTGTGGTTGTGACCGTCGATTGACGAAGAGCTAGCTCCCGCTTGGGGATGCCTTTTATCATTGTGCTTATATTATTCATGTTGTACCCCGTTTGGGGCCAGTTTTTACAAAGGAAACTCTGCCGAAATTTTGAGAAAAGACATTGAGGATTTAAAAATGCATATTCGGCTTACTTATTTAAAAACCTTGTTTTTAAAACATGTTTTCTTCACTTCTTTAAAACTAGTTTTCCCCCATTTATTATTTAAAATGGTTTTAGATTTCTAGGCTTTTGGCTTACTTGAATTAGATGAGGTCCTATAGACTTCATATGATTCAAGGGCCAGTCACGTGCTATTTCGGGTCGTGACAAAGTTGGTATCAGAGCGCTAGGTTAACCTTGGCTCGAGTCTAAGTTTTACTATGCAGAGCCTAGAGCGTTTATATATATATGGAACTTAGGCTTGACCTTACGGAACTTAGACTTAGTCGAGGGGGTATTATACCCGAATTTCATCGTGTAGGATGACCTTGGTTGATGGTGTAGGTAGCTTGAGTAGAGTGACGTACCGTACGTATGTTCCGCGGCATACTTACGATACGCTACTCCACTTAAGAAATCTTAGGATGTACATTTCCTTGCACAGTATTATATTCATTCCTATGATCTATCCTCATCGATAGTGGTTATGATTTTGCTGCCACGATTACACGGGCAGAGAGAGCTACGACTAGTGTTGCGGTCAGCATGAGCTCGTCACAGACGATGACTGACCAGGGCGTGATCTAGGGAGATATGATTTGCATAGAGAGGCGTCGTGTTATTGTGTTTTCGCGCCATTAGCGTTTGATGGATTGCTTTTACAAGATTACTCGGACGTGCAGATCAGCACCAGAGGATTGGGCCACTGATAGAGGCCAGCCAGATTGTGATGACCATCGATGCACCGATTATTATTGATGATTGAGGCACTGTTTAGCGTGCAGACGAATGAGCCAGTTGTTGCTGCGAATGACGAGATATCGCCCCAGATGTTTGGAGCTGTTGCAGCATGAGTTTATACTTGAGATATGATAGAAGATCACTAGTCACCAAGGATGAATGACTAGGACATGCGGTTCGTTCGCTTACCCCGATGCGAGGTCATCAGATAGATTGATTCCAGCTAGAGATGACTTCACGCAGGTACGTTTAGAGTCGATGGAGACGATCGAATGTCAGGAACCCAATTCTAAGTTTAAAGTATTCGGAAAGACGTGCAAGCAATTCTATGGACCCTTTAGAAGAGTGAAACCCTAACTCGACATAATGATCGTGTGAAAGCCTTTGAACCTTAGGGTTTGTGGCAGTTCCGCGGTGCCATTAGTGAGGCTTGGGTTTGCCCTTCTACGGCTGGTCCACCGATGCTGTGGTATATACTCGATACTATTAAACTGTACCCAAGATGTTGAGTTCTTAGAGGATTATGAGGTTTTGACAAATCGATCGAAAGGTTCGACATCTTTCGGATATCATGTGATGGGATGCATTGCTTGGGAGACTCCAGATACGAGTATAGCCATTGGAGCGTAGTCCATGCATCCACGAGAAGACGAGTCCGAATCAGTCGACATTGAAACAGAGTGGAGTAAAGAGTTCGCAAGAGATTTGACGAGGTGACGTCCCACTCCGCCGACATCAGAGATGTGATACGCATGCAGAGGCGTTGATTATTGATATACCTTCCAGAAGGAGTCTTGATGAGTATGCAGCTGTTCCGGAACAAGAAACAGATATACTAAGGGTGGTAACTTCCGGGCAATTCGGCAGAAATGAGATTTGAGAGAGACCTCGACAGGACCTTTCTGGAATACTATACGAGAAGACTTAGACCCAGGATCAGTCATGTTACGCACACCTAGGAGGCCAGTAAGCTGATCGGGTTTGGATAGAGGACCTCACCCAGATGCGTTGTGAATTGATCAAGAACGACGGGTATGGAGTATACCTCCACAGGTTGGGACGAGTTCCTGAGGATGTGTTCGGCTAGATATCTTCCACAGAGTGATGAAGATACCGAGTTCGTGATTTCGAGTCCGTATGAGAGACTTCGGATTGACCGTAGCCGAGAACATTTGTAGTGCGCAGATAGAGACGTGACGTCAAAGTGGACGATGATACAGACAAGTGGAACAAGAGGTTCGTGCGAGATGCTGACGAGCTGTTGTTACTCCCCGTTAAGATTAAAGGTCGGATATGTCTACAGAGGCATTGGGATGCGACAAGTTTCTGAGAAACGGCTGTGCTGAGGACGCAGATGTCTAGAGAGCGAGAAAAGATTATGCAAGAGTACCAGCCTCCGTACAGTTCGGCATAGGCGAGATCGGAAGAGACCTTGAGCATGATCCTTTCCAGGACACTGCTGCGATAAGATTTGCACCAGGATCAGATGTGTGATGTGTATTCAGAGGACCAGAGGCCGACGCCAGTGACGTGCTTCCTTACGAGTGGTCGTGAGGATTGAACGAGAGATGACCAGAGAAGTGCCAGGACGGAATCGTCCCCGTTAGCACACCTGATAGGGCCGACGAGCCGATGGATTGCGAGATTGGTAATCCACAGAGAAGATAAGGGCCCAGAGACAGAGGACGCCAGACCATGAGCAGTAGGCAAATAGATATCTTGCTCTGCTAGCATTGGATGCGCCGACACCTTCTCGACTTTGAAGGAGAAAATATTGACGACGGTATTTATGAATTGTGATTTGGTGATTCGATTATCACGAATCCCTCATCTTAGATTTCGGTATTATGGGTGATCTATTCGCATGATTTAGTCTTGATGACTGAGTTTCATGATATTTGTTTTCGTGCACCATGATTGCACCTACTAGGTATTCATATTTTGTGCATAGTTATTACCCTTGAGATATGCTTTATACACTGTTGTGTTGATTTATGATTTGTGCACAGTGATTGCACTTAATATCGTTTTGTGCTTTAGTCGCACATGTTTATGATTTCATACAGTTGGGTTGATTTTGTGCACATGGTATGCACACGATTTGGCTTTTGCACTCGGTATAACTTATATGTGCTTGTAGTGCATTGATATGTGTTTTGTGCACGCAGCTGCACACGTTTATGATTTTTACACCTTGGTACATTCGGTGTTGCTATTTACGCATTTGAGTTATTGTTGGGTATTTGTGCACAGGATGCACTGTATTTGTATTTCTTGCACAGGATGCACCAGTTTTATATTTCGTGCGTTTGTCGCACCAGTTTTATATTTCGTGCGTTTGTCGCACCGGATTTATATTTCTTGTGTTTGTCGCAACAGATTTATATTTCGTGCGTTTGTCGCACCGGATTTATGTTTCGTGCGTTTGACGCACCAGATTTATATTTCGTGCGTTTAGCGTACTAGATTTATATTTCGTGCATTTGTTACACCGGATTTATATTTTGTGCTTTTGTTGCACTGGGTTTACATTTTGTGCACCCCAGTTGCATCTGACTTCGGTGGATGTCATGGATATGTTGATTTTGACTTCATGCCTAGGCATGTATATGATTTGACTTATACTTTCGGCATAGTTTTCATGCACTTTTAGTGTTTTGATTTGATTTGTGCATGCTGATGCACATGGTTGTGAGATTATATACCGCGGTATACCTGATTTGGATTTAGCTTTATAGTATACCGTCGATTTCGATTCTGATATTGATGTTGATTTCTTACACTCCGTGCATTTGATTTGGATTCTTGCGCATATTTGGCGCGCTTGGGTTGGACTTTGCGCATGTTCGGCGTTTGATATTGGATTTTGTGATTTCGTGCATATTGGATGAACATGATTTAGATTTTATTCGTGGATGATGGATGCACCTGATTTGGATTTTTGCACATGTTGGGCGCATGTTATGGGATGAGATTTTGGTGCACACCAGATGCACTGAATCGAGATTCTTCGTGCATATCAGATGCACCTGATTTTGCGGTCAGGCACGCCCGTTGCCTTTGACAGGTGTTTCGTGCACACCGGTTGCACTTAGATGTTGTTTCTGTGCACATATATGACACATATATGGATTATGATTTCCGTGCGTACCAGACGCACATATCATTCATATGCACATTTTTTGGTGATTGATTTCTTATGGACCAGTACGTTTTTATGATATTTGCTATTTATTTTCGTACTGAGCAGGACTAGTCGGAGGACAGTACCTGGATATATTTTGCATGCATTGATAGTTATCAAAGGGATTTCCAAAAAGAGAGCTATTGTCTCAGTATTTACCTACGTGTCTAATATGACACGAAACGTTTAAAACAAGGAAACCCTTCTAAATTGTTTTAAAACGGCGGTACATGCATTTAAACAAAAGATATATACATATATGGCTATTTTCTTACAATTGACGTCCACCACTGTGCAGTGTTATGCACATCGCACAGCAACATGAAAGGTTTGGCATGCATTTCTTTCAGATGTTTACATGTACAGATTTGATGTTTATATGTATAGTGTTGATGTATATCATATTGGTTTTCGTATTGGATGTAGACACTGATGTCTTCACCATGATTTCGATGATTGCGGGATGTTTGACGGAGTTTTGATTTTGAGTTATCTGCTCATTGTTCATGCGCGTGCATTGCGCTATGATACGTTTTATGTATTGGTGATTTCGGAGCCCCGACGACTTGGACTTTTTTACTGAAATGTTTTAGTATTTGAGGGGTTTAAATTTAAATTCGGGGATCGAATTTATTTAAGGGGGGAAGATTGTAACATTTCAAAAAAATAAAATATTATTTATGGGAATTTTTATAATTAAATAATAAAATATTGAATATTTTAATAAGACGGTATAATTAAATACCGATAAATTGGGAAAAAATTAGAAAATTATGGAAATTACTAAGAAAAGGGTGTTTTATGTGAATTTTGAAAATTATAATTTTTTAAGTTTAATTATACACTAATTTAGTACTAATCGCGATTAAATATCGCTAATCGCGCATTAATCTTGTTTTGTGCAAAACATGCACTATATCATTTTTACACTTGTGTTACATTTTCCTATATGATTTGGGGTGTATGGGTATTTTTTTTGGTTTTACTATTGAGGAGAGAAGAAAAGAAAAGAAAAGGAAAAGAAAAGAATAGAATATTAGGTATGGGTGAGAGAGAAAAAGGTGAGGGTTAGTTTGACTTGGCCATTCCTTTTTCATTCTTCACTCATTTCCTCTCCCCTCCCTCTCTTTGCTGCTGCTGCTGGTGCCTCCTCCTCCACCATCTTCAACCCTCTCAAATTCCATGAAAAACACCTCAAAACTCAAACTTCACTTCACAAAACTTGTGCACAAGCCCTCTAGCTACCCATTGGACCAAGAAAGTTCGCATTTTGGTGCTGTAGGGGATTCTTGGTTCCGAATGAGGTAATCCTTTCACAATTAGTGTAGTGTTTCATATGCTTAAGCCTCATTTCAAGTTTAAAATTGTTTTGGCGAAGTTTAGTGAACTTTGAAATCTCAAGTTTGGAATTAGGGTTTGAATTGAGTAGAGATGGTGTAATTGGGTCTTAGAGATGACCTTAGACCCCCTATAATGATAAAAACACAGACCAAACACCATACAAAAACCTGGACCTGAAAACAGAAAACTGTGAATGTCGGTTTGTGAGGAAAATGAGTGTGCAGAGAAATCTAGGATGACCCGGGGAAGTTCTGAGACAAACAAATAACTCCAGAGGCCAAATTGGACCAGTATGAGACCACTCTGACCAGACGAGACCCTAACTCCTTAGCAAAACCGTCCTGGCCGGAATTTTGAGGTATGTAGCCGGCCCCCCTTATAAATTAGGTGCCCAGGTTGTTTCAGTAGGTCACATGCACCCTATACATTACCCCAGTGTTGTTTGCTTGCCTTGTTTTGGACTGAGTAAAAATCTGAGACCACTTTCTCTAGTTGCTGCTTGATTTCGAGTTATGGTTTTGTGTATTTTAAATTCTGGATTTTTTGTATTTGTGCTTTATCTCGATCAAGTGACATTTGTACGTCTATATCGAGTGATATTGGGTTGATTTGCGGGAGTAGACCATAGGTTTTGACCTATGTGATACGATACGTGTGATATGTAGGTACCCCCATGATGATTCGAGACGATGAAGAAGATGGTGGCGACGTCGGCATCGGCAAACGAAGATCAAGTGAGTAGATTATATCTACGGGGTGTTAGTTATATGTATGCCCTAGAGGCCATTACTATACATTGGATGTATATTGTAGTGGATGCTGGGACATATATAGGGAGGACTTTCTTGCTCGACATGATAGTATGCTATCTGGTTGCTCTTTACCTTAACGTGTACACAGATTGTCTCTCTATTACATGTTGGTAAAGCCCTTAGGATGTGTACTTGACTACCGGGACTATGATGCGGATCATACTAGTGGGGACATGGTAGTCCATAAGTACATCCTTGAAAGTCCCTAGTCGTGGGTGTATCGAGATGGGGCATCGATATCCAGAGTAGACTAGCGTATAGCTTCTCGACCCATACAGATGGGCGATGGATGATCCCATATCCATCGGTGTTTGACATCAGAGATGATATACGGGTGCTCAGTAGAGACTGGGTACACTGGACGGACTCGCCGAGAACTCCCAGATGGTATTATACCTTACGTCAGATGGCAGTTCTCTGGTGACACTGGTACAGAGTAGTTTGTTGACCCGAGATTGTCATAGAGTCTTGTGTGGTTCCCACTGTGCTTTGATTTCCATCTTACCACGTCCAAGAGGGCGTGCAAAACGGTGGTTTTTGGGTACAGTCCCGAGTCACATGGAGGCAATGAGCGATAGGAAGGGATTCGTCTCTCCCGGTATAGGGAGTTGATGTTGCGCTGTGTGCGATTGGCTATAACTGGAAATCCCTGGCCAGGGTTGCTGAGATTTACTGGTAAGTGTTATCAGTAGTTTCTCGAATTGTTATAGACCTCATATCGACACGACTTATCAAGCTATTGGGGTCTGACGTTTACCACCCCTAGGCGAGATATGCGACATATCAGACGGACAGACCGGACTGTACGGTAAGTGTTACTGGTTGGATTCACAGGAGTGTGAGCGGGCTTGCTCGTCGATCTTCTGATCGCTCAATACCCGGGTGGCCGTTACGTTTAGCAGACCGCTTGCAGCTTGTGGATGCTTGATATGATCATCATCTGCTGCCGGCGTATTGACGAGTCTTTAGAGTCCTACACAGAGGTTTCCTGGCTCAAGCAAAACGAAATAGGAGCGCATATGGGATATGTGCGGGACCGAGAATAATACCAGTATGTGATACTGTATTCGATTCTCGCGATGTGACATTGATCGGTTATATGCGATATAGCCGGGTTATCGGATCAAGTGTTGATTCGATAAGTTGTTACTAATGATACTAGTCGGTTATATGCGATATGACCGGATCGTTAAATCAAGTGTTGATTTAATGATTTAATGCATAATTATATATTTGATATATTACTTTGCATTAACTAGTATCGGTTCACTTTAAATGGATTTTCTCGCTCGGGTGTGCGCATTGCATATGCGATATGATTTTGTGCACATGCTTGTATCATGTTTGATGATACATGCCCTTTTAATTAAGTGTATAGAATTAAACCTTGTTTAATGGAATGGTTAGGGTTTACTATTTGCTTATTCATTTTATTCATTTATTTATTAATCTCTTTCTTATTGGAAAAAGGAAATGAAATGATAAAATGGTGGCATTTCTTTTGTTCATTCATGAAGCTTCATGAATGCTTTGACTTGATGACCATTTTGTTTTTAGCTTAACCCTAACCATTGCATTAAACCATGATTAGTTCTATACACTTAACTATGGTCATGTTATGATAAGGATTGATTATTCTTTTCTTTTTAATGAACTTATCATAACATAATTCTTCTTCTTCTTCCTTTCTTCACTTGAAGAAAGCAAGCTCCATCAATGGTGATTGATGGAAATGAGTGAGAAATCCAATTCTAAAGTCTACCCACTTCCTATTTCTTCATCCTCTATCTCTTGCCAAGTAGTAGAGTGTGTTTCCTTCACAAGTTTTCATGACTTGGTGAAGGTGAAGCTTGATTTAGCGATGCCTCGACGTAGATCATCTTCGGTTTGGACATCGACGACCTAGCTCGCCATTTCTCCGACGAAGCCGACGCTAGAGCCCGGGAATTCATTTGGACAGCAAAGGGACTTCGTTGCGGAGCTATGGAGGTGGAGCACGGGATCTACAAAGGTTGTATTTCCGTTTCTTTGTAGTTAAGTTGTTAACTAGATTATATTTTCGCCTAGATTTCTAGCCAACGGTCCGTAGTCGGGTTTCTCGGCACCTAGAAATTTTGAAATTGGCATGATTGATGGCTTGTGAGACCTCACTAGTGTGCCTAGGAACCCTACACGGGGGAAGTCGGGTGGATGGCGTATAGCACCCCCACAGTTCAATATTTAGTATACTATATATATATGATAGCCTTATGTGTGACCTGGATATTCAAGATATGATTAGGTGTACTATGGTTAGATCAGGGTTTTTGGAAGTAAACTAGTATAGCTTCTTAGTTGCGAACCCTAGAATAGGTTTACACCCCCCCACACATGCTTACTTGTTATACCTATACCCGGATGATGAGGATAGTGGATGATAATTGGAGATGAGTTGATGAGATTGGGCATAGTGCCATCAGATCGGTGATATGATGTGTTTCGTATTCGGGATACGACATGAGATTTTAGCGGGCCTTTGGACGTGTGTTTTACACACGCATTTATATAGATGGTATCAGTTGTACTAGATTTAGATCAGTACCCCAGTTCATGAGATATGATGATAAGGATACCAGATAAATGATGAGATGAATGTGATATTTGACCCGTACCCAGATTTGGGATGCCGTACGACGGACTTACGTACGAGCTTTATATTGATGATAGATCCGCACTCTTGACTCGAGGACGTCATATTGTATATTGTATCGTATGTGATACTATTGAGGCGGGATCACCGACTATTATATATATATATATATATATATATATATATATATCGACTCAGATTTAGGTGGTCTCCATACCCTTTCGATTAGCTTGTTAGTTAGATCTGTTGTTTGCTTAGTAGATGTTAGACTAGACCCGAATCATACCTATTTCAAAACTAACGAATCGTAAGTATTTTAAAGACAGGCAAAGGGATTCTACGGATATTTCCAAAAGACGCATCTTTTCTTAAAAACACCGTAGCCCTTATTTTTCTAAACACCCCGAGTCGTCTTATTTCAAATGGCAAAACTGTATGATATATATATGTATTGATGTAGATTCTTCACTGTTGTGTTTATCATTCATTTTCCGCATATTCTGCTGTTCGTATCGCATGGCATGTTTAAATGTGTTATTGTTATATTAAAACCATGCTGTCAGGACACCAGCACCATTATCGATGATGCGTGTGTTCTACATACACCTGCTTACCGGCTCACACACTTCATCATCGATAATTGCCATGTCACTACACTGTAGGATTGTTGCATGAGGATATGACATACTTGTGTACACACATACTTGCGTACATACATATTATACACTCATACTCGCGTACATATATATTGTACACTCATACTTGCATACATACATATTTGCACATACATAGATGATTCCGGCTAGATTTTGGAGATTTGGGAACCGTAAGATATATTTTAAAACTGGATTCATCTTAAAAGAGCGGTTTCCCTCGATATGTGCATATTACTATTCCATGTTGCATGATATACTGATATACTTACATTTCTTTTATATGTCGCATACATCATGCTTTATGATCTTACGCATTGAGATATGCTGTTTTCATGAGATTTTTGGATTTGAGAACCGTGGAGATTTCAAAAGAAAGCATGTACTGTTTTAAAAACCCGGTTTCTCTTGATATGATATTTCAGTGCGTCCACCATGTGTTTTCTCGGTTCTGAGAGCGACATGTGAAACCCGATTGGAGAAGGCGGATGAGGCCGATTGCGGGTACATGGTGGACCTGGTATGGTACCCCGGGGTGAGAACGGATCGCTGTGTTGCATACGGTGAGCCTGGCAGTGGGACTACTACCTACCGGTGATAGTCTTTGGGCTCGGCGGATATCCGGAGGATACCGACCGGAGTCGAGAGATGATATGGGCCGATCCGGACTGACGGAGCCCGATATATGAGGATTCACATGCCGATGCTGGGCACATGTTTCATGATGTTTTCGAGTGTTGATGCTAGACACTCAGGTTCCATAATTTTGATGTGTCGCGAGGGACACACGTTGATTTATATTCTCATACTTCCATGCATATTCTTTATGATGTTTACATGCATGATGTTTTATGTCATTGGTTGACACGTGGACGAGATCCACATACATACAGACATTGATCACATAGTTGGATGATATCCACATACTTTTAGACGTCATGATACAGTTGACATTGATTCATGTTGATTACATTGATCACACCTTATATTTATGATATGTTGCTACCTGAGGCACTGGCACGAGCACTTGGTACTACACTTATGTATAGATGTTTACCCTTGCCACCTTATCATGCTTCAGACTTATTCATTTGAGGTTTATATATATATCTGATCGTATTGATCTAGGATTGAATCATACATACGATTTCTGCTCTGTGATGTTTTCTGCTCACGAGTTGGCAACTCACCCCCGTTGTGCTACAGTTCTTGCAGGTTTTGCCGTACAGGTTTCATTACGGCTTTTCTGGCACACTGCTTCCATTCTGGGTGATTGCTTTGGTAGGTGGGTTCACTCGCATCGGGACCACCCTTTTATTTATTTTAATCAGTTGTATCTAGTAATTCTATCAACCAAACTTGTATATTTATTCAGACTTAGAAAACCATTTGTGTATTATTTCAACCTTAGAGTCGCGCGTTGTAGTATTATGGTTTTTTCTTGATATTTCGAGTTTCTTTTGAGTTTTGATCCTCGTCCTTCGGCGTTGTATACTATATTGCTTCGTGGTTGTGACCGTCGATTGACGAAGAGCTAGCTCCCGCTTGGGGATGCCTTTTATCATTGTGCTTATATTATTCATGTTGTACCCCGTTTGAGGCCAGTTTTTACAAAGGAAACTCTGCCGAAATTTTAAGAAAAGACATTGAGGATTTAAAAATGCATATTCGGCTTACTTATTTAAAAATCTTGTTTTTAAAACATGTTTTTTTCACTTCTTTAAAACTAGTTTTCTTCAATTTATTATTTAAAATGGTTTTAGATTTCTGGGTTTTTGGCTTACTTGAATTAGATGAGGTCCTATAGACTTAATATGATTCAAGGGCCAGTCACGTGCTATTTCAGGTCGTGACAACCGATACCTGCTTGGCCGAACGATTGGCGAAACTGTAGGGTGTAATTAATCCGGCTAATCTTACCTTTTACGGTTTGAAGGAAGATTTGATAAAAACAATGGGAGCAATCCTGATTAGATAAGATAATAACCAATCTAATCTTACAAAGAGCGCATGCTAATGCGTTTCCTTCTCTCTCTCTTCAGGCAGCAACCAATGTCACGCCTTAATCAAGATAATAATATGGATATATTGACTGAACCTACTTATTATACTGGGCTAGGTTCCGCTCTTCCTTATAATTGTTATAAGTCTGATCAAGGAATAAGGGAATATCAGGATTCCCGCGCCACCCGTACGAAGAAAAAGTATGTTGATGCATCTTCTTCGGGTGTGTTCGTTACCGAGAACCATTTCTCAGTTTTTTCTACGTCCTGGGTATTGGATACCGGATCAGGATCCCACGTATGTAATTGGTTACATGGGCTAAAGAAAGGTAGAGAACTGGGAAAAGGTGATAAATCCTTAACAGTAAGGAATGGTGCAATTGTTGCAGCCAAGGCAGTTGGTGAATATCACCTTGTATTACCAACTGGTAATACATTGATTCTGAACGAATGTTACTACGTACCAAAAATGATGTGCAACATTATATCCGTTTCTTTGCTAAATTAAGAAGGATATAATATCACATTAGAGGGCAATGTTATGAACATTTTCCAAAATCAAGTGTTGATTGGATTTGGTACGTTATGTAACGGTATATACATTCTTGATCAAAGTACAGTTCTTAACGTACAGAACACAAACAAGAGGAAAAGTTTAGAAATGAACGAAGCCTTCTTGTGGTATTGTAGACTAGGTTATATCAATGCGACAAGACTGGCTAAGTTGCATAAAGATGGATTTTTGAATCCGTTCGAATTTTCATCTTATGAAACTTACCAGTCATGTCTCAAAGGAAAGATGACCAAAACTCCGTTTACTGGACACGGAGAAAGAGCTACAGAACTCTTGGGGTTGATACATAGTGATGTATGCGGTCCCATGTCTACACATGCCAGGAATGGTTTCTCGTACTTCATTACATTCACCGATAATCTCTCAAGGTTCGGATATGTGTTCTTGATGAAACATAAATCTGAAGCTTTTGAGAAATTCAAGAAATTTAAGAATGAAGTAGAAAACCAAACGGGTAAGAGTATTAAAATCCTTCGATCAGATTGGAGAGGAGAATACTTGAGTACGGAATTCCGTGATTATCTAAAAGAGAATGAGATTCTCTCTCAGTTTACTCCTCCGTATGCACTACAACACAATGGAGTATCGGAGTGGAGGAACTGCACCCTATTAGATATGGTGCGCTCTATGATGAGTACCGCTGAGTTGCCTGTTTACTTTTGGGGTTATGCGCTGGAGACAGCCGCATATCTATTGAATTGAGTTCTGACCAAATCTGTATTTACCACTCCATATGAGATATGGAATAGGAAAAGACCATGTCTTAGTTTCATTAAGACATGGGGTTGTCCGGCCTATGTCAAAAAGTAAAATCCGGACAAGATCGAGACAAGGTCAGTTCTGTGCAAGTTTGTAGGATATCCCAAACATTCGCGAGAGCATATCTTCTACCAAACTGAGGAACAAAAAGTGTTTGTTGCTCAACATGTCACCTTTTTAGAAAAGGAATTCCTTGTAAAAGAAATTAGTGGCAATGAGGTAGAACTGGAAGAAGTTCCAGCAGCACAGACTACAACTGTCGATTTGGTGGAACTGGAGGATCCAATAGTACCCAACGAACCCCAGCCACTCCGCAGATCTAGTAGGGTTTCTCATCCACCTGAGAGATACTGCTATTTTCTCATAGACAATGGAAGTGAGGATTGCATCATGGAATATGATGACCCAACTAGTTTCAAGCAAGCCATCACAAGTGGAGACTCTGTGAAATGGCTGGATGCTATGAGATCCGAAATGGAATCCATGTACACCAACCAAGTATGGACTTTGGAAGTTTCTCTTGAAAGGGTAAAACCCATTGGGAGCAAGTGGATCTTTAAAAAGAAGATAGGTGTTGATGGAAAAGTTGAGACTTTTAAAGCTAGACTTGTAGGAAAAGGTTTTCGTCAACGACATGGCGTCGACTATGATGAAACCTTTTCCCCTGTTGCTATGCTTAAGTCCATCAGGATCCTACTTGCCATTGCTGCATACCATGACTATGAAATCTGGCATATGGACATCAAGACCGCTTTTATAAATGGTGATTTAGAAGAGAGCGTGTACATGACACAGCCAGAGGGCTTCGTAGACAGTGGGAGCAGCGGAAAGGTGTGCAAGCTGCTTAAATCCATCTATGGATTAAAGCAGGCATCGCAGAGTTGGAACATCTATTTTGATGAAGCCATCAAAGAGTCTGACTTGATAAAAAATATAGATGAACCTTGTATATATAAGAAGGCTGTAGAGAGTAAGGTGGTCTTTCTCGTATTGTACGTGGATGACATACTCTTGATAGGAAACGATGTTCCTATGCTACACTCGGTCAAGCTCTTCTTATCACTCAAGTTCTCCATGAAAGATCTTCGTGATGCCTCCTACATTCTGGGGATAAAGATCTATAGAGATAGATCTAAACGGATTTTGGAATTGTCCCAATCCAGGTACATAGACACCATACTAAAGAGCTTTAGTATGGAAGATTCCAAGCGAGGTAATGTACCCGCTTGTTTAGGAATCACTCTCTTGTCTCCCAAGACTGATTTGGAGAGGGCTCGCATGCAAGGGATACCCTATGATTCGGCAGTAGGCTCTATCATGTATGCGATGTTATGCACCAGACTGGATGTACCTTACTCACTAGGTGTAGTGAGCAGGTATCAATCAGATCCTGGGGAAAACCACTGGACAACTGTGAAGAACATTCTTAAGTACTTGAGAAGGACTAAAGAAATGTTCTTGGTGTATGGTAACGGTGAACTCTAGGTGGAGTCCTTTACCGATTCGAGCTTCCAGAGTGATAAGGACGACAGTAAGTCAGTCTCGGGTTTTGTCTTTACCCTCAACGGAGTGGCGGTGTGTTGGAAGAGTTCCAAGCAAGACACCGCAGCAGACTCGACGATGGAGGCTGAATACATCGCTGCCAACGATGCTGCCAAAGAGGCTGTCTGGATGAAAAAGTTCATTGTTGAGCTTGGTGTGGTTCCATCCATTGAGCATCCAATACCTGTGTATTGTGATAACAATGGAGCTGTGGCTTTGGCCAAGGAACAAAGGTCCCATCAGAGATCCAGACATATTCTGAGGCGGTATCACTTGATCAGGGAGATAGTAGATCACCGAGAGATCGAGGTCATGAGAGTTGACACGAAGGACAACATAGCGGATCCACTCACGAAAGCCCTCCCCCAGACACAGTTTGAGAGACTTTTTGGGATGTTGGGTATGAGATACTACAACACATAGCCTTAGTGCAAGTGGGAGATTGTTAGGAATATGTATGCCCTAGAGGCCATTATTGTACATGTGATGTATATTATAGTGGATGCTTGGACATATATATAGAGGACTTTCTTACTCGACATGATAGTATGCTATCTGGTTACTCTTTATCTTAACACGTTGACTGGTATTTTTTACTGTTTTGCTCTCACATGTTGATAAAGACCTTAGGATGTGTACTTGACTACCAGGATTATGATGAGATCATACTAGTAGGGCCAGGGTGGTCCAAAAGTACGTCCTTTAATCAGTTTCTAGTCATGGGAATATCGAGACCAGGGCATCGATATTCCAGTGTAGACTATTGTGTATGTTTCTTGTCCCTTAAAGGGTGATGGTTGATCCCACAACCATTGGTGTGTGACATCAAAGATTGTACACATGTGCTCATTGGAGAATGGGTACACCGAACAGGACTCGCCAAGGACTCCTAGTTGGTAGTATACCTATCGTCAGATAGAAGTCCTCTGGTGACATAAGTACAGGTTAGTCTGTAGACCCGAGATCGTCATAGAGTCTTGTATGGCTCCCACCGTGCTTTGATTTCCTCCCTACCACGGCTCAAAAGAGTCATGCAAACAGGTGGATTTTGGGTACAGTCCCGAGTCACATGGAGGCAATGAGCGATAAGAGGGGTTTCGTCTCTTCCGGTATTGGGGGTTGATGTTGCGCTATGTTCGATTGGCTATAAATGGAAGTCCCTTGCCAGGGCTGCTGCTGAGATTTACTGATAAGAGTTAGTTTCTTAAACCGTTATAGGCCAGACATCGGCATGACTTATCACGTTACTGGGGTTTGACGTTTACCATCACTAGACATGATATGCGACATATCAGACGAAGAGACCGGACTGTACGGTAGTCTTACTGATAGGCTTCATGGAGAGTATGGACGAGCTTTCTTGTTGATCTTCATATCGATCAATACCCGGGTAGCCGTTACGTCCAGCTAGTACCGCTGACGGCTTGTAGGTGATTGATGTGATCATCACCTACTGCTGGCGTATTAACGAGTCTTTAGAGTCCCACACAGAAGTTTCCTGGTTCGAGCGAAACGAAGTAGGGCACATATGTTGATATGTGCGTGGGCCTGATTAAATATGAGTATGTGATACCGTATTATAATCTGGCAGTTATCTGATGCCGGTCAGGTTATATATGATATAACCGGATTATCGAATCACGTGTTGGTTTGATAATGTGATATTCAGATTAATGATATTAGTTGGTTATATGTGATATAACCGGATTATTAGATCAAGTGTTGATTTAATAATGTGATATATATTATATGTGATATAATTATATCTTAACTAATATTATTAGCTCGCTAATTATATTTCTTAATATATATTAATATATATATATATTTGATATATGTATATATTTGATATATGTATATATATATATATATGTATATATTTGATATATGTGTATATATATATATATATATATATTATATGAAGCATGGCATCTATTTTCTATTTTTTAGAAAATACAAAATGAGGTGTAAATTGTGGAGATATTTGTGGAATGGGCAAGGTATGGGTTTTATTATTTGTATATTACTCTTGACTCACTATTCATGCATGGTTGCAATTTATTATTGCATTTTAATTACATACTTGAATAAGTGAGGAAAGAGAGAGCCATTTGAGTATACTCTCATCATTTTTCATTCTTCATGCTTTAGCCATTTTCATGAGCTCTTGCTCTCTCTTGCTTTCTACAATTTTCTTCACCTCACTTCTAAGTTCAAACCCTCACATGTGATGTGAATCATTGAACTTGTGAAAACCCCTGTGAGCAAATTAAACCCCTACTTCACCATTTCATATTAGATTAGCAATTTGATGTTGAGTGTTTCCTTCACTAATGAGATTAGTGAAGGGTTAGCTTGAGCTAGTGGACTTCGGGTGGATCGTCTTTGGCGCGAAGATCACGAAGGAGGTTCTTTCATCTTGAAGAAGAGCCTAGTGGAGTCGCGTGGACCATAACCCGGAGCTATTGAAGAGAAGGACTCGAACTACAAAGGTTGTATGCTATTTTCTTCTCTTTAGTTCATCACATCATCATAGGCAAACCCTAATAATCTAGTAAAGATCTTATTAGTCTAGCTTAGCACCTAATAAAATTAAAATTTGGCATGCTTGATGCTACTAAAATCTCATGGTGGTGCTAGGGTCAACTTTCAAGTGAACCCTCGAAATTTCCAAGTCTAAGTCCCAAAAATTTCAGCCTAAACATGGTAAATTTCGGCCCTAACCAAAATTTAGTAAGATTTGGCCTCCAGATTTTTTTGTAGCTTTGTATCAACTTTGTGAATGTTTTTCCATGTTTGCTTTTTGGTAAATTTCACCCTTATATCTGTTTTAGTATAAAGTTGTCCACATCAAACGCATGTAATACGCTTTTGTGAACTTTTTCCCTTTTAGTCCTATAATCTGCATTATTCAATAAGACTTACCCGGAGTAGCATTAAATAAGAAAAATAAAGATAAATATGGATATAAAATATGTATTAAAATGCACCAATCAAATACCTCCACACTTATCTTTTGCTAGACCTTGAGCAAAATCTAAAGCTTAAAAAAACTAAAAACAAAAATCCTAGAAAAATAAAATCTAACTGCTATACACATTTTTGCAGGCGTAGCGATTGCACTTAGCACGCGCAACAAGCCGTTAAACATTTAGATGACCACAGTAGGAGGAGTGTTATCTCCTGAGGGTTTTCATCGCATGCTACCCACAAAATCCCAAAAAGAAAAAGAACAATAAAATGAAAGAAAAATAAAAATTAAGAAAGCGAAAAAATATATCTAAAGAAAACTAAAGAAAAGAAAATATTTGAATCTCACTAGTTTTTCAGCTCTCAAGAATTTTTCATCCTAATAGTATCGTTCAACTCCAGAAATTATTCTCTCTCAATATAACTTAATCATATTCTTCATTTCTATCTTTCCTTCAAATATTGATCATATATCCCTAACATATCCTTACATTTGAGAATTCAATTCAAGCTATAGTATCAACATCTTTATACCCTCGCATTTTATTTTATATAAATATATATGGATATACTCATAACATCTTTCAATTGGACTGCTAATGTTTCATGAGACACTAACCAACCGATCACTCCATGTGTGGGTTTAATTATGCCTAGTCTTGCAACTATCTAGACCCTTCAACAACGACTCCCAAACCAGCTGGTCTAAGGCACTAGATGATGAAGCATCCTCAAGACTGAAGTTTTACTTGTCCTAAGTAATTACAAAACCAAACTTATTATATTTATTTTTAAATATTTTAAATATTTTTAATCATTTATCGTCATGAGTATCCAATACTTCTCGAGGCATGAATTCCCAGCTGTTAGTTATATGTATGCCCTAGAAGCCATTACTGTACATAGGATGTATATTGTAGTGGATGCTGGGACATATATAGGGAGGACTCTCTTGCTCGACATGATAGTATGCTATCTGGTTGCTCTTTACCTTAACGCGTATACTGATTGTCTCTCTGTTACATGTTGGTAAAGCCAATAGGATGTGTACTTGAGTACCTGGACTATGATGCAGATCATACTAGTGGGGACAGATAGTCTATAAGTACATCCTTCAAAGTCCCTAGTCGTGGGTGTATCGAGACGGGGCATCGATATACCAGAGTAGACTAGCGTATACCTTCTCGACCCATACAGATGGGCGATGGATGATCCCATATCCATTGGTGTTTGACATCAGAGATGATATGCGGGTGCTCAGTGGAGACTGGGTATACTGGACGGACTCGTCGAAAACTCCCAGATGGTATTATACCTTACGTCAGATGGTAGTTCTCTGGTGACACTGGTACAGAGTAGTCTGTTGACCCGAGATCGTCATAGAGTCTTGTGTGGTTCCCACTGTGCTTTGATTTCCACCTACCACGTCCAAGAGGGCATGCAAAACGGTGGTTTTTGGGTACAGTCCCGAGTCACATGGAGGCAATGAGCGATAGGAGGGGATTCGTCTCTCCCGGTATAGGGGGTAGATGTTGCGCTGTGTTCGATTGGCTATAACCGGAAATCCCTGGCCAGGGTTGCTGAGATTTACTGGTAAGTGTTACCAGTAGTTTCTCGAATTGTTATAGACCTCATATCGACACGACTTATCGAGCTATTGGGGTCTGACGTTTACCACCTTTAGGCGAGATATGCGACATATCAGACGATCAGACCGGACTGTACGGCAAGTGTTACTGGTTGGATTCACAGGAGTGTGAGCGGGCTTGCTCATCGATCTTCTGATCGCTCAATACCCGGGTGGCCGTTATGTTTAGCAGACCGCTTGCGGCTTGTGGGTGTTTGATATGATCATCATCCGCTGCCGGCGTATTGACGAGTCTTTAGAGTCCTACACAGAGCTTTCCTGGCTCAAGCGAAACGAAATAGGAGCGCATATGAGATATGTGCGGGACCGAGAATAATGCGTGTATGTGATACCGTATTTCATTCTCGCGATGAATGTATCGAATGGTTGTATGCGATATAACATAGTTATCGAATCGAGAATTGATTCGATAAAACGATACATTCGATATTAGTCGGTCATATGCGATATGACCGGATCGTTAAATCAAATGTTGATTTGATGATTTAATGCATAATTATATATTTGATATATTACTTTGCATTAACTAGTATTGGTTCACTTTTAAATGGATTTTCTCACTTGGATTGTGCACATTGTATATGTGATATACTTTTGTACACAAGTTTGTATCATGTTTGATGATACATGCTCACTAGGGTTTGTGTAAAGATTAAACCATGGTTGTGAAATGGTTAGGGTTTTCCTTTTGTTTTCTTATTCATTTATTTATCTATTTATTCTTTTTGGAAAAATATTAAGCATAATGCAAAATGGTGGCTTTCTTTGGATGCATGTTGAAGCTTCATGAAGCTTTGACCAAGTGACCATTTTGTCTCCATGCTTAACCCTAACCATTCCCACTAACCATGATTTAATCTCTACACTTCACCATGGTTTAAATTATGATAAGTATTCATTTTCTTTTCATTTTTTAAAAGAACTCATCATAATATCTTCTTCTTCTTCTTCATCTTCTACTTGAAGAAACCTTGACTTCATCAATGGTGATTGATGAAAAAGAGTGAGAAATCCAATTCTAAAGTGAACCCACTTCTTATTTCTTCATCCTCTACCTCTTGCCAAGTAGTAGAGTGTGTTTTCTTCACAAGTTTCATGACTTGGTGAAGTTGGAGCTTGATCTAGCGATGCCTCGACGTAGATCATCTTTGGCACGAAGCCGACGACCTTGCCCGCCCATTTCTCCGATGAAGCCGACCCTAGAGCCCGGGTTTCCATTTGGACAGCGAGGAGACTTCATTGCGGAGCTATGGAGGTGGAGGACCAGATCTACAAAGGTTGTATTTCCGTTCTCTTAGTAAAGTAGTTTACTAGTTGCATCTTTCGCCTATATATCTAGCCAATGATCCGTATTAGGGTTTCTCGGCACCCGTAAAATTTAAAATTAGCATGGTCGATACCTTGTGAGACCTCATTAGTGTGCCTAGGAATCCTACAGTGGTATCAGAGCCTAGCTAGAGCCTTAGGCGATGCGTAGACGGAGTTTGAAGTCCGATCGAACCAAAACCCTAACCCGAAACATGCTCTCTGGACTTTTTCTAAAAACTGGGATTTTTCCACATTAAAAATGCTTAAAAAATTCAGCAGGGAATTATAAGAATTACGGTGCAAAATTTGACTCATGAACAGTACAAAGTGCGGCGGAACCGCGGCAGAAGCATGCCTTCTGCGGTGGTTCCGCGGCCAATGGATGACATCATCATCCCCTGTTTGCACAGTAACTCCTATTTTATTATGCTGGATTTTCTGGGAATTTTTAATATTTATTCAAGAGTTGGATTTTCTGGGGTTGTTTTGGGGATTCGGTGTTTCGATTGGAGTATCAGGTTTTGTCTATGTGGCTTTCCGGATAATTTTTGAATATGTTAAAAAGTTCGACCTGATATAAATACCCAATTTTTCCCCTGTCGGGAAATTTCCAAGTGTTGGATTTTTCCGTGGTTTAAAGACGTTCTAAGTAGTGCAAGTAACACGATGGACCCTCTAGAAGACAACAAACCTTAACTCGATTATGTGACCGTCTTGAACTGCCCTTTGAACCTTAGGGTTTGGGGCAGTACGGTGTTCATATCAGATTTTTGCATTTTCATACCGCCCAATTTTTATCATATTGTATATCCGTAGATACTCTTGAGCCGTGTTTGCTAGTCAATTGCAGGATACAGGTTCTCGGTTCCGAAACAATGAAATTCATGGAAAACACGAAAAATCCGGGTTCTTGCCGACCACAGATAAAACACGGTCTCCGTCCCTCATCCGTATGTTGCCAGATACCAGTAGGAAGACAAAATGTCAAATCTATGCACAAGGCTCAATGGTGGCACAAGATCCAAGAGATCTACGCGGAGCTCGAGGCAATCATGACAAAATCTTGACAAAAAGTCCACCTTTCCCTCAACAGAAATTCTGGAAAATTCGGGAAGCAATTATGAGAAAATACATATACCAGATTGAAGCTCCCATCAGATCAGGGTCCCACCAAAAAGACCCAGACCCAAGTCATCAAAACGGCCGCGGAAGCGCGGCCAAAGGGAGGTCTTGGCCGCGCTTCCGCGGCCATCTTGGCGCCAACTGTGCGGTATTTTTGGGGGCATTTTTGTATTTTCATTTTAGCCCGTATGGTTGCCCTAGACTCTCATTTTCCAGCCTATAAATACCCCAGAATTCTGTGAAGGAAGGGGTCCAATTCTTGTATTTCTTTTGCTAGGTTTTAGTTACATGTTCTTCTTCCTCTTCTCACCTCTTCTCCATTAAACTTGTAAGTGAGCTTTTGAGTGAAGAGTGATGAATAAAGAAGACCATTTTTATTATCATGCTTGTCTCTTTCTTTACTTGTTATAATTGTTGTAATTTTAATTGTTAAGTAGTTGTTGTTATTTCCTTGTTGTTTGTTTCTTCTCTCGTTTTCTTTATCCTTACATACGACAATGATACTTACGCTTGATCCTCGCCAAGGTGAGGTCGCAAACAGTTAGTCGTATTCTTCTAACCTCCTTCTTTCTATCTTCCTCTTTTGTGTTGTTTTATTTTTCCGTATTATGATGTGTGAGTAGTTCATTCTTGTTAGGGTAGGATAAGGGAAGTTTGAGAGAAGGAAATCTCTCTCACTCTTTCCTTACCCAACAGCTTAAATCGACTCCCGTTAACCCAACCACAATCCGCTCCTTACGGCACCCTATCCTACATGATAGCGGTGATTCCGTAGTGAGACCGGTTGTGGTTGGATTAACCGGAGGTTATGGCTAAGAGCCAAGAACGGACGGACAAGCACCAAAAGGAAGACTTATGCGTTGGAAAGCCTAGCTTATACTCGCAAAGTCCTTCCTAGTCGTGCTAATCCCCGTTGTTGCCGATTACCGTAACACGACTTTAAAGAGGGGCAACGAAAGATGTGGAGACTCCTAACTCAAACTAACCTAATCCTAACCCTAACATGCTCTCTTTAAATATCAACTCAACACATAGATAACACAAACAAAATCTGAACAACCGGACTTAACTCGTCGAAAAACACATAGAAAAAGATTCCCATCTCCCTGCGGACGACCCGTACTCAACCGGCTAGCTACGTGCGAAACCGTCTTGATTGCGGTATTTAGAACTAAACTTGACACGCACATATCCTATCAATCAAATGGCGCCGTTGCCGGGGAGACGGTAGTTTGTTTCTTTGTGAAATTTCGGGTTAATTTGTAAGTATAACTCTAACCGAAAAAAACAAAAAAAAAATATATACTTTGTAAAAAAAAACCATCTTGTTATTCTTGATTAGTTTTTGTGCAAGTGTGCAGGAAATACGAAGCTCAAGATCGACGCCAAGGACGTTGGAAATACGGAGTTCAAGTACAGTGCCAAAGACGTGGGAAGATAGACCCACATTTCGCGGCTACACCGCGACGGACAAAACGAAGCATCCGGTCTACTGTCAAAATCTGGAGTAGATACAGTGAGCAAATCAGAATTCCACTTATCCATAAAAGCAGAGGACAAGCACAGAAATACCCACAAGAAAATTGAACCCCCAAGTCCTCAACTAAGCCGCGCTTCCGCGGCCATTGCTGGTGTTTGGCCGCGGAAACGCGGTCAGATAGTGCCATCAGGGTGCTAAATTTTTTTGGTGAGTTTCTCTGCCTCTCTCCACTCCTCTGGACTCCACTGAATTGTATTTTCTGCAGGCTTCTTTGCGCAAATTCTTCTCCCCTTTCCAATAAACTGTTCTTGTGCAGGATTCTTTGCGCCGCAAATAAAAATTGTTTACTGTTGATATTGTTACTGTTTTGCATTCTTTAATACGGACTTAAGGGGCTTGAAACCAATCCAGATTGGGTGGGGATTTCATCACCCTTCCCAGGACCCCGGAAATCACTAAAGCATATGCATTGTCCATTGTAATTAAAAAAATACTAGACTTCAGCCCTAAGGACTTCGCGCTCATTAGGAGAAGATAAACCTTGTTTAGAACCTCGCTTAACCGTATATTGTTTACGGGGTGTCTAGGAAAGTGTTAAAGGCGCAACCGCCGAAAGAGAAAGGGTTATTTAATTAAGGAACTTCGCGAAAGCGTTGGACAACCTCCCCTTATCTCTGCACTTACCTGGCCTCGTGATCGGTGTATTGTTAAGCCCGTTTCTCGACATTGTTTAACTTCGACAATCAAGTTCAGGAGCAGGTCTAGTAGACTTAGGTTACCTTAGATCTAGGTGTGATTGTGCATATCTTGTTTGTGATTGCTTAAGCCGTATTCCCGTACATACTTCTGTAAATCTTTTTCTAAAAAAAAAAAAAAAACACAAAAAGAAAAAAATCAAAAACTTTTATAAAAACTTGCCCTTTTGTCGCCAAATCCATTTTCACCCAACACCCATCGCCTTTCTTCATTGACGTTTTCTTACCCTCACCTTCTTCGCTTTGACTATACTAAACTCGTTTAGTGTATGTCCGCTTGGACTCGGGACACTAGCGCCCGTCTAGTCCGCGTCACGTTAGTCGCGACCGACTACGCGATCGACTCCGAAGTCGATACTCCGTCCACTCCTCTTTCTCCTCTTCCTTTGCCGGCCAACTCCGACGTTGACCGGAATTCTGTTCATACATCTTCACCTTCACCTTCACCTTCACCAACCTCTTCTTCCGCGATGTCGGGATTTATTCCGAACATCTCCTTGACCACCCCTGGATTGGCTCCACCTCCTACGGAGACCAATCTTCCACCACCTCCGCCTGTTGTAGCGCCGCAGCGAATTGCGCTCCAGGATCGTTTCTACCCTACCCGTTCTGCACTTCCAACCTGCCTTTCTCTTCCTCCGGCCAATGGGGACAACTTTGAAATTAAGCCCCATTTCATCAACATGCTTCCACGTTTTCATGGGCTTGAATCTGAAGATGCCTATATCTTCATAAACAAATTTCAAAATGTCTGTGCCATGATGAAAACGACCCAGCTGTCGGACGATGCTATACGTCTACGGGTCATTCCGTTCACTTTATGCGATCTCGCAGAAAAATGGCTGTATAGCACCGCTTCCCACTCAATCACCAGCTGGGATGAGTTTGTTAAAGCGTTTCTGAAAAATTTTTACCCAAATCATAAGACCGCAAGAATTCGAAATGAGATCAACCAATTCTCCCAGCTTCCTTCTGAACCCTTCTGGAAGTGCTTTGACCGATACAAAGACCTTCTTGTTCAGTGTCCTCACCACGGTATAGAGAAATGGCAACTCTGCCAAACCTTATACGAGGGACTGAACCCAGCAACGAAGCAGTTGCTGGAAACCATCTGTCAGGGCCACTTCCTATCCAAATCTGACGAGGAAGCGTGGCAGTTCTTTGACGATCTTGCGGAGCAAACGCTACAGTGGGAGAGCACTAGACCGACTTCTTCTTCTTCTACCTCCACTTCTACCGGTCAGTCTAGGGTAGGAATCCACCAACTCGATGTCTCTATTGCGATGAAAGCTGAAATGGCTGCAATAACACGAAAGCTTGAAGCGATAGAGAGCAAATTTTCTGCTCCTGCCCCCACACCTGTTCTCCCCCTTCGTACGATCTGCGCTTGTTGTTCCGATCCGTCCCACTTGACCGAAGAGTGTCCTTACAATCCACCCCCGCAAGGACAGGATCAGGTTAATGCTGCCTTCCAGCAAAGACCGAGGAATGATCCATACTCTTCCACCTATAATCCCGGTTGGAGGAACCACCCCAATTTTGCCTGGAATCAGAATCAGAATCAATTCCAGGGCAACAATTTCCAAAGGGGCCCTCCACCGCAACAACAAGCGCAGCAACAAACTCAGCATCAGTATCAGCAGCCCTTCCAACCCCAACCTTACCAAAACCAGACGAACAACTTTGCACCCAACAACTCTTTTCCACCAAACAACAACTTTGTTCCGTCCAACAACGATAAGGTTTCCTCGCTCGAGCGAAGTCTGGAGGCGTTTGTTAAACAATCGACTCAATCCACCGCCAACATCCAGTCTTCGATCCAATCTCTAGTGCAACACACCGCCGCACACGGGCAGAGCATCAAGACCATTGAGGCCCAGATTGCACAGCTGAACGCGGCCTTGAGCGAGCGAGAGAAGGGGAAACTCCCGTCCCAGCCACTTCCGAATCCCGGCCACCCACATAATGCACATGTTGCTCTTGAACAACAAAACCATAATGTGAGTGCCGTGACCACACTGAGATCAGGGAGGGTGCTGCAAAAAAACATTGGCAAGCAAATCAACGATGATGCCCCGGCCGCTGCTTCTTCTTCTTCTTCTTCTTCTCCTTCTTCTTCTTCGTCTTCTGAGCCTATTCTCCGTTCTTCACAAGGCTCTCCTTCCTCTTCTTCTCTGAACGGACCCACTTCTCACTCCATGAAGACACCTATTCTGGGATCCGTTCCAACTCCAAAATCTCCTCCTCCAGCATTAGACTCAACCAATTTTCAAAATGTTCCATTTCCAAACCGGTTGAGGTCTAACAAACAAAATCCACAAATGGAGAAGATTTTGGAGTTATTCAAGCAAGTTAACATTAACATTCCTCTTTTAGATGCTGTCCAACAAGTCCCATCTTACGCGAAAATCTTAAAGGACTTGTGCACGAAAAAGAGGAAGTCTCAGGTACCCAAGAAAGTTTTCTTGGCTAGTGCTGTGAGTGATGCCCTTACCCAATCTTTACCATAAAAACGGAAGGACCCTGGCTGTCCTACGATTTCAATTACTATTGGGGATAAGAACATCAACCGCGCACTATTAGATCTTGGTGCCAGTGTTAACTTGCTTCCGTATTCAGTATACGAGCAATTAGGCGTCGGAGAGCTGAAACCCACACACTGCACTCTCCAGATGGCCGACCGATCGATCACCCATCCTAGGGGTGAGTTAGAGGATGTGTTAATCAAAGTCGGGGATTTCATATTCCCCGTCGACTTCATTGTCTTAGATACACAGCCTGTAGCTAACCCCCGGAATCAAATTCCGGTGATACTCGGTCGCCCATTTCTCGCAACCTCAAATGCTGTGATCAATTGTCGAAATGGTTCAATGAACCTCTCTTTTGGAAATATGACAATTGAACTCAACATTTTTAGGTTGGGGAATCAGCCCGCTGAACCTAATGCTCATATACTGGATGTTTGCTCGATCCAGGAGATCACACCAGAAGAGTGTGAATTCGAGGAGTTTCTGTTTGAACACGATGATCTTGACGCCACTAGTGCGTTTCTCTTCGAACCTGCTGCTGCTTCTGCGTCCGACAAAGAATACGAGTGTTTCACGTTCTTGCACGATCTTAGCCGCGCACAACCCGAGTTTGAATCTTTTGACTTTCCGGATGAGTTACCTGAACCATCCAACTCGGTTGCCTACACTCACTTTGAACCTTTGCTGGAGTCCTTTGAGTTCGAAACCTTTGCACCAGTCTTGCCTTCCATCATTTCACCTCCAACGCTCGAACTCAAGCCGTTGCCGTCTCACCTTAAGTACGCTTACTTAGGTGAGAACGAGACCCTTCCTGTCATCATCTCGGCTTCTCTAGCTCCAGAGCAAGAGAAAGCCCTCCTCGCGGTCTTGCACAGCAACAGGCAAGCTTTTGGCTGGTCCATGGCGGACATCAAGGGGATTAGTCCCCTGATCGTTGAGCATCACATTCATCTGATGGATGATGCCAAACCAGCCCGGGATCCACAAAGACGTCTTAATCCAGTCATGAAGGAGGCTGTGAAGAAGGAGATCGTCAAATGTCTAGATAGTGTATCATTTACCCTATCTCTGATAGCCAGTGGGTTAGCCCCATTCATGTTGTCCCCAAGAAGTCGGGCATCACGGTCATAACCAACGAGGCGAATGAGTTAATCCCTACTCGCACCCAAACTGGGTGGCGAGTTTGCATTGATTACAGAAAACTCAACGCCGCAACGCGGAAAGACCACTTTCCGCTACCTTTCATTGACCAGATGCTGGAACGGTTGGCCGGACATGAGTACTATTGTTTTCTTGATGGCTACTCTGGCTATAATCAAATTCCCATCGCCGAAAAAGACCAGGACAAGACCACTTTCACTTGTCCTTTCGGCACGTTTGCATATCGACGCATGCCCTTTGGGTTATGCAATGCGCCCGCTACCTTCCAGCGGTGTATGATGGGAATTTTCTCAGACATGGTGGAGAAATTTCTGGAGATCTTCATGGACGACTTCTCCATCTTTGGCGATTCTTTTGACGAGTGTCTGCTGCATCTCGACGCTGTCCTTACCAGATGTAAGGACAAGAATCTCACTTTGAACTGGGAGAAATGCCACTTCATGGTGCGTGAAGGTATTGTCTTAGGACATATCATCTCGCAAAATGGCATAGAGGTTGACAAAGCAAAGATTGAGGTCATATCCAATCTGCCTCCTCCCCGATGCGTCAGAGATATCCGAGCCTTCCTTGGCCATGCCGGTTTCTATAGACGGTTTATCAAGGACTTTAGCAAGATTGCTAGGCCCTTGACGCTTTTGCTGGCCAAGGACACGCCTTTCACCTTCGACTCGAGCTGTGTGACTGCATTCGAGTCACTGAAACTCTCACTCACTTCTGCTCCCGTTCTTTCTTCCCCTGACTGGACGCACCCATTCGAGATTATGTGCGATGCATCCGACTTTGCCATCGGTGCTGTCCTTGGACAGCACATCAACAAGATGCCGCACGTAATCTATTACGTGAGCCGAACCCTGAACGACGCCCAACTCAACTATACAACAACTGAGAAGGAATTCTTAGCTGTTGTATTTGCTTTAGAAAAGTTCAGGCCCTACCTCATCGGCTCTCCAGTCATTGTCTACACGGACCATTCAGCTTTGCGCCATCTTTTTGCGAAGAAAGATGCAAAATCTCGGTTAATCCGTTGGATCCTCTTGCTTCAAGAGTTTGACCTTGTCATTAAGGACAAACGAGGATGTGAAAACGTGGTTGCCGACCATCTCTCACGACTTCCTTCTTCGCCTTCGCTTCCAATTCCGATCAATGACGTTTTTCCGGATGAACAACTCTTGGCAGTATCGTGCGAACCCTGGTTCGCAGATATTGTGAACTATTTGGCCACGGGATTACTACCGACCGAATGGTCGAGTCAGGACAGACTTCGCTTCTTATCCCAAGTAAAACACTTTTACTGGGACGAACCCTACTTGTTCAAGTACTGTCCCGACCAGATTATCCGTCGGTGTGTCCCTGATGAGGAATTCAAGAGTGTGCTGTCATTTTGCCACGATCGAGCGTGTGGCGGGCATTTTGGGCCCAGAAAGACAGCTGAGAAGATCTTGCAATGTGGTTTCTACTGGCCACAACTTTTCAAAGACGCTCATGACTATTGCAAGACTTGCTCCCGGTGCCAACACATGGGCCGGATATCCCGGAGAAACGAGATGCCGCTCCAACCAATCTTGGTTGTGGAGATTTTCGATGTTTGGGGGATAGACTTCATGGGGCCGTTTCCCAGCTCTTTTGGGAACTTGTACATCCTTCTAGCTGTTGATTACGTCTCTAAATGGGTCGAGGCTGTGCCCAGCCGAACTAACGACAACAAGGTTGTCGTTAGGTTCCTTAAAGAAAACATTTTCTCACGGTTTGGGCACCCCCGAGCGATCATTAGCGACAATGGAAGTCATTTCTGCAATAGGACTTTCGAGGCCTTGATGCGGAAATACTCCATTAATCATAAGCTTTCTACGCCCTACCACCCCCAAACCTGCGGGCAGGCCGAAGTTTCAAATCGGCAAATCAAGCAGATACTGGAGAAGACGGTTTCCAAGAACTGTAAGGATTGGTCTCTGAAACTCACTGATGCCCTTTGGGCATTTAGAACCGCTTATAAGACCGACCTTGGCATGTCTCCCTATCGGCTTGTGTACGGAAAAGCCTGCCACCTTCCTGTCGAAATCGAGCATCGCGCATTTTGGGCGATAAAGGAGCTGAATCTGTCTCTGGAGGACGCGGGCAGCCATCGGAAGCTGCAGCTGAACGAACTGAGCGAGCTTAGGGATGAGGCTTATGATAACGCGGTTGTCGTTAAGAATCGAACGAAGGTGTTTCATGATAAACACCTTTTGCGCAAAACCTTCGTACCTGGTCAGCAGGTACTTCTTTACGACACCCGACTTCACTTCCATCCTGGAAAGCTCCGATCTCGCTGGAAAGGGCCGTATTTTGTGCGAAATGTGTATCCGCAGGGCGCTGTGGATTTGGAAAATCCAAAGGACGGTTCACTCTTCAAGGTCAATGGACACCGATGCAAACCGTACCTTAGCGCCGAACCAACAGAGGAGCTCCTGTTCTTACAGGAGCCGGTTTACCTTGCATGATCTTCCTCTGCCTACCTCCAAACTTCGGTTATCCAGCCAAGAACAGTGGACACTGTTCCAAATAAGTTTGGGGGTATGTACAAACCACTTTGTATATATTTGTGTATATTCTTTTTCTTTTCTTTAAAACCAAAAACACATAAAAATTGTATATCGCTAACCGACAATTTTGAACCTTCCAACTGATCTCTTCATGCTACGACAGTGAGGACACTGTCCAGTTTAAGTTTGGGGGTACGCTCGGTACGTATTTCTTACCTTCGCATTCATATGTATATTTTGCATCTGCATATTAAATCCATAAAATCCATAAAAATTTGAAAATTTTCTAAAAAATATAAAAACTTTTTTGTCAAGTTAGCTTGTGGAAGAACTCTGATTCAACATTCGACGGTTTTTGTTTGAAAAAATAGGAATAACTAGATCTTATGTTTGGATTTTGAAAACCTGAAAGATAACTCTCCTTTGAAGTTAACTATAGCTGATATACGTCTTTACATCACACTACACGTGTCGTAAGATTTTGTGAATTAGATGACAAGTCTTTCATGTTTGAACTTTTAAACAGATAAATGATTTTCTGAGGATCAAATAGGTTTGTTCTGAAATAAGTAATGTCAAGAATAGTTTATGAAGTAAAGCGAATATGAAGGAATGTTATTGATGCCGTAATAGGAGCTAAGTCTGAAAAATAACCCATCTAAAACTTGATTGGAATGATTACACACCAAACCCACTAGACACGTCTTTTATCCAAAAAATATTTGAACTGCTGGTTATATCTCCGTTCGTATTAAATCAGCTGATTTTCACGCCATACTGTCTTTTGTTTTTGGACCTAGGTAACTTGAGTAATTAAGTCCGCCGGGGTGTTTCTACACCTAATGCCCTAAAACCAACTGGTTTGGGTGCATTGGCCCAAAGCTCGCTAAGAAGCCTAGAAAGTCCAGTTTAAAACAAAGTCAAGCAAGTGTTCTCTCCGGGTTAAAATTCCTAACGGTTCTTTGTGTGAGAATAATCTTGATAAAAGACAGACTTTTATAAAAAAATTTTAACGGAGATGTGAAGGTTTTATTCTATGATAAAGACTATTGCACGTTCACAGTGGTGTGTATGAAATGAAAACAAGAAAAAGGTGGAGTGAAAAATACGACTTAGTTTCCTGTTAAGGAAGATAGAAATTCTGAAGTTGAAACCTTACTGGAAAACGAAACTTGAAAAATGCTTAACTCGTTATAAAACTTATGTGATCCTTTTAAAATTGTTATCTGGGCTTTATTGTGCGACATGATGACTCTAATCGATCCTTCTGGAACTTAACGACACTATCCGCACTGCACGTAAAGACATATAAAATCTGTAGTTAAATAAGATGTGAGGTGTGAAAAATAAAGGTTCGATGGTCTAGACTTAGGATTATAGAATTTTTATTTTCTAAAACAAAACTTTAGAGTTTGAAACTTAGTCATTTTTACAAACCAACTTGACCGGATTTTGTGGGTAGTATCCGCTGAAAACCCTCAGGAGACAACACTCCTCCTACTAGGGACACCTAGAGGTTTAACGGCTTGTTGCACATGCTCAGTGCAATCGCGTTCCCTGCGAAAGTGAGGTTAGGAAATTTTTTTGTGAATAAATGGACTTTGCTCGGGACGAGCAAATGATAAGTTTGGGGGTATTTGTTCATATCAGATTTTTGCATTTTCATACCGCCCAATTTTTATCATATTGTATATCCGTAGATACTCTTGAGCCGTGTTTGCTAGTCAATTGCAGGATACAGGTTCTCGGTTCCGAAACAATGAAATTCATGGAAAACACGAAAAATCCGGGTTCTTGCCGACCACAGATAAAACACGGTCTCCGTCCCTCATCCGTATGTTGCCAGATACCAGTAGGAAGACAAAATGTCAAATCTATGCACAAGGCTCAATGGTGGCACAAGATCCAAGAGATCTACGCGGAGCTCGAGGCAATCATGACAAAATCTTGACAAAAAGTCCACCTTTCCCTCAACAGAAATTCTGGAAAATTCGGGAAGCAATTATGAGAAAATACATATACCAGATTGAAGCTCCCATCAGATCAGGGTCCCACCAAAAAGACCCAGACCCAAGTCATCAAAACGGCCGCGGAAGCGCGGCCAAAGGGAGGTCTTGGCCGCGCTTCCGCGGCCATCTTGGCGCCAACTGTGTGGTATTTTTGGGGGCATTTTTGTATTTTCATTTTAGCCCGTATGGTTGCCCTAGACTCTCATTTTCCAGCCTATAAATACCCCAGAATTCTGTGAAGGAAGGGGTCCAATTCTTGTATTTCTTTTGCTAGGTTTTAGTTACATGTTCTTCTTCCTCTTCTCACCTCTTCTCCATTAAACTTGTAAGTGAGCTTTTGAGTGAAGAGTGATGAATAAAGAAGACCATTTTTATTATCATGCTTGTCTCTTTCTTTACTTGTTATAATTGTTGTAATTTTAATTGTTAAGTAGTTGTTGTTATTTCCTTGTTGTTTGTTTCTTCTCTCGTTTTCTTTATCCTTACATACGACAATGATACTTACGCTTGATCCTCGCCAAGGTGAGGTCGCAAACAGTTAGTCGTATTCTTCTAACCTCCTTCTTTCTATCTTCCTCTTTTGTGTTGTTTTATTTTTCCGTATTATGATGTGTGAGTAGTTCATTCTTGTTAGGGTAGGATAAGGGAAGTTTGAGAGAAGGAAATCTCTCTCACTCTTTCCTTGCCCAACAGCTTAAATCGACTCCCGTTAACCCAACCACAATCCGCTCCTTACGGCATCCTATCCTACATGATAGCGGTGATTCCGTAGTGAGACCGGTTGTGGTTGGATTAACCGGAGGTTATGGCTAAGAGCCAAGAACGGACGGACAAGCACCAAAAGGAAGACTTATGCGTTGGAAAGCCTAGCTTATACTCGCAAAGTCCTTCCTAGTCGTGCTAATCCCCGTTGTTGCCGATTACCGTAACACGACTTTAAAGAGGGGCAACGAAAGATGTGGAGACTCCTAACTCAAACTAACCTAATCCTAACCCTAACATGCTCTCTTTAAATATCAACTCAACACATAGATAACACAAACAAAATCTGAACAACCGGACTTAACTCGTCGAAAAACACATAGAAAAAGATTCCCATCTCCCTGCGGACGACCCGTACTCAACCGGCTAGCTACGTGCGAAACCGTCTTGATTGCGGTATTTAGAACTAAACTTGACACGCACATATCCTATCAATCATACGGCGTGCCACATGTGAGGCGTTGGCTTGACCCTTCTACGGCTGGACCGTTGGTACTGAGGCACGAACTGAATGTTGTTAGACTTATTTCATGTGTTGAGCTGTATCGGGAAAACTTGGGTGTTCGATTGTTCGATCGGAAAGTTTAACATGTTCTAATTATCTGGAATGTGATACAATAATTGGAATTCACAAGTAGTTATGAGATAACTGAATGAATGTTATAAACATAGCAGTTTAGTCTCACTTGATCGGTTGCCACGGAATTTTGATGTGATCAAAAGTCCGTCGCAATCACGTAGCGTACGCGGATACTCGCCGGGTAAACTTAATAGACAGCCTCACTCCATAGCCCCGACCAAGTGACTGTAGGAGAACCCCGTCGCCGAAAGCATCCGTTCGGGTGCTCACGGCAGCGGTGTTCCGCCTTGGTGCACTTCGTCGACGGTATCGGGGGTGCAGCCGTCTACTAAAGTTTGCGACGAGCATTCGATCAGGATGTCGGGAATCTTGCTGAATTGCCCGACTTGATATTGAAAAGTGTTTTCGATTTTGAGACTAAAATACGGGGTTTATAATTGTTAGGCATGTGATGTCTAAGTATTGGTCAGGCATGCGATGTCTGAGGTGGTTGCGGATTCCAACTGTTGTAGTTTTACACTTTCTTTTCTGTGACCGTAAGTGTAATATGTGATATCGCCGGTTTCGTTGCTATATGTCAACGACAATTGGGATGCGTATATTTACTTACGTTGATGACATATGATGTTATGTGTTGCTGGATATGTTATATTGGATCGTCGTGTTTGAATAGCTGGGGGTTTTTATGTGAGATGAGTGTTTTTCATTTTCATTCATGTAAAAAGTTGTATGTAATATTCTTTTATTGGGGCACTTCCAGGTTGCGGAAGATGTCACCGTTTGTATATTATTTACTTTTCTGCACTAGGATAGACCCAAGGAGGAGGGCACAAGTAACCGGGTTCTGGAGTCCAGTGGGAGACCAACTCGAGGGGTCGAGTCCGGGTCTCCTAACTCCAGAATTGGTAGGGTTGCTTGCCGCTCTCGTAGGGGTCTAGGGGTGTGGGTTTGGTTATTCATCACGACCGTGGAATCCGTGTTTTATACTGGCTCGTATTGAAAACACGGACGTTCTAGTATATCCAATATTTCATATGATTCTTCTGCTGCGATATCTGTGATGTGATCATGTGATGTTCTGTGATGGATACTTTATATAGTATATATGATATATTATATAGGCGTTACTTATGTTTTACACCCACGCTAGCCCTGCCCCGCTCTGCCGTTAGTTACCTAACCTAACAATGCACGAGGGGACATCGAGGCGAATGCGGATGGCATAAGTGTACGTCGTATTTATCTGTGATGTTTAGGTAACTTAATGATGTGACTTCATTAATGAGATTAATGAAATAAAAGAAACCTAAAGATGTTGTAGAATCGAATTTCAAAAATAAAACAGGTAGCTACAGTTCTTGCTTTGCACAGCGGTATATGTGATATATCCTGCACCTTATTCGATGAGGAAAGGACCGAGATCCCTTCACCAGGAGTGACTCCTTTAGCAATAACTGGCAGATGCTACAACCCTCGGTTTGTTTTTGGTCGCTTCTATAGTTTCCGCTTTGCACAGTGATATATATGATATATCCCGCACTTCATTCGAGGAGGAAAGGGCCGACGATCCCTTCACCGGGAGTGACCCCTTTAGCAAAACTAGAAAAGCCTCAAAAACATTCCATTTAAAAACCATTTGATTCCGCAACGAGATCAAGTTCAAAGCGTTAAAGGTTTTCACAAAAACCATTCGCAACCCTCCGTCATTTTAGGAAGTAGAGTACTTAGTATTCGTGCTACGTTTGTCGACCATAGCCGAGGCGTAGTGTGCGGTAGCTAAGTGATGTCTTCCTACACAGCATATGATGCGATTAGTTAGGACAGTCATGTGGCTTTGTTGACCTTAGCCAAGGGTCATGTGGATGGGTCTAATTAATCACGAAATGACGGGTAGAACTTGACTAGTACCTATGATTTGTTGACCTTAGCCAAGGTCATAGGTGCTAGGGGTAAAAACCATTATCGGGAATTTCAAGTGTTGAAATTTGCAATGAGATTGCATACCTTCTATGAGATAGTTGGATCCCGATACCCGCTGCGAGTAAGAGTTACTCCTGGGAGAGTTTTATACATTACAATTAGCCGATCAAGTAGGTGTCTAGAAAGGTGTTAACGAGGTTACGCCTCTGGGAAAACGAGGTTTACATTAATTAGGTTCGTGCGAAAGCACGGGGCACCTCCCTCAAAGTACCGACACTGGCCTGGCTGAAAGATTGGCGAACTTGTAGTGTGTAATTAATCCCGGCCAGTCTTTCCTTTTAGGGTTTGAAGGAAGATTTGATAAAAACAGTGGGAGCCATCCTGATTAGATAAAATAATAACCAATCTATTCTTGCAAGAGCGCACGCTGAGTGTTTTCTTCTCTCTCTCTCCAGATAGCGACCATATCACGCCTTAATCAAGATAATAATACGGAATATTGACCGAACCCGCTTGTTATACTGAGCTGGGGAACGTTGGTCCCGCTCCAACTTATAATTGTTATAAGACAGAGCAGGAAATTGGGGATTACCAGAATTCTTGTGCCGCCCAAACGAAGAGAGTGCATGCTGATGCATCATCTTCGGGTGTGTTCATTACAAAGAACTGTTTCTCTGTATCCTCTACATCCTAGGTATGTGATACCAGATCAGGATCCCAGATATGTAATATGTTACATAGGGCTACAGAAAGGTAGAGAACTGAGAACGGGTGATAAGTTTCATGAGGCAGAAAACGGGGCAAGTGTTGCAGCCAAGTCTGTTGGTCACTGTCACCCTGTATTCTAAATATATTGATTCTGAACGAATGTTATTAGATACCGAACCTGATATACAAAATCATATCCATCTCTTTATTAGTAAAGAAATGATAAAATTTTGTATAGTTGGATAATGTTTTGAACATTTCCTATATCAAAAGTTGATCGGTTCAGGCACGTTATCTAAAAGCATTGATGTTCTAAATCAAACTACAGTTCTTAGTATATTGAACACACACAAGAGGAAGAGTTCAGAAATGAACGAATCCTTCTTGAGGCATTGTAGACTAGGTCATATCAATGTCACTCGACTAGCTGAAGTTACATGAAGATGCATATTTAAATCAGTTTGAATCTACATCTTGTGAAACTTGCCAGTCATGTCACAGAGATAAGATGACTACAGCTCTGTTTATTGGAAACAGAGAAAGAGTTAGTGAACTCTTGGGATGATACATGTTGATGTATGTAAGGTCCCCAGTCTACACATGCCAAGACTGGTTCCTTGTACTTCATTACATTCTCTGATAATCTCTTTAGATTCAGACATATGTTCTTGTTGAAACACAAGTCCGAACCTTTTGAGATATTCACAGAATATAAGTTAGAAGTAGAGAACCAAAACGGGTATAAGTATTATGTCTTTTGATGTGATCAAGGAGGAGAATACTTGAGCACGGAATTCCTGGACTATTCTAAAGGAGAATGGGATTCTCTCTCACCATTACTCCTCCGTATATACCATAGCACGATGGTATATCGGGGCGGAGCAATCTCACCCTATATGATAAGGTGTGCTCTATGATGAGTACTACTGAGTTACCTGTTTCCTTTTGGGAGTTATGCACTTGAGAAGCTGCATACCTATTGAATAGGGTTCGAATCAAATCAGTTTCCTACCACTTCATATGTGATATGGAAAGGGAACAGCCCATATCTTAGGTTAGTTAAGATTTGGGGTTGTCCGGCCTATATCTAAAAGCAAAATACCGGACAAGCTCGAGGAAAGGTCTGTTATGTAGAACTGGAAATGTTCCAGCCATACAAACTGCAGCTGATGATTTGATAGAACCAAAGGATTCAGTAGATTCCAACGAACCTCAGCCTCTCCGCCGATCTAGTAGGGTTCCTCATCCGCCTGAGAGATACTTCGGTTTCTCGATGACAGTGGGAGCGAGGATTGCATCATGAGATGATGACCCAACTAGTTTTGAACTGGCCATCAGGAGTGTGACTCTGTAAGAATGGCTGGATGCTTAGTGATCTGAGATGGAATCCTTATACAACAACAAAGTATGGACTTTGGTTGCTATATCTGAAGGGTTAAATCCCCATCAGGAGCAAGTATATCTTGAGAAGATTACTTGGTGTAGATGGAAAAGTTGAGACTTTCAAAGCTAGACTTGTTAAAGCTTTTCGTCATCGACCAGGCGTGGATTATGATGAAACCTTTTCAAGTGGCTATGCTTAAGTCCATCCAGACCCTACTTGCCACGGCTACATACCATGACTACGATATCTGGCAGTTGGGTGCCATGACTACTTTTCTAAATAATGTTTTAGAAGAGAACGTCTATAAGTACACAGCCAGAGGGCTTCGTAGACAGTGGGAGCAGCGGAAACGTGTACAAGATGCTTTATAGGATAAAGCAGGTATCGGGGAGTTGGAACATCTGTTTTGATGTGTTAGTCAAAGAGTTTGACATCATCAAAATGGTAGATGAACCTTGTATATACAAAAAGGTAGTAGCGAGTATAGTGATGATCCTCATAGAGTACGTGGATGTCATACTCTTGATAAGAAAGGAGTTTCCTATGCTGCGCTCGGTCAATCTCCGTTTATCACAATGATTCTCCATATAGGATCAAAGTGATACCCCCTAAATCCTGGGTTTTGGATCTATGAGATAGATCTAATTGGATGTTAGGATTCTCACTAGTTGTAGTGAGACGGTATCAATCGATCCTGGGGAGAATCACTGGAAGGGTTCCAGGGTGATAAAGACGACTGAATGTCAGTCGCAGGCATTGTCTTTACCCTCAGTAAAAGGACGGTATGTTGGAAGAGTTCCAAGCTAGATACCGTGGAATACTAGACGATAAAGGCTCGATACATCGCTATTTAAGATGCTACCAAAGAGGCAGTCTGGATGTATATTTGTTCATGAGATGAACTTAGTTCCTCCCATTGTGTGACAATGGAGTTGTGGCTTATGCCAAGGAACGTCCGTCCCATCAGTGATCCAGACATATTCTAAGGCAGTATCACCTGATCATAGAGATGTTTGATTTCAAAGGGATCGAGGTTCGAAGAGTAGATTCAGAGGACAACACGGCGGATCCACTCACGAAGGCTATTCCCAGAGAGAGATTTTTATGGGATGGTTGAGTATGAGATACTGCAACCACTGCTACAGATGGCCCTAGTGAAAGTGGGAGATTGTTAGTTATATGTATGCCCTAGAGGCCATTACTGTACATAGGATGTATATTGTAGTGGATGCTGGGACATATATAGGGAGGACTCTCTTGCTCGACATGATAGTATGCTATCTGGCTGCTCTTTACTTTAACGCGTATACTGATTGTCTCTCTGTTACATGTTGGTAAAGCCCTTAGGATGTGTACTTGAGTACCTGGACTATGATGCAGATCATACTAGTGGGGACAGATAGTCTATAAGTACATCCTTCAAAGTCCCTAGTCGTGGGTGTATCGAGACGGGGCATCGATATACCAGAGTAGACTAGCGTATACCTTCTCGACCCATACAGATGGGCGATGGATGATCCCATATCCATTGGTGTTTGACATCAAAGATGATATGCGGGTGCTCAGTGGAGACTGGGTACATTAGTCGGACTCGTCGAGAACTCCCAGATGGTATTATACCTTACGTCAGATGGCAGTTCTCTGGTGACACTGGTACAGAGTAGTCTGTTGACTCGAGATCGCCATAGAGTCTTGTGTGGTTCCCACTGTGCTTTGATTTCCACCTTACCACGTCCAAGAGGGCGTGCAAAACGGTGGTTTTTGGATACAGTCCCAAGTCACATGGAGGCAATGAGCGATAGGAGGGGATTCGTCTCTCCTGGTATAGGGGTAGATGTTGCGCTGTGTTCGATTGGCTATAACCGGAAATCCCTGGCCAGGGTTGCTGAGATTTACTGGTAAGTGTTACCAGTAGTTTCTTTAATTGTTATAGACTTCATATCGACACGACTTATCGAGCTATTGGGGTCTGACGTTTACCACCCTTAGGCGAGATATGCGACATATCAGACGATCAGAACGGACTGTACGGCAAGTGTTACTGGTTGGATTCACAGGAGTGTGAGCGGGCTTGCTCGTCGATCTTCTGATCGCTCAATACCCGGGTGGCCGTTACGTTTAGCAGACCGCTTGCGGCTTGTGGGTGTTTGATATGATCATCATCCGCTGCCGGCGTATTGACGAGTCTTTAGAGTCCTACACAGAGCTTTCCTGGCTCAAGCGAAACGAAATAGGAGCGCATATGAGATATGTGCGGGACCGAGAATAATGCGTGTATGTGATACCGTATTTCATTCTCGCGATGAATGTATCGAATGGTTGTATGCGATATAACCTAGTTATCGAATCGAGAATTGATTCGATAAAACGATACATTCGATATTAGTCGGTCATATGCGATATGACCGGATCGTTAAATCAAATGTTGATTTGATGATTTAATGCATAATTATATATTTGATATATTACTTTGCATTAACTAGTATTGGTTCACTTTTAAATGGATTTTCTCACTTGGATTGTGCACATTGTATATGTGATATACTTTTATACACAAGTTTGTATCATGTTTGATGATACATGCTCACTAGGGTTTGTGTAAAGATTAAACCATGGTTGTGAAATGGTTAGGGTTTTCCTTTTGTTTTCTTATTCATTTATTTATCTATTTATTCTTTTTGGAAAAATATTAAGCATAATGCAAAATGGTGGCTTTCTTTGGATGCATGTTGAAGCTTCATGAAGTTTTGACCAAGTGACTATTTTGTCTCCATGCTTAACCCTAACCATTCCCACTAACTATGATTTAATCTCTACATTTCACCATGGTTTAAATTATGATAAGTATTCATTTTCTTTTCATTTTTTAAAAGAACTCATCATAATATCTTCTTCTTCTTCTTCATCTTCTACTTGAAGAAACCTTGACTTCATCAGTGGTGATTGATGAAAAAGAGTGAGAAATCCAATTCTAAGGTGAACCCACCTCCTATTTCTTCATCCTCTATCTCTTGCCAAGTAGTAGAGTGTGTTTTCTTCACAAGTTTCATGACTTGGTGAAGTTGGAGCTTGATCTAGCGATGCCTCGACGTAGATCATCTTCGGCACGAAGCCGACGACATTGCCCGCCCATTTCTCCGATGAAGCCGACGCTAGAGCCCGGGTTTCCATTTGGACAGCGAGGAGACTTCATTGCGGAGCTATGGAGGTGGAGGACCGGATCTACAAAGGTTGTATTTCCGTTCTCTTAGTAAAGTAGTTTACTAGTTGCATCTTTCGCCTATATATCTAGCCAACGATCCGTATTAGGGTTTCTCGGCATCCGTAAAATTTAAAATTGACATGGTCGATGCCTTGTGAGACCTCATTAGTGTGCCTAGGAACCCTACCCCAGCTACTTCGTGAAGAAAAAAATATTTTTTAATTTTTTTATACTTGGGTATTAAGGCAAAGACATTTCTTGATATGCTCTACTATCTCAAGTTTCAAAATTCGTATTTATGAAATTTTTAAGATGTATATTCTCTAAATTTGAATTCAAGATAAAGAAATATTTTTCATATTCAGTTCTTTCCTCAGATTCAATAATTTTCCTTTATTTCACTCAACTTTTCAGATTTCAAATTCAAGATTACCTATTACTAATTTGATTCAAAAACTCTTTTTAAAAAAATGAAAAAAAAACCTAAAAATGAAAAAAAATTGAAGAATAAGACCTAAAAACTATACAAAACCTTAAAAAATAAATTGTACAAAACCACCCCTACACTAAAATATGAAAGTGTCCTCACTATCCTCTACCCCGTCCACCATGTCGAATTTATGAAATTACGTTTGATATCTAACTCAGGCATATCCATGACCAACAGAGCAATTTATCCAAAAACTACATTGAAAACAGAAAGGAGAAGGAAAGAGTTACCTCTCCCAGAAATCTGGGGGGATTCTGCTTCAATTTTCCGGCCTTGGATGAAAATTCTGAAGATCGGGCCGGAATTTTTTCTCTGATCGCTTTGAAATTTTTGTGGCCACCTCGTCTCTCTTTTAGGGTTTTATATCTACTCTTAGAACATGGAGAAGGATCTTGGGTTGATATATATAAAGGGTTTGATAATTTTGCACATAAGACCTTCAAAAAACAAGATTAGCATATAAAACCTAAAAAAATACATAAAACAAAAGTTAGTATGATACATAATATACAAAAAGGAGTTATGATTTTCTATTAAATATTCCGGCTCATGGAGAACCATGAACTTCTCCTCTTGATCATCATTCATTCCTAAAAACCGTTCAACCAAAGCTGTAGAAAGTCCAAAAATAAGAATTAAACCAATCAAATAATTTGTCAGCATACATATACGATTGGTAAAACATGATATAACAGTAAAGCTTGACATGTAAGATAAATGCAATAGGTTCTATAATATTACCGTGTTTAAATTTGCGCGAAGTAAATTGAGGTGGTATAGTTAGAACTTTAATAGATTGCAATTTACTCCTAGCAGCATGTGTTTGTATGACAGTATCTATGTGGTAACTAAGAACATCAAATTTTGAAGGGTTTAATTGATTGCAAATTGGATGTTCTCTTTTTACATGCAAAGTGTGCGAATGTGGTACATTTAATTCATTCAAAATCAAAAGTTCATTCTCAAAAAGTTCTTCAAAGCTTGACTCTAAATAAGAAATGTCATCAACCGGTCCTACATCTTAGCCCACAATCGTGAGTTCCTCCTTAAAAATTTCTTCAAAACTTCTTTTCCCAAAATAGCCCTCTTCAAAATTCAATACCCCCTCCTTATAATTTACTATTAGTTCTTCTTCAAAAATTCCCCCAAAACTACCGTCTATAGAATCAAATTCCTCCTCATAAGAAATTTCTTGAATTGCATTGACTTCAAGAGCTTGGTCATTTAGGTTACGAGGTTGACTACCTAAGTTAAAAATATTTAATTCAACTTTCATATTTCCAAAAGAAAGTTGCATTGATCCATTTCGACAATAAATTAAAGCATTAGACATGGTTAGAAAAGGTTGACCTATAATGACTGGAATTTGGTTCTTAGGGTTAGATACGGGTTATGTTTCTAGAATAATAAAATCTACAGGGAATATAAATTCCCCATATCTTAATCAATACATCCTGTATTTCACCCTTAGGCGTCTTGATAGATCGGTTGGCCAATTGAAAAGTTACTTTTGCGGGTCTAAGTTTACCCAATCCTAACTGCTCATAAACCGAAAAGGGAAGTAGGTTTACACTAGCACCTAAGTCAAGTAAAGCCCTATTGATGATCTTGTCACCTAAGTCAAGTATGATAACTTGTCACGGCCTAGAAATGGCACGTGACCGGCACTTGAATCACGTGAAATCTATAAGACCTCACCGTAACCCAAGTAAACCAAAAACCAGAAATCTAAACCATTTTTATAAAAAATAATAGAGGTGAAGTTTTGAAAAGGTTTATTAAAACGAAGTCAAGTTTGTTTTGAAAGTGTTGTTGTTTTAAAAGTGTAAGTAAAGTTTGATTGAAAATATTTTCGTCGTTTAAAAATCAGACAACATCTCTTTTGTAAATTTTGAAGAAAACCCCATATAATGCATATAATATAAATAAGCATCCCCAAACGGAAGCTAGCTTTCACGCCGAAACGGCAGAGCAACCATGCAGTAATATACGACGCCCAAAGCGAAGGATAGAAAGCGAAACCATAAACATAATAAAACCAATATCAAGTCGACTCCACACGAGTACGACACCCGAAACACATAAATATCTAAGTGTCGCTTCTAAGTCATAAATATACAAGTGGTCGATGGAGTTTTTATCTAGATCCAAGAGAATATACATATACAAGACGCGGTTATGATACAACCATGTAATCCACCAACCAACAGCAATCACCTGAAAAAGAAATGTGTCGGCAAGACGCTACTACTCCAAGCGGTCGGTCCTGCAAGAAACTAAGGCCAATGGGGCTGAGTTGCCAACTCGTGAGTAAAAAGATATCACGATACAGAAATTGAATTCATAACGACCTACCTATAGGTCATAACATATACTATCATAGTATGTGATAACATAGTTATATACAACAATATTAATAACAACGCGTCATATCGGATCGCGCGAACATCATCATCATATGGAAATATATCATCCATAACATCATCATCAAATGAGTGTACATCGACATTCAAAATCATCAACTGAATGTCCATCATCGACACTCGAAATCATCATCAATTCTGTCTTCAAACCCCGGATGACATCTTTCATGTTCAAGACTATCACTAGCGGTATCTTTCGGATATTCAACATGATCCAAACTATCACCGGTATCGATCAAGCTCGCTAGGCTCCTCGTACCTCCCTACAGACATCTTGCCAGTCGGTGTCGTACCGGACCCACCATGTATCCATAATCGGTTATCTCCTACCTCGATTCGGATATCATATCATGAATATTAGAAAACTCATGGTGGACATCAAATTATCATATCAAGAGAAAACCGCAATTTTTGTAAACATACACAAGTTTTATAAAAACGCATCCCGCGGCTTCCTAAATCCATGAAAAATATTAAGTTCCGAAGAATACATACATAATTCATCTTTGCCACAGTTGGCAGCAATCGTATACGAATATCCATGGTAATGATATTTGTATATCAAAATCAGCAAGTATCATGCATACTAGCACATATAACTAAAACACGAATGAGTATGGCAGTTGCTACTGTGTCAAGATAGTACTAATGATGTGTAGTGTAATATATACGTTTGTGATCGTACAACATGGTAATCATCAGTAGTTGTGTAATCGTTCTATCAAGTGTATTCGTACAAGAATAGCTGTCGATTTCTATCGGAAAAATCAATATCATAATCGTCAACAATGCATCATGCATCTTCCTTCAGTTGATGATTAGATGCACGGATATATCAATCAATCACATATATATAACGAAGTCATAATAGACAGCATTTACATCAACATGGATATAATTTAGTATGGCAATTCTACAGTGTCATGACAGTACCAATTATGTATAGTGTAGCATGCGCGTTTGTGATTTGTGCTACATAGCAATCATTAGTAGTTGTGCAGTGTTTTATCAGTATATTCATATAAACATGGCAATTTTAAACTAGCATACGAAGCTAATTAGAACTAATGGTATAAGCGTAGCGTATATAATAAAGTAATCGAAATGTGAGCGTATAATGAGTAAAATAATCATAACGTGAGCATTATAAATAGATAATTACTTACGAGCTATACAATTATAGTTTAAAATAGAATGAAACCTTGCTTTGGAAATGAGGAGGCTGCAATGTTTTTAAAATAGATATTCAGTATGGAATCTCATATCGTACGATCTCAATCCAAATATCCAATCTCAATCAGTACCGACCTCAAGTCGTGTACGCAAATACATAGCTCATATAGTACGGACATCTAGTCACGTACGACATATATCATTAATCATATATACTTATATATAGCCTACTAGTTATGAATTATAGACAAACTACATAGTTATAGCCTACGTATATGAGTTACGAGCTATAGACTAAATTATAGTTATAGACTAAGCATACGGGTTTCGTTTATATGTTTTCTAACATAACATTATAGACTAGGTATACGAGTTACATGAATATAAGCTATGAGTTATATTAAATAATGTGTTCTACTTAATTGGTTTCGAGGGTGTTATACGTCATCCACCCGACTTCCCCGTAGATAAATCTAATCATCGACGTGTCTCGAACTAGTTGAAACCTACGACGCCTCACCCTTCCTCGCTGTCTCGAAAGTCCTCATGATTGAACCTACAATAGAAACAACAACGCAAATCGTATAAAAGTCTATACCGATATCGGCACAAACGATTTAAGCGCACATAGGCTAGAACATATGGCCAACACGTGCCATCCGTGTCCAACTGCGTAGAACTACCCTCGACATCGTCATTTAAATGTGAAGTAAACGAATCAAGATTTAGAAACCCAAAACTCAAGTTTAAAAGCTTAAAAACATCGGAAATCTCACATAAAACACTTCCAGATTTTACTATAGGCAATCTGGGAGTTTTTGGTATATAAAATAGGCTTAATTAACATAATAGCGAGTTATAGTAAAAATTCCAGAGCCTAACTTGGAAGTGGGGCCGACGGGGGATAGGATTAGTCGGACAAGGAAAAGAATAAGGTGCTCGTGCTTTGTGTAGGTGCTTAGAATAGTTTAACTAGCTCAAAACAAGCTATCAAATATTTTTCAGAGGTCATGATTTGCTCCAGCAGAGACTTAAACTCTAAAACATCATGGAAAATTCTAGTTTTGAAATCTTAAATCCATTTTAAAACTTTAAACACTTTACAAGCAAGAATTCTAGCATCAAAATACTCTCAACTATCCCAAACAAGATATAAACACCAAGTAAACCACGCTAGATCCATCACTACTAGTGGATCATTTCAAAAACCCTAACTTGAAAGAGTTCAACCCCAAAAATACCATTTTAAAGTAAAAACTATACTTTTTCCATGTCCAAACACTTTAAAATATGTAGAACTTGGTGAAAGGAGTGATCTTTACCTATTGGAGTGGGAAAAAGTGAAGATCCAAGCTATTGATGAAGCTTTAAGGGTTTGAGAGGTTGAGAATGACTCCACTTGAAGTCTTGGGGGTTCAAATTGCAATTCTTGGTATCAACCATGAATTTTGATGTAGAAAAGCTAGGGTTTTAGTGGAGGGAATTTGGATGTTTAGGGGTTAAAGATATTTTTGAGAGAGAGGAGAAGATATTTTGGAGGAGAGAGAATGGGATGGAAAAAATGAGAGGATGAGGAGAGAGGAGCGTGAGGATAAGGGTAGGAGTGAGCCTGGGAAAAGCATGCCCCACACACACTCTCTCTCTATCCAAATAAATCTATCAATTAACACTAAAATCCCATATTTTTTCCTAACACAAAATATTTGCCATTTTCAAAATATATCACATTTTTCAATTCTCAAAAATAAATATACATACATATACTAATCTACGAAAACCCAATCCATACTTGGTGTTATTTCCGTAAAACTCATAATATCCTTATTTAAATTATAAAATAATATTTATAATTTTCAAAATATTATAATATCCCCCACTTAAAGAAATTCGGTTCCCGAATTTAAATTTAAATCCAAATCTTAAAACATTTTGTCCAATTATATCAAATTAAATCAACGGGGCTCCGAAATCCCACACAAGCTAGAAATATCATTACGCAACGCGTACGAATGAAAACAAAAGTGTGAAACTCATATAACTGAAACTCTAGCAAATGCTCACACAAGTTATGATGCAAAGTGCAAAGTGCGAAATCAACCGTTTAAATCAAACATACGACCAAGAACAAACATAATCAAAGCTGTAATACATATATAGCATGTATCCACGTGAAATCATATAGAGTAGTCAAAAGATGTATATATGTAAATTCCTTTCAAAATAGCCGTATGATGTGTATATCAGGGCACAAGTAGCGGACATTAATTTGTGAAGAAGTAATCATTTCATTTAAGATATACGTCCCGCCTTTTGAAAATGATTTAAAGGGTTTTCATTTAAAAGATTCTTGTGTCGGTCGTAAACACGTAGAAAATAATGAGACTATATCTCCTTTGAAAAGCTCTTTAATAAATATCGATATATGAAAATAATATTTCAGGTACTGACTCTTAGACCAATCTTGTTCGGTTACTATAAACATAATATATCTCATCCAAAGTGCTATGCATGAAAACGAAATCAACCTCAATAGGTGTGCATGAAAACCAAACTACGTGCGACGGGTGTGCACGAAAACATCATAGAGTGCAACGGGTGTGCACGAAATCATAAATCAAGTGCAACGGGTGTGCACGAAAACATCATGTGCAACGAATGTGCATGAAAACAACAACATGCATCTAGTATGCACGAAAACATCATGTGCAATGTATATGCACGAAAACGTGCATCGGGTGTGCACGAAACAATATCAATCAAGTGCAACGGATGTGCACTAAAATGAAATCAAGTGCAAATGATGTGCACGATATGTTCTTGAGAATCAAAGATTCAGTATACACACGAAAACATCAATCATGTGCAACTGGTGTGCACAAAACATCAATCAAGTGCAACTAGTGTGCACGAAAACATCAATCATGTGCAGTTGATTTGCACGAAAATCTCAATCAAGTGCAATTGATGTGCACGAAAACATCAACATGAAACTCAATCATCAAAATACAAGAGCCAAAACAACCGACATCGAAGTATTCCTTCTTCAATATCGAAAGTATGATACTAGGATCACTAAAACACAAATCAACACAACCGACATTGAAGTATACCTCCTTCAATGTCGATAGGTGCCGGAGCACCCGGAGCTGGCAGAGCAAGGACTCCTACTTGCCTTCTGCGCATGGTCCAGCATCCTATGCCTTTGGGTCCTCATCCTTTCTACGGACCACCAAATCTATGGCCCCTCGATACAACCGTCTGGTGAGGAGTAAAGATGGAAACAATCCCGCTCTAACGTCTCTTGGGACACCTTCTGGCCAAATGACCTAGCCTCCCGCAAATATAACATGTCAACGACAACGGCCTCTGGCCTTGTGGATATGTCACGACCCAAATCGCCATGTAACCGACACTTAGATGACGCGACATCTAAAAATGTCGACGCGATCTAAGTAAGCTAAAAACTAGGATATAAACTTTTTAAAAGAATAAAGAAGGTGAAGTTTTCAAAAAAAAGTATTTAACATGAACAAAATTTTATTTATAAGTATTGTTTGTTTTAAAACATGTCTTGAATCTTTTGAAATAGGGTTGAAAATGTTTTTGTCATTAGAAATTTCGGCAGCACCTCCTTTGTATGTTTTGATAAAAACAAGTATATAACATATAAATACAACGACATCCCCACTTGGGAGCTATCCCAACGCCAATCGGCAGAATCAAAACCACGCAGTTAATATACGACACTTAAAAGTGAAGAATCATAAGCAAATGTTGGGTTTTGCCGGCGCCCCGGCCATCAAACCATGGCCAAATGGAGAACAAAAATTTTCAAAACTTTGGCGCAAACAAAACCCGCGCAAGATCGAACCAAAAACCCTATACTAGTAATATGTAAACTAGGAGTTAGATTGTTATATCTAACGGATCGTGTCCTTCGGTCTTCTAACATTTCCAAGCTTCTTGAGGTGTTACGGATCGGATTTGGTTGCCGGTCTTTCGCCATCCATGATGATCCACCCGAGGGAAACGGTGCAAGCTCCAGCCCACCTAGCGAGGCAACCGACGCTCCAAGGTTGCTAGCAATGGAGAATGGAGGTGTAGGATTATCTCACTATTGTTTTTCTCTGATCACAAATGCTTAAAGAGCAACCCTAGAAGATGAAGGAGGTGAGGAAACATGTGACATGAGCAACTAAGGAAAATATGCAAAGTGTTTTTCTCTAAGTAAGAAAAATGAAGCAAGTCAAGAAAAAAATGAGCAAGGCATGTAGGAAAAAAAATGGTGGCTGCCTCTCTCTTTTTTTTCATCATGCACACACAAAAATATCTCTTTTCATTTAACTAATAAACAAATGCAAACCTTACCTCTTTACATGTTTTGCATTGTTCATGCCATGTCACCCCCTCCACTTCATTTGTAAAACAAATGATTTTCTAAAAAAGAAAATCATACAAAATGAGGTGTCCATCATCTAGAAGCTATTCTGTATAAATACGGAATACAACCCGGTATACGTATCGAAATACATATACGCATATTCATACAAAAATACGAATAGCCAAGAGAGAAAATGAATAGAGAACAATAATACTAGAATATATATATAAATACATATATAAATTATTAAATCAAAACCTGATTTAATAATCCGGCTCAATCCTAAGCCGCTAGTATTATCGACCGTCTGATTAAAGTCTATACAGCCGTACACATATTTAATCGGACACTTGTATGTACCAACATACGTCATCTACACCATATCACCTGAACCGTGAAAACCCTCTGTATTGGACTCTAAAGACTCGTCAATACGCTGGCAGTGGGTTTAACCACAAGCACGTCAGCGGCACTAGCTGTACGTAACGGCTACCCAGGTATTGAGCGAAAGGAAGACCGACGAGCAAACTCATCCGTACCCCTACTGAGCCTGACAGTGACAAGCTCCATACAGTCTGGTCCGTTCGTCTTTGAATATAGCATATCGAGTGGGGTGGATAAAGTCAGACCCCTAATAACGCGATATTTAGTGTCGGTATGAAGCCTATCACCACCTGAGAAACTACCGATCCTAGATCAGTAATTCTTGACTACCTTGGCCAAGGATTTCTGGTGATAGCCACCCATGCACTCCGCGACATCAACCCCCAATACCGGGAAAGACGAATCCCCATACGATCCACTCACTGCCTCCATATGGCTTGGGACTGTACCCACTAAAACCTGTTTGCATGACTCCTTTAAGCCGTGGTAGGGTAGTAATCAAAGCACAGTGAGAACTCACACGAGACAAATGACAATCTCAGGTCGATAGACTAACCTGTACACATGTCGCCAGGGAACTGCTATCTGACAATAGATATAATACCAACTAGCATGTTCTTGGCGAGTCCATCTGGTGTACTCATAACCCAATGAGCACCTGTATACATCTTAGGTGAACCAACTAACATCAATGGCTTGTGAGAACGGCCACCGCCCCTCGTCGGGGTCTCGATTCGTATACACTAGTCTACTCTTGGAGTATCGATACCCAGTCTCGAAACTCCCACGACTAGAGACACTTTAAGAATGTGCTTATAGACCACCCAGCTCCCACGTATATGATCGCCATCATACTGTTGGAAGCCAAGCATGAATCCTATGGGCTCTATCAACATGTAATAGTGATCTGTAATGTCACCTAAAGCATGTACACGATGATAAAGACAAACCAGATAGCATGCTATCATCTCGAGTAAGACTGTTCTACCGGTATAGGTCCTCCCTCAATCATTACAATCACCTGCCTGCGATCCAATAATTGACTTGAGGGCACTATAGCCAACAATCTCCCACTTGCACTTAAGGCTAATTATTGCGGTGTCGCATACTCACAGCCCGTGTGATACCGAACACCTAACTTCTTTACTAATCAGTTTCACAAAGCTCGTTTTTAAGACTATTGCGTTCGAGAAATAGCCTCAGTGAGTGGATCTACTCCAATGTTTCTTTCTATGTTTCTCTTTATCTCAAGTTCGCGGAGAAAGCCATCTCCCGAAATGAGCAATACTTGTCTTAGAATATGTCTGGATATCTGATGGGACTTAGTTCACAAATGAACTCCAAATCCAGCAAACTTCTTAGACTGTATCATCCACTAAATTTAATAAGTATCCTCTTGGACCTCCTGTCAAAACAACTGCCCCTCGTTAAGAGGGAAAACTTATAACTCTGACAGTCACTCTGTCATCCAGGTCACCTTGGAAGCCTGGAATGATAACCGTCTCCTGAAGGAGGCTGCTGTTACTATATCCCTAGAACATCTACTTATGTTCATAAATTGGTTCCGAACGTTTCTCCAGGATTGGATTAATATATAAACTTATTGCAGCTAGTGCAAAAACAACATCTGGTGTGGTACTTGAAATCTCATGATTGACTCAATTGCCTAAGCAAGTGATATGCCAATCATGCACATCCCTTTCCCCTTTAGTCTATAAGACACCTTTAGAGAGGGTGACTCCATCACCTGCAGGTACACTACCATGCCAGGAGTCGTCCATTCTAAAACACCTTTAGAATAGTGTCAAAGTACCCAGATTGGGAAACTACCCAAATCTAGATAAAAAAAACCATAGATCTAGTAACCAGAATGCCTGATATAATATCCATATCCTATGTGGAGAAACCATTGTGTGACAACCAAAGTATAACCGATCGTAGTATAGGAATTTCACTTCCTACAAAGTGTATGTCATCCAAATACTAGGACATCACACCCTACTACCTTCTTACCAGATCCTTCTCCTATTCCGATGAAGTCAAATCTTATGATTGTCACATCAAAAATAGATGATCTATCTCCGCTACAGTTGCTTTAGTCTATAAATATACATAAGCTACTTATCCACTATGCTTCCGCTGCTCCCATTGACTACAACAACCCTCTGGCAGAGTCACATACAAGTGCACTTCTAAAGCTAGTTTAGAACGACGCTATACTCATCCTCATGCCGGGTTTCATAGTCTAGAACAGTAGTAATGGCAAGTCTGGGTAAACAAGAATCTCCCTGTCACCGTCTTTGAGGATACCTAAGTACCTCTCGGGCGCCTGAGGTTGCCCACCATATCTGCGGAGTGGCTAATGGAATGTCAAACCCAATTGAATCTTTAGGTTCTATTAAATTTTCAGTAATCGTTTGTGGTTCTGGAATCACTTGCAGTTCTACCATACTCCTACTACTGTTTTATGAAAAAGTCCATTTTATTCAAACTGTGGTGAGTCAAGAACAATATCACTATTGATCTTTCAGATGGTAGAAAGTTAACCCTCATCATAGCCCGGAATAACCCACAAACTGCCATTACAGAAATGTGCCTAGAGTTATCCAGAGTCGGGTTTTAAGTATAAGCCGGACAACTCCATATACCTTAACATCGTTAAAATATGAACCAGTCTATATAAAATATAGAAACAGAGGCACTGATTTAATTGGAACCAGATTCAAATCATGCAGCTGTCTCCAGTGCATGTCAACCAAATGGAAGGAGGCCGATTAACATTATTCAACTAGGAGTGCATCCAGATATGAGTAACCTGAAAGAGAAGCAAGTTCTCAAAAACCATTACTATCAACTGAATACCAAATACAAGTATCTAAATCTTCGATCACCTTGAAGAATCCTGATACTTGCACCACATGGTTCTCTACTTTATTATTGTACCTATAACTTCTCAAAACTTGGACCTTATATTTTTACGAAATACTTGTCTAAAAGCTAAAGAAGTCATAAGTAAACAGAATATAGTACGAGTACCAACCCCTCTGTCCTAATTGACACTGGACAACATACAATACTTTGTATAAATCCCATGAGTTGAATAACTCAAACCCTGTACGTCGTAGGTTGAAAACTGTACTATGGTTAAGAAGAATTACATCGCTGTTTAATGCTCCTTACCCAATCATCAACTGATATAGGTAAATGTCATGGACATAATTTCAAAAAGTTATATCTCACTTTATAAAATAAACGTACAGATATATCAGTTTGAAACTGATGCATAACTACGGATATTCAAAACCAAATATTTGCCGTCCGGCAAAAACCCAGGTGATTTCCTCAATATCACCAATTACAACGAATTCCGATATAATGAGGATATAATCACCTAATTCCCAATAACTTACTCCCACTCATCATCTGTAAAACCATACAGATGTGAGAATCAAACCTGGTAAATACATACCCTGGAGTACGGATCTAAATGGGAAATCAGTTTTCAATTAACAACGCATAGTGAAACTGAAATATTAAAATGTTTCGAAGGGGTAGCCGGGTATTCCTAGTAATGCCTCTTCCAGTAACCAGATTCATGACTATAACCGTATATTTCCTTGCCATATCTCCAATCGCTCTATTTGTCTTTACTTATTACCTTTTGTAAATTGATTGTTACAAAAGAGTGTGTTTGTAGAATAACCGCAATCAATAACGGTGTCGCGTGTAGCTAGACCGAGATGAGTACGGGTCGTCCTCAGGGAAACGTTGAATCTTTTACTCTTACTTTAGATGTGTTGAAAAAGAGAGGAGGGATAAAAAATATTGTAGAATGGTTTCTAGATCTACGCTAAGCACTAATGCAAAATATATATCTAGATTATTTATGGATGTAGTTAATATAAGAAGGGGCTTGTAGGGTTCGTTAGGATTTAGTAGTTATGGATGATTAATTAAAAATTACCCTTTTTATCCTTTAATAGATTTAAAACTATAACGACAGTGATGCATGTAGATTAGGGTTTCTGAAGGGAAAAGGAATCCCACTCTTAACCCCTATCTCGACATGGAACTCCATTCATATCTAGCCTTTACCAAAACAATCATTAATCTAATCTCTAATCGCGGTCGAGACTAACAATGAATTGGTAGCGCGCCTGATTAGGATGTTAATGATTCTTTTGGTAAAGTTTATAAACTTTATAGGACTTAAAAAGAGTTTAAGCATTTTCATCATCCATTAAGCTATCCTAATCCTAGGAACCCTAACAAGCGGAGAATTACTCGCGCATGTTGGGAGAAGAGATGGAGAGAGAAATGATAATGAAACTACAAAGAAATAGAATAGGAAAAAGAACTACCTTTATTAATCAACAATATTCATTACACTTTGATTCCTTAGAAAATGACTACAAATACTAGTTTGCTTCTCGATCTCTTCTACGGAGGTAGATGAACCGTTGATGATCAACCTGGATACGTGAGCTGTCTTGGACTTCGTGATCTCGTCGGCTTGATGATTTTTCCAAGAGGCTATCGGCCTTTATTTATAGTCCTAAAGGCAGAAACTTAGCTTCCTAATTTGGAAGCAAGTAGTTAGTATCCAACAGAAAAAATCCCATCTCCTAAGTCTTCAAAACCGCGGCGGATCCGCGGCCAATAGGGGGGTTTGGCCGCGGATCCGCTGCTAAGTATGAGGATCATTTGGTGATTTTTCTGGAGCTTCATCTATATTGCCATGTGGTGATCTTTTGAATCTCAGAAGCTGAAAATCTTCTCGTAGTTACTGCCAGACTTGATTTCTTTAGTTTGCTTTCTTAATTAGGCAGGTTTGCTTTAACAACTTTGATTCCCTTGATTTTTAGCCCTGAAAAATTCTGCACAATCTCAACAAATAATATTAGTGGAGTTTTGTTTTATTGAGATATTAATTTTAACATTAAGATTTGGTCAATGATATCTTTGCATACATTTTCCTACAAAATGTTACTTATAATATATCAACATATGAAAAATAGTATTTTTACAGATAAACCCTCATATGTATCATATATTATAATAAACACCTTTTCTAGTATAGAAATAGTAGGAAAAATGTAATAACAAATGTGCAGTTTTATCAACTGAACAAATACCCCCAAACTTATCTTTGATCGTCCCGAGCAAACTAGTTTATTCAAAAGAAGAAGAAACAGAAAGAAGAAAACTAAGCACACTTTCGTAGGCAAACACGATTGCACTGAGCACGTGCAACAAGCCGTTAAACCTCTAGGTGTCCCTAGTAGGAGGAGTGTTGTCTCCTGAGGGTTTTCAGCGGATTACACCCACAAAATCCTATAATAAAAGAGAGATGGTGAAATTTACATATAAAGATAAGAATCATAAAAGAAAGACTTTGAAAATAAGAGTTTCCAACTAATACTAGCTTTTCAATTGTCATGAGCCCTATCTTAATAGTCATGAAAAGATGTTAGAAATCACATCATCCCTCAATAAAACATCATCTTATTCTTGATTCCTACCTTTCATCCAAACATTGATCATATAACCCTACGTGTGTGTAAAGAACATCCCTACACTCGGAGAATTCAATTCAAGCTATCATACTCTTGTCCATCTACCTCAGTACTTTTTAATTTGATGAATATTTAGATTTGCTCACACATTTTCATGTGACCGTTAATACTTCTTGAGGTACTAACCGACCTATTACTTATGTACTTGCTGATTAGGTGATAGTATTTTCCTTGTCTTGCACCACCTAAGGCACTAGTTGGTCTAAGGCGCTTAGCAGTAACTCCCAGACCAGTTGGTCTAAGGCACTAGGTGATGAAGCACCCTCGCTATATTTTTTTATTGCTGCCTTGGCTATAACAAAACCAGTGTTCATTTTTCTTTTCACCATTTATATATTTTCTTCATTTATTATTTCCTTTATACTTTGGCTTTTAGACAAGAGCATTTCAAGGTATCCTCTACTATCCCGAGTTTCAAGACGTGTGTAAGTGCATATAGTAGAGTATCAACATTCAAATGTTTGGTTTCCAGAATAGAAACTATTTTTCAGACTTATTTTTATTCTCAGATTAGTGACTTCCTTCATCTTACTAACCTTTAGGACAACAGCTCATAACTACTTATTACCAGTTCGTTTGAGAAAACTTCTAATTTTCTTGGTTTTCTTAAACTATTCCTATCTTTTGGATGTAATTTTTCATTTTCTACTCTTTTGTTATAAAAGAATTTTTTTTTAAAATTTTTGAAAATGTTGTGCTTATACAAAGTATGATGCAATTTGATGTGTAAATAAGCACAAAGCCCCCCCCAACCTGTTTACAGCAGTGTCCTCACTGATGTTATCCGTTAAGCTCAAAAACCTGTAGACTTGGGAGGAAATTATTAATGGGGGCAAGAATATATGAAAGTGAAAATCCTCCCCCAAACTTATTTTTGGCTCACAATTTTGTAAAATTCATTTTCTTTCAAGAGCCAAAATATCCCCCCCCCCCAAACTTGAGTTAAACTATGTTAATCTTTTAAAATCACATGAGGGGGTTAAGGTTATTGGTCAATGCCAAGCTTTGCAAAGACCGAATGTCAACACCGACCATTCAAAAATTTTATCGATGAAGCACCAAGGTTGGTGGAAGAACATGTCACCTTTCGACGTGATGAAGTGGGGAGGTGATAAGAGGTGTAATGGAAAAGGATTGCATCTCAATTTAGAGAGACGACACAGTGATAGTAATGATGGATTACTCGCATTATCATGATTGTCCAGAAGAAGGGGTGGAGGTTCGATTTCTTTATCTTGGAGTTGATTCATCTCAACACCCGTATCTTTTAAAAATACGAGTTCATCAGCGAAAATTTCCTCGAAGCTTTCGTCGATACCCCGAAGAATAATATCATCAGAAAAAATGGGATGATCATCAGACTCTATAAAAAGTTCCTCATCAGCGTTAGATGTTGACCCGGACAACTCGGTGGAAGAGTCCATGTCAAGCAACAACATATGAAAAGAGTCAGAATTATGAGGTTGATTAAATTCGCTGCTGTCGACATCCATTAATTCGACAGAACACACATGAGCATAGGGTTCGGAGGGTCTACTCCTAACTTGTAAATGTTAAGCTCAATTGACTTCTTTCCAAAGGATAGGGTCATAGAGCCTTTTCTACAATTGATTACTGCGTTGGAAGTGGCCAAAAATGGTCGACCGAGTATCACCGGGATTTGATTGCGTGGCTTTGCCACAGGTTGTGTATCAATAACGATAAAGTCCACAGGAAATATAAATTCCCCGACTTTGATTAACACATCCTCTAGCTCACCCCTAGGTTCGGTGATAGATCGATCGGCCATTTGAAGAGTGCAATGCGCAGGTTTTAACTCTCCGATCCCTAATTGCTCATAAACAGAATACGGAAGCAAGTTAACATAGCACCTAAATCGAGTAGAGCACGATTGATATTTTTACCCCCAATGGAAATAGAAATTGTAGGACTTCCGGGGTCCTTTCGTTTCTTGGGTAGTTTTTGTGTAAAAGCAGTACTCACATTACTCGCAAGGAAAACTTTTTAGGTACTTGAACTTTTCTCTTCCTAGTGCACAAGTCCTTTAGGATTTTCGCATTTGACGGAACTTGTTGAATAGCATCTAGGAGAGGAATGTTTATGTTAACTTGCTTAAAAATTTCCACAATCTTCTCCATTTGTAGACTTGGTCTGTTGCCTCTTAACCTGTTTGGATAAGGTGCTTTATCAATAAGGGTTTGGTCCAACATTGGAGATGATTGTGGGGATGGAGTGGATCCCAGAATTGGAGTGGTATTGTTTTAGGTAGATTCGAGGAAATGGACGAAGGGTTCGAGCCTTGGGGAAAATGGAGAATAGGCTCGGATGAAGGTGGGAGACTAGACGAATTAGGGAAAGAAGAAGAAGCTGGGGTATCATTCGTGTCACTAACATCATCACATTGTTCACCCACTCAGTTATTCAGCACTTTTTCCGATCTCAACGTAGTAACAGCACTCACATTATAACTTTGTGAGTGGCCAGGATTAGGTATGGGTTGAGATGGGAGTTTCCCTTTCTCTCTCGCACTCATTGCGGCGTTTAACTGTGCAAGTTGGTTTTCTATTGATTTAATACTTTCGCCGTGGGAGGCGGAATCTTGCTTTATGGTATCTATAGAAGACTTCATCTCAGCCGACATTTGAATGGTATGTTTCATAAACATATCCAAAGTTTGTGCGAGTGAAGATTTGTCAGTACCGGCCACTTGTGGTGTAGACGTGTTGGCCGGATTTTGAAAATTTTGTGACAGAAAGGGGAGCTGACTTTGTGGTTGTGGTTGCTGTGGAGGAGGTCTTTGATAATTGCTTTGGAACTGATTTTGATTTTGGGGTTGGTTTTGGTTCCAAGCAAAGTTAGGATGATTCCTCCATCCTTGATTGTATGTGGAAGAATAAGGATCGTTTCTAGGTCACTGCTGAAAAGCAGCATTAGTTTGAAACGATGTATTCATAGGACATTCTTCCGTTAAGTGTGAAGGATCTGAACAGCAACCACAGACGGTTTTGGGAAGCGTAACCTGATTTAGGGAGACTGATGAGAATCTGTTCTCAATAGCGTCGAGTTTCTTCTGTATCGCTGCCATTTCGGCTTTTACTGTGATGGAAACATCGAGCTGGTGAACACCTCCCCTAGATGAAGGTGGTCTTACGCTTTCCCACTGCAAAGTGTTTTCAGCGAGATCTTCCAGATATTTCCACGCTTCACCGTCATCTTTAGATATGAAATTGCATTGACACATTGTTTCAAGCATCTGCGTTGTTGCTGGATTAATGCCCTCATATATAATTCGACATAAATCCCATCTTTGTATTCCATGATGAAGACATTGGACAAGCAGATCCTTGAAACGTTCAAAGCACTTCCAAAATGGTTCATTGGGAAGCTGGGTGAACTGGTTGATCTCGCTCCTAATATGGGAAGTCTTATGGTTTGGGTAAAACTTCTTAAGAAATGCAATTACGAATTCATCCCAGCTAGTGATAGAGTGTGCGGCAGTATTATAAAGCTATTTTTCTGCCAAATCGCACAGAGTGAATGGGAGAAGACGCAAGCGCATAGCATCCACAGTCAATTATGAAGTACCCATCATTGTGCATACGTTTTCGAATTTGGTGATGAAAACGTACGCATCTTCAGACTCAAGCCCGTGAAATTTGGGCAACAGATTGATGTAGTGGAGTTTAATTTCAAAAGTATTCCCGTTAGCTGGTGGAATGGATAGACAAGTAGGAAGGGGACCACGGATAGGATAGCATCTCTCTTGGAGAGAGATGCGCGGTGGATTCTGCTCACCTACGGGCGGTGGCAGCGCGGTGTTATAATCTGATGGAGTGCCGTCCATCTCGGTCGTGATGTGTGGTGGGGGAAAAGAAGATGAAGAAGCACCGACTTCGGAGTCGATAGCAGGAACGTGGACAAGACGGGCACTAGGATCCTGTGTCCAGCCGAGCATGCACTAAGCGGGTTTAGTGCAAGTGGCAGCGTGTGTGTGATTTAAAATTGGTTTGTTTTGACAAAAAGTGGGACTCAAGACAAATCACTCTAAAATACATAAACAACCCTAGAACTAAGGTTACCTAGGTCCAGTCTCTAGACCGCTCCTAGACTTCCAAAGGACAAGCCGCAGGATCAATCCTCTACCGCCTCTTTACTACTCTTGTAGCCAGATAAATGCCAGGTGAGTGGGAGGCTCCCCACTACGAAAGTAGTGGTCCTAATTAAGTAACCACTCACCTCAGACACACTTGCCTAGACACCACAAAAGTAATGCGGATAAGCGATAGATTACCCACGACCTTCCTCTGTCCTTATTGAGCGCGACAGTCCTTAGAGTCTGGTCTAGATATTTTTTAAATTAATATAGGGTTGATGCAGATACTCGGTTTGTGATTTGTGGGGCTTAGGAAGGATGATGAAATCCCCACCTAATCTGGATTTGGTCTTTGCCCCTTAAATTCCGTATTAAAATATGCAAAACAAAACCAATCACAAAACTTTGCAAAAAGGTTTTTTTAGCGGTGATATTTTGCAAAGAATCCTGCAGAAAATAGATTTTATTGGATTTGAGAGGAGAGAAGAAGAGGTTAGAATCTTACCAGAGAAGACTGAAGCCCTAAACCCTCTGTTGTGCCGCGTTTCCGCCACCACAAGGGTGTTTTCGCCGCGGATCCGCCCCGTGGCAGAGGGTTTAGGTGATGATTTTTACTAGGTGTCCTTCTATACTCCTCCGGATCTCAATGAATGTTTCTGTCTCCTGTTTCCTCAAGTCTTTGACTCTAGATCTCCTTGCAAAATTCACACAATAATCGTTAAATATGCGATTCGCTGTTTTGTTTTAATTATGATATGAATTGAATAAGAATTCAACACAAATATTAAGAATAAAAAATATTACGCACGTATCCCCGGAAACGGCGCCATTTGATTGTTACGAAAGAGTGTGTTTGTAGAATAACCACAATCAATAACGGTGTCGCGTGTAGCTAGACCGAGATGAGTACGGGTCGTCCTCAGGGTGTTAGTTATATGTATGCCCTAGAGGCCATTGCTATACATAGGATGTATATTGCAGTGGATGCTGGGACATATATAGGGAGGACTTTCTTGCTCGACATGATAGTATGCTATCTGGTTGCTCTTTACCTTAACGTGTACACTGATTGTCTCTCTGTTACATGTTGGTAAAGCCCTTAGGATGTGTACTTGACTACCTGGACTATGATGAGGATCATACTAGTGGGGACATGGTAGTCCATAAGTACATCCTTCAAGGTCCCTAGTCGTGGGTGTATCGAAACGGGGCATCGATATACCAGAGTAGACTAGCGTATACCTTCTCGACCCATATAGATGGGCGATGGATGATCCCATATCCATTGGTGTTTGACATCAGAGATGATATACGGGTGCTCAGTAGAGACTGGGTACACTGGACGGACTCGCCGAGAACTCCCAGATGGTATTATACCTTACGTCAGATGGCAGTTCTCTGGTGACACTGGTACAGAGTAGTCTGTTGACCCGAGATCGTCATAGAGTCTTGTGTGGTTCCCACTGTGCTTTGATTTCCACCTTACCACGTCCAAGAGGGCATGCAAAACGGTGGTTTTTGGGTACAGTCCCGAATCACATGGAGGCAATGAGCGATAGGAGGGGATTCGTCTCTCCCGGTATAGGGGGTTGATGTTGCGCTGTGTTCGATTGGCTATAGCAGGAAATCCCTGGCTAGGGTTGCTGAGATTTACTGGTAAGTGTTACCAGCAGTTTCTCGAATTGTTATAGACCTCATATCAACACGACTTATCAAGCTATTGGGGTCTGACGTTTACCACCCCTAGGCGAGATATGCGACATATCAGACGATCAGACCGGACTGTACGGTAAGTGTTACTGGTTGGATTCACTGGAGTGTGAGTGGGCTTGCTCGTCGATCTTCTGATCGCTCAATACCCGGGTGGCCGTTACGTTTAGCAGAACGCTTGCGGCTTGTGGGTGTTTGATATGATCATCACCTGCTGCCGGCGTATTGACGAGTCTTTAGAGTCCTACACAGAGGTTTCCTGGCTCAAGCGAAACGAAATAGGAGCGCATATGAGATATGTGCGGGACCGAGAATAATGCGTGTATGTGATACCGTATTCCATTCTCGCGATAAATGTATCGAATGGTTGTATGCGATATAACCTAGTTATCGAATCAAGGATTGATTCGATAAATCGATACATTGGATATTAGTCGGTTATATGCGATATGACCGGATCATTAAATCAAGTGTTGATTTAATGATTTAATGCATAATTATATATATTTAATATATTACTTTGCATTAACTAGTATCGGTTCACTTAAGATGGATTTTCTCACTCGGATGTGCACATTGTATATGTGATATATTTTGTGCACTTGATTGTATCATGTTTGATGATACATGTTAACTTGGTCAAGTGTAAAGATTAAACCATGGTTAGTTAATGGTTAGGGTTTTCATTTATTCTTTCATTTATCTTTTAATTTGGATTAAAAGAAATGAAAAGAGAAAAGAAAAACAAAAGGGTTTCTTTCATGAAGCTTGTTGAAGCTTCATGAAGGTTTGACCAAAGAAACCCTTTTGTCTTCATCTCATTAACCCTAACCATTCATTTAACTATAGTTAGCTCTCTACACTTTACCATGGTTACAATTATGATAAGAATTCATTTTCCTTTCAATTTTTAAATAACTTATCATAATATCATCTTCTTCTTCTTCATCTTCTTAAAAGAAGAAAACCTTGGATCATCAACGGTGATTGATGAAAAAGAGTGAGAAATCCAATTCTAAAGTGAACCCACTTCCTATTTCTTCATCTTCTACCTCTTGCCAAGTAGTAGAGTGTGTTTTCTTCACAAGTTTCATGACTTGGTGAAGTTGGAGCTTGATCTAGCGATGCCTCGACGTAGATCATCTTCGGCATCGTAGTCGATGACCTAGCCCGTCCATTCTCCGATGAAGCCGACACTAGAGCCCGGGATCCGATTTGTACAGCGGAGAGGACTTCATCACGGAGCCGTGGAGGTGGAGGACCGGATCTACAAAGTTTGTATTTCCGCACTCTTAGTTAAAGTAGTTAACTAGTTGCTTTGTCGCCTAAACTTCTAGCCAACGATCCGTATTAGGGTTTCTCGGCACCCATAAAATTTGAAATTGGCATAGTTGATGCCTTGTGAGACCTCATTAGAGTGCCTAGGAACCCTACAGTGGTATCAGAGCCTAGCTAGAGCCTTAGGCGAAGTCTAGACGCAGTTTGAAACCCGATCGATCGAAATCCCTAACTCCAAATTGCTCTCTGTCCTTTTTTGAAAATTGTGGATTTTTTAGAATTAAAAATATGCAGAAAACTCAGCAGGAATTTCTAAGAGTTACTGTAAAATTCGAGTGTCCAACTCCACCATAGTGCGGCGGAACCGCGGCAATAGCATGGCTATTGCGGCGGTTCCGCGGCCAAAATGGCTTATTGTTCAAAAATTTTTACACAGTAATTCTTATATAACAGTGCTGGTTTTTCTGGGAATTTTTAATATTTATTCAAGAGTTGAATTTTCGGGGGTTGCTTTGGGAATCGATTATTCGATCGGATTGTCAGACTTTGTCTTTGTGGCTTTCCGGGTAATTTTTGAATATGTTAAAAAGTTCGACCGGATATAAATACCCACCTTTTCCCCTGTCGGGAAATTTCCAAGTGTTGGATTTTTCCGTGGTTTAAAGACGTTCTAAGTAGTGCAAGTAACGCGATGGTCCCTCTAGAAGACAACAAACCTTAACTCGATTATGTGACCGTCTGAAACTGCCCTTTGAACCTTAGGGTTTGGGGCAGTACGGCGTGCCACATGTGAGGCGTTGGCTTGACCCTTCTACGGCTGGACCGTTGGTACTGAGGCATGAACTGGATGTTTTTAAACTTGTTTCATGTGTTGATCTATTTTGGGAAAACTTGGGTATTCGATTGCTCGATCGGAAAGTTTAACATTTTCTATTTATCCGGAATGGGATACAATAATTGGAATTCACAAGTAGTTATGAGATAACTGAATGAATGTTATAAATCTAGCAATTTAGTCTCACTTGATCGGTTGCTACGGAATTTTGATGCGATCAAAAGTCCGTCGCAATCACGTAGCGTACGCGGATACTCGCCGGGTAAACTTAATAGACAGTCTCGCTCCATAGCCCCGACCAAGTGACTGTAGGAGAACCCCGTCGCCGAAAGCATCCGTCCGGGTGCTCGCGGTAGCGGTGTTCCGCCTTGGTGCACTTCGTCGACGGTATCGGGGGTGCGGCCATCTACTAAAGTTTGCGACGAGCATTCGATCAACATGTCAGGAATCTTGTTGAATTGCCCGACTTGATATTGAAAAGTGTTTTCGATTTTGAGACTAAAATGCGGGGTTTATAATTGTTAGGCATGTGATGTCTAAGGAGTTTATTGGTTTAGGCATGCGATGTCTAAGAAGGTTGCGGATTCCAACTGTTGTAGTTTTACACTTTCTTTTCTGTGACCGTAAGTGTAATATGTGATATTGCCGGTTTCGTTGCTATATGTCAACGACAATTGGGATGCGCATATTTACTTACGTCGATGACATGTGATGTTATGTGTTGCTGGATATGTTATATTGGATCGTCGTGTTTGAATAGCCGGGGGTTTTTATGTGTGATGAGTGTTTTTCATTTTCATTCATGTAAAAACTTGTATGTAATATTCTTTTATTGGGGCACTTCCAGGTTGCGGAAGTTGTCACCGTTGATGTATATTATTTACTTTTCCGCACTAGGATAGACCCAAGGAGGGGAGCACAAGTAACCGGGTTCTGGAGTCCAGTGGGAGACCAACTCGAGGAGTCGAGTCCGGGTCTCCTAACTCTAGAATTGGTAGGGTTGCTTGCCGCTCTCGTAGGGGTCTAGGGGTGTGGGTTTGGCTATTCATCACGACCGTGGAATTCGTGTTTTATACTGGCTCGTATTGAAAACACGGACGTCCTAGTATATCCAATGTTTCATATGTCTCTTCTGCTGCGATATCTGTGATGTGATCATGTGATGTTCTATGATGGATACAGTATATAGTATATATGATATATTATATATAGGCGTTACTTATGTTTTACACCCGCGCTAGCCCTGCCCCGCTCTGCCGTTAGTTACCTAACCTAACGATGCACGAGGGGACATCGAGGCGAATGCGGATGGCATAAGTGTACGTCGTATTTATCTGTGATGTTTAGGTATTTAAATGATGGGACTTCATTAATGTGATTAATAAAATAAAAGAAACCTAAGATGTTGTAGAATCGAATTTCAAAATAAAACAGGTAGCTACAGTTCTTGCTTTGCACAGAGGTATATGTGATATATCCTGCACCTTATTCAATAAGGAAAGGACCGAGATCCCTTCACCGGGAGTGACTCCTTTAGCAATAACTGGCAGATGCTACACACTCGGTTTGTATTTTGATTGCTTTTAAGAGTTTTTGCTTTGCACAGTGATATATATGATATATCCCGCACCTCATTCGACGAGGAAAGGATCGACGATCCCTTCACCGGGAGTGACTCCTTTAGCAAAACTAGAAAAACCTAAAAAACATTCCATTTTAAAATCATTTGATTCTACGACGATATCAAGTTCATTACGCAATAGGTTTTCAGAAAAACCTGTCGTAGCCCTCCGTCATTTCAGAAAAGTCCTATTTAGTATTCGTGCTACGTTTGTTGACCTCCGTCAAGGCGTAGTGTGCGGTAGCTAACTAGTATTTATCTGTTTATGCATATGATGCAGATTGGATTAGGGTAGTCGTGCGGCCTTGTTGACCTCCGTCAAGGGTCGTGCGGGTGGGTTTAATTCGATCAAGAAATGACGGGTTGAACTTGACTAGTAGCCTATGGTTTGTTGACCTCCGTCAAGGTCATAGGGTGCTAGGAGCAAAATATTATCGGGAATTTCAAGTGTTGAAATTTGCAATGAGATTGCATACCTTCTATGAGATAGTTGGATCCCGATACCCGCTGCGAGTAAGAGTTACTCCTGGGAGAGTTTTATACATTACAATTAGCCGATCAAGTAGGTGTCTAGAAAGGTGTCAACGAGGTTACGCCTCTGGGAAAACGAGGTTTACATTAATTAGGTTCGTGCGAAAGCACGGGGGACCTCCCTCAAAGTACCGACACTGGCCTGGCTGAAAGATTGGCGAACTTGTAGTGTGTAATTAATCCCGGCTAGTCTTTCCTTTTAGGGTTTGAAGGAAGATTTGATAAAAAGCAGTGGGAGCTATCCTGATTAGATAAAATAATAACCAATCTGATTTTGCAAGTGCATACGCTGAGTGTTTTCTTCTCTCTCTCCAGGTAGCGACCATATCACGCCTTAATCAAGATAATAATACGGATTATTGACCGAACCCGCTTGTTATACTGAGCTGGGGAACGTTGGTCCCGCTCCAACTTATAATTATTATAAGACAGAGCAGGAAATTGGGGATTACCAGAATTCCCGTGCCGCCCAAACGAAGAGAGTGCATGCTGATGCATCATCTTCGGGTGTGTTCATTACAAAGAACTGTTTCTCAGTATCCTTTACGTCCTGGGTATGTGATACCAGATCAGAATCCCAGATATGTAATCTGTTACATAGGGCTACAGAAAGGTAGAAGAACTGAGAACGGGTGATAAGTTTCATGAGGCAGAAAATGGGGCAAGTGTTGCAGCCAAGTCTGTTGGTCACTGTCACCCTGTATTACAAATACATTGATTCTGAACGAATGTTATTAGATACCGAACCTGATATACAAAATCATATCAGTCTCTTTATTAGTAAAGAAATGATAAAATTTTGTATTGTTGGATAATGTTTTGAACATTTCCTATATCAAAAGTTGATCGGTTCAGGCACGTTATCTAAAAGCATTGATGTTCTAAATCAAACTACAGTTCTTTAGTATACTGAACACACAAAAGAGAAAGAGTTCAGAAATGAACGAATTCTTCTTAAGGCATTGTTGACTAGGTCATATCAATGCGACCCGACTGGCTGAAGTTACATTATAGATGCATATTTAAATCAGTTTGAATTTACATCTTGTGAAACTTGCCAGTCATATCACAGAGATAAGATGACCATAGCTCCGTTTACTATTAACAGAGAAAGAGTTTATGAACTCTTGGGATGATACATGTTGATGTATGTAAGGTCTCCTGTCTACACATGCCAAGACCGGTTCTTTGTACTTCATTACGTTCTCTGATGATCTCTCGAGATTCAGACATATGTTCCTGTTGAAACAAAAGTCCGAACCTTTTGAGATATTCACAGAATATAAGTTAGAAGTAGAGAACCAAAACGGGTATAAGTATTATGTCCTTTGATGTGATCAAGGACGAGAATACTAGAGCACGGAATTCCTGGACTATTCTAAAGGAGAATGAGATTCTCTCTCAGCATTACTCCTCCGAATACACCATAGCACGATGGTATATCGGGGCGGAGCAGATACACCCTATTTGATTTGGTGTGCTCTATGATGAGAACTACTGAGTTACCTTTTTCCTTTTGGGAGTTATGCACTTATGAAGTTGCATACCTATTGAATAGGGTTCGAATCAAAACAGTTGCCTACCACCTCATATGTGATATGGAAAGGGAAGAGCCCATATCTTAAGTTAGTTAAGATTTGGGGTTGTCCGGCCTATGTCTAAAAGCATAATCCGGACAAGCTCGAGGCAAGGTCTGTAATGTAGAACTGGAAAAGTTCCAGCTATACAAACTACAGTAGATGATTTGGTACAACCAAAGGATTTAATAGTTACCAACGAACCTCAGCCTCTCCGCCGATCTAGTAGGGTTCCTCACCCACCTGAGAGCTACTTTGGTTTCTCTATGACAGTGGGAGCGAGGATTACATCATGAGATGATGACCCAACTAGTTTCGAGCTGTCCATCAGGAGTGTGACTCTGTAAGAATGGCTGGATGCTTAGCGATCTGAGATGGAATCCATGTACACCAACAAAGTATGGACTTTGGTTGCTATATCTGAAGGGTTAAATCCCCATCAGGAGCAAGAATATCTTGAGAAGATTACTTGGTGTAGATGGAAAAGTTGAGACTTTCAAAGCTAGACTTGTTAAAGGTTTTCGTCATCGACCAGGCGTGGATAATGATGAAACCTTTTTCCAGTGGCTATGCTTAAGTCCATCCGGATCCTACTTGCCACGGCTACATACCATGACTACGATATCTGGCGGTTGGGTGCCATGACTGCTTTTCTAAATGATGTTTTAGAAGAGAACGTTTATAAGTACACAACCAGAGGGCTTCGTAGACAGTGGGAGCAGCGGAAACGTGTACAAGATGCTTTATAGGATAAAGCAGGTATCGCGGAGTTGGAACATCTGTTTTGATGTGTTAGTCAAAGAGTTTGATATCATCAAAATGGTAGATGAACCTTGTATAAACAAAAAGGTAGTAGGGAGTATAGTGATGATCCTCGTAGAGTACGTGGATGACATACTCTTGATAAGAAAGCAGTTTCCTATGCTACGCTCGGTCAATCTCCGCTTATCACAATGATTCTCCATATAGGATCAAATTAATACCTCCTAAATCCTGGGTTTTGGATCTATGAGACAGATCCAAATGGAAGTTAGGATACTCACTAGTTGTAGTGAGATGGTATCAATCGATCCTGGGGAGAATCACTGGAAGGGTTCCAGGGTGATAAAGACGACTGAATGTCAGTCACAGGCATTGTCTTTACCCTCAGTAAAGGGACGGTATGTTGGAAGAGTTCCAAGCTAGATACCATTGCATACTAGACGATAAAGGCTCGATACATCGCTATTTATGATGCTACCAAAGAGGCAGTCTGGATGTATATTTGTTCATGAGATGAACTTAGTTCCTCCCATTGTGTGACAATGGAGTTGCGGCTTATGCCAAGGAACGTCCGTCCCATCAGTGATCCAGACGAACTCTAAGGCAGTGTCACCTGATCATGGAGATGGTTGATCTCCAGGGTGATCGAGGTTAGGAGAGTAGAGTCAGAGAACAACACGGCGGATCCACTCACGAAGGCCTATTCCCAGAGAGAGACTTTTATGGGATGGTTGAGTATGAGATACTACAACCACTGCTACAGATGGCCCTAGTGCAAGTGGGAGATTGTTTGTTATATGTATGCCCTAGAGGCCATTGCTATACATAGGATGTATATTGCAGTGGATACCGGGACATATATAGGGAGGACTTTCTTGCTCGACATGATAGTATGCTATCTGGTTGCTCTTTACCTTAACGTGTACACTGATTGTCTCTCTGTTACATGTTGGTAAAGCCCTTAGGATGTGTACTTGACTACCTGGACCATGATGAGGATCATACTAGTGGGGACATGGTAGTCCATAAGTACATCCTTCAAGGTCCCTAGTCGTGGGTGTATCGAGACGGGGCATCGATATACCAGAGTAGACTAGCGTATACCTTCTCGACCCATATAGATGGGCAATGGATGATCCCATATCCATTGGTGTTTGACATCAGAGATGATATACGGGTGCTCAGTAGAGACTGGGTACACTGGACGGACTCGCCGAGAACTCCCAGATGGTATTATACCTTACGTCAGATGGCAGTTCTCTGGTGACACTGGTACAGAGTAGTCTGTTGACCCGAGATCGTCATAGAGTCTTGTGTGGTTCCCACCGTGCTTTGATTTCCACCTTACCACGTCCAAGAGGGCGTGCAAAACGGTGGTTTTTGGGTACAGTCCCGAATCACATGGAGGCAATGAGCGATAGGAGGGGATTCGTCTCTCCCGGTATAGGGGTTGATGTTGCGCTGTGTTCGATTGGCTATAACAGGAAATCCCTGGCCAGGGTTGCTGAGATTTACTGGTAAGTGTTACCAGCAGTTTCTCGAATTGTTATAGACCTCATATCAACACGACTTATCAAGCTATTAGGGTCTGATGTTTACCACCCCTAGGCGAGATATGCGACATATCAGACGATCAGACCGGACTGTACGGTAAGTGTTACTGGTTGGATTCACTGGAGTGTGAGCGGGCTTGCTCGTCGATCTTCTGATCGCTGAATACCCGGGTGGCCGTTATGTTTAGCAGACCGCTTGCGGCTTGTGGGTGTTTGATATGATCATCACCTGCTGCCGGCGTATTGACGAGTCTTTAGAGTCCTACACAGAGGTTTCCTGGCTCAAGCGAAACGAAATAGGAGCGCATATGAGATATGTGCGGGACCGAGAATAATGCGTGTATGTGATACCGTATTCCATTCTCGCGATAAATGTATCGAATGGTTGTATGCGATATAACCTAGTTATCGAATCAAGGATTGATTCGATAAATCGATACATTGGATATTAGTCGGTTATATGCGATATGACCGGATCATTAAATCAAGTGTTGATTTAATTATTTAATGCATAATTATATATATTTGATATATTACTTTGCATTAACTAGTATCGGTTCACTTAAGATGGATTTTCTCACTCGGATGTGCACATTGTATATGTGATATATTTTGTGCACTTGATTGTATCATGTTTGATGATACATGTTAACTTGGTCAAGTGTAAAGATTAAACCATGGTTAGTTAATGGTTAGGGTTTTCATTTATTCTTTCATTTATCTTTTAATTTGGATTAAAAGAAATGAAAAGAGAAAAGAAAAACAAAAGGGTTTCTTTCATGAAGCTTGTTGAAGCTTCATGAAGCTTTGACCAAAGAAACCCTTTTGTCTTCATCTCATTAACCCTAACCATTCATTTAACTATAGTTAGCTCTCTACACTTTACCATGGTTACAATTATGATAAGAATTCATTTTCCTTTCAATTTTTAAATAACTTATCATAATATCATCTTCTTCTTCTTCATCTTCTTAAAAGAAGAAAACCTTGGACCATCAAAGGTGATTGATGAAAAAGAGTGAGAAATCCAATTCTAAAGTGAACCCACTTCCTATTTCTTCATCCTCTACCTCTTGCCAAGTAGTAGAGTGTGTTTTCTTCACAAGTTTCATGACTTGGTGAAGTTGGAGCTTGATCTAGCGATGCCTCGACGTAGATCTTCTTCGGCATCGTAGTCGATGACCTAGCCCGTCCATTCTCCGATGAAGCCGACACTAGAGCCCGGGATTCGATTTGTACAGAGGAGAGGACTTCATCACGGAGCCGTGGAGGTGGAGGACCGGATCTACAAAGGTTGTATTTCCGCACTCTTAGTTAAAGTAGTTAACTAGTTGCTTTGTCGCCTAAACTTCTAGCCAACGATCCGTATTAGGGTTTCTCGGCACCCATAAAATTTGAAATTGGCATGGTTGATGCCTTGTGAGACCTCATTAGAGCGCCTAGGAACCCTACACAGGGAAACGTTGAATCTTTTACTCTTACTTTAGATGTGTTGAAAAAGGGAGGAGGGATAAAGAATACTGTAGAATGGTTTCTAGATCTACGTTAAGCACTAATGCAAAATATAGATCTAGATTATTTATGGATGTAGTTAATATAAGAAGGGGCTTGTAGGGTTCGTTAGGATTTAGTAGTTATGGATGATTAATTAAAAATTACCCTTTTTATCCTTTAATAGATTTAAAACTAGAACGACAGTGATGCATGTAGATTAGGGTTTCTGGAGGGAAAAGGAATCCCACTCTTAACCCCTATCTCGATATGGAACTCCGTTCATATCTAGCCTTTACCAAAACAATCATTAATCTAATCTCTAATCGCGGTCGAGACTAACAATGAATTGGTAGCGCGCCCGATTATGATGTTAATGATTCTTTTGGTAGAGTTTATAAACTTTATAGGATTTAAAAAGAGTTTAAGGATTTTCATCATCCATTAACCTACCCTAATCTTAGGAACCCTAACAAGCGGAGAATTACTCGCGCATGTTGGGAGAAGAGATGGAGAGAGAAATCATAATGAAACTACAAAGAAATAGAATAGGAAAAAGAACTACCTTTATTATTCAACAATATTCATTACACTTTAATTCCTTAGAAAATGATTACAAATACTAGTTTGCTTCTCGGCCTCTTCTACGGAGGTAGATGAACCGTTGATGATCAGCCTGGATGCATGAGCCGTCTTGGACTTCGTGATCTCGTCGGCTTGATGATTTTTCCAAGAGGCTCTCAATCTTTATTTATAGTCCCAAAGGCAGAAACTTAGCTTCCTAATTTGGAAGCAAGTAGTTAGTATCCAACAGAAAAAATCCCATCTCCTAAGTCTTCAAAACCGCGGCGGATCCGCGGCTAATAGGGGGGTTTGGCCGCGGATCCGCGGCTAAGTATGAGGATCATTTGGTGATTTTTCTGGAGCTTCATCTATGTTGCCATGTGGTGATCTTTTGAATCTCAGAAGCTGAAAATCTTCTCGTAGTTACTGCCAGACTTGATTTCTTTAGTTTGCTTTCTTAATTAGGCAGGTTTGCTTTAACAACTTTGATTCCCTTGATTTTTAGCCCTGAAAAATTCTGTACAATCTCAACAAATAATATTAGTGGAGTTTTGTTTTATTGAGATATTAATTTCAACATTAAGATTTGGTCAATGATATCTTTGCATACATTTTCCTACCAAATGTTACTTATAATATATCAACATATGAAAAATAGTATTTTTACAGATAAACCCTCATATGTATCATATATTATAATAAACACCTTTTCTAGTATAGAAATAGTAGGAAAAATGTAATAACAAATGTGCAGTTTTATCAACTGAACATAAATCGTACTTAGGCTAAATGGTTTTCTTCCTTCCCTACCTTTTGGCACCAGCCTAAGGTTTGGAAGAAGACTATCCAATAAGCGTAATAGATGTACCCTCCTAATCCTAGGAGCTCTCGTAACCTGAGAGAAGGTAAAAAGGAAAGGACAACTGAATAATCCTTATTCTATTTTTCCTGAACCAGAAACCATCCTCGAACTTGAACAGGTTCCTTCGAGTTCGTATGCAACTATACGATGGCTTATCCAATAAATGTGGATCTTCGTAGTGATACAGAATGTTCAGGAGAAATGCAAAGGTGAAGTAGGAGTGGCGATGATATACACGGTTTCGTCGTGAATGATAGCAGTCGCATTTTACTTTGCCCTCTTTCTAATCCCTTTATTTGTCTTTACTTATTACCTTCTGTACACAACATTTAGGCTAATTGGTTTTCTTCATTCCCTACCTTTCGGCACCGGCCTATGGTTTAGAAAAAGATTATCCAATAAGCGTAATAGGTGTACCCTCTCCTAATCCTACGAGCCCTCACAACCTGAGAGAAAGTAAAAGGAAAAGACAACCGAATAATCCTATTCAATTTCTCCAGAACCAGAATCCATCCTCGAACTGGAACGAGTTCCTTCGAGTTCGTATGCAACTATACGATGGAATATCCAATAAATGTAGATCTTCATAGTGATACAGGGTGTTCTGAAGAAACGCAAAGGTGATATAGAAGTGGTAATGATATATGCGACTAAGTGACAATCCAAAAGCCAAAGTGTTTTAAGAAGATCCGGTTAACTTGGTTCATGAGTTTTAGTTTAGGGTCGGGCCATGGCCGCTGCCAAATAGAGAGAGAAAAGAAATACTCAGCGTGCACTCTAACCTACATCAGAATGGTTAATCACTTAATCTAATCGGGATGTCTCCCACTGTATCCTCAAATTCTCCTCCAAACCCGAAAGAAGAATTAGTCGGGATCATCTAAAATCACCCGAGGAGTAAACCAACTCATCATTGCGAATCGGGATCCAACTATCATCGCATGGTAACTTGATGGAATCCACTCAAGTTATCACACTCCAGAAGGTATGCACATATCTGGCAAGTTTCATGTATGTTTGAAACTCCCGATGTGATTTCTGCCCCATGCTCTTATGAACTTGACGAAGGCCAACATATCATAAGTCACATGTCAAGTTCTACCCATCATTGTCCAGGTTAATTCTAACCCACCCGTACATACCCTTGATGAAGGCCAACATAGTGGTACGACTGTCCCAAACCAATGCATCTATCTATGCAACAGAAAAGTAACAAATAGCTACCATACACTATGCCATGAGAAAGGCCAACAAATATAGCATGAATACTAAGTGCAACCCGTATGAAATGACGGAGGGCTATGAATGGTTTTTGGCGAAAAAAATTTAATGTAATGAACTTGATATCGTTGAAGGAACCGGATAGCTTTTCAAATATATAGTGGCCGAAACTTTTGCTAAAGAGGTTACTCCCTGTGAAGGGATCTCGGCTCTTTTCTCGTCGAATGAGGTGCATGATATTCCTAATCGAATACCATGATGTAAAGCAAAAGAAACGACTATAGTGAAGTTATTACGCTTACGCAAACTTTTGCTCAAGAGGCCACTCCCGGTGAAGGGATCTCAGTTCTTGCCTTGTCGAATGAGGTGCTGGATATTCATAACCGAATACCGCTGTGCAAAGCAAAAGAAAACGTCTGTAATATCATTTTTAAAATTGGTTCCAACAACATCAATAGGTTTATTTTCCTCGCATTGATCAGAATCAACGCAGTACCATCAATTAATCACACCAGAAAAGAACGAAAATATGATGTACGTATATGCCATCCGCATTTACCACTGGGCCCCATCATCACCCGTTAGGTTACTTAACTAACGACAGAGCGGGGGCTGGACTAGCGCGGGTGCAAAACATATACAACATCTACTAGTATGTATATATATATATTTATATATATAGATATATAACATTCGTCCCAGGCATGATTTAAGTAACATCACAAAATAGCGATAAGCATCACAGAACAAACGGATAATCTGGGAGCCCCGGGTTTCCTTTAAGCCGCAAGTGAAACCCGACGTTCCCCTGTTCGTGTGGATAGCCTGTGCAATCAAAACCTAGACCCCTACGAGCGCGGCAAGTCACCTGCCAAAACCAGAAGTGAGGCAACCCCCTTCATCAAAGTGAATGGGTCACCCGACACTTCACGGAATCCGGTAACTTGAGCACCCCTTCTTGGGTCAACCTGTACCCCCTAAGAGTGCGACGAATAGCCTGCCAGTTCTAGAGTGAGGCCCCCTCCATCTCAACGCCATGAGATGCGTACCCGTTGCCCTCTAGAACCCGGCTATTCGTGCACTCCACCGCGGGGTAATCCTAGTACAAAAAAGAAAATAATATGTACAAGGGTGACATCGTTCTCAACCCGGTCGTGCCCCAAACAAATAATATACAAACTGGAAGTGACGGCAGTCCACATGTCGGACGCTCGCCCCGCAATATCAAATGTACAAATGAAACTAAACTGCAGTACCATTGCACCTAAGGCTATCCATCACGACAATTCGCACAAACCATAACCAGATATATATCCACAGAAGCAAGTAACCGAATCAAGTATGTAACCCCATATAATTGAGCATAAAGCAATTAGACAACGTTACCAACACATCCATGCATGCAAACGAAGTCACGACATTAGAATTCCAAAACACAATTAGCGCACATCCCAAATATACTAAGGATAAAAAACAAGTGCACTAAACATCCAAAAATGTTGAGTTTTGAACCAATTCGGAGGTCCGAATCAAAACGAAACGTGCCCGAACCTTTGCGGGTAGTTAGAGAATGAAATTAATATCGAGTCGGGGGTCCTAGAGGGGGTACCCAACCCCCGAGCCACCATGAGGTGGCCAGAGGGTGTGGCAGACCCGAAACTGCCTATGCGGGGGCAGTTTCGGGTCCCCACCGCAAAGACCATCTTGTGGTGGTCTTGGGGAGTAGGCCCAGCCGTTCGGTGCCCCCGGGGTGCCCACGCAACACCCCGCGGCTTCTCGGTTCAACCCGAGATCCCGCGGGGTGTGCAAACATCTCAAAACTCAAAATTTCGGGACTGTTTTTTCGACAGTTTTCGATGCCCAAAAAAATGTGAATTCTAATGTCGCAACTAGCTAGTTTAAGGTGTTTGGATGGCTTAGATACCATGTTGGGTTTTTCCGGCACCCCAGCCATCAAACCGTGGCCAAATGCGGAACGAAAATTTTCAAAACTTTGGCGCAAACAAAACCCGCGCAAGATTGAACCAAAAACCCTATACTGGCAATATATAAACCAGGAGTTAGATGGTTATACCGAACAGATCGTGTCCTTCGGTCTTCTACCATTTCCAAGATCCTTGAGGTGTTGTGGATCGGATTTGGATGCCGGTCTTCCTCCATCCATGATGATCCACCCGAGGAAAACGGTGTAAGCTCCAGCCCCGCCTAGCGACGCAACCGACGCTCAAAGGTTGCTAGTAATGGAGAATGGCGGTGTAGAATTATCTCACTATTGTTTTTCTTTCATCATAAATTCTCAAAGAGCAACCCTAGAAGACAAAGGAGGTGAGGAAATATGTGGCATGAGCAACTAAAGAAAATATGCTAAGTGTTTTTCTCCAAGTGAGAAAAATGAAGCAAGTCAAGAAAAAAATGAGCAAGGCATGCAGGAAAAAAAAATGGTGGTTGCCTCTATCTTTTTTTCCATCATGCACACACAAAAATATCTCTTTTCATTTAACTAATAAACAAATGCAAACCATACCTCTCTACATGCCTTGCATTGTTCATGCCATGTCACCCCCTCCACTTCATTTGTAAAACAAATGATTTTCTAAAAAAGAAAATCATACAAAATGAGGTGTCCATCATCTAGAAGCCATTCCGTATAAATACGGAATACAACCCGGTATACGTATCGAAATACATATACGTGTATTCGTACAAAAATACGAATAGCCAAGAGAGAAAATGAATAGCGAACAATAATACTAGAATATATATATATATATATATATATATATATACACATATATAAATTATTAAATCAAAACCTGATTTAATAATCCGGCTCAATTCTAAGCCGCTAGTATTATCAACCGTCCGATTAAAGTCTATGCAGCCTCTACACATATTTAATCGGACACCTGTATGTACCAACATACGTCATCTACACCATATCACCTAAACCGTGAAAACCCTCTGTGTGGGACTCTAAAGACTCATCAATATGCTGGCTGTGGGTTTAACCATAAGCACGTTAGCGGTACTAGCTGTACGTAACAGCTACCCAGGTATTGAGCGAAAGGAAGGCAGACGAGCAAACTCATCCGTACCCCTACTGAGCCTGACAGTGACATTCTCCGTACAGTCCGGTCCGTTCGTCTTTGAATATCGCATATCGAGTCTAGGGGGTGGATAAACTCAGACCCCTAATAACGCGATATTTAGTGTCGGTATGAAGCTTATCACCACCTGAGAAACTACCGATTCTAGATTAGTAATTCTTAACTACGTTGGCCAAGGATTTCTGGTGATAGACACCCGTGCACTCCGCGACATCAACCCCCAATACCGGGAGAGACGAATCCTCTGACGATCCGCTCACTGCCTCCATGTGGCTCGGGACTGTACCCAACTAAAACCTGTTTGCATGACTCCTTTGAGCCGTGGTAAGGTAGTAATCAAAGCACAGTGGGAACTCACACGAGACAAATGACGATCTCAGGTCGATAGACTAACCCGTACACATGTCACCAGGGAACTGCTATTTGACAATAAGTATAATACCAACTAGCATGTTCTCGACGAGTCCGTCCGGTGTACTCATAATCCAATGAGTACCTGTATACATCTTAGGTGAACCAACTAACACCAATTGCTTGTAAGACCGGCCACCGCCCCTCGTCAGGGTCTCGATCCGTATACACTACTCTACTCTTGGAGTATCGATGCCCAGTCTTGAAACTCCCACGACTAGGGACACTTTAAGGATGTGCTTATAGACCACCCAGCTCCCACGTATATGATCGCTATTATACTGCTGGAAGTCAAGCATGAATCCTATGGGCTCTATTAACATGTAATAGTGATCTGTAATGTCACCTAAAGCATGTATACGATGATAAAGACAAACCGATAGCATACTATCATCTTGAGTAAGACTGTTCTACCGGTATAGGTCCTCCCTCAATCATTGCAATCACGTGCCTACGATCCAATAATTGACTTGAGGGCACTATAACCAACATATACGACTCTTAAAATCGAAGAATCATAAGCAAAATATAAGTAAAATGCATAAGTAAAGCTAACTTCTTGAATTAACTCGAGTTCGACCCAAAAGAATATACATAAAGTCACCACTCTCTCTAAGTTAAATAATACAGGTGGTCTGATGGAGTGACATTAGATATAAGGTACACTATATATAAAGAGGCGGTTACTGTGTGTGCAACTCACCTAGCAAAATCTGCGGTAAACCCCAAAATATCTATCTGCGACGCCGCTATGTGTCCGTGCGGTTTGTCCTGCAAGGAGCCAAGGCACAACGGGGGTGAGTTGCCAACTCATTGAATAGAAATATACATCACAAGATATAGTATGACATGTGTTATAATGAATGCAAGTGCGATATAAATAAAATTGCATAAGAATAATATCAATCATCATTAAATCCTCATCAAACTCGTGCCCATCACCGACACAAAAATCTGGATATCATAGGTACCATCTAATCGATCGACCCTCTCCTGATATCCACTTAGCCGCGGTCGTAATCCTCCGGATATCCACCGCTCTCCAATGTCACCTCTGGTATCGATCATCCTTGCTAGGCCTACGTACCTCTCTATGGTCTTCCTGCCCCTCGGAGTCGTACCGGGTCCACTATATATTCGTAATCGGTTAACCCCTCCTTCGATTCGGATATTTCATGATGAAAACCAAAACTCATGGTGGACGCCAAATTATCATATCAAGAGAAAACCGCACTTTTGAAAACATAATCTATTTGAAAAAGGTAACCGCGGTTTCTTAAATTCATAGAAACATCAAATCTATGATATAAAAAATGAATAGTTCAGTCTTGCAATAGTTGACAACTACGACACCAGAATATATAGGACAATAGCATTCGAACATCAAGATCGTAGTAAACAACCATTTCTACTAGCATGGATGTCATTAAAATACGAATAGCATAGCAGTTTCTAAGTGTCATGGCAGTACCAACGATGTGTAGTGTAGTATACGCTTATGTGATTGTGCAATATGGAAATCGTTGGTAATTGTGCAGTGTTCTATTGAGCGGGTTCATATACGCAAGGCAATCGGAATATAATATGCGAAGATTTAACATGAAATATGGCATTTAACTTAGTAACAATACGACGTGGTAATGCAAATAACTATAGATAAGAATTTCTAGCAAGTATATAAATATGGAACATTGGGTGATACTCAATAAATACTAATAGAATTGTAATGCAATCAAGTGTCGCGAATAAGTTTGAAAAAACGACACGAAGTTTTATAAAATTCCTGGTAGTTGGGGGTGCTATACGCCATCCACCCGAGTTCCCACTTGTAAATGTCCCCCTACTCTCCTAAATGAAGCTCGCGGATGCTTTGACCTTCTTCGTCATGTCGGACGTCTCCGCGACCGATCTTATACATTAAACCAAGCGTATATATAAGAATCGAAATGCAAACGTTACTACACTTCTAACGCACAAAGATTAGAACGTACGATTGACGTATTTTAACGCGTGCTATCAATATCGAACTATCTCTCGGCAATAACGAAATCAAAACTTAAGTTTTTAAGATATAAAATATTAAACTTTTATAGGATATGTGTTCCAGATTTTGATACGAGTAATCTGGGGCAAAAACAAGAATACACTAGCCTATTTAAGATATCTAGGAGCTACAGTAAAAATCTTACACCCTAATTCACTACCCCGTTCGCAAATTGCGGCCAATCCTATTAAATCTGCGGCCAGAACACCTCCAGGTAGGTACAGGCTTTGGGTGTGGTCTCTAATTATTCTCACCATTTCAGAGAACTCTTAGAATATTATTCAAAGATACCAAGTTAGAGCAGATTCCAATTGAGTATCAAAAACTTACAAAAACTTAATTTTTTCTGATATCACACAAAATATTTGAGACTTAACACTTAAATAACTTGTAAAAGATGAGTTTTTACCTATTTAGATAGATGCTAAAGAACTGCCAAGTTCATGGAGTGCAAACTTGATTCTTTTTGAATTTGGTATAGCTTTAGCTTGAGTTTGAAAAAAACTCTTCATGAAGAACTTAAATTTCCTTATGAAATTGTGATGAACTAGTAAAATTTTTGATGAAGGTTTGAGGAAGAAGATAGGTTCAGTTTAAGAGTGATTTGATTATAAGAATTATGAGAGAAAGTGAAGTAGGAGGTATGTAGTGTAAGTATGCAGTGGAGGGATGAGAAGGGATGAGAGGGTATAGTGTGTTGTGATGTGTGTGTATGCATAAAATACCTTAACACATACCATTTCCTCTCATTACAATTAAAAAACCCTTTTGCAAATAAAAACCTTTTTTTACAAATAGAAACCTTTTTTACAAATAGAAACCTTTTATAAATAATTACTACTACACTTAACTACCATAATTTTTAATAAAACCCTTTTTATCATTATTTAAAATTCTAAAATAACATTTAAAATTTTTCTGAAATGTTACAATATCCCTCCTTTATGAAAATTCAGTTCCCGAATTTAAAATCTAACTACGCGTACCTTCGAAGAGATGGGGAAATTTCATCCTTATCTCATCCTCGACTTCCCAGGTGACCTCTTCGCTATTCGGTCCATGCCATAGAACTTTTACAGAAGGGAGTACCCTAGATCTCAGCTTCTTTACCTGCCGGTCGAGAATGGCTACTGGCAGCTTAGTGTAAGATAGATCACGCTCTAGCCGTATAGTCTGATGTTGAATAGCATGATAAGGATCATGAAGGTACTTGCGGAGCATGGACACATGGAACATAGGGTGCACATCCGGAAAACCGAGCGGGAGCGCTAACCGATATGTTACGGCATCCACTCTCTCTAGAATCTCGAAGGGTCCAACATATCTGGGACCGAGCTTCTTTTTTATCCCAAATCGCATCACCACCTTCATCGAAAAAACCTAGAGAAACACATGGTCACCCACAGCGAACTCAATTCTATGGCAACGGCGATCAGCATAAGATTTTTGCCTGCTTTAGGCTGTACCCATCCTATCACGTATCAACTGGATCTTCTCGGTACTCTCCTGAACCAACCGAGGCCTTAGGAGGCTGCTCTCACTAAGCTCGGTCCATCAAACCGGCGATCAGCATTTTCTCCCATATAAAGCCTCGAAAGGTGACATCTGAACCGTCTCTTAAAAACTATTATTGTAGGAGAACTCAATCAGAGGCAAGTGACGATCCCAACTGCCACCCAAATCTAGTGCACATGCTCGGAGCATATCCTTAAGAGTCTGAATAATACACTCTGACTGACCATTGCTCTGTGGGTGGAAGGCAGTACTGAAACTCAAGCGAGCGCTCAATGCATCCTGAAGCTTCTGCCAGAGGCGACTGGTAAACTTAGTGCCTCTATCGGAAACTATACATGTCGGAATGCCGTGCAACCCCACAACCTCATCAATGTAAATCTAGGCATACTGAGTATATCCGAAAGTAGTCTTTAGCAGAAGGAAATGAGCCGCTTTCATCAACCGATCCACAATCATCCAAATAGAGTCATACCCTCGGCTGGATTTAGGTAGAACCATAATGAAATCCATGGAGATCTGCTCCCAATTCCACTCCGGAACGGGTAAGGGTTGTAACTCTCCTGCCGTCCTTTGATGTTCGGCTTTGACTTGCCGACAAGTCAGGCATCTCGAAACGAATTCTGACACATCCCGTTTCATCCCTTCCCACCAGTACACGTCTTGTAAATGATATATCTTGGCAGACCCTGGATGAACACTGTAAGTAGACTGATGTGCCTCCTCTAAGATCTCACCCCTCAGCCCATCAGAGTCGGGCACACATAAACGGGTTCCAAACCGCAACACTCCCTCGCTATCGATCACAAACTCAGAATCTCTCCCCTGCCGAACCTGCTCCATAATCTCAGATATACGGGCATTCTCGAACTGTGCCTCCCTAATACGATCGAGCAGAAATGAACGAGCATGAACTTGAGCAAACTGTCCACCTATGGATGTAAACTCGAACCGTATGCCACTGTCGCACAAAATCTGCCAATCCACAGTCGACTGTTTCTGAACTGTGCCTAAATGAGAAAAGCTACCTCCAGGCATTCGACTTAATGCATCTACTACTACATTTGTCTTGACCGGATTATAAGGAATCTCACAATCATACTCCTTCACAAGCTTCATCCAACGATGCTACCTTAAGTTCAAATCCCGCAGCTGAAATATATACTTCAGACTTTTATGGTCAGTAAAGATCTGGCACGACTCTTCATACAAGTAATGTCTCCAAATATTAAGCATGAAGACCACTGCGGCCATCTCTAGATCATGGGCATGGTAGTTCTGCTCGTGTTTCTTCAGCTATTGAGAAGCATAAGCAATAACTCTGCTGTGCTGCATCAATACGCAACCTAAGCCCACACGAGACGCATCATAACACACAATGAAACCGCCTGAGCCTGAAGGCAAGGATAGAAGTGGCATAGTCTTCAAACGAGTCTTCAACTGCTGGAAACTTTGCTTACACTCATCAATCCACTGAAACGGAACCCCTTTTCGGGTCAAACCGGTCATAGGTGCAGCAATACGTGAGAAATCCTGCATGAAGCGACGGTAATAACCTGCTAAACCCAAAAAGCTACGAATCTTAGTCACTGAAATAGGTCCGGGCCAATGCTGTACCGCTTCAATCTTCTTTGGATCAACCTGCATCCCGTCTCTCGTAACGATGTGACCTAAGAATTCCACACTGTCAAGCCAGAAAGTGCACTTCGAGAATTAGGTAAAAAGCTAATGCTCTCATAAAGTCTGCAACGCAATCTTTAAGTGCCGCTCGTGATCCTCTCGACTCCTAGAGTAGATCAATATATCGTCAATAAACACAATGATAAACTGATCGAGGAACGGCTTGAAAATCTGGTTCATCAGATCCATGAACTCTGCTGGGCATTGGTGAGCCCGAACGACATCGCCAAAAACTTATAATGTCTGAGGTGTGTTCGAAAAGCAGTTTTTGGAATGTCATCATTCCGAACTCTCAACTGATGATACCCAGACCGAAAATTAATCTTCGAGAAATAACTTGATCCCTGCAGTTGATCAAACAAATCGTCAATGCGAGGTAATGGATAACTATTCCGCACCGTAACTCGGTTCAGCTGACGATAATCAATAAACAATCTCATACTGCCGTCCTTCTTTTTAACGAACATGACAGGAGCTTCCCAGGACGATACACTAGGACGAACAATCCTCTATCAAGCACCTCCTGCAATTGATTCTTAAGCTCTATCAGGGCCATCCGATAGGGCGGTATAGAAATAGGCCCCGCATTGGGGATCGGATAAATGCGGAATTCGATATCGTGCTTTGGCAACAATCCTGGTAGTTCATCAGGGAACACATCGGGAAACTCTCGCACGATCGGAACTTGGTCCAACGGGACCTCTGCGGCTCTAATATCCTAAATAAACGCTAAAAACCCACGGCATCCCTTCTTCAAAAGCCGATTAACACAAAGTGCTGAAATCATATTATCAGGAGTAGCACTGCGATACCTTTGCACCACAAAAACTGGCTCACCAGGAAAATAGAATCTGACCGATTTCTCACGGCAATCAACGTACGAATGACAATCGGCCAGCCAATCCATGCTAAGAAGTATGCCGAAATCCAACATATCAAGAAGAATCAGATCGATTGATAAATCCTTGTCACCATTCTACATAGAACATGATCTGAATATGTGTCGTGCTATGAAAAAAATCTCCCACTGGAGTAACCACAACTGGCAGTAGGTCTAACAATGATGAATCTCTACCCAGTGTCAGTGCAAAGTGTGAAGATACATAAGAATGCGTAGAACCGGGATCAACAAAATATGTGCATCAAAGGAACATACGAGAAGAGTACCTGTAACTTTTGCATTAAATGCCTGAGTATCCTGGGGAGTCAAGGCAAAAACCCTAGCTTGATCCCACCTCTTCCCTAGGGTCCTCTGCCCTACCTCTATGTTCCCTCCGTGCATGACCACCAACACCATGGGCTCTCAGAGCGAATGTCTGGCGTGAAGTAGTGTCAGGCGGAGTAAGTAAGGCTATCTGAGGATGGGGTAAAGCGGTCTGAAAACTCACGGTCCCGCCCTGACGTCTCGTGGGATAGTCCTTGTAGAAATGATCTGGACTTTCGCAGCTAAAACATGTCAGCGGCGACCTTTTCCCTTCACGATACGATCTGTACATCTGGCCATAGTCTAACCTCTTCCGCCGCCACGTCTAGGAATGAATCCGCCATGGCCTCTCTATCTGGAAATTGGAATGCTAGAACGGACCCTTTTCGGTTCCGGAACAACCGTCGTCTCATTCAGACGCTCCTCTACTTGTATCGCTGCATCCATGGCCTCGGTATATGTAGCGAAGTGCTGGGCACTGAGAGCAAGGAACAACTGGGTATCAAAACTCCTCACATATCTCTTCATCCTAAGCTCCTAGGTATGAACCAAGTACGAAGCATATCGTGGCAGCCGGTGAACTGTAAATCGTAGTCGGCTATTGACAAACTCGCAGGTTTGCGCAACGCCTCAAAGCTACAAGCTCTGGAATCTCTTATGCTTTGCGGGAAGAATCGGGCTAAAAAAATCTTGGAAAAATCTGCCTAAGTCATCGGAGGAAGATCAGCTGCTCGACTTCTCTCAATCGACTCGTACCAGGTATGGGCAAGTCCCTCCAACCGAAAACTAATCAGGTCTACCAACCTCTCATTTGAACACCTCAAGGACCTACTGATTCTCTACTGCATCTGTCCCTATGAACACCGGAGGCTTCAGCCTCATAAACTACGAAAGCGATACCTCCATAAACCCTGCGATAATAGGTGCAACTGTCTGAACGGGGTATACAACGGGCTCTAGAATAGGCGATGCATGATCCCGCCTCTGAATCCAAATGGCCTCGGCCAACTGTCCCATCATCTGTTGCAAGCCCAATATGCCCTCCTCTAATCTAGTCATCCGGTCGGGGAGAGGAGGATCGACATGTCCATATGCCATAGGGATGCTCTGCTGGTCAGTCCCCGTCACTGGCGGATCCGCCCTGGCTGCATCCCTATCCGCGGCTCTCTTTGCTCGTATGACTATGGCAACTGGAACAAGGAAATGGGAGTTGGTAAGGTATAACAACGGGAACAAAAGGATACAGAGAGTTAAGGAAATAATTAACAAGATATAAATCCTAAGGTCACTTAAGTGGAGTATCGTATTGTAAATATGTCACGGAATATACATACGCTGCGTTACTCTACCTGAGTTGTCTACTCCATCATACCAAGGTCAATCTATGTAACGAAAATTCGGGTCTAGTACCCCCAAAGTCAAGTCTAAGTTCTGTAAGATTAAGCCTAGGTTCCAAATATATATACCCTAAACTCTATATAGTCAAACCTGAGACTCGACAAAGGTTAAACCTAACGCTCTGATACCAACTTTGTGACGACCCAAATCGGCACGTGACCGACACTTTGATGACGTGACGTCTAAAAATGTCTAAGAATCCAAGTAAGCCAAAAACCAAGATCTAAACCTTTTAAAAGAATAAAGAAGGTGAAGTTTTCAAAAACGGTATTTAACATGAATAAAATTTTATTTATAAGTATCGTTTGTTTAAAAACATATGTCAAGTGTTTTGAAATAGGGTTGAAAATGTTTTCGTCATTTGAAATTTCGGTAGCACCTCCTTTGTTATTTTTGATAAAAACAAGTACATAATATATAAATATAACAACATCCCCACTTGGGAGCTATCTCAACGCCAATCGGCGGAATCAAAACCACTCAGTTAATATACGACGCTTAAAAGCGAAGAATCATAAGCAAAATATAAATAAACTGCATAATTAGAGCTAACTCGTCGACTTAACTCGAGTTCGACCCAAAACAATATACATAAAGTCATCACTCTCTCTAAGTCAAATAATACAGGTGGTCTGATGGAGTGACACTAGATATAAGATACAATATATATAAAGAAGCGGTTACTGTGCATGTAACCTACCTAGTAATATCTGCGGTGAACCCCAAAGTATGTATCCACGACACCGCTATGCGTCAGTGCGATCTGTCCTGTAAGGAGCTAAGGAACAATGTCACGCCCCGCTTCCCAGTAGACAGAAACAGTGACGTGGTGTTAGTTATGTATATGGCCTAGAGGCCATTATTGTATATACGATGTATATTATAGTGGATGCTAGGATATATAAAGAGAGCACTTTCTTGCTCGACATGATAGTATGCTATCTGGTTGCTCTTTATCTTAACATGTTAACTTGTATTGGTTTACTGTCTTTCTCTCACATGTTGATAAAGCCCTTAGGATATGTACTTGACTACTAGGACTATGATGGAGATCATACTAGTGGGGCCAGTGTAGTCAACGGGTACATCCTATAATTGTTCCTAGTCGAGGGTGTATCGAGATAGGGCATCGATACTCCATAGTAGACTAGCGTATACGCATCTTGACCTATATGATGGGCGATGGATGATCCCACATCCATTGGTGTTTGACATCAAAGATGGTATGTGGGTGCTCAGTCGAGACTGGGTACACTGAACGGACTCGCCGAGAACTCCTAGATAGTATTGTACCTATCGTCAGATAGCAGTTCTCTGGTGACACTGGTACAGGTCAGTATGTAGACCCGAGATCGTCATAGAGTCTTGTGTGATTCCCACTGTGCTTTGATTTCCAACTTACCACGTTCAAGAGAACGTGCAAAACGGTGGCTTTTGGGTACAGTCCCGAATCATATGGAAGCAATGAGCGATAGGAGGGTTTTCGTCTCTCCCGGTATTGGGAGTTGATGTTGCGTTGTGCTCGATTGGCCATAACTGGAAATCCCTGGCCAGGATTGCTGAGATTTACTGGTAAGTGTTATCAGTAGTTTCTCGAACCGTTATGGACCTCACATCGGTCTGACGTATACCACCCCTAGACCGGATATGCGACATTTCAGACGAAGAGACCGGACTATACGGGAGTAATACTGATTGGATTCACAAGAGTGTGTACAGGCTTGCTTGTTGATCTTCTGCTCGCTCAATACCCGGGTGGTTGTTATGTTTAGTTGACCGCTTGCAGCCTGTGGGTGCTTGATATGATCATCACCTACTGCCGGCGTATTGATGAGTCTTTAGAGTCCTACACATAGATTTCCTGGCTCAGGAAAAATGGAGTAGGAGCACATATGTGATATGTATGGGATCGAGATTGATGCGCGTATGTGATACCGTATTCTATTCTCGCGATATGTGATATCGGCCGGTTATATGTGATATAGCTGGCTTATCAGATCAAGTGTTGATTCGATGGAATGATATATATATATATATATATATATATTATGCTCAATTAAGTATTTATTATTCTCACTCATGATACATTTAACATATATGTGATATATGTTTATTGTATTGTTACATAAATATATTATATATGTGATATATAATATTATGACATGTTTGGTTACACATGCAACATGTATGTATGAGACTCATACCATATTAGGGTTTATGTTAGGGTTTCATTTATCATTAAGTAATCACAAATTAGTGGACGTAATTAAAGCTAGAAGCTTGGAGAAGATTTTGGATAAGGTTTGACTTAGTCCACTCTTTTGTTTCTACTTAAGATATTATGTGACCTAACCATTAACCCTTAACCATGGTTAACTCTCTACATGAGTTAGGGTTTATGATATTCTCACCCCCATGGTTGCATATATATCCAAATGAGAAGAGATATTTTCATCACTTAATCATTATTTTTTTCATCTTCTTCTTGCTCATGAGTTGAGCTCACTAGCCATTGATCAAGTGATGATATATTGTGAGAAATGAAATTCTAAAGAGAGCAAAATTCCTACTTCATCATCCTCTTCTATACTAGCCATATAGATTAGTGTGTTACCTTCACTAATACCTCATTAGTGAAGTGAAAGTTTGGGTTTGTGATTCTTCAAGGTAGATCATCTTTGATTAGTGAAGACTTCAAGCTAGCATGTTTCATTCACCTCATGGAGCCTCTATAGAGTCTGGGAGCTTGATGATCGCAGCGAAGGGACTTCAACTCGGAGCTTATGAAGCGATGGAACGGACTACAAAGGTTGTAATCCCAAACTCTTAGATGTTAAGTTGTTAACATATAGTTTTGTTTGATTCTCTAGTTAAAGATCTAGGGTTAGGCTTATCTAGAATGGCAAAAATTTAAACTTGGTATGGATGATGCCTCCCGAAACCTTGCTGCCGTTGTAGGTAACCCAACAGTGGTATCGGAGCCTAGATAGAGAATTAGACGGATTAGTGTAGGATTACGAAACCGAAACAACTCCGAAACACCCAATGCAAAACCTCAGTTTCTGTCGAATTATTTTAGGTGTCAAAAATTTTTTCAAACAGTTGCAGAATGTTGTATGAGATATAATATGAACACACACTAAAACCTAAACCCCCTGCTCGGATTTTTGCCGGCCAGAAGGCCAGAAAATCCGGCCTGCTCGGATTTCTTAGGGAGCTAGGGTTAGGTTTTTGGGTGGTGTTCAAGTCTCTGGGGTTTGGTACTTTTGGTGTTGTTTATTTTTGCTAAATTTGCATGAGATGTTTATTTACTAAAAAGGTAATTCAAGTGTTTCGTATTCGCGATTCTTGCTTTATTTCGGATTGTTTAGACAGTGTTAAAAAGTTCGAACGGATATCAATAACTCACTTTTTCCCCTGCCGGAAAATTTCCAAGTGTTGGATTTTTCCTTAGTTAAAGAACATTCAAAAATTGTGCAAGTGACGCGGTGGACCCTCTAGAAGAACGAAACCTTAACTCGATTTTGTGACCGTCAAAACCACCACTAAAGCCTATAGTTTGTGGTGGTTTTACGGTGCCGCAAGTGAGGTGTTGGTTTGACCCTTCTACGGCTGGTTCATTTCTACTGTGGCATGCGATGGATGCTTTTAAACTAACTTCAAGTGTTCAGCAATTGGGAAATTTTGAGTGTTTGTTGATTCGATCGGAATGTTTAACATCGTCTAGTTTTTTCTGTAATGTGATACAATATGTGGAATTCATACAGTTAGGCATGAAATGCGAAGTATGTGATATTTCGGATTTATGATCTCTATGGAGTTTGTGGATTCCAAATGTTGTAGTTTTACATTTTCTTTTCTGCGACCGTAAGTGTAATATATGGTATATCGCCGGTTTCGTTGCTTTACATCAACGACAATTGGAATACGCATATTTACTTACGTTGATGACATATGATGTTATGTGTTGCTGTGATATGTTATATTTGATCGTCGTGTTCTGAATAGCCGGGGGTTTTATATGAGATGAGAGTTTTTATTTTCATTCATGTAAAATTCAATGTATGTAATATTCTTTTATTGGGGCACTTCCGGGTTAAGGATGATGTCACCATTGTATATTATTTACTTTTCCGCATTAGGATAGACCCAAGGAGGGGAGAACAAGTAACCGGGTTCTAGGGTCCAGTGGGAGGCCATCTCGAGGAGTCGAGACCGGGTCTTCTAACCCTAGAATTGGTAGGGTTGCTTACCGCTCTCGTAGGGGTTTAGGGATGTGGGTTTGGCTATTCATCACGACCGTGGAATCCATATTTAATACAGGCTCAAAAATAAAGCACGGACATCCTAGTATATCTAATGTTTCATATGTTATCTTCTGCTGCTCTGTGAAGTGATCGCTGTAGATTCTGAGACGAATGGATATATATTATATATGAGATATATAATAGACGTTGCTTATGTTTTTCACCCGCACTAGTCCCGTCCCGGTATGCCGTTAGTTATGTAACCTAACGGTGCATAACGGAACATTGTGGCGAATGCGGATGACATAAGCGTACGTTGCATTTTCGTTTCTTCTGTGATGCTTAGGAAGCATAATTGATGGGATTCATTATTGAGATTAATGAAAGAAAAGAAACCTAAAAAATGTTGTAGAATCAAATTTTCAAAAAGGGTAGCTATAGTTCTTGCTTTGCATAGCGGTATTCCTTATAGAATATCCAGCACCTTATTCAATAAGGAAAGAGCCGAGATCCCTTCACCGGGAGTGACCTCTTTAGCGAAACTAGCAGATGCTGCAAACTCACTCGGTTTTATTTTTTATTGCTTCTATAGTTCATGCTTTGCATAGCGGTATTTGTGAAATATCCTGCATGTTATTCGATAAGGAAAGAGCCAAGATCTCTTCACTGGGAGTGACCTCTTTAGCGAAACTAGTAAAAGCCTAAAAAACACTCCTTTTCAAAACCACTTGTTTTTACAACGATATCAAGTTCATTACGCTCATGGTTTTCTGAAAAACCTGTGTAGCCCTCCGACATTTCAGATAAGTATTATTTAGTATTCGTGCTACGGTAGTTTGGTTTTCGTCAAGGCGTAGTGTACGGTAGCTATTTACTGCTTATCTGCTGCATATGATGCGATTGGATTAGGGTATTCGTACGGCGTTGTTTGTCTTTCATCAAGGGTCGTGCGGGTAGGTTTAATTCAATCAAGAAATATACGGGTTGAACTTTACTAGCGGACTATGGGTTGTTTGGCATTTGTCAAGGTCATAGCACGTTAGGGGTAAAAGATTTATCGGAAATTTCAAGTGTTGAAATTTGCAATAAGATTGCATACCTTCTATGAGATAGTTGGATCCTGATACCCACTGCGAGTAAGAGTTACTCCTGGGAGAATTCTACACAAGACAATTAGCCGATCAAATAGGTGACTAGAAAGGTGTTAACGGGGTTATGCCTCTGGGAAAACGAGGTTTATTTTAATTAGGTCCATGTGAAAGCATGTGGAACCTTCCTCAAAGTACCAACACTGGCCTGGCTGAAAGATTGGCGAACTTGTAAGGTGTAATTAATCCCGGCTAATCTAACCTTTTAGGGTTTGAAGGAAGATTTGATTAAAACAGTGGGAGCCATCCTGATTAGATAAGATAATAACCAATCTAATTTTGCAAGAGCGCACGCTAAAGTGTTTTCTTCTCTCTCTCTCCAGGTAGCGACCATGTCAGGCCTTAATCAAGATAATAATATGGATATATTGACCGAACCCGCTTGTTATACTGAGCAGGGGAACGTTGGTCCCGTTCTTTCTTATAAGTGTTATAAGACTGAACAGGAAATAGGAGAATATCCGTATTCTCATGCCACCCAAATGAAGAATGAGCATGTTGATGTATCTTCTTCAAGTGTGTTAGTAATCGAGAACTGTTTCTTAGTTCACTCTACGTCCTGGGTATTAGATACCGGATCAGGATCCCACATATGCAATATGTTGCATGCGCTTAGGAAAGGTAGAGAACTGGGAAAGGGTGATCATTCCGTAAGAGTAGGGAATGGTGCAGATATTGCAGCCAAAGAAGTTGGCGAATATCACCTTGTATTCCCAAATGGTAATATATTGATTCTGAACGAATGCTATTACATTCCGACCCTGATATGCAATCTTATATCTGTTTCTTTATTAAGTAGAGAACGATATAATTTTGTAGTACATGATAATGTTATGAACATCTTCCTGAATCAAAAGTTGATTGGACCAGGCTCGTTAAATAATGGCATATACGTTTTAAATCAAACTACAGTTCTTAATGTACAAAACACACACAAGAGGAAGAGTTCAGAAATGAACGAATCCTTCTTGTGGCATTATAGACTAGGTCATATCAATGCGACACGACTAGCTAAGTTACATAAAGATGGATATTTGAATCCGTTCGAATTATCATCTTAGGATACTTGCCATTCATGTCTCAAAGGAAAGATGACCAAAACTCCATTTAGTGGACACGGAGAAAGAGTTACTGAACTCTTGGGGCTAATACATAGTGATGTATGTGGTCCCATGTCTATAATGCCAAGAATGGTTCCTCGTACTTCATTACATTCACTGACAATCTCTCAAGATACGGACATGTGTTCCTGATGAAACATAAGTCTAAAGTTTTTGAGAAATTCAGAGAATATAAGAATGAAGTAGAGAACCAAACGGTCAAAAGTATTAAGATCTTTCGATCTGATCGAGGAGGAGAATACTTGAGCAATGAGTTCCTAGACTATCTAAAAGAGAATGTGATTCTCTCTCAGCTTACTCCTCCTTATACACCACAGCAGAACGGTGTATCGGAACGGAGGAATCGCACCCTATTAGATATGGTGCGCTCTATGATGAGCACTGCTGAGTTGCCTATTTCCTTCTGGGAGTATGCGCTTGAGACAGCCATACACCTATTGAATATGGTTCCTACCAAATCAGTGCCTACTACTCCATATGAGATATGAAAGGGGAAGAGACCATCTTTTAATTATGTTAAGATATGGGGTTGTCCGGTCTATGTCAAAAGGCACAATCCGGACAAACTCGAGGCAAGGTCTGTCCTGTGCAAGTTTGTAGGATATCCCAAAAACTCATAAGGGTATATCTTCTACCACACTGAGGAACAAAAAGTGTTTGTTTCTCGTCATGTCACCTTCTTAGAAAAGGGTTTTCTTATGAAACAAATAAGTGGCAAGGAGGTAGAACTGGAAGAGGTTCCAGCTATACAAACTACGACAGAAGATTTGGTAGAACCAGAAGATTTAGTAGTTCCCGATGAACCTCAGCCGCTCCGCCGATCTAGTAGGGTTCCTCATCCACCTGAGAGATACTACGGTTTTCTCATAGATGGTGGGAGCGAGGATTGCATCATGGAAGATGATGACCCGACTAGATTCGAGCAGGCCATTACGAGTGGTGACTCTGTGAAGTGGCTGGATGCAAAGCGATCTGAGATGGAATTTATGTACACCAACAAAGTATAGACTTTGGAAGTTGCTCCTGAAGGGGTAAAACCCATTGGGAGCAAATGGATCTTTAAGAAGAAACTTGGTGTAGATGGAAAAGTTGAAACTTTCAAATCTAGACTTGTTGCAAAGGGTTTTCGTCAACGACTAGATATGGATTATGACGAAACCTTTTCTCCAGTGACTATGCTTAAGTCCATCTGGATCCTACTTGCCATTGCTGCATACCATGACTACGAAATCCGGCAAATGGATGTTAAGAGCGCCTTTCTAAATGGTGATTTAGAAGAGTGCGTGTACATGACTCGGCCAGAGGGCTTCGTAGATAGTGGGAGCAGCGGAAATGTGTGCAAGCTGCTTAAATCCATCTACGGGTTAAAGCAGGCATCGCGGAGTTGGAACATCTGTTTTGATGTTGTAGTCAAAGAGTTTGACTTCATCAAGAACATAGATGAACCTTGTATATACAAGAAGGTGGCAGGGAGTAAGGTTGTCTTCTTCGTATTGTACGTGGATGGCATACTCTTGATAGGAAATGATGTTCCTATGCTGCACTCGGTCAAGCTCTTCTTATCACATAGATTCTCAATGAAAGATCTTGCTGATGCCTCCTGCATTTTGGGAATTAAGATCTATAGAGATAGATCGAAAAGGATACTGGGATTGTCCCAATCCAGATACATTGGCACCATACTAAAGAGGTTTAGTATGGAAGAATCCAAGCGTAGGAACTAACCCACGATCTCTGGACTCACTCTCTCCAAAGAGATGTCTCCTTAGACTGATTTGGAGAGAGTTTGCATGCAAGGGATACCCTATGCTTCGGCAGTAGGCTCTATCATATACGCGATGTATGTACCAGACCCGATGTAGCATACTCACAAAGTGTAGTGAGCCGGTGTCAAGCAGATCCTGGAGAGAATCACTGGACAGCTGTGAAGAACCTTCTCAAGTACTTGAGAAGGAGTAAAGAGATGTTCTTGGTGTATGGTAACAGAGAACTCTAGGTGGAGTCCTTTACCGATTCGAGCTTCCAGAGTGATAAGGACGACTCTAAGTCGCACTCGGGTTTTGTCTTTACCCTAAATGGAGGGGCGGTGTGTTGGAAGAGTTCCAAACAGGAAACCGTTGCAGACTCGACGATGGAGGCTGATACTTCGCTGGCAACGATGCTGCTAAAGAGGCTGTTTGGATAAAGAAGTTCATTACTGAACTTGGAGTGGTTCCATCCATTGATCATCCAATACCTTTGTATTGTGATAACAATAGAGCTGTGGCTTTGGCCAAGGAACCCAGGTCCCATCAAAGATCCAGGCATATTCTGAGGCAGTATCACCTGATCTGGGAGATAGTTGATCGCCGGGAGATCAAGGTCAGGAGAGTTGATACAAAGGACAACACTGCGGATCCACTCATGAAGGCCATACCCCAGATATAATTTGAGAGACTCTTCGGGATATTGGGTATGAGATACTACAACAGCTGGCCTTACTGCAAGTGGGAGATTGTTAGTTATGTATATGTCCTAGAGGCCATTATTGTACATATGATGTATATTATAGTGGATGCTTGGATATATATAGAGAGGACTTTCTTGCTCGACATGATAGTATGCTATCTAGTTACTCTTTATCTTAACATGTTGACTTGTATTGGTTTACTGTCTTGCTCTCACATGTTGATAAAGCCCTTAGGATATGTACTTGACTACTAGGACTATGATGGAGATCATACTAGTGGGGCCAGGGTAGTCAACGGGTACATCCTATAATTGTTCCTAGTCGAGAGTGTATCGAGACAGGGCATCGATACTCCATAGTAGACTAGCAGGGAAACCCTCCGTGTGGGACTCTAAAGACTCGTCAATATGCTGGCAGTGGCTTTAACCACAAGCATGTCAGCAGCATTAGCTGTACGTAACGGCTACCCAGGTATTGAGTGAAAGGGAGGCCTGCGGGCAAACTCATCCTGAAACCCTTATTGAGCCTGACAGTGACAATTTCTGTACAGTCCGGTCTGTTCGTCTATGAGTATCGCATATCGAGTTTAGGGTGGCGGATAAAGTCAGACCCCTAATAACTTGACATTCAGTTTCGGTATGAATCCTATCACCACACGAGAAACTACCGATCTTAGATCAGTAATTCTTAACTACCTTGGCCAAGGATTTCTGGTGATATCCACCCGTGCACTCCGCGACATCAACCCCCAATACCGGGAGAGACGAATCCCCGACAATCCGCTCACTGCCTTCATGTGGCTCGAGACTGTACCCAACTAAAACCTATTTGCACGACTCTTTTGAGCCGTGGTAGGGTAGTAATCAAAGCACAGTGGGAACTCACACGAGACAAATGACGATCTCAGGTCGACAGACTAACCTGTACACATGTCACCTGGGAAGTGCTATCTGACAATATGTATAGTACCAACTAGCAGGTTCCCGGCGAGTCCGTCCAGTGTACTCATAACCCAATGAGCACATGTATACTATCTTAGGTGAACCAACTAACACCAATGGCTTGTGAGACTTGGCCACCACCCCTCGTCGGGGTCTCGATCAATATACACTAGTCTACTCTGGTGTATCGATGCCCAGTCTCGAAACTCCCACGACTAGGGACATTTAAGGATGTGCTTATAGAACACCATCTCCCACGTATATGATCGCCATCATAATGCTGGTAGTCAAGCAAGAATCCTATGGGTTCTATCAACATGTAATAGTGATGATAATGACAAACCAGATAGCATACTATCATCTCGAGTAAGACTGTTCTACTGGTACAAGTCCTCTCTCAATCATCATAATCACCTGCCTGCGACTATGATAATTGCCTTGAGGGCACTATAGTCAACATAGTCTTTTGGGCTTCCAAAAAGTTGAAAAGAAAAATCAGAAAAAAATTGTGTTTGATGGAAATTAAACACACAGGCTACGTCACAGCAGTGTAGGGGCTTTACCAGTAAACTACAAGTTGCTTCTTGCTTTTATTTAACAAAAGTAACTTATAACTCAAACTCAGACCGTAAAACTTATTTCTTGTATATTAACAGAAAAATTTCCGTACAAAGATTTTAGAGTCGTTACATTCTACCCTCCTTAGAAAAATTTCTTCCTCGAAATTTACATTTACATAGGGATTAATTTTCAAATAGGTAAGTATATCTTGCACGCATGTTTTCTTCTCGTTTCCATGTTGATTCCCCTTGCGAATCTTTTCTCCACATCACTCGGACCAAGTTTACTTCCTTGTTCCGTAATGTCTTTACCTTTTGGTCCAGGATCTCAACTGGTTGTTGCTCGCAAGTCAGGTCAGTCTATACTGTGAGCTCTGAGTGATCAAGTATGTGGCTGGGGTCGCTCACATATCGTCATAGCTGGAATATATGGAACATGTTGTGCAACCTTCCAATGAGGGTGGTAGTGCTAAACGGTATGCCACTTTTTCAACTCGTTCGAGTATGTCGAACGGTCCTATGTATCTTGGACTTAGCTTACCTCTCTCGCCAAAGCGGATCACTCCTTTATTTGGAAAGATCTTCAGGAAAATATGGTCTCCAGGTTGGAACTCCAGATGTCGCCGTTTTGCATCCGCCCAATGTTTCTGTCGGTATTGGGCTATGCGCATTCTTTCCCTGATCGTCCGAACTACGTCCACAGTTGCCACGTTCATCTCCAGTCCAAGGAGTTCACGATCTACGACATCGTCTCAACTTAGCATTGAACGACACTTCCGTCCATAGAGTGCTGCGAAAGGTGCCATTCCAATACTTGCCTGATAGTTGTTGTTGTATAAAAACTCCACAAGGTGTAGGTGATCTTCCCACGAACCTCCAAAGTCTAACATACAGGCTCTTAACATGTTTTCCAGAATCTGAATTATTCGTTCGGACTGTCCGTCCATTTATGGATGATAAGCCGTGCTGAAATTCAGACTCGTTCCCAGGTAGCTTGCAGACTCTGTCAAAATTGGGATCGGAATCTTGTACCACGATTGGAGATGATGCAAACAGGTACTCCATGTAATCTCACAATCTCCTGCATGAGTTCATGGGTATCAAATACGATACATCTTGATGGTTTAAATCTTACTTTAGATTTATACTTACCTCCATGTACTTCTTTGCTAACGTCTCGGTTGATTGGCCAACTTGAAATAGAATAAAGTGAGCCGACTTGGTGAGTCAATCCACAATTACCCATATTGCGTCTTTACCCTTCGTGCTGAGAGAAAGGGCAGTCATGAAGTCTATGGTAATGTGCTGCCATTTCCATTCTGGGATTGGTAACGGCTGAAGTAGACCAGCAGTTCTGTGATGTTCAGCCTTGACTTGCTGACATACCAAACACTTGGCTACACTCCTTACTATTTCGCGCTTCATTCCATACCACCAGCAGTGTTGTCGTAGATCCTTGTATATCTTTATACCACCGAGGTGTACAGAATAAGGAGAGTTGCGAGCTTCTTTTATCAACTTTTCTCAAACTGGGCCGATAAGTACACATACTCGACTTCCATATCTCAGGGATCTATCTTCCTGGATGAAGAAGTCAGTTCGAAGTCCACTTTCTACTTTTTCTCGGATCTTTTGTAGGTTGGCATCATTGCTTTAGCTGCCTTGATCTGATTGACAAGAGTGGACTAGACTTGTAAGTTCATCAAATATGAAGCGTTACCTGGCATAACTATTTCGATCGTCATCGTGCAATCCTTGCTGTAGCTTCCACTGAGCGGTGAGGTTCATTGCTAATGGCCGGCGACTAAGTGCATCAGGAACTACGTTCACCTTCCCAGGATGATACTGTAGATTGATGTTGAAGTCCGTGTTAGTGTATATGCCCTAGAGGCCATTACTGTATCATACTAGTTTATATATTACTTAATGGAAGCTTGGGATATTCACCTTGTATAAACAATCTTGATCAAAATAGTAGTATGCTACTTGGTTTGTTTCTACTTCAATGTGTACATGTGTTTATTTTATTATATCACCTATACGCATTAGTGGAGCCCTTAGGATCTTTGCTTGATTACCAACGTTGTGATGGCAGTCACACTAGTGGGGGCTGGGTAATCTATAAGCACATCCTTATGCAGGTCCCTAGTCGCAGGACTATCGAGACAGGGCATCGATACTCCGGAGTAGACTAGCGTATGCGCTTCTCATCCCAGTGTGGGAGATGGTCTGTCCCACAGCCATCGGTACATCGTACTGGAGATAGTATGCGGGTGCTCGTTGGGTTACGAGTACACTGGACAGGACTCGTCGGGAACTGACCGGTTGGTATTATACCTATCGTCAGTTATCAGTTCCCAGGTGACATGAGTACAGCTTAGTCCGCTGACTCGACACTGTCACTTCGCCTCGAGTGTGTTCCCACTGTACTTTGATTACTACCCTACCACGGCTCAAAAGAGTCGTGAAAACAGGTAGTAGTTGGGTGCAGTCCCGAAGCACTTGGAGGCAGTGACGGTTAGACAGGATTCGTCTCTCCCGGTATTGGGGGTTAACATAGCGCTGTGTCTAGGAGAGCCATTACATGAGTAGTCCCTGGCCAGGGCAAGCGAGATATACTGGTAGGCTTCCAGTGTTATCTCAGGGTGTTTTGGGCTTCACTCCGACACGACTTGTACCGCTATTAGGGGACTGACGTTTACCGCCCCCCTAGGCCCGCCATGCGATGTATCAGACGAACAGACCGGACTGTACGGAGACTGTCACATTCAGGCTCAGTAGGAGTTCATATGGGTTTCACCTCGTCAGTCTTCTTGTCGGCATCTACCTGGGGACCGTTACGCACAGCTAGTGCCGCTTGCGGTCTGTGGTTAAACCCACTGCCAGCGTAGTGTCGAGTCTTTAGAGTCCCACACAGAAAGCTATTCTCCTTTAGGCAAAAGAGTAGAGGTCGCATGGTTTTGCGACAGGGTTCGGTCACATCCGTGCACTTGTGCACGTACAGTGTCCGGACAGTTAACACTAGCGGGCTTTGGTTTAAGCCAGATCCTAGTATACGTTTTGGGATTGGTTTTATCCAGTATGTATTCGTGTTCCTCGGAACGCGGGTGCGGGTGTGTATGCACAGTTGATGGAGAGACAGAGGCATAGGATTCTCATTAGGGTTGTTGACCGTTGACTGTTGACTATTGACTTTTTGCTCAACCCTAATGAGAATATGATATGTAATTAACAATAATATTAATTAAGTATTATAGTGACATGGTTGTTGAGGGGTTGACTTTGTTGACTTGTTGAATTTGTTGACCGGTTGACTATGTTGGACTAGTTGACCATCATGATGACAATGGCTATCATTTTATGGCAAATACTTTTGCTTGCTTGTTCTCTTGTGCAAAATGAGTGCATGAAATGAGATGGCTATTGTAGCTTAAGCCATCACTAATACTTGATTGCTATTATTGGTTATGATGGTTTTGGATTATGAGAGCCAAGAGAGAAAAGTCTTGCTCATTCTTTCATTTCCTTTCTCTCTCTTATGTTCTTGAGCTCTCATCTTCTTCCTCTTGTTCTCCCTCTCTTTAGTTTTTGGTTCACTTATCTCATATGTTGAGAACCAAGAACCATAGAGAAAAATCCCAACACACTCTCCTCTACTCACTCTAGTTCATAAGGTTTGGCAAATCGAGTGAACTAGTTTCTTCAAAATTCGAAGAAGAAGCCAAAGGTAGAAGCTTTCAGGTGGATCGATCTTCGGCGCAAGGAGACGACGGGGTGAAGCCGATCCGTACACCATCGAGGTTTGAAGACGAAGGAGTTCAAGAAAGAAAGGTATAACCCCCTAACCGAGTGGTTAACAACTCCTAGTTAGGTTGTTAGTTAGATGTTTAACAAAGATCCGGTTTTGAGTCCATGTTACCGCCTCTAGAAAATTGTTTTTCACCAAATTCCGTAAGCCCGTAAGTACCGGGAGAGGAAGCATGGACTTACAGTGGTATCAGAGCCTAGTTAAACACTACCTAACATGTTAGCATAGTAGCTAGAAATTCGATCGGAGAAAAAGTCCCGAAAAGTCCCGAAATGAACCCGGAATTCATGCTTGCTGTCGAATTTTTCCTCTGTTCGAAAAATGATAAATCATACTTTAAAATTCGGCTCAGGGTTTTTATAGCAAACTGCAAAAATTTCATCCACTGATCAGATCAAAGCGCCGCAGAAACGCGGCGGGAGCGTGCTCCCGCCGCGGTTCCGCGGCCGAGTTGACTCGGCTGTGGGAAATTTTGGTTGCAGTTTGTTTAGTGGGGTATTTTGGGATTTTTGGTATATGTTTTTTCAGCCCAGATTTTCCAGAAAGAAAATTTTGTTATTGGGTCTTTAAAAACCGTATTTTGATCGAGTTTCTAAAGACTAAGGCTAACGGGTTTATTTCTGTGATGTGATATTTGTATTGAACGTCTGCTAATCGCTATATGTCGATTAGTGGGGGTTATACAAATCTGTGATCTGTAATGTCTTTGGAATGTGTGTATATGAATTCATTGGATTGTCGCGGGTGAATAGCCGGGCGTTGTGAGACGAAAGTTTTCTTTTCTTTCAATTCATGTAAATTTGTAAATTGATGTAATAATTATTTGTATGGTTGCACAACCGGGTCGGGGTTGTAGCCGTCATTGTATAATTTCTTTTTACTGTTTTTGCTCCTAGGATAGACCCATGGAGGGGGTGCACAAACTACCGGGTATCCCGAAGTGCTGAGTGGCCTACTCACGGAGTTGAGGGAGGTTGCTTCGCTTTGGGTACTTGGCGGGTAGTTTGCCGCACCCGTAGGGGTCTTGGGTGGGGTATTGGCTATTCACCGCGACCGTGTAATCTGCTTTTCGTTACAGGCTCGTACGAATTGCGGATTCCTAGTATATCCAATGTGTTCATCTGTGATCTGAAATGGCTATCATTGCAATATATCTATATATGATATTATTTAGCCGTTGCTTATGTTTTACAGCCGCGCTAGCCCAGCCCTCGCTCTGTCGTTAGTTAAGTAACCTAACGGGTAATGACGGGGCCCCGTGGCGAATGCAAATGGCATAAGCGTACATCATATTTTGGTTGTTTTCTGCAATGGTAGGATTAAATGATGGGACACATTAAAAGAACTAATGCAAGAATATCACGCATTAAAAGAACTAATGCAAGAAAAATAAACTAAGTAAAAGTCGTTGGAACACTTTCGAAAAACCACTCGGTTCTTTTCAAAACCAACTTTTAAATGCGGAGCTTGAGCCACTCCTTTTAAAAGCTATCTCGTTCCATCAATTATATCAAGTTCACTATGTTCACGGTTTTGCCAAAACCATTCGTAGCCCTCCGTCGTTTCACATGAATAGTCAATAGTATTCAAGCTATGTTTGTTGGCCAAAGTCAAGGCATAGTGATTGGTAGCTATTGGGTATTCATGTACAGCATAGATAGATGTGTTGGTTTGGAACAGTCGGACTGCCTTGTTGGCCAAAGTCAAGGGTAGGTGCGGGTGGATTCAAATTAACCTGGAGAACGACGGGTAGAACTTGACATGTGACTTATGATTTGTTGGACAAAGTCAAGGTCATAAGAGCATGGGGCAAAAATCCACATCGGGAGTTTCATAAGTACTGAAACTTGCTAGAGTTGCATACCATTTGGAGTGTGATGATTCTGGTAGGATTCCTTCAGTTTCGTCACGCGATGATATTTGGATCCCGATCCTACTGTGAGTATATGCTACTCCTCGGGAAATTTCTCACTAAACGATCAATGCTATAAACCTAGTAGGTGTCTAGAAAGGTGTTAGCGGGGCTACGCCCCCAGGGAAAATAGCTTATTTAATTAAGGAACTTCGTGAAAGCGTTGGAAAACCTCCCTCGAAGTACCGACACTGGCCTGGCTGAACGGTTAAGCAAGTATTGTGCGGTGATATTGATCCCGACTAATTCTTCCTTTTTGGTTTGAGGAGTGATTCGAGAGACAGTAGGAGCCATCCTGTTTAGACAAACTAAAAACCATTCTAAACTTGCAAGAGCATCATGCTGAGTGTTTCTTCTCTCTCTCCTAATTGCAGTGACCAATCGACATGACTGGACTTAAATTACTTCTAGATAAAAACATACTGACAGGGCCAAACTACAAAGATTGTCTCAGGAATGTCAAAATGGCAATCACTTACGACAAGCTGGGGTATCTTCTTACCACCAAAGCTCCCCCTGTCCCAGGTCCCAAAACCAGCGTCGCGGATAAGGAAATCCGTAAGACCTGGGAAATCGATTGCGCGAAGGCCAAGTGCTTCGTTCTTGTCTCTATGGACAACGAACATTAGAGGAGGCACGAGAATATGGACCTCGAATCCATATTTCTCCATACAAAAGAACTGTATGGAGAGCAGTCTCGTATCGTAAGATACGAAGTGTCGAAGAAGTTATTTTCGGCAAGGTTGGCCGTCGGATCATCGGTAGCGGGACACGTGCTTAAGATGATTGGCTACATAGAAGAGCTCGCGGACCTTGGGACCACGTTGGAGAATGAGCTCTATACGGACTTGATTCTCCTGTCCCTTCCTTCCACTTACGCCCAGTTTATCCTGAACTTCAACTTACAAGAAAAGGAAGTTGAACTTTCAGAACTCCTCAACATGCTGAGGAGCGCAGAGGGCACCCTACAGAAAGGTAGGGAAACATCCACTTTGTTTGTAGGAGGATCTTCCTCTTCTAGGTCCAAGGCGAAAGCCAAGGGAAAGAAGAAGAAAGCCCCCGCCAAACCAAGGGGCGGTGTTAGTAAAGTGGATACGAAGGGAAAAGCATAAGCAAAAGCAACAAAGAAAGCGGGGCAGCTTGTGGATAAAGAAGAATGCTTCTATTGTCATAAGAAGGGACACTGGAAGAATGATTGCAGGGCTTGGAAAGCCAGAACACAGGAACTGAAGCAGGTTGCGGTTTCAGCTTCAGGTGTGTATGTTATTGATAACTGTCTTTCAATAAACTCTACTTCCTGGGTATTGGATACCGGATCAGGATCTCATATCTGTAATTCTTTGCAGGCGTTGAGAAACCGTAGGTTTTTCAAGGCAGGTGACATGACCCTCAAAGTTGCAAACGGAGCTAGCATGGATGCTAAGGCCGTGGGGGACTATCACCTGGGAATGTCAGATGGACATGTTTTGGTTTTACGTAATTGCTTTTTTGTACCCAACGCAACTTGTAATATCATTTCTGTATCTTTGGTTTCTAAAGAAGGTTATGAATTTGCGTTTGTAAGTAATGTTGTAAACATTCACCTTAAACAAGTCTTGATTGGGTCAGGTACATTGAGCAATGGTATATACGTATTAAACCAACCACAGATTTTCAATGTCCAGAATACACACAAAAGAAAGTCTCCGGAAATCAATCAGACTTTCTTATGGCATTGTAGACTGGGTCACATCAATGAGAGAAGGTTGACGAAGTTACATACAGAAGGATATTTGAATCCGTTTGAATATCAATCGTATGCCACTTGTCAATCCTGTCTCAAAGGAAAGATGACAAAGACTACGTTCACTGGACACGGAGTAAGAGCGAGCGAGCTCTTGTGACTCGTACACAGCGACGTGTGCGATCCAATATCTACACATGCGCGAAGATCATTACTTTCACAGATGACTTTTCAAGGTACGGTTATGTCTTCTTAATGAAACATAAGTCCGAAGCTATTGGAAAGTTCCAGGAATATAAGAATGAAGTAGAAAAACAAACCGGCAGAAGTATCAAGATTCTAAGATCGGATCGAGGTGGTGAATACTTGAGTGCCGAGTTCCTGGACTATTTAAAAGAGAACGGAATTCTCTCTCAGCTTACTCCTCCATGCACTCCGCAACATAACGGTGTATCGGAGAGACGGAACCGAACCCTATTGGATATGGTACGGTCCATGATGAGTAACGCTGAGTTACCGCGATCATTCTGGGGGTATGCGCTAGAATCAGCTGCATACCTTTTGAACCGAGTTCCCACTAAGACTGTGCCTACCACACCATCTGAGATGTGGTGTAGGAAGAAACCCTATCTTAAGCACATTAAGACATGGGGATGTCCAGCTTTTGTTAAAAAGCAGCATGCGGACAAGCTCGAGGCACGCTCAGTACAGTGCAAGTTCGTGGGATATCCAAAGAACTCCAAGGGATATTTCTTCTACTGCGAAGAGGAACAAAAGGTTTTTGTTTCTCGTCATGCCTACTTCTTGGAAACTGAGTTTTTGGAAACCCAGATAAGTGGGAGCACAGTAGAACTGGAAGAAATTCCAGAACCACGAGCTATTACTGAAAGCTTAGTGGAACCAGAGGGTTCAAAAGAACAGGACATTCCTACGCCGCTCCACAGGAGTAGTAGGCAGTCTCATCCGCCCGAGAGATACCACGGTTTTCTCATAGACGGGGATAGAGAGGATTGCATCATAGATTATGATGAGCCTACTAGCTTCCAGCAGGCCGTTCAGAGCGTTGACTCGGTAAAATGGCTGGATGCAATGCGGACCGAAATGGAGTCCATGTACACCAACAAAGTATGGACGTTGGACATTGCTCTAGACGGGGTAAAACCCGTAGGATGCAAGTGGATCTTCAAAAGGAAGATTGGTGTAAATGGACAGGTTGAGACCTATAAAGCTAGACTTGTTGCAAAAGGTTTTCGTCAAAGACCTGGTTTGGACTATGACGAAACCTTTTCTCCAGTGGCTATGCTGAAATCCATTCGGATCCTTCTTGCCATTGCTGCCTTCCACGATTATGAGATTTGGTAGATGGACGTAAAGACCGCTTTTCTAAATGGAAATTTAGAGGAGTGTGTCTATATGGACCAGCCAGAGGGTTTCATTCAGAGTGGGAGCAGCGGAAAGGAGTGCAAGTTGCTTAAGTCCATCTATGGACTAAAGCAGGCATCGCGGAGTTGGAACATCTGTTTTGATGAGACGGTCAAAGAATTTGGCTTTATGAAAAATCCAGATGAACCATGCATCTATAGTAGATTTGTAGCGAGAACTGTAGTATTCCTCGTTTTATACGTGGATGACATTCTCTTAATAGGAAATGACATTCCTATGCTACAATCTGTCAAGAGGTTCTTGTCACACAGGTTCTCCATGAAAGACCTGGGTGATGCCTCATACATCCTGGGGATCCGGATCCATCATGATAGATCCAAGAGGATATTAGGACTTTCACAGTCCAGGTACATCGACACCATACTGAAAAGATTCAGTATGGAAGATTCCAAGCGCGGTAACCTACCGGCTTGTCACGGGATCACCTTCTCTAAAGAGATGTCTCCCAAGACTGATTTGGAGAGGGATCGCATGTCTATTATACCCTACACTTCTGCGGTAAGCTCTATAATGTATGTGATGTTGTGTACCAGACCGGATGTAGCTTATGCACTGAGTGTGGTAATCCGGTATCAGTCAAACCCTGGGGAGAAACACTGGATAGCGGTAAAGAACATTCTCAAGTACCTGAGAAGGACTAAGGAGATGTTCTTGGTGTATGGCGGAAAAGACCTCCAGATCGAGGCCTTTGCTGACTCCAGCTTCCAGAGTGACAAGGATGATTCCAAGTCCATGTCGGGTTTTGTCTTTACCCTCAATGGAGGGGCGGTGTGTTGGAAGAGTTCCAAACAGGAAACCGTTGCAGACTCGAGATGGAAGCGGAATACATCGCTGCATCTGATGCCGCAAAAGAAGCTGTCTGGATGAGGAAGTTCTTGAAAGAACTTCAGATGGTTCCGTCCATTGTTGATCCAATACCTCTGTATTGAGACAACAACGGGGCTATAGCTTTAGCGAAGGAACCTAGGTCCCATCAGAGATCCAGACGCATCTTGAGGCGATATCACCTGATCAGGGAGATCGTGGATCGCCAGGAGATCGAGGTTCGGAGGGTTGCTTCAGAAGATAACACCGCAGATCCATTACCAAGGCCTTGCCCCAGACTCAGTTCGATCGGCTGATCGAGATGATAGGTCTTCGATACGCCAGTACATGGCCTTAGTGCAAGTGGGAGATTGTTAGTGTATATGCCCTAGAGGCCATTACTGTATCATACTAGTTTGTATATTACTTAATGGAAGCTTGGGATATTCACCTTGTATAAACAATCTTGCTCAAAATAGTAGTATGCTACTTGGTTTGTTTCTATTTCAATGTGTACATGTGTTTATTTTAGTATATCACCTATACGCATTAGTGGAGCCCTTAGGATCTTTGCTTGATTACCAGCGTTGTGATGGCAGTCACACTAGTGGGGGCTGGGTAATCTATAAGCACATCCTTATGCAGGTCCTTAGTCGCAGGACTATCAAGACAGGGCATCGATACTCCGGAGTAGACTAGCGTATGCGCTTCTCATCCCAGTGTGGGAGATGGTCTGTCCCACAGCCATCGGTACGTCGTACTGGAGATAGTATGCGGGTGCTCGTTGGGTTACGAGTACACTGGACAGGATTCGTCGGGAATTGACCGGTTGGTATTATACCTATTGTCAGTTATCAGTTCCCAGGTGACATGAGTACAGCTTAGTCCGCTGACTCGACACTGTCACTTCGCCTCGAGTGTGTTCCCACTGTACTTTGATTACTACCCTACCACGGCTCAAAGGAGTCGTGCAAACAGGTAGTAGTTGGGTGCAGTCCCGAAGCACTTGGAGGCAGTGACGGTTAGACAGGATTCGTCTCTCCCGGTATTGGGGGTTGACATCGCGCTGTGTCTAGGAGAGCCATTATACAAGTAGTCCCTGGCCAGGGCAAGCGAGATATATGGTAGGCTTCCAGTGTTATCTCAGGGTGTTTTGGGCTTCACTCCGACACGACTTGTACCGCTATTAGGGGACTGACGTTTACCGCCCCCTAGGCCCGCCATGCGATGTATCAGACGAACAGACCGGACTGTACGGAGACTGTTACATTCAGGCTCAGTAGGAGTTCAGATGGGTTTCACCTCGTCAGTCTTCTTTTCGGCATCTACCTGGGGACCGTTACGCACAGCTAGTGCCGCTTGCGGTTTGTAGTTAAACCCACTGCCAGCGTAGTGTCGAGTCTTTAGAGTCCCACACAGAAAGTTATTCGCCTTTAGGCAAAAGAGTAGAGGTCGCATGGTTTTGCGAAAGGTCGCATGGTTTTGCGACAGGGTTCGGTCACATCCGTGCACTTGTGCACGTACAGTGTCCGGACAGTTAACACTAGCGGGTTTTGGTTTAAGCCAGATCCTAGTGTACGTTTTGGGATTGGTTTTATCCAGTATGTATTCGTGTTCCTCGGAACGCGGGTGCGGGTGTGTATGCACAGTTGACGGAGAGACAGAGCCAGAGGATTCTCATTAGGGTTGTTGACCGTTGACTGTTGACTATTGACATTTTGCTCAACCCTAATGAGAATATGATATGTAATTAACAATAATATTAATTAAGTATTATAGTGACATGGTTGTTGAGGGGTTGACTTTGTTGACCGGTTGACTAGGTTGGACTAGTTGACCATCATGATGACAATGGCTATCATTTCATGGCAAAGGCTTTTGCTTGCTTGTTCTCTTGTGCAAAATGAGTGCATGAAATGATATGGCTATTGTAGCTTAAACCATCACTAATACTTGATTGCTATTATTGGTTATGATGGTTTTGGATTATGAGAGCCAAGAGATAAAAGTCTTGCTCATTCTTTCATTTCCTTTCTCTCTCTTTTGTTCTTGAGCTCTTATCTTCTTCCTCTTGCTCTCCCTCTCTTTAGTTTATGGTTCACTTGTCTCATGTGTTGAGAACCAAGAACCATAGAGAAAAATCCCAACACACTCTCCTCTACTCACTCTAGTTCACAAGGTTTGGCAAACCGAGTGAACTAGTTTCTTCAAAGTTCGAAGAAGAAGCCAAAGGTAGAAACTTTCAGGTGGATCGATCTTCGGCGCAAGGAGACGACGGGGTGAAGCCGATCTGTACACCATCGAGGTTTGAAGACGAAGGAGTTCAAGAAAGAAAGGTATAACCCCCTAACCGAGTAGTTAACAACTCCTAATTAGGTTGTTAGTTAGATGTTTAACAAAGGTCCGGTTTTGAGTCCATGTTACCGCCTCTAGAAAATTGTTTTTCACCAAATTCCGCAAGCCCGTAAGTACCGGGAGAGGAAGAATGGACTTACAGTCCGCAATGAGTTGTAGCTATCTTCTCTGCCGCATGTTTAGTTCCTTCTGAGTAAATACATACTTCAGACTCTTGTGGTCAGTGTATATATATTCACTCGTTCTCGCAGAAGATAGTGGCGCCAAATCTTAAGTGCGAAGATGACGGCTACAAACTCCAGATCATACGTTGGATAGTTGTGCTCATGTACCTTTACCTGTCTTGATGCAAAAGCCACAACTTTTCCATGCTGGTGTAGAACACATCCTAATACTTTATCGGACACATCACAATGCACAACGAATCCTCCAGATTGATCCGGTATTACGAGGATAGGAGCAGTGGTTAATCTTGACTTGAGTTCTATAAAATCTTTTTCATATGCTTCTGACCACACGAATGCTTCATCTTTACGTGTGAGCTTGGGCAGGGGTGCTGTAATCTTTGAAAAGCCTTCAATGAATCGTCGGTAGTATCCTGCTAATCCCAAGAAACTTCATATATCTTTCACCATCTTTGGTGTCGGCCACTCGCTGACAGATGACACCTTAGCTAGATCTACTGAGATTCGTTCGCCTGAAACGATATGTCCGAGAAATCTGACTTGATCTAGCCAAAATTCACACTTGCTGTACTTGGCGTAGAGCTGATGTTGTCGCAATGTCTCCAGGACAATCCGTAAGTGCTTGGCGTGTTCTTTCCGATTCTTTGAATAAACCAGGATGTCTTCAATGAAGATGACAACGAACCAGTCTAAGTACTCTCAGAAAACTTAGTTCATCAGGTTCATAAAGATGGCAGGTGCATTGTGTTCCCCCAATAATTAAACATAGTAAAAGAGCAAAGCTTTGTTGGAATTCAATGAAGCAGCGTCTCGTTCTCTCGACGAGGGCGCCAGCGCTAGAGCCAATCTTATAGGATTAAAATCCTATGGTGGCGCCTCACGTGCTCCTCACGCGGGCACCAATATGCAAAGCACAGAAATACCCATCTTAAGAATTAAATTCTTAAGTCACATGCACAAAACATGAATGCCGGCGCCCAAGTAGAATTAAATTCTACGTTACTCTCTGTTAAACAGAGCCGTTGGATCAAAGATCCAACGGAGATGATAAATTATCAAAATATAGAATCAAATTCTATTAGGAGAAAATATCTCCCAAATCTTTCTAAATAAGAAAGATACTCTCGGTTGGATCAATGATCCAATAATAGAATAAAATTCTATCGTAAGAATACATGCCCTCAATTTTTCTAAACAAAAAAGATTGCTTTTTGTAAAACAGAGAAGCCTTGGATTAAAAATCCAGTGGTGCTTATAAATCACCACTTGACAAAATAAATTCTGTATATGGGAGAATATCTTCTCAATCTTGTTAAAAACAAGAAAACATATTCTGTAAAACAGAAGTCCTTGGATCAAAGATCCAGCGGTGGGTAAAATTCCCTAAATCAATTTTGAGACCAATTAAATCAATTGGAATCTCTCAATGAGAGATTTTCTCAAAACTAATTAATAATCAGCCTCCACTATATAAAGGATCCGAGACTTCAAGTCTCAGAAGGACGACCACAAAAACACACACAGAGAGGAAGAGACCACATATAGAAAGAATAGAGAATTCAATTCTCAAAGAAGAAGATCTTCCTTCTCAAAACCCTAGATAAAGAAAAGAGATCAAAATATCTCTTCTACATGTGATATCACATTTAAGGGTTTAACCCTTTTAAAAAGAATTTAGTTCTTTTTTTGGATCTGAGATCGACAAGACAAGTCTCCCATAAGTTGAGAATTTAATTCTCATCGGGAAGATCTTGTTCTTGAGAATCAAAGATTCAGGAAAGAACAAATTTAAAGAGAAAGAAGATGGAGTCCATAATACTCTAGGAACTCAGTTCCTTCAAATCAAGAACTTAGTTCTTTAAAAAATCAACTCGAGATCCTAAAAAAATAGTGATTTTGGCGAGCATTAATGGTCAAAATATCATTAACAGAGATTTAAGTTCTCTAAAAATATCAACAGAGATTAAATTTCCATATAAAAAAACTGGCACCTCATGTGCTTCCCACGTGGGCGCCCTTTTAACAGCGCCTAGCGGCTCACGTGAAAATACGCGGGCGCCCAAAACAGAAGGCCAGCGCTTCACGTGAAACACACATGGGCGCTGAATAAAAATGCTCAGCACTCTATATACAGCCGAAGACAGCTAAGTGCTTAGCACTGATTGGACAGTGCCCAGCGCCTCATGTGCTCCTCACATTGGCGCCATATAAAAGTGCTTAGCACTCCATATACAGCCAAAATGGCTGAGTGCTTAGCACTAATTGGGAAGCGCCCAGCGCCACACGTGCACCTCATGTTGACGCCATAGGAAGTGCTTGGCACTTTACATTTAGTCAAAAGGACTAAAGTGTTCAACATTCATTGGGCAGCGCCCATGACTGAATGCTTCACATAACATATATGTGAGCATCAGAGTTCAAATAAGTGCTTAGCACTTTTACATAAAAATAAAAGGGCTGAACAAACATAGCCCAAATAAGTACTTAGCACTTTTGAATGAAAAAGAAAAAGAATAAGCAGACTAAGCCCAAATTGGCTAAGTCTCTGAAGTTTTCTTGCAGCTGAGCCCAAATGCTCTTTTGCTGGATCTTAAGTAAAAATGATCCTTGAAAACATTGTTAAACTGATCTTAGTCTCAAATATGACTGATGATCTTTCATTGATGACATCCAAAATGATATTCATCTCGTATCTTCTAAAGTAATCTTAGTCTCAAATACGACTAACGATTCTCAGGACCACCACAAACCGTTTCCTTCAAATACGGGATTTGGTTCAAGAGTAGATCTTTCCACACCTCTAATATATGTCATTGTAATTCCTCAACGTCTTCAGAGAGGTGGCGGGTCCCGACAACCAACAACAGTTTCATTCATCCCATATTAATGCACTTCCAAATTGACGTGCACACCTCAAATCGGATCGCACCCCAAATTGGGCGCATTCTATGTTACCATCGTTCACTCCGCCACGTAACAAATACATGTGCGCGCAAGATGAATGTTGGACCGAAATGTCCCTAAACTAAAATTTCGCCTCAAACATGGCGATAATGGTCCATGATGTCCTTCAAATAATTGGGCCCAAATTCTCATATGTTTTAAGTCGATCTTAATCTCAAACCAGATTAACGGTCCTTAAATAAACCTAAGCCCAAATCTAAAATATATACAGATTTGGACTAATCCGCGTCCTACGGGCAACGACATATACTAGTCTCCGTATATAATCCACGGACAACCTAAACAAACAAAAAACACACACAACATGAAGTGAACTGCCGGAGCAGGAGAATGTGGTTATCGCAATGCGGTAACGTAATTAATTGCAGGGGATTGCACCTGCAGGGAAGAGCGTCCCCACAATCAAAAACCCTTCACAAATGAGGGGGAATCTGATAAGGTCTGCTACAATGGTCACGTCTGTCCAAACCTTCGATATGTGGTGTCATAAATCAACTTGGTATTTTCGAAGAGGTGGATGGATAAATCCAAATAGCATCTGCCCCCAAATTTAGGCAAAACGATCCATCCTGGTTCATCCCTGTCTTCTGGCGATGAACACATTGGTCACTCCAAATGGCATTATGAGATATTCATAATGACTATAGCGAGTCTTAAAAGCCATCTTCAGAATGTCGGACTCTTTGACCTTCACCTGATGATAACCCGAATGAAGATCTAGCTTTGAAAATACACAAGACCCACTTAGCTGATCAAAAAGATCATCGATGCGCGTTAGTGAATACTTGTTCTTGATCGTCACTTCGTTCAGAGCTCGATAATCCACACACATCTTGGGACGAATCCGACATTTCTTTAGGAGTTCGTCCAACTGAATGTGGATCTCTTTCAATCCTTTTGCACTTAGCCGGTATAGAGCTTTGATTACAGGTTGCACACCAGGTTGTAAATCAATACTAAACTCAAGAGCTCGTTCGGGAGGCAAACCTGATATATATTCCGGGAATACATCCTCGAACTCTCAAACTACCTCGGGTTTTTCTTCTTCTGCCAGTAGAGAGAACACTTCTGTATTCTTTGGTTTAGCACAGTATCTTCCTGGCTCCAAAGTTCTATCTCCATTTTTGAAATAGAAGACTGGGTGATCTGGTATCTCAAATACTACTCTCCTTTGACGGCAGTCAATCGTAGCATAGAATACTCCTAGCCAATCCATTCCCAACACAACATCGAAATTTAGTATGTCCAGTACTTTGAAATTTACATAGAATTCTCGTCCGCAAACTACAGCTGGATACTGATCAAACCCCATAGTTGCTTTAAGAACTCCATTCCCGGAACTGACATTCCAGCTTGAAATGAGTGGCTTCACGGGAATCGCATACGTTCTTATGAATCGTTGGGTCATGAAGCAGTATGAAGCTCTAGTGCCGAAAAGTGTGAGTGCAGGAAGGGTGGCTACTACTATAGTACCTAAATTGTGTGAGGTTGGGTTTAGATATAGGAAAAGTTATAGTGATACACAAAGATTGAAAAATTGAAAGGATTGGAGGATTACCAGTGATGACTTATCTTGTGGCTTCGGCCTCCTCGACCATCATTGTGAAAACCTGACGTCGTGGTACATTACTCCTTGTTGGAGGCACATTCCTTTATCCTTGGGGCACGTTTCTCTACCCTTGAGGCATGTTTCTCTGTGCCTGATGGAATTGATATTGAGACTGTGTAGGAGGTCCACGTGGAGCTGGTGCAGGGAAAGCTAGGCGGGGTGCAGGAGCCTGAATGGCTAGCTGCTGCGGGACTGTGATTGCGGGTCTGGGTGCTGGTGCTGTGTTGAAACAGTATGGACATACTCTTATAGAGTGAGTGGATGCGCTACAAACCAAACACAGGCTATTTGCACGCTTATAGTCCTTCACCAGGTGTCCAGTCCTCTTGGAGTAGAAACAAAAGTATAAACTGGACCAGTTAAATGATCCTCCCGGTCTCTTAGGTGTAAAGGTTGGCCTAGAATAGGTTCCTCCTGACATCAGTGCAGCAGGATGTTTGATTCCAGCTGTTTGGGGATTACCCTTCTTCTTCACCACAGCTTCATAACGGCAAGCTGCCTTCAGGGCGAGTTCATGAGTCGGGTAATCTCTTGTGGCCAACACCGCCTGCATCTTTGGGTTAAGCCCTGTTGAAATTGTCTAGCCCGAATCTCATCAGTCGGGATCAAATGTGTCGCGAAGCTGGTAAGATGTTGATGTCAGGATAGAGATGTGTTTTAACAGAACAATATTTGATACGAATTCTTTACCTGCTAAGCATGATGAATTCATCATCATATACATCCACCGATTTTACTCACATAGAACCTTATTGCAGGTGGATGAATTGTTGCTCCATCTCAAATCGAGCAGTCTCTAGAAAGAACTTCGTATCGAACAGATCGCGAAACGTTTTCCACTCAATAGGTTGGGTGAGACGGCTTTCCTCAGCTTTCCACCAGACTCTAGCATTATCTGTCAGTTGCAGCTTAGCAACTCTCACCCAGGAAATATCTGGCACTTGAGACGCTGCCAGATCATCTTCGATCGATTGAGCCCATTCTTCTGCCTCTAGTGGGCTCTCTTTTCCCGAGAAGTGTTTTGGATGCAATGCCCGAAATTGCTTTACTCCGGGTGTCTCGACTTCGGGGCGGTGCATAAGGATATCAGTCTGCTGCTGCTGACCCTCAAATAGGCTCTTAATAGCCTCAAGCAGTACCGTTTGCTCATTGATGGGAGCTGCAATGGTAGGTGGTGGTGGTAGAGTAGGCGGTGGGGTATTGCCGTTGACGTTCGTGCCGGTGTTGTTCGGAGAATCCATTACCTTGATAGAAAAGGAATAGTTAGGATAGATTCAAGAAATTATAAATGTAAGAAATGTATAGTTGCTGATTTTTATAATTCTTGTGATATATTGCTTAAGACTTCATGCAGAACTGACCTGCATGGGCCGCCAACGAAACCTGTCATGCACTGCTTCCCAGTAAACGGAAACAGTGATGTAGCAGGCCACAACGTATTTACTAAGAAATAAATACGTTAAGCGTTATTAAGCAATATATAAAATGAACAAGAATGGCAAAAGTAATACAATAAAGAACAACTTTATTTACATTCAACTTTATATACAACTGTTTGAAATGAAAAGACACAATGATATAAAATAAACTCCTAAACAATGGTATACAGAAAATAAGTGCAAGAAGAACTAGTAGTCCAGCTCAACAGTAATCTGGTCCAAGTCTTCCTGACTCGGTTCTGTCTCCTCAGAGTCCGACCTTCCTGATGAACATTCCAAAGAAAGAAACAGAAGGGAATGTCGTTAGCGAACTAACGCTCGGTAAGTTCCAAAAGAAGAAAGAAAAGATAGTATAATAAGTGATATGAACAGGTAAAGTGTATATGACTGATTACAGGTATATGATAGTTGTTATAACGTGGTTGTTTATAGTTTGGTAAAGAATATATTCATGAATACGAGAGAAGTCCATCTTACCCCGTAGACTATGGTAACATGTATTACAAGGTCCCGTCATAACCTACGGGACAACTGTTGGGTTACTAGGCACACGCACAAGGGTCTACGGGGCATCAACCATGACCGATTTAAAATTTAGCCGTGCCGAACAACCCTAAACCAAGATCTTAAACTAGAGATTAGGTGAAACAAAGAATGTTAAACACTTTAACACTAAGTGAGAGAGATTACAACCTTTGTAGATCCGGTCCTTCACTTTATAAGCTCCGTGTTGTGTTCCCTTCGCTGCGATCATCGTGTTCCGGACTCTCGAGAGGCTCCACGAAGAGAAAGATGCAACCTTGCTTCCGATCTTCGATAACAAAGATGATCTACCTTGAAGTTTCATTAACACAAGCTCTCACTCACTAAATGAAGTGAACACCCTCATCTAAATGGCAAGGATAGATGACGATGATGAAGTAGGATTTTTGCTCTCATTTGTTTTCTTATTCTCACCCACTTTCATCACAAAAAGCAAAGCAAGAAAGCTTTGCATCAAAGAAGAAGAAGAAGAAGAATAGTGATCCTTTTGTGATGAATAATGAAAGTTATGATAAGGTTAGAAATGCAACCATGGTCAATCTAACCATTGTAGAGATTTAACTAGGGTTAAGGGTTTGGGTTGGGTTAAAGAATATCTTGCAAAATATCTACACAAATATCTTTGCACAAAACAAAATAAAACCTTCTAGAAGGTTCTAGAAAAGATTAACCCAAATCAAACCCTAACCTCGTTTAATCTTCACTAAACTTGTTGCATTAATAACCCTAACATGTTACAATATTATATATCACATATATAATATATTTTGTAACAAAAGAAAATAATACAATTAACATATATCGCATATATATCAATGTATTACCCGAGTGAGGAAAAGAATCTTTTAGTGAGCTTATATTAGTTAATGTAATTTAATATATCACATATATAATTATACATTAAATTATCGAATCAACACTTGATCCGACAATCCGGTCATATCGCATATAACCGACTAATATATCATTTACCGATTCATCGAATCAACACTTGATCCGATGACCCGGCTGATATCAAATATCGCGAGAATATAATACGGTATCTCATATCGCATTATCCTCGGTCCTGCACATATCACATATGTGCTCCTACTCCATTTTGCCTGAGTCAAGAAACCTCTGTGTAGGACTCTAAAGAATCGTCAATACGCCGGCAGTAGGTGATGATCATATCAAACACCCACAAGCTGCAAGCGGTCAGCTAAACGTAACAGCCACCCAGGTATTGAGCGCTCAGAAGATCAACAAGCAAGCCTGTACATTCTCCTGTGAATCCAGTCAGTAACACTCCCGTACAATCCGGTCTTGTTGTCTGATATGTCGCATATCTTGCCTAGGTGTGGTAAACGTCAGACCCCAGTAGCTTGATAAGTCGTGTCGATATGAGGTCTATAACAGTTTGAGAAACTACTGATAACACTTACCAGTAAATCTCAGGAACCCTGGCCAGGGATTTTCAGTTATAGCCAATCGAACACAGCGCAACATCTACTCCTTATACCGGGAGAGACGAATCCCCTCTTATTGCTCATTGCCTCCATGTGATTCGGGACTGTACCCAAAAGCCACCTTTTTGCACGCCCTCTTGGACATGGTATGATGGAAATCAAAGCACAGTGGGAATCACACAAAACTCTATGACGATCTCGGGTCAACAGACTACTCTGTACCAGTGTCACCGAAGAACTGCCATCTGACGTGAGGTGCAATACCATCTGAGAGTTCTCGGTGAGTCCGTTAAGTGTACCCAGTCTTTACCGAGCACCCGTACACCATCCTTGATGTCAAACACCGATGGATATGGGATCATCCATCGCCTATCATATGGGTCAAGATACGTATACGCTAGTCTACTCTGGTGTATCGATGCCCTGTCTCGATACACCATCGACTAGGAACAGTTATAGGATGTACTCATTGACTACCGTGGCCCCACTAGTATGATCTCATCATAGTCCCAGTAGTCGAGTACATATCCTAAGGGCTTTATCAACATGTAACATAGAGACAATCAGAGTACATGTTAAGATAAAGAGCAACCAGATAGCGTACTATCATGTCGAGCAAGAAAGTCCTTCCTATATATGTCCAAGCATCCACTACAATATACATCGTATGTACAGTAATGGCCTCTAGGGCATACATATAACTAACTATCTCCCACTTGCACTAGGGCCATCTGTTGTGGTATCACATACCCAACAATTAGCTGTGGTTGAAGTATCTCATACTCAACCATCCCATAAAAGTCTCTCCTGGGAAAAATGCCTTTGTGAGTGGATCCGCGCTGTTGTCCTCTGTTTCTACTCTCCTAACCTCGATCTCCCTGGAGATCAACCATCTCCACGATTAGGTGATACTGCCTAAGAATTATATCTGGATTTTTGATGGGACGGGGGGTTTCTTGGCAAAAGCCACAACTCCATTGTCACACAATGGTAAGAACGAATTTCATCTCATGAACTTATATATATCCAGACTGCCTCTTTGGTAGCATCCTTGGTAACGATGTATCTTGCCTTTAATCGTCTAGTAAGTCACGGTATCTAGCTTGGAACTCTTTTAACATACCGTCCCTCTACTGAGGGTAAACATAATGCCTGCGACTGACATTCAGTCGTCCTTATCACCCTGGAACCTTTCCAGTGATTCTCCCCAGGATCCATTGATACCATCTCACTACAACTAGTGAGAATCCTAACATCCAATTAGATCTATCTCATAGATCCAAAAACCCAGGATTTAGGAGGTATCACTTTGATCCTATATGGAGAATCTTTATGATAAGCAGAGATTGATCGAGCGTAGCATAGGAAACTCTTTCCCTATCAAGAGTATGTCATCCACGTACTCTATGAGGATCACTACCATACTCTCTACTACCTTTCTGTATATACAAGGTTCATCTACCATTTTGATGAAGTCAAACTCTTTGACTACCACATCAAAACAGATGTTCCAACTCCGCGATGCCTGCTTTATCACATAAAACATCTTGCTCACGTTTCCGCTGCTCCCACTGTCTACGAAGCCCTCTGGCTGTGTACTTATAGACGCTCTCTTCCAAATCATCATTTAGAAAAATAGTCATGACACCCAACCGCCAGATATCGTAGTCATGGTATGTAGCCATGGCAAGTAGGATCTGGATGGACTTAAGCATAGCTTTGAAAGCCTCAAATTCTCCATGTACACCAAGTAATCTTCTCAAGATTTACTTGCTCCTGATGTGGATTTAGCCCTTCAGATAAAGCAACCAAAGTCCATACTTTGTTGGTGTATAAGGATTCCATCTCATATCACTAAGCATCCATCCATTCTTACAGAGTCCCACTCCTGATGGCCAGCTCGAAACTAGTTGGTTCATCATCTCATGATGCAATTCTCGCTCCCACTGTCATAGAGAAAACCGAAGTATCTCTCAGGTGGGTGAGGAACCCTACTAGATCGGCGGAGAGGCTGAGGTTTGTTGGTTACTATTGAATCCTTTGGTTCTACCAAATCATCAGCTGCAGTTTGTATAGCTGGAAATTCCCTTTCACAAAGGTGGAATGCTGAGAAACAAAACATCTTTTGTTCCTCGGTTTGGTAGAAGATATTCCCTTGCGAATGCTTGGGATATCCAACAAACTTCCACAGATCTGACTTGTCCTCGAGCTTGTCCGGATTTTGCTTTTTAGGCATAGGCCGGACAACCCCAAATCTTAACAAACTTAAGATATGGGCTCTTCCCTTTCCATATCACATATGAAGTGGTAGGCAACTGATTTGATTTGAACCCTATTCAATAGGTATGCAGCTTCTCAAGTGCATAACTTCCAAAAGGAAATAGTAACTTAGCAGTACTCATCATAGAGCACACCATATTATATAGGGTGTTATTGCTCCGCCCCGATATACCATCGTGCTATGGTGTATACGGAGAAGTAATGCTGAGAGAGAATCTCATTCTCCTTTAGAATAGTCCTGGAATCCCGTACTCAAGTATTCTCCTTCTTGATCTCATCAAAGGACATAATACTTATACCCTTTTTTGGTTTTCTACTTCTAACTTATATTCTGTGATTATCTCAAAAGTTTCGGACTTGTGTTTCAACGGGAACACATGTCTGAATCTTGAGAGATAAATAGTGAATGTAATGAAGTACAAAGAACCGGTCTTGGCATGTGTAGACAGGGGACCTTCAAACATCAGCATGTATCAATCCCAAGAGTTCACTAACTCTTTCTCTGTTTCCAATAAACAGAGCTATGGTCATCTTATCTTTGTGACATGACCGACAAGTTTCACAAGATGTAAATTCAAACTAATTTAAATATGCATCTATATGTAACTTCAGCTAGTCGGGTCGTATTGATATGACCTAGTCTACAATGCCTCAAGAAGGATTCGTTCATTTCTGACTCTTCCTCTTGTGTGTGTTCTGTATACTAAGAACTGTGGTTTGATTTAGAACGTCAATGCTTTTAGATAACGTGTCTGAACCGATCAACTCTTGATATAGGAAATGTTCAAAACATTATCCAATAATACAAAATTATATCCTTCTTTACTAATAAAGAGACTGATATGATGTTGTATATCAGGTTCGGTATCTAATAACATTCGTTCAGAATCAATGTATTCTGGTAATACAGGGTGATAGTGACCAACAGACTTGGCTGCAACACTTGAACCGTTTCTATCTCATGAAACTTATCACTCGTTCTCAGTTCTCTACCTATTTGTAGCCCATGTAACAAATTACATTTGCGGGATCCTGATCCGATATCAAATACCTAGGACGTAAAGGACATTGAGAAACAGTTCTGTGTAATGAACACACCCGAAGAAGATGCATCAGCATGCACTTTCTTCGTTTAGGCGTCACGGGAATTCTGGCAATCCCCTATTTCCTGCTCTGTCTTATAACAATTATAAGTTGGTGCGGGACCAACGTTCCCCAGCTCAGTATAACAAGCGGGTTTGGTCGATACATCTGTATTATTATCTTGATTAAGGCATGACATGGTCGCTACCTGGAGAGAGAGAGAAGAAAACACTTAGCGTGCGCTTTTACAAGATTAGATTGGTTATCAATTTATCTAATCAGGATGTCTCCCACTGTTTTAGTCAAATCTTCCTTCAAACCCTAAAAGGAAAGACTAGCCGGGATTAATTACACCCTACAAGTTCGCCAATCTTTCAGCTAGGCCAGTGCTGGTACTTTGAGGGAGGTTCCCCGTGCTTTCGCACGGACCTAATTAAAGTAAACCTCGTTTTCCCAGGGACGTAACCCCGTTGACACCTTTTTAGACACCTACTTGATCGGCTAATTGTAATGTATAAAACTCTCCCAGGAGTAACTCTTACTCGCAGCGGGTATCGGGATCCAACTATCTCATAGAAGGTATGCAATCTCATTGCAAATTTCAACACTTGAAATTCCCAATAATATTTTACCCCTAGCGTCCTATTTTACCCCATAGTCCGCTAGTCAAGTTCAACCCGTCATTTCCATATTGAATTAAACCCATCCGCACGACCCTAGACGGAGGCCAAACTACGCCGTACGAATACCCTAATCCAATCGCATCGTATGCTAGCAGATAAGCACTAGTTAGCTACCGTACACTACGCCTTGACGGAGGCCAAACTTCCGCATCACGAATACTAAGTAGTACATATCTGAAATGACGGAGGGCTACGCAGGTTTTTAAGAAAACCATGAGCGTAATGAACTTGATATCGTTGTAGAATCGAGTGATTTTTAATCGAATGTTTTTGAGGCCTTTTCTAGTTTTGCTAAATAGGTCACTCCCGGTGAAGGGATCGTCGGCTCTTTCCTCATCGAATAAGGTGCAGGATATTTCACAAATATCACTATGCAAAGCAAAATCTATAGAAACAATCAAAAGACAAACCGAGTTTGTAGCATCTGCTAGTTTCGCTAAAGAGGTCACTCCCGATGAAGGGATCTCGGCTCTTTCTTTATCGAATAAGGTGCTGGATGTTCTACAAGGAACACCGCTATGCAAAGCAAGAACTAGAGCTACCAGTTTTTAAACAAGTTTCTACAACATCTTAGATTTCTTTTATTTCATTAATCTCATTAATGAAGTCTCATTTTAATTATGCTTCTCCAGCATCAGATATGAAACGAAATCAACAATATATAATATATATCTCATATATATAATATAAACATTTGTCTCATGCAGTAATATGATCTCATCACAGAACATTGCAGCAGATGAGCATATATGAAATATTGGATATACTAGGATGTCCGTGTTTTCAATACAAGCCTGTATAAAACACGGATTCCACGGTCGTGATGAATAGCCAAACCCACATCCCTAGACCCCTACGAGAGCGGCAAGCAACACTGCCAATTCTAGGGTCAGGAGACCCGGTCTCGACTCCTCGAGATGGTCTCCCACTGGACCCTAGAACCCGGTTACTTGTGCTCCCCGTCTTAGGTCTACCTAATGCGGAAAAGTAAATAATATACAATGGTGACATCATCCTCAGCCCGGAAGTGTCCCAATAAAAGAATATTACATACAAATGAATTTTAGATGAAAGAAAAAGAAAAAATCTCATCTCACATAAAACCCCCGGCTATTCAAAACGTGACGATCCAATATAACATATCACAGCAACACATAATATCTCATATCATCAACGTAAGCAAGTATGTGTATCCCAATTGTCGTTGATGTATAGCAATGAAGCTGGCGATACACCACACACTACGCTTACGGTCACAAAAAGGAAAGTGTAAAACTACAACAGTTGGAATCCGCAACCTCTTAAAACATCGCATGGCTAACCAAATGAATTCCTTAGACATCGTATGCCTAACAATTATAAACCCTGCATTTTAGTCTCATTATCGAAAACTCTTTTCAATATCAAGTCGGGCAATTCAACAAGATTCCCGATATCCTGATCGAATGCTCGTCGCAAACTTTAGTAGACGGCCACACCCCCGATGCCGTCGACGAAGTGCACTAAGGAGGAACACCGCTGCCGCGAGCATCCGAACGGATGCTTTTGGCGACGGGGTTCTCCTACAGTCACTTGGTCGGGGTTATGGGGCGTGGCTGTCTATTAAGTTTACCCGGCGAGTATCCGCGTACGCTACGTGATTGCAACGGACTTTTGATCGCATCAAAATCTCATGGCAACCGATCATCTGAGACTAAACCGCTAGATTTATAACATTCAAATTAGTTATCTCATAACTACTTGTGGGTTCCAAATATTGTAACACATTACAGATAAATAGACAATGTTAAACTTTCCGATCGAATAATCAAACATCCAAGTTTTCCCAAATAGTTCTCAACGCTTGAAATTAGTTTAAAAACATCCATCACATGCCACAGTACCAATGGTCCAGCCATAGAAGGGTCAAGCCAACGCCTCACATGTGGTACGCCGTACTGCCCTAAACCCTAAGGTTTAGAGGCGGTTCAGATGGTCACATAATCGAGTTAAGGTTTGTTGTCTTCTAGAGGGTCCACCGCGTTACTTGCACGACTTAGAACGTTCTTAAACTACGGAAAAATCCAACGCATGGAAATTTTCTGGCAGGGGAAAAAGTGAGTTACTGATATCCGTTCGAACTTTTTAACACGTTCTAAAAATTACCCGAACAAACTAAACGAAGTTATATTTTCCGATCGAATCAACGAGCTCCCTATACAACCCAGAAAACTCAACACTTGAGTGGAATTAAAAATTCCCAGAAAAAAATGAAAAGAAAGGACATAAGAATAAATATATGAAGTACCAGGGACCAAATCAAAATTTTGGCCGCGGAACCGTGGCCAAACCCTTGGTTTGGCCGCGGTTCCGCGGTCACGTGAGCGCATTAATGGGCCGTACTTCACAGTAATTCTTAGTTTTTCCTGCTTAATTTTCTGAGTATTTTTAATATGAAAAAAATCAACATTTTTATAAAATTTCCAGAGAAGGGTATATATCGGGGTTTCCGGGTTCGATCGGACTTTAAACTTCGTCTAGACTTCGCCTAATACTCTAGCTTGGCTCTGATACCACTGTTGGGTTACTAGTCACACGCACAAGGGTCTACGAGGTATCAACCATGCCCGATTTAAAATTTATCCGTGCTGAACAACCCTAAACCAAGATCTTAAACTAGAGATTAGGTGAAACAAAGCATGTTAAACACTTTAATACTAAGTGATAGGGATTACAACCTTTGTAGATCCGGTCCTTCATTTCATAAGCTCCGTGTTGTGGTCCCTTCGCTGCAATCATCGTGTTCCGGACTCTCGAGAGGCTCCATGAAGAGAAAGATGCAACCTTGCTTCCGATCTTTGATAACAAAGATGATCTACCTTGAAGTTTCATTAACACAAGCTCTCACTCACTAAATGAAGTGAACACCCTCATCTAAATGGCAAGGATAGATGAGGATGATGAAGTAGAATTTTTGCTCTCATTTGTTTTCTTATTCTCACTCATTTTCATCACAAAAAGCAAAACAAGAAAGCTTTGCATCAAAGAAGAAGAAGAAGAAGAATAGTGATCCTTTTGTGATGAATAATGAAAGTTATGATAAGGTTAGAAATGCAACCATGGTCAATCTAACCCTTGTAGAGATTTAATTAGGGTTAAGGGTTTGGGTTGGGTTAAAGAATATCTTGCAAAATATCTACACAAATATCTTTGCACAAAACAAAATAAAACCTTCTAGAAGGTTCTAGAAAAGATTAACCCAAATCAAACCCTAACTTCGTTTAATCTTCACTAAACATGTTGCATTAATAACCCTAACATGTTACAATATTATATATCACATATATAATATATTTTGTAACAAAAGAAAATAATACAATTAACATATATCGCATATATATCAATGTATTACCCGAGTGAGAAAAAGAATCTTTTAGTGAGCTTATATTAGTTAATGTAATTTAATATATCACATATATAATTATACATTAAATTATCGAATCAACACTTGATCCGACAATCCGGTCATATCGCATATAACCGACTAATATATCATTTACCGATTCATCGAATCAACACTTGATCCGATGACCCGGCTGATATCAAATATCGCGAGAATATAATATGGTATCTCATATCGCATTATCCTCGGTTCTGCACATATAACATATGTGCTCCTACTCCGTTTTGCCTGAGTCAAGAAAGCTCTGTGTAGGACTCTAAAGAATCGTCAATACGCCGGCAGTAGGTGATGATCATATCAAACACCCACAAGCTGCAAGCGGTCAGCTAAACGTAACAGCCACCCAGATATTGTGCGCTCAGAAGATCAACAAGCAAGCCTGTACATTCTCCTGTGAATCCAGTCAGTAACATTCCCGTACAGTCCGGTCTCGTCGTCTGATATGTCGCATATCTCGCCTAGGGGTGGTAAACGTCAGACCCCAGTAGCTTGATAAGTCGTGTCGATATGAGTTCTATAACAGTTCGAGAAACTACTGATAACACTTACCAGTAAATCTCAGCAACCCTGGCCAGGGATTTCCAGTTATAGCCAATCGAACACAACGCAACATCTACTCCCTATACCGGGAGAAACGAATCCCTTCCTATCGCTCATTGCCTCCATGTGATTCGGGACTGTACCCAAAAGCCACCTTTTTGCACACCCTCTTGGACGTGGTATGATGGAAATCAAAGCACAGTGGGAATCACACAAGACTCTATGACCATCTCGGGTCAACAGACTACTCTGTACCAGTGTCACCGGAGAACTGCCATCTGACGTGAGGTACAATACCATCTGGGAGTTCTCGGCGAGTCCGTTCAGTATACCCAGTCTTTACTGAGCACCCGTACACTATCCTTGATGTCAAACACCGATGGATATGTGATCATCCATCGCCCATCATATGGGTCAAGATGCGTATACGCTAGTCTACTCTGGTGTATCGATACTCTGTCTCGATACACTCTCTGAAAGGTTTACATAGCACCTCATGAAGGGTTTGGAAGCATCACATGTACCAAAGGTGGTGTATTTAGGGTGCTAAGTTAACATACAAAGGATCTATCCTAGAAAAATTAGGGTTCCAAATTTTTCACATCAACTTATGAAAAGAAAAGCTAGGGTTTAGAGAGTACAACCATTGTAGCTCTCTACGCTAGACTCCTCGGCTACTTAGGGTTTGTTAAAGCTCCTCTTGAACTCCTCGAGGTCACCGATGATCCACTCGGAGTCCGCTTTGTCCAAGCTTGCAACTTTATCTGATCAAGTGAACGAAATAAAGCTAACACTCTAAACAAGTTGGCTAAACTTGTGTAGAATGATGTTTTGGTTCTTGTTAACACTTCAAAATCCAATCTTGTTATGTAATTTGCTCACTACAAAAGTCTAGAGAGCAAGTGAAGAAGGAGGAAGAAGATGATGGCTATTTTGGAAGAAGATAAGAATAATTCTTAAAAGAAAAATAGAAATATATCAATATATATTTCTTATCTCTCATCTCAAACCATGGTTGAATCATTATTGAACTTGAGTTAAAACCCAAAAGGAAAAGTAATCCATGGTTAAATGGTGGGTGAGCATGGTTAGGTCAAGAAGAGTGTAGAAAGCTTCCATGAATTATCCTTTCCTTTATCCATTTTGTTTTAACTAAAAATCAAATAATAATCCAAATAAAAACCCATGGTGTGAGTCTTATATTGCCACCATTTCCTTGTATAATCAACCATGATAGAATGATGTATGTATGCATGTGTGCATGCACATCCATATGTGCATGAAACTAGAAAGGAAGAAAAACATACATGCATGCATACATCCATCCATCACAAGAAAGGATTTCTAGTGAGAAACTAATGGTTAAATGATAAATCAACACTTGATTTATCAATCCGGTCATATCACATATGACCCAAACCAAAAGCAAGCCGCCCGATCAATAAACGGTATCCTATACGCGTATTTTAATCGGGTCCACGCGCATATCGCATACGCGCACCACAATGTTTCGCCTGGACTAGGAAACTCCATTGTAGGACTCTGAGACTCGTCAATACGCCGGCAGCGGGTGATGATCATATCAAGCGCCCCCAAGCCGCAAGCGGTCAGCTAAACGTAACGGCCACCCGGGTATTGAGCGATCAGAAGAGAACAAGCGAACCTGCTACAACTCCCGTCGAGCCAACCAGCAACACTTCCCGTATAGTCCGGTCTCCTCGTCTGATATGTCGCATATCAAGTCTAGGGGTGGTAAACGTCAGACCCCAATAACCGATAAGTCGTGCAGATGTGAGGCTCATAACGGGTTGAGAAACTACTGGTAACACTTACCAGCAAATCTCTGAAATAGCCCTGGCCAGGGACTTCCCTGTTACGGCCAATCGAGCACAGTACAACATCAACCCCCAATACCGGGAGAGACGAAACCCTTCCTATCGCTCATTGCCTCCATGTGACTCGGGACTGTACCCAAAAACCACCGTTTTGCACGCCCTCATGGACGTGGTAAGGTGGAGATCAAAGCACAGTGGGAATCACACAAGACTCTATGACGATCTCGGGTCTACAGACTAATCTGTACAAGTGTCACCTGAGAACTGCCATCTGACGTGAGGTATAATACCATCTGGGAGTTCTCAGCGAGTCCGTCCAGTGTACACAGTCTCCACTGAGCACCCGTATACCATCTCTGATGTCAAACACCAATGGATATGGGATCATCCATCACCCATCTCATGGGTCGAGAAGCGTATACGCTAGTCTACACTGGTATATCGATGCCCCGTCTCGATACACTTACGACTAGGGACCTTGAAGGATGTACTTATGGACTACCATGTCCCCACTAGTATGATCTGCATCATAGTCCAGGTAGTCAAGTACACATCCTAAGGGCTTTACCAACATGTAACTATAAGACAGTTTAAAGAGACTAGTATACATGCTAAGATAAAGAGCAACCAGATAGCATACTATCATATCGAGCAAGAAAGTCATCTCTATATATGTCTAAGCATCCAATATAATATACATCATCTGTACAATACTGGCCTCTAGGGCATACATACAACTAACAATCTCCCACTTGCACTAGGGCCAGCTGCTGTAGTATCGCATACCGAGCATCCCGAAGAGTCTCTCAAACTGTATCTGGGGAATGACCTTCGTGAGTGGATCCGTCGTGTTGTTCTTCGTGTCAACCCTCCTGACCTCGATCTCCCAGTGATCAACTATCTCCCGGATCAGGTGATACCGCCTCAGAATATGCCTAGATCGCTGATGGGACCTGGGTTCCTTGGCCAAAGCCACCGCTCCATTGTTATCGCAATACAAAGGTATTGGATGCTCAATGGATGGAACCACTCCAAGTTCAGTAATGAACTTCTTGATCCAGACAGCCTCTTTGGCAGCATCGTTGGCAGCGATGTATTCAGCCTCCATTGTCGAGTCTGCCACGGTTTCCTGCTTGGAACTCTTCCAGCTAACCGCCCCTCCGTAAAGGGTAAAGACAAATCCCGACTGCGACTTAGAGTCGTCCTTATCACTCTGGAAGCTCGAATCGGTAAAGGACTCCACTTGGAGTTCTCCGTTACCATACACCAAGAGCATCTCTTTAGTCCTTCGTAAGTACTTGAGAATGCTTTTCACAGCTGTCCAGTGACTCTCTCCAGGATCAGCTTGATACCTGCTAACTATACTTAGTGAATATGCTACATCGGCTCTGGTACATAGCATTGCGTACATGATGGAACCTAGCGCCGAAGCATAGGGTATCCCTTGCATGCGAGCTCTCTCCAAATCAGTCTTAGGAGACATCTCTTTGGAGAGAGTGACTCCAGAGATCGTGGGTAAGTTCCCACGCTTGGATTCTTCCATACTAAACCTCTTTAGTATGGTGTCAATGTACCTGGATTGGGACAATCCCAATATTCGTTTGGATCTATCTCTATAGATCCTGATTCCCAATATGCAGGAGGCATCACCAAGATCTTTCATTGAGAATCTTTGTGATAAGAAGAGCTTGACCGATTGCAGCATAGGAATGTCATTTCCTATCAAGAGTATGCGTCCACGTACAATACGAGGAAGACAACCTTACTTTCTGCCACCTTCTTGTAGATACAAGGTTCATCTGGATTTTTGACGAAATCAAACTCTTTGATAACGACGTCAAAGCAGATGTTCCAACTCCGTGATGCTTGCTTTAATACATAAATGGATTTAAGCAGCTTGCACACCTTCCCGCTGCTCCCACTGTCTACGAAGCCCTCTGGCTGAGTCATATACACGCACTCTTCTAAATCACCGTTTAGAAAGGCAGTCTTAACATCCATTTGCCAGATTTCGTAGTCATGATATGCAGCGATGGCAAGCATGATCCGGATGGATTTAAGCATAGCCACTGGAGAAAAGGTTTCGTCATAGTCCACACCTGGTCTTTAACGAAAACCCTTTGCAACAAGTCTAGCTTTGAAAGTCTCCACTTTCCCATCTACACCAAGTTTTTTCTTGAAGATCCACTTGCTCCTAATGGGTTTTACCCCTTTAGGAGCAACTTCCAAAGTCCATACTTTGTTGGTGTACATGGATTCTATCTCGGATCGCGTAGCATCCAGCCATTTCACTGAGTCCCTACTCGTGATGGCCTGCTCGAAGCTAGTTGGGTCATCATCCTCCATGATTCAATCCTCGCACCCACCATCCATGAGAAAACCGTAGTATCTCTCCGGTTGGCGAGGAATCCTACTAGATCGGCGGAGAGGCTGAGGTTCGTTGGGAGCTACCGAATCCTCTGGTTCCACTAAATCTTCAGTTTGAGTTTGTGTAGCCGGAATTTCTTCCAGTTCTACCTTATCGGCACTAATTTCTTTTGCAAGAAATTCCTTTTCCAAAAAGGTGGCATGTCGAGAAACAAACACTTTTTGTTCCTCTGTATGGTAGAAAAGATATCCATGTGAATGTTTGGGATATCCCACAAACTTGCATAGAACTGACTGCGCCTCGAGTTTGTCCGGATTTTACCTCTTGACATAGGCCGGGCAACCCCATATCTTAACTCGTTTAAGACATGGTCTCTTCCCACTCCATATCTCATATGGTGTGGTAGGTACAGATTTAGTTGGAGCTTGATTCAATAGGTATGCTGCTGTTTCCAGCGAATATCCCCAGAAGGAAATAGGTAACTCAGCTTTGCTCATCATAGAGCGCACCATATCTAATAGGGTGCGGTTCCTCCGCTCCGATACACCGTTGTGCTGTGGTGTATATGGAGGAGTCAGCTGAGAGAGAATCCCATTCTCTTTTAGGAAGTCCAGGAATTCACTGCTCAAGTATTCACCTCCTTGATCAGATCGAAGGATTTTAATACTTTTTCCGGTTTGGTTCTCGACTTCTTGTTTATATTCTCTAAATTTCTCAAAAGCTTCTGATTTGTGTTTCATCAGGAACACATATCCGAATCTAGAGAGATCGTCAGTGAATGTAATGAAGTACGATGAACCATCCCTGGCATATGTAGACATGGGACCGCATACATCATTATGTATCAGTCCCAAGAGTTCAGTAACTCTTTCTCCGTGTCCCGTAAACGGAGTTTTGGTCATTTTACTTTTGAGACATGACTGGCAAGTGTCATAAGATGAAAATTCAAACGGATTCAAATATCCATCTTTATGCAACTTAGCTAGTCGTGTCGCATTTATGTGACCTAGTCTACAATGCCATAAGAAGGATTCGTTCAGTTCTGAACTCTTCCTCTTGTGTGTGTTTGTTATGCTCAGAACTGTTGATTGATTTAGAATATAAATGCCATTACATAACGTGCCTGATCCAACCAACTTTTGGTTACGGAAAATGTTCATAACATTATCCTGTAATACAAAATTATATCCCTCTTTACTCAACAAAGAAACCGATATAATGTTGCATATCAGGTTCGGCATGTAATAGCATTCGTTCAGAACTAAAGTATTACCAGTAGGTAATGCAAGGTGATATTCCCCGACAATCTTAGCTGTAACAATTGCACCATTTCCAACTCTTATGTCTTTATCACCTTCTCCAAGTTCTCTACCTTTTCTAAGCCCATGTAACTGATTACATATATGGGATCCTGACCCGGTATCTAATACCCAGGACGTAGAGCAAATGGAGAAACAGTTTTCTGTAACGAACACACCCGAAGAAAATGCATCATCATGTACTTTCTTCGTTTGGGTGGCTTGGGAATCCTGGTATTCCCCTATGTCCTGTTCATTCCTATAACTCTTATAAGAAAGAACGGAACCAACTTTCCCCAGCACAGTATAACATGTGGGTTCAGTCAATATATCCATATTATTATCTTTATTAAGGCATGACATGGTCGCTACCTGAAGAGAGAGAGAAGAAAACACTTTAGCGTATGCTCTTGCAAGATCATATTGGTTATTATCTTATCTAATAAGGATGGCTCCCACTGTTTTTATCAAATCTTCCTTCAAACCCTAAAAGGAAAGACTAGCCGGGATTAGTTACACCCTACAACTTCGCCGATCTTTCAGCCGTGCCAGTGTCGGTACTTTGAGGGAGGTTCCCCGTGCTTTCGCACGGACCTAATTAAAGTAAACCTCATTTTCCCAGAGGCGTAACCCCGTTGACACCTTTCTAGACACCTACTTGATTGGCTAATTGTAATGTGTAAAACTCTCCCAGGAGTAACTCTTACTCGCAGTGGGTATCGGGATCCAACTATCTCATAGAAGGTATGCAATCTCATTGCAAATTTCAACACTTGAAATTCCCGACAATATTTTGCCCCTAGCAGCTATATGACCTTAACATAGTCAACAAAGTCGCACGACTACCCTAATCCAATCGCATCATATGCATGTACAGATAAGCACTAATCAGCTACCGCACACTACGCCTTAACATAGTCAACAAACGTAGCACGAATAATAATTAGTACATATCTGAAATGACGGAGGGCTACGACAGGTTTTTCTGAAAACCTATTGCGTAATGAACATGATATCGTTGTAGAATCGAATGAAGTTTTGAAATGGAGTGATTTTGAGGCTTTTCTAGTTTTGCTAAAGGGTCACTCTCGGTGAAGGGATCGTCGGCCCTTTCCTCGTCGAATGAGGTGCGGGATATATCATATATATCACTGTGCAAAACAGAAACTATAAAAGCAACCAAAAACAAACCGAGTGTGTAGCATCTGCCAGTTATTGCTAAAGGGGTCACTCCCGGTGAAGGGATCTCGGCCCTTTCCTCATCGAATAAGGTGCAGGGTATATCATATATACCACTATGCAAAGCAGAACTGTAGCTACCCTTTTATTTTAAAATTTGATTCTACAACATCTTTTAGGTTTCTTTTCTTTCATTAATCACATTAATGAAGTCCCATCATTTAAGTCACCTAAACATCACAGATAATACGACGTACACTTATGCCATCCACATTCGCCTCGATGTCCCCTCGTGCACCGTTAGGTTAGGTAACTAACGACAGAGCAGGGCAGGGCTAGTGCGGGTGTAAAACATAAGTAACGCCTATATAATATATCATATATACTATATACTGTATCCATCAGAACATATCAAATGATCACATCACAGATATCGCAGCAGAAACATAGATATAATGTGGGATATACTAGGACGTCCGTATTTAGTATTTAGCCAAAATAGAAAATACGGATTCCACAGTCGCGATGAATAGCCAAGCCCACACCGTGGACCCCTACGAGAGCGGCAAGCGACCCTACCACTTCTGGAGTTTAGGAGACCCCGTCTCGACTCCTCGAGATGGGCTCCCACTGAACCCCAGAACCCGGTCACCCGTGCTCCCCTCCTTGGGTCCATCCTAATGCGGAAAAGTAAATAATATACAACACAGGTGGCATCGACCTCAACCCGGAAGTGCCCCAAATAAAAGAATATTACATTACATTTGAATTTACATGAATGAAAATATAAAACTCTCAACTCACATAAAAACCCCCGGTTATTCAATCGCGACAATCCTGCATATCATATCTCAGCAACACATAATATCACATATCATCAACGTAAGTAAGTATGCATACCCCAATTGTCGTTGATGTATAGCAACGAAACCGGCGATATCGACATACTACACGTACGGTCACAGAAAAGAAAGTGTAAAACTGCAATATTTGGAATCCACATTCTCTTTAGGCATCGTAAATGCGAAATATCACATACTTCGTATTTCATGTCCAACTATATGAATTCCACATATTGCATCACGTTCCAGATAAATAGACGGTATTAAAGTTTTCGAACGATCGATCAAATACCCAAGATTCGCTAAAGCTCAACACTTGAGCGGAGTTCAAAATCCCGGAGTGTGACACAGTGGTAGCGGTCCAGCCGTAGAAGGGTCAAGCCAATGCCTCACATGTGGCACGCCGTACTGCCCCAAACCCTAAGGTTCAAAAGGAAGTTCAAGACGGTCACATAATCGAGTTAAGGTTTGTTGTCTTCTTGAGGGACCACCACATACAAACTTGCACGTATTTCCGAAATATTTTAAACCCCATGAAAAGTGAGCAAATGATAGTGGTTCGAACACTTCAATACTTTCTAGATTTACCCGGAAAAGCCACGAAATCAAAATTCCGATCGAATCGACGAGTCCAAAACCATCTCCAGAATTTTTCAGAACTAAAAACAGATTAAAAATACCCTAAAAAATATACTAGCAGAAGTAAGCATTAAGGCATAAAAATTTTATAGTGATTGAGGTATACGACCGCGGAACCGCGGCCTAAGCAAGCTTAGGCCGCGTTTCCGCGACAAAAAATATTGTTCATCAAAATATTTTTATACCGTAATCCTTAGTTTTACTTGCTGAATTTTTTACATATTTTTAATTCTGAAAATAACCAGATTTTTAAAAAAAGTCCAGAGAGCACCCAAAAAGCCGTATTTTCGGTTCGATCGGAGTTTTAACTCCGTAAAGGTGTCGCCTAATATTCTAGGTCGGCTCTGATACCAATGAAAGGTTAGCCTAGCACCCTATAAGGGGTTTGGAAGCATCACATGTACCAAAGGTGGTGTCTTTAGGGTGCTACGTTAACATACAAAGGATCTATCCTAGAAAAATTAGGGTTCCAAATTTTTCACATCAACATATGAAAAGAAAAGCTAGGGTTTAGAGAGTACAACCTTTGTAGCTCCCTACGCTAGACTCCTCAGCTACTTAGGGTTTATTAAAGCTACGCTTGAACTCCTCGAGGTCACCGATGATCCACCCGTAGTCCGCTTTGTCCAAGCTTGCAACTTTATCCGATCAAGAGAACGAAATAAAGCTAACACTCTAAACAAGTTGGCTAAACTTGTGTAGAATGATGTTTTGGTTCTTATTCTCACTTCAAAATCCAATCTTGTTATGTAATTTGCTCACTACAAAAGTCTAGAGAGCAAGTGAAGAAGGAGGAAGAAGATGATGGCTATTTTGGAAGAAGATAAGAATAATTCTTAAAAGAAAAATAGAAATATATCAATATATATTTCTTATCTGTCATCTCAAACCATGGTTGAATCATTATTGAACATGAGTTAAAACCCAAAAGGAAAAGTAATCCATGGTTAAATGGTGGGTGAGCATGGTTAGGTCAAGAAGAGTGTAGAAAGCTTTCATGAATTATCCTTTCCTTTATCCATTTTGTTTTAACTAAAAATCAAATAATAATCCAAATAAAAACCATGGTGTGAGTCTTATATTGCCACCATTTCCTTGTATAATCAACCATGATAGAATGATGTATGTATGCATGTGTGCATGCACATCCATATGTGCATGAAACTAGAAAGGAAGAAAAACATACATGCATGCATACATCCATCCATCACAAGAAAGGATTTCTAGTGAGAAACTAATGGTTAAATGATAAATCAACACTTGATTTATCAATCCGGTCATATCACATATGACCCAAACCAAAAGCAAGCCGCCCGATCAATAAACGGTATCCTATACGCGTATTTTAATCGGGTCCATGCGCATATCGCATACGCGCACCACAACGTTTCGCCTGGACTAGGAAACTCCATTGTGGGACTCTGAGACTCGTCAATACGCCGGCAGCGGATGGTGATCATATCAAGCGCCCCCAAGCCGCAAGCGGTCAGCTAAACGTAACGGCCACCCGGGTATTGAGCGATCAGAAGAGAACAAGGGAACCTGCTACAACTCCCGTCGAGCCAACTGGCAACACTTCCCGTACAGTCCGGTCTCCTCGTCTGATATATCGCATATCAAGTCTAGGGGTGGTAAACGTCAGACCCGAATAACCGATAAGTCATGCCGATGTGAGGCTCATAACGGGTTGAGAAACTACTGGTAACACTTACCAGCAAATCTCTGAAACAGCCCTGGCCAGGGACTTCCCTGTTACGGCCAATCGATCACAGTACAACATCAACCCCCAATACCGGGAGAGATGAAACCCCTCCTATCGCTCATTGCCTCCATGTGACTCGGGACTGTACCCAAAAACCACCGTTTTGCACGCCCTCATGGACGTGGTAAGGTGGAGATCAAAGCACAGTGGGAATCACGCAAGACTCTATGACGATCTCGGGTCTACAGACTAACCTGTACAAGTGTCACCTGAGAACTGCCATCTGACGTGAGGTATAATACCATCTGGGAGTTCTCGGCGAGTCCGTCCAGTGTACCCAGTCTCCACTGAGCACCCGTATACCATCTCTGATGTCAAACACCAATGGATATGGGATCATCCATCGCCCATCTCATGGGTCGAGAAGCGTATACGCTAGTCTATACTGGTATATCGATGCCCCGTCTCGATACACCTACGACTAGGGACCTTGAAAGATGTACTTATGGACTACCTTGTCCCCACTAGTATGATCTGCATTATGTTCCAGGTAGTCAAGTACACATCCTAAGGGCTTTACCAACATGTAACTATTAGACAGTTTAAAGAGACTAGTATACATGTTAAGATAAAGAGCAACCAGATAGCATACTATCATATCAAGCAAGAAAGTCATCTCTATATATGTCCAAGCATCCAATATAATATACATCATCTGTACAATACTGGCCTCTACGGCATACATACAACTAACACTCTCGACTAGGAACAGTTATAGGATGTACTCATTGACTACCGTGGCCCCACTAGTATGATCTCATCATAGTCCCGGTAGCCGAGTACATATCGTAAGGGCTTTATCAACATGTAACATAGAGACAATCAGAGTACATGTTAAGATAAAGAGCAACCAGATAGCGTACTATCATGTCGAGTAAGAAAGTCCTTCCTATATATGTCCAAGCATTTACTACAATATACATCGTATGTACAGTAATGGCCTCTAGGTCTTACATATAACTAACAACAACGGCACGAGAATTCATGTAGGTGTCATTTGAGTGACCTCTCGTGCCACGATATACGTTCTGTACCAATCTACCCCTTTATCCCCGCGTAATGTATTGTATAGATTATATTTACACGTCTTGCCGAAACCATGGATACAAAATGTTCATGTATTCATGTTCAGGATGTAATCATGTATTCAAGTAGTTATGTCAAGTTATAACCATGGTTCGGTCAAATCAAGTCAAGTATAAATGTTTGATATTGATGTTTGAGTTTGAGTATTCATGTTCATGATCATGTATTCATGTTTGATTTTGGATTAGGTTTGAGGTTGGACTCAGACTGAGTCAGACACTTGTACTGATTTAACTCCTGAATTCTTAGGTTCGGGAATTATCGGCAACTGCTGTACATGGACGGCAGGATTTGTGTTTTTTTTCAAGACAATTGTCATTGATAATTCCTGTTAAGTTTCTAACCTGAATAGGCAAGCACTCACTTTCTCCGGCTCTCTGGGGCTCAAGAGAATTGATCCCGCTTAAACCTATATTTACTAAAGTCCTTAAATATTGTTTTGTATATCTCAAGGGGGTTTTATGAAAAATATTTTTTAATATAGATTAAAAATAAAACATGAGTGTGGTTTGTATTACTTAAGGTTTTCATGAGCATGTATTTTGATTATTAGGGTATTTTCATAATAAATATTTAGCTTTCAAAAATTTATGGTATTTTAGTGAAAAATAGTGTTTTGAGTAACTTGATGATGTTTTATTGACATTTTTTTAATCTTTTATTTTTAGAAAAATATAGTTTCATAATATAATAAAAATTATCATTTTATATAATTTTTAATTTTTTAAAAAATTAGTTTTATTTAGAAAATTCGTTTTTCTTAAAAACCGTATTTATATCTTTTCGAGATCGAATACTCCGTGATAAGTGATGCATCTCGCTCAACTATCCCTAAGATGTGCGATAATCCGCACCATCCATTAGCGGGTCCCCTAACAAGGGTTGTAGATGCATAATTGCAAAGGTGTAATATTTCAGAAAAATAAAATATTATTTTTTGGGAATTTATATAATTGAATAATAAATATTATGAATATTTTAATGTGTGGAGATTAGTTTTAATGTTATGGTATGATCATGTATCGATAGATTGGAAAAATATTGGAAAATTGCATTTGAATGTTGATTTTGAAAGAATATTATATGATTTAGACACTTTATAAATCTTATACAATTAATTATATACAAGTTTATGCCTAAGCTTGATTAAAATTACTAATTATGCATTAAGTATGATTTTGCATGTGACATGCACCATGCCATATTGCTAACACTTGTTACATTTTTTAATTTGATTGAAAAACCATGGTTGTATTTTTTGTGACTTGGTTTTTATTGCTTTGTATTTCCTTTTCAGAAAAAAAAGAGAAAAGAAAAAGGAAATGAATAAAGAATTGAGGTATGTGCGAGAGAGAGAGAGACAGAGAGATAGAGAGAGAGAGGGTGAGGGGTTCCTTTGACTATAGCTCTTTTCTCCTCACTTCTTCTTCATCATTTTCTTCTCCTCTCTCCTCTCATGGCTGCCTTCTCTCTCCCAACCCCTCTACCTCCTCACTACACCCCCATTTCCACATCAAAACTATACATTCCCTTCACAAATTTCATGCACAAGCTCACTACAAGCATGGTGGATCAAGAAAGTTTGGATTTTGAGCACTTGAGGCAACTCAAGAAAATTCTTGAGTTGCCAAATGAGGTATTCCCTTCACCATTAGTGTAGTAAGTCATTTCCTTTAACTTCTATCTTAGTTTAGAAGTGTTTATATAAGGTTTAGTGATCTTGGAAAATTCCAAGATGAAGGTTAGGATTTTATTTGAATTATGATGGTGCAAGCGAGTGTAGTCAGTGATTAAAAAAAACCCCTTAGTGTTAAAAACCAGATCAAACAGTGCCCAGACCATGCAATTGGATTTAGATGTTTCAATGTCGGTTTTTCTGTTAAATTGTGCCTACAGGAAATCTGGAGTGACCTGGAACCTTTACTAGAAAAACTAGCAACCCGACCTAGATGGACCACCCTGAGAAGACGAGACCCTAACTCCATGATAAAACCGAGCTCGCCGGATATTGGGATGATCTCACCGGGTCATTCGTGGGTTTTGGTGTTAGAATTGGTTCTGTAGCTCACATACCCCATATACTACCCTACTGTATTGCTTGTTTAACCCAATTTCACCTGACCAAAAATCTGGAGCATGTTTTCAAAGTTACTGTTTCGGTTTCATTGTTGTTAATGACTTGAAGTTTGGTTATTGTGTTTTGTCTCGATCGATTGGCGTTTGTACGTCGATGTCGAGAGTTGTTTGGTTCTTTTGCTTGGGTAGACCATAGGTTTTAACCTATGTGTGATACTTGTGCTGTTTTGGTTTTCGTGCGCGATTTCGGTTTACGATACTATGCGTTTATATGTGTAGGTACCCTAACGCGGACTTCGGATGATAAGGAGGAGAATGGCGACATCGACTTCGGCATGTAAGGATCAAGGTGAGTAGATGTATATCTACAGGGGAAGTCGGGTGGATGGCGTGTAGCACCCCCGCAATTTCGTAGGATATGCCATGTTATGATATATATATGTAGACACACACATACATATGTGTTTGTGAGATGTGTATACTTAGCAAGGGAAGCGTTAGGTGACTTGGGGTTGGATTTAGTGTAGTTGGATGAATGCGTTTTTAGTTTAGTTTCTTAGCCGCGAAACCCTAGAGTATAGGTTGGTACACAAACACACATGCACACACGTGATATGTTTTAGGTGTATATGATTATATGTATACACACACACATACGTATACACGGGTGATGAGGATAGTATATGATACTCGGAGGAGAGTCAATATGATCGGGTATGATGCCATGTGATCGGTTATGTGATTTGGGTCGTGTTATGATATATGACATGATATTATAGCGGATCGATGGGCGATGTGTTTCATACACACGTGGATATATGTTAATGGTATCGGAATGTACTAGACTTTAGATCAGTACCCTTAGTTCATGATATTATGATAATGATGCCATATGATAATAAGGTATATGTGATATTTGACCCGTACCCCGATTTTTGGGATGCTGTACGATGGATTTTACCGTACGAGGTATAAAATGATGATTGATCCGCACTCTTGATTCGAGGATGTCGTATTATATATTTTACCGTACGTGACGCTATTTGAGGCGGGATCGCCGACTACTAGATATATCGACTCGGACTTTAGGTGGATTTCCTTACTCTTTCGATTAGTCCTGTATTTTATTAGGTAGATGTTAGATTGGACTCGAGTCAAACTTATTTTCAAAACTAACAAATCGTGAGTATTTTTCAAAGACAGCCCGAGGGATATTACGAATTTTTCAAAGGATGTACCCTTTCATAAAAACACCATAGCCCCTATTTTCTAAAAACCACGATTCGTGCTATTTCAAACACCAAAAACTGTATGACTCGTATATAGAAATGTATAGTCTTCAATATTGCATTTACTATTCATGTTCTCATTGCATTGCACGTTTATATGTGTTTCCTTAACTATTATGATATCGATTGTTAGGACACCAGCACAATTACCGATGATGCGTATGTCCACGAACACTTACTTGCCGGCTCACACACATCATCATCGGTAATTGCCATGTCACATACATTTTAGAGTATATTACTTCAGGGATATAATTACTAGCTGATAGTTCCAATATACGATTTCTATGCTAGTTTAGATATTGCATTCTTTATATAGATGCCCATGCATGTGTATATTCGTTGTTATGAAATATTATGGGGTTTTATGCCGGCAATTCAGTGTTTATTTATTCTCAAGTTTGGGATTTCGGATTTTTCCATGAGATTTCTGGATTTGGAGAAACCGCATGGATTTATAAACTCATTTTTATTTCTAAAAGATAGAAAATTGCGGTTTTCTCATGATATGATATGAGAGGTGTCCACCATGAGTCTTCTCGGCTCTTGAACAGTATCATACACCCGATTCGAGGAGGAGGATGAACCATCTGCGGATGCATGGTGGACCCGGTGCGGTATCCCGGGGCATGATGGTCGCAGATGATGGCATTGAGCCCGGCAGGGGAGCACTACTGACCGATTATTTATGACAGGACGGATATCCTGAGGAAACCGAAGTAGTCGTGAGATTTAATGATTTGGGCCAGTCCGGATTGCCGGATCCCGGGGCCAGTCCGGATTGCCGGAGCCCGAGATATTGAGATTTGATGATATGGGCCAGTCCGGATTGCCGGAGCCCGAGATATTGAGATATTGAGATATTGAGATATATGTTTTGTGTCGATACTTGACACGGATTCTCTGTTGATTTCATTGATGATACTTCGGTTTTTAGACAAAAATCTCATTGAGATAAGAAAACAGATTTCTCGTACATGATGTATTTTACTTTCATTCTTAATACATTTGTACATCATATATATGACATGTTACTACCTGAGGCACTGACACGAGCACTTGGTATTATATGTATGTTAGATGATTACCTTGCCATAATTAGATGCTTCAGGTTATATAATATGAGGATATTATTGTATGACCTAGGAGAGAGTTATACAAGCGATTTATGCCCGGTGATGTTTTCTACTCACGAGTTGGCAACTCACCCCCGTTGTGCCACAGTTTCTTGCAGGTTTTGCCGTAAAGGTTTCGTTGCGGCTTGCTGGCACACTGCTTCCTTCCGGGTGATTGCTTTGGTAGGTGGGTTCACTTGCATCGTGACCACCATTATACTTTTATTTATATTCAGTTGTATCTAATAAACTCCATCAACTAGACTTGTATTATTTAATAGACTTAGAAGACCAGTTGTATATTCTTTCGACCTTAGAGTCGCGCGCTGTATTATTATGATTCTATTATGGTTTTCTTAAGGATGTTGGGTTTTCTTTCGGATTTTTGATTCTCACCCTTCGGCGTTGTATATTATATTACTTGCGTGGTTGTTTTCACCAATTGGGGAAGAGCTAGCTCCCGCTTGGGGATGCCTTTATTCATTACGTATATTATGCATGTTTGTACCCGTTTGGGGCCAGTATTTACAAAGGAAACTCTCCCGAAATGTTTGGAAAAGACTTGATACTTTTAAAAATACTTGCTATGACTTTCAAAGTGAATTTACATGTTAAATTTTAAATAAGTATTCCTTCACTCTCTTTTAAATGATTTAGATTTCTGGGCTTTTGGCTTACTTGAACTTGGTGGGGTCCTCTAGATTTCACATGATTCAAGTACCAGTCACGTGCCATTTCGGGTCGTGACAAAAGGAATATGAAACACCGTTTTAAAAGAAACCCGGATTTAAAGTATGGGGTATTTTTTTGTAAAGATTTTATTTCAAACAATTGTACATACAAATAGGTATCATGCTATGAAACCAATATGTTCGTGTGGGGTAGGTCGTTACCCCGTGAACTTTTTCCTAAAGGTATAGTTTTAACGAAATAAAAGAAATGATATCAAAGTTCATGGTATTTTAATGAAAAAGATCAATTATGGATGTTTCACATGAGATTATTGGTTAAAATTGATTCTAAACATTTATATTTAAGTTTACAAGTATTGTGTAAAAACTTGGATGATCAAAGAATAAAGGAGAAGGAGTTTCTAGGGTTTAGAGAAAAGATATCGGTATTAACTCCACTTGCCGATATAAGTTTGAAAATTGAATTTCAATGAAGAGAAAGAGAGATAGGAAGGGACTTATGGTTTAGAAAACTTAGGAAGAGGTTGAGGAAAGGAAGAATGTCGTTGTGGCGTTGCGGGAGCTCCGGAATCGGCTTCTATCTTCATCGGAAGAAGTTCGCTCGGCTAACTCCACTTTACTCCAATTGCACTTAGGAACTTTTTAGAGAGTTTTGGCTAGAATTTTCAGAAGGGTGCTGAGACAAAGTGTGGGGTGGTATTTATAGTGGAGAATTAGGGTTTAGAATTTAAAATTGTGGATTAAAAAGCATTAAAATAGTGTTAAATTGTGAAATGAAAGGTCTCTGTTGATTGCAGGGAAATCAAACAGTGCAGAGGAGTAAAGAGGAGGTGAAGAGTCATGTGTGCAAAGTAAGGAGCTCATTGGCCACTATCTGACCGTCGGCTCTGGCCCCTAGGTCTATTTGGCCGGTCGATCTTGAGGCTTTGGCCTCGAGATTCGTGCCACCAGATCAACTCTCTGTTTACTCTATTTTCCACATGTTTGATTTTTCTGAACTTTTCATTTCCCCACGTATTGCACGTGCAATCTTTTGGGCTTCCAAAAATTTAAAAGAAAAATCAGAAAAAAATTGTGTCTGATGGGAATTGAACACACAGTCCACGTCATAGCAGTGCAGGGGCTTTACCAATGAGCTACAAGTTGCTTCTTGCTTTTATTTAACAAAAGTAACTTATAACTCAAACTCAGGCTGTAAAACTCATTTATTTTATATTAACAGAAAAATTTCCGTACAATGATTTTAAAGTCGTTACACACAACAGGGCTTAGTTACCAACTCAGTGAATATAAATATACATCACAAGATATAGTATGACATGTGTAATAATGGTTCAAGTGCGATATAAATGAAGTCGCATAAGAATAATATCAATCATCATCAAATCCTCATCAAACTCGTCTAACCGATCGGCCCTCTTTTGATATCCAATCAGCCACGATCACAATCCTCCGGATATTCGCCGCGCTCCAATGTCACCTCCGTTATCGATCATCCTCGCTAGGCTTATGTACCTCCCTACGATCTTCCTGCTCCTCGGAGTCGTACCAGGTCGACCATGTATCCATAATCGGTTAACCCCTCACTCGATTTGGATATCTCATCGTGAAAACCAAAACTCATGGTGGAAACCAAATCATCATATCATGAGAAAACCGCACTTTTGAAAACATAATCTATTTTAAAAAAGGTAACCGCGATTTCTCAAATTCATAGAAATATCAAATTTATGATATCAACAATGAATAGTTCAGTCTTGCAATAGTTAGCAACTACAACACCTGAATATATAGGACAATTACATTTGAACATCAAGATCGTATTAACAATCATTTCTACTAGCATGGATTTCATTAAAATACGAATAGCATAGCAGTTTCTAAGTGTTATGGCAGTACCAACGATATGTAGTGTAGCATATGCATATGTGATTGTGCAACATGACAATCGTTGGTAATTGTGCAGTGTTCTATTGAGTGGGTTCATATATCCAGGGCAATTGAAATATAAGAGGTGGAGATTTAACATGAAATATGGCATTTAACTTAGTAATAATTGAATGTAGATCCTAACACCTCTACTAGGGTTTTATAAATATAAGTATGCAATTTAAAAAAATCTATAGCGCTAAATCTACTTACAAGATCATACTAAAGGATTAGGGTTAACAAGTTAGCAAACTAGAGTTCTAAACTAAGTGAAGAGAAGCTAAAACCTTTATAGCCAAGTCCTTCACTTCAATAGCTCTTTGTAGTAATCCCTTGAACTTCTTTTAGGGCTCCATTTGAAGAAAAGAATGAGTTTGCTCGAAGTCTTCTTTGTCGAAAATGATCCACCTTGAGACAACTCACACTCAAGCTCACACATCACCAATCAAAGTATTAGTGAAGTAATTAACCTAAACTAATTTGCTAGTTTGGTTTAGGTTGATAAAGTAGGTTTTTTGCTCATTAAAAGTTCTTTTCTTTTTCTTTTCTTTTGAGTGAATTGTGTTTCAAGAGAAAAGATGAAGAGGATGAAGATGGTGATGAGAATGAGCCTGGAATTTGGATAAGAGCAAATGAAATAAACATATAGGAAAAAAGAAAAAGAAAAATGAGTCATGCAAACTAGCATGTTCCAAAACAATGACTCATTCTTTCTTTTTGCAAATTCAATTAAGTAAATCATTATCCTCTCGTCTTTAACCCAATGTGATTCTCATTTACATAACTCTTGTATATGAACAACCATATCACACATATATGTTTATATATTTATATCATATATATAAATATATAAAGAGAAAGAAAATATCAAGTGAGCATAATATTAGTTGATATATATATATATACATATATATATATATATATATATATATCAAATTATTAAATCTGTAGGGTTCCTAGGCATGCTCAAGAGGTCTCACAAAGCATTAACCATGCCAAATTCAGAAATTGTACGTGCCGAGAAACCCTAATGCGATCGTTGACTTGAGTTTTAGGCGATAACTACAACTAGTAAACTGCTTTACTAATAAGTAAACGGAAATACAACCTTTGTAGATCCGGTTCTCCACCTCCATTGCTCCGTGATGAAGTCCCTCCGCTGTACCCATCGGATCCCGGACTCTTGCGGTGGTTTCATCGAAGAAATGATCGGGCTAGGTCGTCGACTTCGATGCCGAAGATGATCTACGTCGAGGCAACACAAGATCAAGCTTCCACTTCACCAAGTCATGAAACTTGTGAAGAAAACATCCTATACTACATGGCAAGTGGTAGAGGATGAAGAAATAGTAGGAGGGTTCACTTTAGAATTGGATTTCTCACTCTTTTTCTCAAGATGCCATTAATGGTAGCAAGTTTTCTTCTTTGTTCAAGAAGAAGAAGAAGAAGAAAAGAATATGATAAGAATAAAAAGATTAAGTTGAAAAGAAAAACACTTCATTCTTATCATATTGCAACCTTAGTTAAGTGTAGAGAATGAACTAAGGTTAGTTGAATGATTAGGTTTAGGAGATGAAGACAAAATGGTCATTTTTAGTCAAAGATGCATGAAGCATCAAGAAAGTTCTAAAAGCAACCATTTTGTTTTCCTTTTCTTTTAATAAAAAATGAATAGATAAATAAAAGAAATGAAACCGTAACCATTCACTAAACATAGTGTATAGCATACACACACCCAAGGTTGCATGTATCATCAAACATGATACAAACAAGTGCATAAAAATATATCACATATACAATGTGCACTTCAAGTGAGAAAATCCATTTAATGTGAACCAATACTAGTTAATGCTAAGTAATATATCAAATATATAATTATACATTAAATCATTAAATCAACACTTGATTTAATGATCCGGTCATATCGCATATAACTGACTAGTATCAAGTGTATCAATGTATCGAATCAACAATTGATTCGGTAACCCGGCTATATCACATATAACCTGCCGATGATACAAATCGCGAGAATAGAATACGGTATCACATACACGCATTATTCTCGGTCCCGCACATATCTCATATGCGCTCCTATTTCGTTTCGCTTGAGCCAGGAAACCTCTGTGTAGGACTCTAAAGACTCGTCAATACGCCGGCAGCAGGTGATGATCATATCAAACACCCACAAGCCGCAAGCGGTCTGCTAAACGTAATGGCCACCCGGGTATTGAGCGATCAGAAGATCGACGAGCAAGCCCGCTCACACTCCTGTGAATCCAACCAGTAACACTTACCGTACAATCCGGTCTGATCGTCTGATATGTCGCATATCTTGCCTAGGGGTGGTAAACGTCAGACCCCAATAGCTCGATAAGTCGTGTCGATATGAGGTCTATAACAGTTCGAGAAACTACTGGTAACACTTACCAGTAAATCTAAGCAACCCTGGCCAGGGATTTCCGGTTATAACCAATCGAACACAGCGCAACATCAACTCCCTATACCAGGAGAGACGAATCCCCTCCTATCGCTCATTGCCTCCATGTGATTCGGGACTGTACCCAAAAATCACCGTTTTGCACGCCCTCTTGGACGTGGTAAGGTGGAAATCAAAGCACAGTGGGAACCACACAAGACTCTATGACGATCTCGGGTCAACAGACTACTCTGTACCAGTGTCACAAGAGAACTGCCATCTGACGTAAGGTATAATACCATCTGGGAGTTCTCGGCGAGTCCGTCCAGTATACCCAGTCTCCACTGAGCACCCGTATATCATCTCCGATGTGAAACACCAATGGATATGGGATCATCCATCGCCCCATCTGTATGGGTCGAGAAGGTATACGCTAGTCTATTCTGGTATATCGATGCCCCGTCTCGATACACTCACGACTAGAGACCTTGAAGGATGTACTTATGGACTACCATGTCCCCACTAGTATGATCCGCATCATATTCCAGGTAGTCAAGTACACATCCTAAGGGCTTTACCAACATGTAACAGAGAGACAATCAGTGTACACGTTAAGGTAAAGATCAACCAGATAGCATACTATCATGTCGAGCAAGAAAGTCCTCCCTATATATGTCCAAGCATCCACTACAATATACATCCTATGTATAGTAATGGCCTCTAGGGCATACATATAACTAACAAAATCTATACTTGATTTAATAATTCGGTTATATCATATATAATCCGGCTAATTTCAAATAACGCAAGATTAGAATACGGTATCATATATCCGTATTTAATCAAGCTCCCACACATATCTCCATATATGCACTACTTCGTTTCGCTTGAGCTAGGAAACCTCTATGCGGGACTCTAAAAACTCGCCAATACACTGGCAATAGGTAATGATCATATCAAACACTTACAAAAACGTTAGCGATATCGCTGCACGTAACAGCTACCCAGGTATTGAACGAATAGAAGATCAACAAGTAAACTTGTCCAAACTCCCATAGAGCCTATAAGTAACACTTACCGTACAGTTCGGTCTCTTTATCTGATATGTTGCATATCGAGTCTAGGGGTGGAATCATCAGACCCCAATAACTCGATGAGTCATGCCGATGTGTGGTCTATAACCAATTGAGAAACTACTGATAACACTTATCTGTAAATCTTATAATCCCTGGCCAGGGACTTTCGGTTATAACCAATTGAGCATAGCACAACATCAACTCCCAATACCGGAAGAGACGAAACCCCTCCTATCGCTCACTACCTCTATGTGACTCGGGACTGTACCCAACTACCACCTGTTTGCACGAGTCAGTAGAGCTATAGTAGGGAGGTAATCAAAGCACAGTGGGAACCACACAAGATACTATGACAATCTTGGGTCTACTGACTAACCTGTACAAGTGTCACTAGAGAATTGCTATCTGACGATAGGTATGGTACCATCTAGGAGTTCTCGGCGAGTCCGTTCGATGTACTCATTCTCCAATGAGCACATGTGTACAATTTTTAGTGTCAAATGACAATGGTTATGGGATCAACCATCGCCCCATACAGGGTCAAGAAACAGACACAGTAGTCTACGCTGGAATATCGATACCCTGTCTCGATACTCTCTCGACTAGCAACTCTTCAAGGATGTGCTTGTAGATTACCCAGGCCCCACTAGTATGATCTACATCATATTCCTGGTAGTCAAGAAAACATCCTAAGGGCTTTATCAACATGTATCAATGAAATAGTAAACTAGAACAATGCATGTTAAGATAAAGAGTAACAAGATATCATACTATCATGTTGAGCAAGAATGTACTCTCTCTATATATATATATATATATATGTCTGAGCATCAACTATAATCTACAATAATGGCCTCTAGGGAATACATATCACTAACAGTCTCCCACTTGCACTAAAACCAGTTGTTGTAGTATCACATACCCAACATCCCAAAAGACTCTCGAACTGCGTCTGGGGAAGAGCCTTCGTGAGTGGATCTTCCGTGTTCTCCTTCGTATCAACACTCCTGACATCGATCTCATGGTGATCAACTATCTCTCGGATCAGGTGATACCGTCTCAGAATATGTCTAGATCGCTGATGGGATTGGGGTTCCTTGGTCAAAACCATAGCTCCATTGTTATCACAATATAAGGGTATTGGATCAACAATGGATGGAACCATAGCAAGTTCAGTGATGAACTTCTTCATCCAGACAGCCTCTTTGGCAGTATCGTTTGCATCGATGTATTCAGCCTCCATCATCGAGTCTGCAACGGTATCCTTTTTGGAACTCTTCTAACTTACCGCCCCTCCATTGAGGGTGAAGATAAAACCCGAGATAGACTTGCTGTCATTCTTATCATTTCGGAAGCTCGAATCGGTAAATGACTCCACTTGGAGTTCTCTGTTATCATACACTAAGAACATTTCTTTAGTGCTCCGTAAGTACTTAAGAATGTTCTTCACAGCTATCCAGCGCTTCTTCTCTAGGTCTGATTGATACCTAATTACCACACTAAGTGAGTAAGCTTTATCCGGTCTGGTATATAATATCGCGTACATTATAGACCCGGCTGCAGAAGCATAGTGTATCATGTTCGTGCGAGCCCTTTCCAAATCAGTCTTTAGAGATATCTCTTTAGAGAGGGTGATTCCTGAGCAAGCGGGTAAATTATCACGCTTGGAATCTTCTATACCAAACCTCTTTAGTATGGTGTCTATATACCTGGATTGGGACAATCCCAATATCTTTTTAGAATTATCCCTATAGAACTTTATTCCCAGTATGTAGGAGGTATCACCAAGATCTTTTATAGAGAACTTTTGTGATAGAAGAATTTGACCGAGTGCAGCATAAGAACATCATTTCTTATCAAGAGTATGTCATCCACGTACAATACGAGGAAGGCAACCTTACTCTCTACTACCTTTTTATATATACAGGGTTCATCTACATTTTTGATGAAGTCAAACTCTTTGACTGCTACATCAAAAAAGATGTTCCAGCTCCGCAATGCCTGCTTTAATCCATAGATTGATTTAAGCAGCTTGCACAACTTTCCATAGTTACCACTGTCTAAGAAGCCCTCTGGCTGTGTCATATACACGCTCTCTTCTAAATCACCATTTAGAAAACCGGTATTAACGTTTATTTGCCAGATTTTCATGGTATGCAGCAATAACAAGTAGGATCTGGATAGACTTAAGCATAGCCTGTTAGTTATATGTATGCCCTAGAGTCCATTACTGTACATGAGATGTATATTGTAGTGGATGCTTGGACATAAATAGGGAGGACTTTCTTTCTCGACATGATAGTATGCTATCTGCTTACTCTTTATCTTAACATGTACACTGATTGTCTCTCTATTACATGTTGGTAAAGCCCTTAGGATGTGTACTTGACTACTTGGATTGGATTATGATGCGGATCATACTAGTGGGGCAAAGGTATTCGGTAAGTACATCCTTTAATGTCCCTAGTCATGGTTGTATCGAGACAGGGCATCGATATACCAGAGTAGACTAGCGTATACACTTCTCGACCCATGAGATGGGCGATGGATGATCCCATATCCATTGGTATTTGACATCAGAGATGGTATACGGGTACTCAGTGGAGACTGGATACATTGGACAGACTCGCCGAGAACTCCTAGATGGTATTATACCTCACGTCAGATAGCAGTTCTCTGGTGACACTGGTACAGGTTAGTTTGTAGACCCGAGATCGTCATAGAGTCTTGTGTGATTCCTACTGTGCTTTGATTTCCACCTTACCACGTTCATGAGAACGTGCAAAACGGTGGTTTTTGGGTACAGTCCCGAGTCACATGGAGGCAATGAGTGATAGGAGGGGATTTGTCTCTCCCGATATTGGGGGTTGATGTTGCGCAGTGCTCGATTTGCTTTAACAGGAAATCCCCGGCCAGGGCTGTTTTAGAGATTTACTGGTAAGTGTTACCAGTAGTTTCTCGACCCGTTATGAGCCTCATATCGGCATGACTTATCGAGTTACTGGGGTCTGACGTTTACCACCCCTAGACGAGATATGTGACATATCAGAAGAAGAGACCGGACTGTAACTGATTGGATTCGCAGGTTTGCTTGTTGATCTTCTGATCGCTCAATACCCGGGTGGCCGTTACGTTTAGCAGACCGCTTGCGGCTTGTGGGTGTTTGATATGATCATCACCTACTGCCGGTGTATTGACGAGTCTTTAGAGTCCTACTCAGAGGTTTCCTGGTTCATGCGAAACGAAATAGGAGCACATATGTGATATGTGCGGGACCGAGATTGATGCGCGTATGTGATACCACATTCTATTCTCGCGATTTGTGACATCGGTCGGTTATATGAGATATAGCCGGATTATCGGATCAAGTATTGATTCGATAAGTTGTTGCATTTGATATTAGTCGGTTATATGTGATATAGCGAGATTATTAAATCAAGTGTTGATTTAATAATTTAATGTATAATTGTATATTAAATATACTAGATTACATTAACTAATATTAGCTCACTTATGATTTCTTTTCTCACTTGTGTGCATTAGTGTATATGTGATATATATTAATGTACAACTTTTGTGTCATGCTAGATGGCACATGTGACACGGGTGTATGAGACTTACACCATGCTTTATATAATGTAAGGTTTTAATTTATCTAAAGCAAACCAAATTAGTGGAAATTAATCACATGGTTCAAGCTTGTAGAAGCTTGTGGAACCATTGACTAAGTCCACTCATTTGTTTTACTTGTAAATATTTATTAACTTAAGCATTATAGTTAGCCATGGTAAACTCTCTACATGAGTTAGTGTATGACACTAACTCACCCATGGTTCACATTCTCACCTCCTGAGTTCATTCTCTCCTCTCACTTCACTTGAGCTTCTTTATCCTCATGAGAAAAGCTTACTAGCTTTTCTCAAGGTGAGAAAATATTGTGAGAAAAATCTAAAGAGAGCCCACTTCCTACTTCATCATCATCTACTACTCTCCATTTAGTTTAGGGTGTTTGCTTCACTAATTTCATAATTAGTGAAGAGGTAGCATTAGCTTGAGTCTGCTCGACGTAGATCATCTTCGGCCTTGAAGACTTCCAGCAAGCTTGTTAATTTCTCCGGGAGAACCCATAATAGGGTTCGGGAGATCGATACTCGCAGCGAAGGGACTATTACACAGAGCTTTAGAAGTGAAGGACCGGTCTATAGGTTGTATTCCTCATTCACTTAGTGTAATGGTAGATTACATATTAGTTTTGCTCCTAAAACTCTAGTTAGATCCTATGTTAGGTTGTTTGACACACTAGAAAATTTGAAATTAGCATGTTTGATTCCTTGTGAAACCTTGTGGTTATGCCAAAGAACCCTACAGTGGTATCATAGCCTTGCTAGAGCATTAGGAGTTGTTTAGGCGAAGTTAAAAGTCCGAACGAACTCCGAATAACCGGATTTTCCCACTTTCTGGAAAAATTTTCAAAAGTTGAAATTTTTCATATTAAAAATATTCAAAAAAACGTGCAGGTAATTCTATGGACACAACTGAAGAACGAAACCCTAACTTGTCTAAGTGACCGTGGATCCGCGGCCAAAACATGCTTTTGGCGGCGGATCCGCGGTGCCACTTGAGAGGCTTGGGTCGGGCCCTTCAGCTGTTGGTCCTTAGGTACTAAGGCATGCTTCTGGGCATTTTTAATTCTGTTTAAGTGTTGAGCTCTCTGGGAATTTTGGGAATTCGTTGATTCGATCAAATTGTTTAACATCGTCCAACTTTCTGTAATGTGATACAATATGTGGAATTCATATAGTTAGGCAAGAAATCCAAAGTATGTGATATTTTTGGTTTATGATGTCTAAGGTTATTATGGATTCCAAATGTTGTAGTTTGACATTTTCTTTTCCGCGACCGTAAGTGTAATATGTGGTGTATCGCCGGTTTCGTTGCTAAATGTCAACGACAATTGGGATACGCATATTTACTTACGTTGATGACATGTGATGTTTTGTGTTGCTGTGATATGTTATATTGGATCGTCGCGTTTTGAATAGCCGGGGGTTTTATGTGAGATGGGAGTTTTTATTTTCATTCATGTAATGTAATATTCATTTATTGGGGTACTTCCGGGTTGAGGATGATGTCACCACCGTTGTATATTATTTACTTTTCTACATTAGGATAGACCTAAGGAGGGGAGCATAAGTAACAGGGTTCTAGAGTCCAGTGGGAGACCAACTCGAAGGGTCGAGTTTGGGTCTCCTAACTCTAGAATTGGTAGGGTTTCTTGCCGCTCTCGTAGGGGTCTAGGGATGTGGGTTTGGCTATTCATCGCGACCATGGAATCCGTGTTTTATACAGGCCCAAAATGAAACACGGACCTCCTAGTATATCCAATATTTCGTATGTTTCTTCTACTGCTCTGTGATATGATCACTATGGATTCTGAGATGAATGGATATATATTATATATGAGATATATAATAGACGTTGCTTATGTTTTGCACCCGTGCTAGTCCCGTGCCAGTATGCCGTTAGTTAAGTAACCTAACGGTGCATAACGGGACACTGTGGCGAATGCGGATGGCATAAGCGTACATTGTATTTTCGTTTCTTCTGTGATGCTTAGGAAGCATAAATGATGGGACTTCATTAATGTGATTAATGAAAGAAAAAAAACCTAAAATATGTTATAGAATCAAATTTTCAAAAAGGGGCTCTAGTTTTTGCTTTGCATAGCGGTATTCCTTGTAGAATATCCAGCACCTTATTCGATAAGGAAAGAGCTGAGATCTCTTCACCTGGAGTGACCTCTTTAGCGAAACTAGCAGATGCTACAAACACTCGGTTTTGTTTTTGATTGTATCTATAGTTATTGCTTTGCATAGTGGTATTGTGAATATCCCGCACCTCATTCGACAAGGAAAGAGCCGAGATCCCTTCACCGGGAGTGACCTCTTTAGCAAAACTAGCAAAGGCCTCAAAAACACTCCATTTAAATCATTTGATTCTACAATGATATCAAGTTCATTACACAAAAGGTTTTCTTAAAAACCTGTCGCAACCTCCATCATTTCAGATAAGTATTTCATAGTATTCGTGCTACGTTTGTTGGCTTTCGTCATGACGTAGTGTTCGGTAGCTATTTATGCTTATCTGCATAAGCATATGATGCGATTGAGTTAGGGTAGTTGTGCGACTTTGTTGGCTTTCATCAAGGGTCGTGCGGGTGGGTTTAATTCAATCAGGAAATGTACGGGTTGAACTTGACTAGCAGCCTATGGTTTGTTGGCTTTCGTCAAGGTCATAGGATGCTAGGGGCAAAATTATCGGGAATTTCAAGTGTTGAAATTTGCAATGAGATTGCATACCTTCTATGAGATAGTTGGATCCCAATACCCACTGCGAGTAAGAGTTACTCCTGGGAGAGTTTTGCACTTTACAATTAGCCGATCAAGTAGGTGTCTAGAAAGGTATCAACGGGGTTACTGTAAGTCGATGTACAACACCCCACGACTTGCGGGGAGGCGGAAATATGAAAAACGATCTTGTTCTTTGCTTAAATATCGACTAACCGCATGAATCGAAGCTAAACGATAACTAACATCAAACATAGTTGTTAACAACTACTATGTAAAGGGATTATACCTAAAGAACCGTGTCCTTCGTCTTTACGAACTCCTCCTCCTCCTCGGCCTTCTCGAAGTAGTAGACGATCCACCCGAGAGCTTTACTCCAAGCTTAGCCTCTAAACTTGAGGCAACTAACCTTCTTTAAGTGCTAATCAAAGAAGCTAGGTGATATAGAGTGAGGGTTATGGTTTAATTAGTCTAACTAATCCTTGTACTCAACACATGAGAGGGAAGGATTATGGTTTGAAGAGGGAAAGCTTGAGGAGAGAGAAGGTGAAGATAATAATGAAGTGAGAATAATGAGTTATCATAATATATATCAAGCATTTCTTTTTATCAAGAAAAGAAAAGAAAATGATTTACAACCATGCTAGATAAATATCTAGTGGTGATTCATCTCCATGAGTCATTAAGCAATTATGAAGCATTAATGACATGGATGAATCATCCATATGACTCACTAATCACATTCATTGTATATGCCACCTAAACCTCCTTAGTCACCATCTTCTAGAAGCTTCTCGCGCAATTACGAGAACGCCCCTCCTTTCCGCAAAAATACGGAAAAACTTTAGACTGTATAAATCCAATAACCAGATACCAGTAACTGGCTTAAACCAAAGCCGACTGGTAAAAACTGTCCGAAAGTCATACGTGCGTAAACACACGTATGCGTCCGAACCCTTGTCGTAAAATCATACGACCTCTATATCGTTTCGCCTGGAGTAGGGATACTCTCTGTGTGGGACTCTAGAGACTCGACTACTACGCTGGCAGTGGGTTTAACCACAGACCGCAAGCGGCACTAGCTGTACGTAACGGTCCCCAGGTAGATGTCGATAAGAAGGCCGATGAGGAAACCCATCCGAACTCCTACTGAGTCTGATGTGACAATCTCCGTACAGTCCGGTCCGTTCGTCTAAGACTATCGCATATCGGGCCTAGGGGGCGGCAAGCGTCAGTCCCCTAATACCGGTATAAGTCGTGTCGGAGCGAAGCCCATTACACCCTGAGAAACTACAGGAACCTACCAGCAAATCTCGCTTGCCCTGGCCAGGGACTTTGCGTAATGGCTCTCTGACACAGCGCGATATCAACCCCCAATACCGGGAGAGACGAATCCTGTCTAACCGCCACTGCCTCCAAGTGCTCGGGACTGCACCCAACTGCTACCTGTTTGCACGACTCCTTTGAGCCGTGGTAGGGTAGCTATCTAAGAACAGTGGGACACACTCGAGGCGAAGTAGCAGTGTCAAGTCTGCGGACTATGCTGTACTCATGTCACCTGGGAACTGTTCACTGACGACTGGTATAAAACCAACCAACAGTTCCCTGTGAGTCCTGTCCGGTGTACCCGTAACCTAACGAGCACCTGCATACTATCTCCAGTACGACGTACTGACGGCTGTGGGACAGACCATCTCTCCAACTGGGATGAGAAGCGTACACACTAGTCTACTCCGGAGTATCGATGCCCTGTCTCGATAATCCAACGACTAGGGACCTGAATAAGGATGTGCTTGTAGACTACCCAGCCCCCACTAGTGTGACTGCCATCACAACGCTGGTAGTCAAGCAAGATCCTTAGAGCTCTATCAATACGTATACTCACATATTAAGATAGAAAAACCAAGTAGCATACTACCATGTTTAGCAAGACTGTTATATACATGTGAATATCCCAAGCTTCCATTAAGTAATATACAAACTAGTATGATACAGTAATGGCCTTCTAGGGCATAAACACTAACAATCTCCCACTTGCACTAGGGCCATGTACTGGCGTATCGAAGACCGATGATCTCGAGTAGCCTCTCGAACTGAATCTGAGGTAGGGCCTTTGTGAATGGATCAGCAATGTTCTCTTCAGAAGCAACTCTCCGAACCTCGATCTCCTGACGATCAATGATCTCCCTGATCAGGTGATACCGCCTTAAGATGTGTCTGGACTTCTGATGGGACCTTGGTTCCTTTGCTAAAGCTATAGCTCCGTTGTTGTCACAATACAGAGGTATTGGATCAACTATGGTAGGAACCACCTGAAGTTCTGTTAGGAACTTCTTCATCCAGACTGCTTCTTTTGCGGCATCGCAAGCAGCTATATACTCCACTTCCATCGTTGAGTCAGCAATGGTGTCCTGCTTGGAGCTCTTCCAGCACACCGCCCATCCATTGAGGGTAAAGACATAACACGACATGGACTTGGAATCGTCCTTATTACTCTGAAAGCCGGAATCAGCAAAGGCCTCCAACCTGAGGTCTTTTCCGCCGTAAACCAAGAACATCTCCTTAGTCCTTCTCAGGTACTTGAGAATGTTCTTTACTGCTATCCAGTGCTTCTCCCCTGGGTCTGACTGATACCGGCTTACCACGCTCAGTGCTTAAGCTACATCTGGTCTGGTGCACAACATCGCATACATTATAGAGCCTACCGCAGAAGCATAGGGTATAATAGACATGTGTTCCCTTTCCAAATCAGTCTTGGGAGACATCTCTTTGGAGAGGGTGATTCCGTGACAAGCCGGTAGATTACCGCGCTTAGAATCTTCCATACTGAATCTTTTCAGTACAGTGTCGATATACCTGGACTGCGAAAGTCCCAACATCCTCTTGGATCTATCACGATAGATCCGGATCCCCAGAATGTAAGAGGCATCACCCAGGTCTTTCATGGAGAACCTGTGTGACAAGAATCCTTTGACAGATTGTAGCATAGGAATGTCATTTCCTATCAATAGAATGTCATCCACGTACAAGACGAGGAATACGACACTTCTGGCTACAACTTTACTATATATGTACGGTTCATCTGGATTTTTGATAAAGTCATATTCTTTGACTGTCTCATTAAAACAGATGTTCCAACTCCGCGATGCCTGCTTTAGTCCATAAATGGACTTAAGCAGCTTGTATACTTTCCCGCTGCTCCCACTCTGATTGAAACCCTCTGGCTGATCCATATAGACGCACTCTTCTAAATTTCCATTCAGAAAAGCCGTCTTTACGTCCATCTGCCAGATTTCATAATCATGGAAGGCAGCAATAGCAAGAAGGACCCGAATGGATTTGAGCATAGCCACTGGAGAAAAAGTTTCGTCATAGTCCAAACCAGGTCTTTGACGAAAACCCTTTGCAACAAGTCTAGCCTTATAGGTTTCCACCTGTCCATCTACACCAATCTTTTTCTTGAAGATCCATTTGCATCCTATGGGTTTTACCCCATCTGGAGCAAAGTCCAAAGTCCATACATTGTTGGTGTATATGGACTCCAGTTCGGTCCGCATTGCATCTAGCCATCGTACCGAGTCGCCGCTCTGGATGGCCTGCTGGAAGTCAGTAGGTTCATCATCATCTATGATGCAATCCTCTCTATCCCCATCTATGAGAAAACCGTAGTATCTCTCAGGCGGAAGAGACGGCCTACTACTCCTGCGGAGGGGTGCGGGAATGTCCTGTTCTTCTTGAACTTCCGGTTCTACCAAACTTTCAGTAGCAGTTTGTGGTTCTGGAATTTCTTCCAGTTCTATTTCGCTCCCACTTATTTCCTTTTCTAAAAACTGATGTTCCAGAAAATGGGCATTACGAGAAACAAAAACTTTTTGTTCCTCTGCGTAATAGAAATAATATCCCTTGGAGTTTTTTGGATATCCCACAAACATACATTTTACTGATCGTGCCTCGAGCTTGTCTACATGCTGCTTTTTAACAAAAGCTGGACATCCCCAAATCTTCATATGCTGAAGATGGGGTTTCTTCCCAGTCCACATCTGATATGGAGTGGTAGGCACAGTCTTGGTAGGAGCCCTGTTCAAAAGATATGCCGCTGATTCTAGCGCATAACCCCAGAAAGATCGCGGTAACTCAGCATTACTCATCATGGATCGTACCATATCCAATAGGTTTCGATTCCGTCTCTCCGATACATCATTATGCTGTGGAGTGTATGGAGGAGTAAGCTGAGAGAGAATTCCTTTCTCTTTTAGGTAACCTAGGAACTCGGCACTCAAGTATTCACCACCTCGATCAGATCTAAGTGTCTTGATACTTTTGCCGGTTTGGTTTTCTACTTCATTCTTATACTCTTGGAATTTCTCAAAAGCCTCGGATTTATGTTTCATCAGATAAATGAATCCGTACCTTGAGTAATCATCCGTGAAAGTAATGAAATAGGAAAAACCACCTCTTGCATGTGTAGACATTGGACCGCATACATCGCTGTGTATGAGTCCTAAGAGCTCGCTCGCTCTTACTCCTTGTCCAGTAAATGGAATCTTTATCATCTTTCCTTTGAGACAAGATTGACAAGTGTCATAAGTTTGATATTCGAACGAGTCCAAATATCCTTCTCTATGCAACTTAGTCAACCTTCTCTCATTGATGTGACCCAGTTTACAATGCCATAAGAAAGCTTTATTTAAATCTGGAGACTTTCTTTTAAGTGTGTTCTGGACATTGAAAATTTGGAGTTGGTTTAAAACATATATACCGTTATTTAGTGTACCGGACCCAATCAAACCATGATTAAGGTGGATGTTAACAACATCTCTTACAAACGTGAAATCATAACCTTTATTTGATAACAAGGAAACTGATATGATATTACACGTTAAGCTTGGTACAAAAAAACAGTTATGTAAAACCAAAATGTGTCCACTCGTCAATCCTAGGTGATAATCCCCGATGGACGCAACTTCCACGCTAGCTCCGTTAGCAACCTTTAGGGTCATATCACCTTCCTTCAGCACTTTACGGTTTCTCAGTGCCTGCAATGAATTGCAAATATGAGATCCTGATCCGGTATCCAATACCCAGGAAGTAGAGTTGATCGACAGACAATTCTCAATTACAAACACACCTGAAGTCGAAGCCACAGCTTACTTCGGTTCCTGGTTCTTGGCGTTCCACGCCTTGCAATCCTTCTTCCAGTGCCCTTTCCTGTGACAATGGAAGCACTCATCCTGGCCAACTACCGATACCGCAAACTTTTTCTTTCCCTTCCCTCCCACCTTACTAACACCTCCTCTAGGTTTGGTGGCGGCCTTCTTCTTCCTTCCTTTGGCCTTAGCCTTGGACCCGGAAGAAGATGCACCGCTAACAAACATAGCGGGTGTTTCCCTTGCTTTCTGCAAGGTGCCCTCTGCACTCCTTAACATATTCAGAAGTTCCGGAAGTTCAACTTCTTTTCTTTGAAGGTTGAAGTTCAGGATAAACTGGGCGTAGGTGTGAGGAAGGGACTGGAGAATAAGGTCTGTATAGAGCTCATTATCCAAATTCGTCCCAAGGTCTGCGAGCTATTCAATATAGCCGATCATCTTTCGGACATGTTCTCCTACCGATGACCCGACAGCCAACCTCGCTCGAAACAAGTTCTTAGAGGTCTCGTATCTTGCTATACGAGATTGCTCTCCATAAAGTTCCTTTGTATGGAGAAATATGCCATCTAGGTTCATATCCTCGTGCCTCCTCTGATGTTCATTGTTCATTGAGGCAAGCACGATGCACTTAGCTTTCGCGCAATCTAAATCCCAGGTTTTGCGGATTTCCTTATCCGCATTGCTGGATTTTGGACCAGGGACAGCAGGTGCCGTAGCGGTGAGGACGTACCCCAGTTTGTCATAGGTCAAAACCATTTTGACATTCCGCAGCCAATCTTTATAGTTTGGCCCTATCAGTATATATTTCTCTAAAAGTAACTTAAGTCCAGTCATTTTCAGGGTCGCTGCAATTAGGAGAGAGAGAAGAAAACTCTATAGCATGATGCTCTTGCAAGTTTAGAGTGGTTTTTAGTTTATCTAAACTGGATGGCTCCCACTGTTTCTCGAATCCTTCCTCAAACCATAAAAGAAGAATTAGCCAGGACTATTCTCACTGTACAATACTTGCTTAACCGTTCAGCCAGGCTAGTTTCGATACTTCGAGGGAGGTTTTCCAACGCTTTCGCGAAGTTCCTTAATTAAATAACCTCTTTTCTCTGGGGGCGTAACCCCGCTGACACCTTTCATGACACCTACTTGGTTTATAGCATTGATCGTTAAGTGACGAATCTCCTGATAAGTAGCATATACTCACAGTAGGATCGGGATCCAAATATTATCGTATGATAATGTTGAAGGAATCCTACCAACATTCATCAAACTCCAAATGGTATGCAACTCTTTGCAAATTTCAGTTTCTTTAAAAATTCCCGATATATATTTTTGCCCCATGCTCTTATGACCTTGGCTTTGGTCAAAATGTCATAAGTCACATGTCAAGTTCTACCCGTCATTATCTTGTCAATTTGAACCCATCCGTATATACCCCTGAGTTTGGTCAAATGATAATACGACTGTCCCAAACTAACTCATCTATCTTATGCAACAAATGAAAACCCAGCAGCTACCAAACACTATGCCTTGACTTTGGCCAAAATGCATAGCTTGAATACTACTGAATACCCAAATGAAATGACGGAGGGCTACGAATGGTTTTGGCGAAACCGTGAACGTAGTGAACTTGATATAACCGAAGGAACCTGATAGCTTTTAATAGGAGTGGTTAAAACTCCGCATTTAAAAATATCTGGTTTTTAAAATTAACCGAGTGGTTTCTTTTAAATTGTTCCAACGATTAAACTTTTGGTTTATTTTCTTTGCATTATAAACAATGCGTCCCATCATTAACCTATCATTGCAGAAAACAACGAAAATACAACGTCCTCTTATGCCATCCGCATTCGCCACGGGGTCCCGTCATCACCCGTTAGGTTACTTAACTAACGACAGAGCGGGGGCTGGGCTAGCGCGGGTGTAAAACATAAGTGACGTCTAAATAGCTATCATATATAGATATTGTACATTCGTCAGACGCAATAATAGGCATTCCAGATCACAGATGAACTTTATTGGATTTGCAAGCAATCCGTGTTTGTTTTGAGCCTGCAACAAAAGACGGATTACACAGTTGTGATGAATAGCCATTACCCCACCCAAGACCCCAACGGGTACGGCAAACTACCCGCCCGGCAGTTTGTGCACCCCACCTTGGGTCTGTCCTAGGAGCAAAAACAGTAAAATGAAATAATACAACGGTGGCTACAACCGCAACCTGGATGTGCCCCGCAAAATAATATTACAACAAATTACATTTACATCAAATGAATTAAATAATAACCCATCACATAACCCCGGCTATACATCACAACAGTCCAACACAGTTCATATTCACAAACAGATACAAAACCATTACAGAAATGTACAACCCCCTGCCAACCGACATACTAGCAGTTAGGGGAGGTTTACGAACACATTATACAAACACAGATATAATCCAACAAGCAAATACTGTATAATTTCGATCGATTAAACACTTTTAATTTTGCTCCAATACTTCTCTGTAAATCTGAAACCTGAGCAAAAATAAAAACTTCCAGAAAATACCAAATATCACAGAGAAGCAACACAGGAAAATTGGGTTCCTGAATCGCCAACTCGACGGCGGAAGAGCGGCGGATCGGTGCGATCCGCCGTGGTTCCGCGGCGCTTTAGGCGATTCAGGGGCCCAAATTTCTTGGGTGTTCTTCTACTGTCTTTTTAAGCTTTCTGAACCTCCCTGAAAAATTTTTGGAATTCATTTAAAAATCGACAGAAACTTGTGATTTTGGGTTTTTCCGGTTTCGTTTTTTCCGTTCGAAATTCATACAAATTTACAAGTAAGTTATTTATTGTTTAGCGAGGCTCTGATACCACTGTAAGTCGATGTACAACACCCCACGACTTGCGGGGAGGCGGAAATATGAAAAACGATCTTGTTCTTTGCTTAAACATCGACTAACCGCACGAATCGAAGCTAAACGATAACTAACATCAAACATAGTTGTTAACAACTACTATGTAAAGGGATTATACCTAAAGAACCGTGTCCTTCGTCTTTACGAACTCCTCCTCCTCCTCGGCCTTCTCGAAGTAGTAGACGATCCACCCGAGAGCTTTACTCCAAGCTTAGCCTCTAAACTTGAGGCAACTAACCTTCTTTAAGTGCTAATCAAAGAAGCTAGGTGATATAGAGTGAGGGTTATGGTTTAATTAGTCTAACTAATCCTTGTACTCAACACATGAGAGGGGAGTATTAGGGTTTGAAGAGGGAGAGCTTGAGGAGAGAGAAGGTGAAGATAATAATGAAGTGAGAATAATGAGTTATCATAATATATATCAAGCATTTCTTTTTATCAAGAAAAGAAAAGAAAATGATTTACAACCATGCTTGATAAATATCTAGTGGTGATTCATCTCCATGAGTCATTAAGCAATTATGAAGCATTAATGACATGGATGAATCATCCATATGACCCACTAATCACATTCATTGTATATGCCACCTAAACCTCCTTAGTCACCATCTTCTAGAAGCTTCTCGCGCAATTACGAGAACGCCCCTCCTTTCCCCAAAAATACGGAAAAACTTTAGACTGTATAAATCCAATAACCGGATACCAGTAACTGGCTTAAGCCAAAGCCGACTGGTAAAAACTGTCCGAAAGTCGTACGTGGGTAAACACACGTATGCGTCCGAACTCTTGTCGTAAAACCATACGACCTCTATTTCGTTTCGCCCGGAGTAGGGAAACTCTCTGTGTCGGACTCTAGAGACTCGACTACTACGCTGGCAGTGGGTTTAACCACAGACCGCAAGCGGTACTAGCTGTACGTAACGGTCCCCAGGTAGATGTCGATAAGAAGGCCGATGAGAAAACCCATCCGAACTCCTACTGAGTCTGATGTGACAATCTCCGTACAGTCCGGTCCGTTCGTCTAAGACTATCGCATATCGGGCCTAGGGGGCGACAAGCGTCAGTCCCTTAATAGCGGTATAAGTCGTGTCGGAGCGAAGCCCATTACACCCTGAGAAACTACTGGAACCTACCAGCAAATCTCGCTTGCCCTGGCCAGGGACTTTGCGTAATGGCTCTCTGACACAGCGCGATATCAACCCCCAATACCGGGAGAGACGAATCCTGTCTAACCGCCACTGCCTCCAAGTACTCGGGACTGCACCCAACTGCTACCTGTTTGCACGACTCATTTGAGCCGTGGTAGGGTAGCAATCTAAGAACAGTGGGACACACTCGAGGCGAAGTAGCAGTGTCAAGTCTGCGGACTATGCTGTACTCATGTCACCTGGGAACTGTTCACTGACGACTGGTATAAAACCAACCAACAGTTCCCTGTGAGTCCTGTCCGGTGTACCCGTAACCTAACGAGCACCTGCATACTATCTCCAGTACGACGTACTGACGGCTGTGGGACAGACCATCTTCCCAACTGGGATGAGAAGCGTACACACTAGTCTACTCTGGAGTATCGATGCCCTGTCTCGATAATCCAATGACTAGGGACCTGAATAAGGATGTGCTTGTAGACTACCCAGCCCCCACTAGTGTGACTGCCATCACAACGCTGGTAGTCAAGCAAGATCCTTAGAGCTCTATCAATACGTATACTCACATATTAAGATAGAAAAACCAAGTAGCATACTACCATGTTTAGCAAGACTGTTATATACATGTGAATATCCCAAGCTTCCATTAAGTAATATACAAACTAGTATGATACAGTAATGGCCTTCTAGGGCATAAACACTAACAGTTATGCCCCTGGGAAAACGAGGTTTATTTTAATTAGGTCCGTGCGAAAGCACGGGGAACCTCCCTCCAAGTACCGGCACTGACCTGGCTGAAAGATTGGTGAACTTGTAGAGTGTAATTAATCCCGGGTAGTCTTTCCTTTTAGAGTTTGAAGGAAGATTTGATAAAAACAGTAGGAGCCATCCTGATTAGATAAAATAATAACCAATCTAATCTTGCAAGAGCATATGCTGAGTGTTTTCTTCTCTCTCTCTCTCCAGGTAGCGACCATGTCACGCCTTAATTAAGATCATAATATGGATGTATTGACCGAACCCGCTTATTATACTGTGCTGGGGAACGTTGGTCCCGCTCCAACTTATAATTGTTATAAGACCGAGCAGGAAATAGGGGAATACCAGGATTCCCGTGCCGCCCAAATGAAGAAAGTGCATAATGATGCATCTTTTTCGGGTGTGTTCATTACCGAGAACTTTTTTCTCAGTATCCTTTACGTCCTGGGTATGTGATACCAGATCAGGATCCCATATATGTAATCTGTTACATGGGCTAAAGATAGGTAGAGAACTGAGAACGGGTGATAAAGTTTCAAGTGTTGGAAACGGTGCAATTGTTGCAGCCAAGTTGTTGGCAGTTATCACCCTGTATTACCAAATACATTGATTCTGAATGAATGTTATTAGATACCGAACCTGATATACAACATCATATCAGTCTCTTTATTTAGTAAAGAAGGATATAATTTTGTATTGTTGGATAATGTTTTGAACATTTCCTATATAAAGAGTTGACCGGTTCAGGCACGTTATCTAAAAGCATATACGTTCTAAATCAAACCACAATCTTTACGTACAGAACACACACAAGAGGAAGAATTCAGAAATGAATGAATCCTTCTTGAGGCATTGTAGACTAGGTCATATCAATGCGACCCGACTAGCTAAGTTACATTAAGATGCATATTTAAATCAGTTTGAATTTACATCTTGTGAAACTTGCCAGTCATGTCACAAAGATAAAATGACCATAGCTCCGTTTACTGGAAATAGAGAAAGAGTTAGTGAACTCTTAGGATTTCTACATGAAGATGTATGTAAGTCCCCTGTCTACACATACGAGGACCGGTTCTTTGTACTTCATTATATTCACTGATGATCTCTCAAGGTTAGAACATATGTTCCTGTTGAAACACAAGTCTGAAGCTTTTGAGAAATTCAAAGAATATAAGTCAGAAATAGAGAACCAAAACGGTTATAAGTATTTTTTCCTATGATGAGATCAGGGAGGAGAATACTTGAGCATGGAGTTCCTTGACTATTCTAAAGGAGAATGAGATTCTCTCTCAGCATTACTCCTCCGTATACACCACAGCACGTCGGTATATCGGGGCGGAGCAATCACACCCTATTTGATATGGTGCGCTCTATGATGAGTATTACCGAGTTGCCTATTTCCTTTTGGGGTTATGCGCTTGATGAAGCTGCATACCTATTGAATTGGGTTCCAACCAAATCAAGTGCCTACCACTCCATATGTGATATGGTATAGGAAGAGCCCATCTCTTAAGTAAGTTAAGATTTGGGGTTGTCCGGCCTATGTCAAAAGCAAAATTTGGACAAGCTTGAGGCAAGATCAGTTCTGTAGAAGTTTGTTGGATATCCTAAGCATTCGCAAGGGAATATCTTCTACCACACCGAGGAACAAAAGGCGTTTTATTTCTCGGCATGCTACCTTTTTAGAAATGGAATTTATTTTGGAAACAAATTTGTGGTCATGAGGTAGAACTGGAAGGAGTTCCAGCTATACAAACTACAGCTGACGATTTGGTAGAACCGGAGGATTCAATAGTTCCCGACGAAGCTCAGCCTCTCCACCAATCTGGTAGGGTTCCTCATCCTCGTAAGAGATACTTCGGTTTTCTCAATGACAGTGGGAGCGAGGATTGCATCATGAGATGATGACCCAACTAGTTTCGAGCAAGCCATTAGGAGTGGTGACTCTATAAGAATGGCTGGATGCTATGTGATCTGAGATGGAATCTATGTACACCAACAAAGTATGGACTTTTGGTGCTATATCTGAAGGGCTAAATCCCCATCAGGAGAAAATATATCTTGAGAAGATTACTTGGTGTACATGGAAAAGTTGAGACTTTCAAAGCTAAGACTTGTTGCAAAAGGTTTTCATCATCAACCAGGTGTGGATAATAATGAAACCTTTTCTTCAGTGGCTATGCTTAGGTCCATCCGGATTCTACTTGCCACTGCTACATACCATGACTACGATATATGGCGGTTGGGTGTCATGACTGCTTTTCTAGATAGTGATTTAGAAGAGAGTGTCTATAAGTACACAGCCAGAGGGTTTCGTAGACAGTGGGAGCAGTAAAAACGTGTGCAAGTTGCTTTACGGGTTAGAGCAGGTATCGCGGAGTTGGAACATCTATTTTGATGTGGTGGTCAAAGCGTTTGACTTTATCAAAATCGTAGATGAACCTAGTATATACAAAAAGGTAGTAGAGAGTAAGGTGGTCTTCCTTGTATCAGTGATCCAGACATATTCTAAGGCAGTATCACCTGATCATGGAGATGGTTGATCTCCAGGGAGATCGAGGTTAGGAGAGCGGACTCAGAGAACAACACGGCGGATCCACTCACAAAGGCCTTTTTCCAGTAAGAGACTTTTATGTGATGGTTGAGTATGAGATACTGCAACCACTGCTATATGATGGCCCTAGTGCAAGTGGGAGATTGTTAGTTATATGTATGCCCTAGAGGCCATTCCTGTACATGAGATGTATATTGTAGTGGATGCTTGGACATATATAGGGAGGACTTTCTTGCTCGACATGATAGTATGCTATCTGGTTACTCTTTATCTTAACATGTACTCAGATTGTCTCTCTGTTACATGTTGATAAAGCCCTTAGGATGTGTACTTGACTACCTAGATTATGATGTGGATCATACTAGTGGGACAAAGGTAGTCGGTAAGTACATCCTTTAATGTCCTTAGTTGTGGGTGTATCGAGACAGGGTATCGATATACCAGAGTAGACTAGCGTATACGCTTCTCGACCTATAAGATGGACGATGGATGATCCCATATCCATTGGTGTTTTACATCAGAGATGGTATACAGGTGCTCAGTAGAGACTGGGTACACTGGACGGACTCGCCGAGAACTCCTAGATGGTATTATACCTCACGTCAGATAGCAGTTCTCTGGTGACACTGGTACAGGTTAGTCTGTAGACCTGAGATCGTCATAGAGTCTTGTGTGATTCCCATTGTGCTTTGATTTCCACCTTACCACGTTCATGAGAACGTGCAAAATAGTGGTTTTTGGGTACAGTCCCGAGTCACATGGAGGCAATGAGCAATAAGAGGGGATTCGTCTCTCTCGGTATTGGGGGTTGATGTTGCACAGTGCTCGATTGCTATTACAGGAAGTCCCTGGCCAGGGCTGTTTCAGAGATTTACTGGTAAGTGTTACCAATAGTTTCTCGACCCGTTATGAGCCTCATATCGGCACGGCTTATCGAGTTACTGGGTTCTGATGTTTACCACCCCTAGACGAGATATGCGACATATCAGACGAAGAGACCGGGCCGTATGGAAGTGTTACTGATTAGATTCGCAGGAGTATGAGCAGGCTTGCTTGTTGATCTTCTGATCGCTCAATACCCGGGTGGCCGTTATGTTTAGCAGACCGCTTGCGGCTTGTGGGTGTTTTATATGATCATCATCTGCTGCCGGCGTATTGACGAGTATTTAGAGTCCTACACAGAGGTTTCCTGGTTCATGCGAAACGGAGTAGGAGCACAAATGTGATATGTGCGGGATCAAGATTGATGCGCGTATGTGATACCGCATTCTATTCTCATGATTTGTGACATCGGTCGGTTATATGAGATATAGCCGGATTATCAGATCAAGTGTTGATTCGATAAATTGTTGCATTTGATATTAGTCGGTTATATGTGATATAGCAGGATTATTAAATCAAGTGTTGATTTAATAATTTAATGTATAACTGTATATTTGATATACTAGATTACATTAACTAATATTTGCTCACTTATGATTTCTTTTCTCACTTGTGTGCATTAGTGTATATGTGATATATATTAATGTACAACTTTTGTGTCATGCTAGATGCCACATGTGATATGGGTGTATGAGACTTACACCATGCTTAATATAATGTATGGTTTTTATCTATCTAAAGCAAAGAAAACCAAATTAGTGGAAATTAATCACATGGTTCAAGCTTGTAGAAGCTTTTGGAACCATTGACTAAGTCTACTCATTTGTTTTATTTGTAGATATTTATTAACTTAACCATTATAGTTAGCCATGGTAAACTCTCTACATGAGTTAGTGTATGACACTAACTCACCCATGGTTCACATTCTCACCTCATGAGTTCATTCTCTCTTCTCTCTTCACTTGAGCTTCTTCTTCCTCGTGAGAAAAGCTTACTTGCTTTTCTCAAGGTGAGAAAATGTTGTGAGAAAAATAAATCTAAAATGATCCCACTTCCTACTTCATCATTCTCTACTACTGCCATTTAGTTTAGGGTGTTTGCTTCACTAATTTCACAATTAGTGAAGATGTAGCATGAGCTTGAGTCTCCTCAACGTAGATCATTTTCGGCCTCGAAGACTTCCAGCAAGCTTGGTCATTTCTCCGGGAGAACCCATACTAGAGTTCGGGAGATCGATACTCGCAGCGAAGGGACTACTACACGGAGCTTTAGAAGTGAAGGACTGGTCTACAAAGATTGTATTCCTCATTCACTTAGTGTAATGGTAGATTACATGTTAGTTTTGCTCCTAAAACTCTAATTAGATCCTAGGTAAGGTTGTTTGGCACACTAGGAAATTTGAAATTAGCATGATTGATGCATTGTGAAACCTTGTGTTTGTGTTAAAGAACCCTACATAGCCACTGGAGAAAAGGTCTCGTCATAGTCGACACCTGGTCGTTGACGAAAACCTTTTGCTACAAGTCTGGCTTTGAAGGTCTAAACCTTTCCATCTACACCAATCTTCTTCTTGAAGATCCATTTGCTCCCAATGGGTTTTACCCCTTCAGGAGCAACCTCCAAAGTCCATACTTTGTTGGTGTACATGGATTCCATCTCAGATCGCATAGCATCTAGGCATTTCATAGAGTCTCCACTTGTGATGGTCTGCTCGAAACTAATCGAGTCATCATCTTCCATGATGCAATCCTCGCTCCCACCGTCTATGAGAAAACCATAGCATCTCTTATGTGGGTGAGAAACCCTACTAGATCTGCGGAGTGGCTGAGATTTGTCGGGGATTATTGAATCATCTGGTTCTACCAAATCCTCAGTTGTAGTTTGTGTTTCTGGAATTTTATCCAGTTCCACTTCACTACCATTAAGTTCTTTTTACAAGAAATTCCTTTTCCCAAAAGGTGACATATTAAGAAACAAACACTTTTTGTTCCTCAGTATAGTAGAATAAATACCCAGGAGAATTATTTGGATATCCCACAAACTTGCAAAGAACTGATCGTGTTTCGAATTTGTCCGGGTTTTACCTTTTGACATAAGCTGGAGAACCCTATATCTTAACTCGTTTAAGATATGGTCTCTTTCCGCTCCATATATCATATGGGGTTTTAGGCACAGATTTTGATGGAGTATAATTCAATAGGTATCTAGCTGTCTTAAGTGCCTAACCCTAGAATGATAGAGGTAACTTAGCAGTATTCATCATAGAGAGCACCATATCTAAAGGGTGAGATTCCTCCGCTCTGATACACCATTGTGCTGTAGTGTATACGGAAGAGTAAGCCGAGAGAAAATCCCATTACTTTTAGATAATCTCGGAATTCTGTGCTTAAGTATTCCCATCCTTGATCTGATCGAAGGATATTGATACTTTTACCCATTTGGTTCTCTACTTCATCTTATATTTCTTGAATTTCTCAAAAGCTTCAGACTTGTGTTTCAACAAGAACACATATCCGAATCTAGAGAGATCATTCGTGAATATAATGAAGTACGAGAAACCATTCCTGGCATGTGGAGACATATGACTGCATACATCACTATGTATCAATCCCAAGAGGTCAGTAGCTCTTGCTCCGTGTCCCGAAAATGGCGTTTTGTCACCTTTCTTTAGAGACAAGACTGACAAGTTTCATAAGATGTAAATTCGAACGAATTTTGTTGGATATAGTGCCCTCAAAGTCAATTATTGGATCACAGGTACGTGATTGCAATGATTGAGGGATGACCTATACCGATAGGACAGTCTTGCTCGAGATGATAGTATGTTATTTGGTTTGTCTTTATCATCGTGTACATGCTGTAGTTCACTATTGCATGTTGATAGAGCCCATAGGATTCTTGCTTGACTGCCAGCAGTATGATGGCGATGATATACGTGGGAGCTGGGGTCTATAAGTACATCCTTAAATGGTCCCTAGTCGAGGGAGTTTCGAGACAGGGCATCGATACTCCAGAGTAGACTAGTGTATACAGTCGAGACCCTGACGAGGGGCGGTGGCCGGTCTCATAAGCCATTGGTGTCAGTTGGTTCACCTAAGATGTATACAGGTGCTCATTGGGTTATGAGTACACCGGACAGGACTCGCTGGGAATATACTAGTTGGTATTATATATATCGTCAGATAGCAGTTCTCAGGTGACATGTGTACAGGTTAGTCTGTCGACCTGAGATCGTCATTTGTCTCGTGTGAGTTCCCACTGTGTTTTGATTACTACCCAACCACGGCTCAAAGGAGTCATGCAAACAGGTTTTAGTTGGGTACAGTCCCAAGCCACATGGAGGCAGTGAGCGGATCGTCGGGGATTCATCTCTCCCGGTATTGGGGGTGAGATCACGCTGTGTTTAGGAGAGCCATTACACGAAATCCCTGGCCAGGGTAATCGAGATTTACTGGTAGGTATTCGAGTAGTATCTCAGGGTGTTCTGGGCTTCACTCCGACACGACTTATACCGCTATTGGGGGTCTGACGTTTACCAGCCCCCTATGCCTTATATGCGATACTCATAGACGAACAGACCGGACTGTACGGATATTGTCACTGTCAGGTTCTGTAGGGTTTCTGGATGAGTTCACTCGTCAGCTTCCCTTCCGATCAATACATAGGCAACTGTTACTTACAGCTAGTACCTCTGACGTGCTAGTGGTTATACCAAGTGCCAGTGTATTGATGAGTCATTAGAGTCCCCCACAGAAAGTTTCCCAAGTTCGGGCGAAATGCTGTCGAGGCCGTATGGTTTTATGGCAAGGTTCGAACATGCACGTGCACTTGTGCACGTGTCATGGTTCGGACAGATAATACTAGCAGGCTTTAGTTTAAGCCGGATCCTAGTATTATATTGTAGGAATATTTTTTTCTCATTCCATTCGTATTCGGTTGGAATACAAATACAGGTATGTATTTACAGTTGAGGGGTAATCTCGTAATTCATTTTACGGGATTATTTTCAGAGTTGCCAGTTTCTTTTTCCGTCTTATACATTTCGATCCATGTTTCACCAATGTGAGCTTTTTTTCGCCCTTTGACCTCTTCTTTGACCATCTCTGGCCTTTCCCCACAGTGCAGTGCCCATGCTGCATTTCATGGGCATGGGCATGGGTATGGGCATGTTTGATGGGCCAGTGGGGCAGCATGGGCTTTGGGGGGCATCCGCAATTTCGCCAGCACCTAAAAAGGGAAGGGTTTTTTTGTGGTGTGTGTGGCTGTGAGCATTAGGGGTGTAAAAAAGGAATTAATTTGATGTGATTAATTTACTTGCATGGTTCAATTTTTGGAGAGCACTACTTCACTTGAAAATTTCCCAGAGAGCTATTGATTCTTCACTGGCCGTGCTCCTTCTCATTTGGCAAGCTTGAATTTTTCCTTTGCTAAAATTCTTTTGCTCACATTACATCCATGGAAACTCTATTAACCTCATCCCAAGAGCTTGGGTATCTTGAGACAAAGTATTCTACACTCTCTCTACTTCATTCTTGGACATGTCGGCTAGTAAACTTCATGTCCGAGTTGCCTCGGTACAGAGGCGGGAGACCGTATAAAGATTCATAGACGTGGTGCCACTTCGACGAGCAAGATCGGAGAGCGGACTTCATCGGCGCAGCAGCGGAGATTTTGGTGCGGAGATTAAAGACCGAAGGATACGGATCGACCGGTATAATTTCCAAACTCCTTTTACATATTGGTAGTTTACGGTTAATGGAACGATCCAGGTATTTGGGTTGCGGTAGCGCCGGTTTTTCGTAAAAAGTTTTTGTTCCGCATTTAGCCTCGTTGAGATGGCCGGGGCGCCGTCGTGGCCCAACAAATTCAAATATCCATCCTTATACAATTTAGTTAGTCCGGTCGCATTGATATGACCAAGTCTACAATTCGATAAGAAGGCTTTGTTCTTGTCTGAACTTTTCCTCTTGCGTGTGTTCTGTATTTTTAGAACTGTATATTTATAATTCTACGGTAGCGTCCCGGCCGTCTAACAGACACCAAATGCGGAACAAAAACTTTTAACTGGCGCTATCGTATTTTATAACCCGGATCTGCTATTATTGCTAAATTAACAAACTGTAAAGAGGGTAGAAGGGTTATACCGAACGATCCGAGTCTTTCGTTCTTTAACCATCATCCAACGCTCCGTTGCGGCTGCTCCGATCTCGTCGATCTCAGATCTGCTTGTCCAGGTGGCACCACGTCAACGATTCTTTAAACGGGCTCCCGCCTCTGACCCGAGGCAACTCGGTCGTCAAGTTTGCTAAAAGAGACGACCAAGAATGATGTAGAGAATGAGTAGAATACTTTGTCTCGTTACGTCCAAAGTTATGGACGAACGGTTAATGAAGTTGCCTTTTGGATCGATATGAAAATGAGATATGAATATGTTAATTTCCATACATCCAAAACTATCATAATCTTTTTCTAGCAAGTGAGAGAGAGTGAGTTGAGAGGAGGGGAAGGGCCGGCCATGATATAGGAATGGGGGGGTGAGTGTAGGAGGGAAGAGGGTGACTACAAGGATAAAATATCAAGAAGAAATATCCTAAGCTTAACAAAATGCATTAATGGAGAGAATGACTCATAAACCTAGTCATCCTTTCATTAAATGAAACCAATGAAATAACAACACCACTCTAACCTAGTCACCTCTTCTAGAAACTTGTAGAACCTTCCACACTAATCTCAAGAAAAGATAAATCCGTCTTTAACCGAATGTTAAAAGAAGGGTGATAGAAAACTGGAAACTGACAACTTCCAAAAGTGATCCTGAAACGAATTTCAGGATAACCCCGTAACAGTATAAACATAGCCGCATTTGTATTACGACCGAATACAAATGCAACCGAGACAAAGATATTATATCTACTCAATATAATACTCGGATCCGGCTTAAACCAAAGCCCACCAGTATTAACTGCCCGAAATATGACACGTGCGTAAACGCACATGCAATTCTCGAACCCTGCCATAAAACCATATGGCGTCTACAACGTTTCGCCCGAACTTGGGAAACTGTCTGTGGGGGACTCTAATGACTCATCAGTACCCTGGCAGTGGGTTTAACCATAAGCCGTCAGCGGCACTAGCTGTGCGTAACGGCTGCCCATGGACTGACCTCAAGGGATGCCGATGAGCGAACTCATCCGGAAACCTTACTGAGCCTAACAGTGACAATGTATATACAGTCCGGTCCGTTCGTCAATGAGTATCGCATATCTTCCTAGGGGGCTAGTAATGTCAAACCCCCAATAGCAGTATAAGTCGTGTCGGAGTGTAGCCTAATAACACCCTGAGATACTACTGGAGTACTTACCAGTAAATCTCCTGCCACGGCCGTAGGCTTTATGTAATGGCTCTCCTAGACACAGCGCAATCTCGCTCCCAATACCGGGAGAGACAAATCCCCTGCCGATCTGCTCACATGCCTCCATGTGGCTCGGGACTGTACCCAAAAACTACCTGTTTGCACGACTCCTTTGAGCCGTGGTAGGGTAGAAATCAAAGCACAGTGGGAACTCACACGAGACAAATGACGACCTCAGGTCGATGAACTAACCTGTACACATGTCACCAGGGAACTGCTACCTGACGATATGTATAATACCAACTAGCAGATTCCCGGCGAGTCCTGTCCGGTGTACTCATAACCCAATGAGCACCTGTATACATCTTAGGTGATCCAACTGACACCAGTGACTTGTGAGACCGGCCACCTCCCCTCGTCGGGGTCTCGACTATATACACTAGTCTACTCCGGAGTATCGATACCCTGTCTCTAAACTCCCATGACCAGGGACCACAAATAAGGATATGCTTATAAACCACCCAACTCTCACGTATAGGATCGCCATCATACTTTTGGTAGTAAAGCAAGATCCTAAAGGCTTTATCAAAGTGTAACAGTGATCAGTCACCTGAAACTGTATACGACTGATAAAGGCAAACCAGATAGCATACTATCATTTCGAGTAAGACTGTCCTACCGGTATAGGTCCTCCGCAATCATTGCAATCACGTACCTGCGATCCAATAATTGACTCTGAGGGAACTATATCCAACAATCTCCCACTTGCACTTAAGGCTAATTATTGCGATGTCGTCTACTCACAGCCCGTGTGAAACTGAACATCCAACTCCTCTACTAATCAGTTTCATAAAGCCCGTTTGTAAAACTATTGTGTTCGAGAAATAGCCTCAGTGAGTGGATCCGCCCAGATGTTTCTTTCTATATCTCTCTTAATCTCAAGTTCGCGGAGAAAGCCATCTCCCGAATTGAGTAATACCTGTCTTAGAATATGTCTGGATATCTGATGGGACCTAGTTCATAAATGAACTCCAAATCCAAACTTTTTAGACAGTATCGATCACTGAACCTAATCAGTATCCGGCACCATGCCACCCACAGTATCCTTTTAGACCACCTGTCCATAATACTGTCCCTCGTCAGATGGAAAACTATAACTCTGACAATCACTCTGTCATCCATGTGACCTTTGAAGCCTGGAATGATAATCGTCTCCCGAAGGAGGCTGCCGTCATCAAATCCGTAGAACATCCACTTATGTTCTAAAACTGCTTCCTTATGTTTCTCCAGGATTGGATTAATACAAACTTATTGTATCTAGTGCAAAAACAACATCTGGTGTGGTACTTGACATGTCATGATTGACTCAATTGCCTAAGCAAGTGATCTGCCAATCATGTCCATCCCTCTCCCCTTTAGTCTTGTAAGACACTTTTAGAGAGGGTGACTCCATCACCTGCAGGTACACCACCATGCCAGGAGTCAACTATTCTAAAAACTATCAGAATACTGTCAAAATACCAACATTGGGAAACTACCCAAATCTAGATCTAAAACCATAGATCTAGAAACCAGAACGTCAAATATTATATCCATATCTTGTCTGGAGAAACAACTGTGTGACGACCACAGTACAACCGATCGTAGTATAGGAATTTTACTTCCTACTCTGTGTATGTCATCCAGATACCATGACATCACACCCTACTACCTTCTTAACAGATCCATCCCCTATTCTGATGAAGTAAACCCATGACAGTCACATCAAAATTAGGTGATCTATCTCCGCTATAACTGCTCTAGTCTATAAATAGACATAAGCTACTTGCTTACTATGCTTCCGCTACTCCCACTGACTATGACAACCCTCTGGCAGAATAATATACACGTGCACTTCTAAAGCTAGTTTAGAACGACGCTATACTTAACCTCCTGCGGGTCTCATAGTCTGGAACAACAGTAGTGTCAAGTATAGGTAAGCAAGAACCTCCCTGTCACCGTCCTTGAGGCTACCGGAGTACCTCTCGGGTGTCTGAGGTTACCCACTTTTTCTGCAGAGTGGCTAATGGAATGTCAAACCTGATTGAATCTTTAGGTCTTATCAAATTTTTCGTAATCGTTTGCGGTTCTGGAATCACTTCCAGTTCTACCATACTCCCACTACTGTTTTCTGAAAAAATCCATTTTACTAAAACTGTGGCGAGTCAAGAACAATATCACTATTGATCTTCCAGATGGTAGAAAATCAACCCTCGTCATAGCCAGGGTCAACCCACAAACTGCCATTACAGAAACATGCCCTAAGTTACCCAGTGTCTGGTTTTAAGCATAAGCTGGACAACTCCCCGTACCTTAACATCGTTAAGATATGAACCATTCTATATCCAATATAGAAACTTTGGCACTAATTTAATTGGAACCATATTCAATCATGCAACTGTCTCCAGTGCATATCAACTTAATGGAAAGAGGCTAATCAGCATTACTCAACTTAGGAATCCATCCAATTATGAGTAACCTGAAAGAGAAACAAGTTTCTCAAAACCATTACTATCATCTGAATACCAATCACAAGAATCTACATCTTCGATCTTTTTGAAGAATCGCGATACTTGTGACACCTGGTTCTCTACTTTATTCTTATACCTACAACTTCTCAAAACTTAGACCTTGTATTTCTACGAAACACTTGTCTAAAAACTAGATAAGTTAAAAGTAAACAGAACATAGTACGAGGACCTACCCCTTTGTCCTGATGGACACTGGATAACATACAATACTCTGTATAAGTCCGCTGAGTTTGAATAACTCAAAACCTGTGCGTCGTAGGTTGAAAACTGTACCCTGGCGATTTCCCCAAATATCACCAATTACAACGAATTCCGATATAATGAGGATAATTACCTAATTCCCAATAACATGCTCCCACTCATCATCTGTAAAACCATACAGATATGAGAATGAAACCTGGTAAATACATACCCTTGGAGTAAGTATCTAATCGGGAAAACAGTTTTCCTTTGACAATGCACTGAAACATGAAAATATTTCGTAGGGGTATCCTAGTATTCCTAGCAATGCGTCTTCCATAATCCAATTCATGACTTTAACCATATATTTCTTTGCCTTCTCTCCAAATCCCTTTATTTGTCTTTAATCGTTACCTTCTGTACACCTTCGTTAGGCTAAATGGTTTTCTTCCTTCCCTACCGTTCGGCACCAGCCTATGGTTTAGAAGAAGACTATCTAGTAAGCATAATAGGTGTACCCTCCTAATACCTAGGAGTACTCGCAACTTGAGAGAAGGTGATGATAAAAGACAACTGAATAATACCTTATTCTATTTCTCCCGAACTGGGGAAAAAGCAAAGGTGAAAATAGGAGTGGCGATGAAGCACGCGGTTTGGTCGTGAATGATATCAGTCGCAATTTATTTTGCCCTCTTTCTAATCCCTTTATTTTGTCTTTACATATTACCTTCTGCACACCCTACTTAGGCTAATTGGTTTTCTTCATTCCCTACCTTTCGGCACCTGCCTATGGTTTGGAATAAGACTATCCAATAAGCGTAATAGGTGTACTCTCCTAAACCAAGGAGCCCTCGCAACCTGAGAGAAGGTGATAATAAAAGACAACTGAATAAACCAATTCTATTTCTCCTAAACCTTGATCCATCCTCGACGAAGTCCCTTCGAGTTCGTATATAACCATACGATGGATCTATCCAATGGAAGTGGATGTCCGTAGTAATACGGGGTGTTCAGAGAAATTCAAAGGGTAAAAGAAGGAGCGGCAATGACTTATACAACTCGGACAATCCAAAAGCCAATATTTTAAGAAGGTTCGGTCAACCTGGTCACTGAGTCATAGTCTAGGGTCGGTCAAAGGTCGCTGCCAAAAAGAGAGAGAAAAGAAACACTCTGCGTGCACTCTAACCTAGATCAGAATGGTTATCACTTTATCTAATCCGGAAACCTCCCACTGTCCTGTCAAATTCTCCTCCAAACCTGAAAGAAGAATCAATCGGGATCACCCGAAGAGTAAACCAACTCATCAATTGGAATCGGGATCCAACTCTCATCGCATGATAACGTGACGGAATCCACTCGCGTTATCACACTCCAGAAGGTATGCACATGCTTGGCAAGTTTCAGTTTCTTTAGAAACTCCCGATATGATTTTTGCCCCATGCTCTTATGACCTTGACTTTGGCCAAAATGCCATAAGTCGCATGCCAAGTTCTTCCTGTCACTATCTTGTCAATTTGAACCCACCCGCATATGCCCCTGACTTTGTCCAATCGGCAGAACGACTGTCCCAAACCAACTCATCTATCTATGCAACAATTGAATACCCAGCAGCTACCAAACACTATGCCTGAACTTTGGCTAAAATGCATAGCTTGAATACTACTGAATACCCAAAAGAAATGACGGAGGGCTACGGCTGGTTTTTGGCGAAAAACCTTTAACGTAATGAACTTGATATCGCTGAAGGAACCTGATAGCTTTTTATAAAAATATAGTGGCGAAAACCTTTTGCTAAAGAGGTCACTACCGGTGAAGGGATCTCGGCTCTTTCCTCGTGGAATGAGGTGCAGGATATTCCACTGAATACCGCGAAGCAAAACAACATGTAATCGACTATAGTGAAGTTATTACCCTGACGCAAAATTCTGCCCAAGGGGTCATTCCCGGTGAAGGGATATCGGCCCTTGCCTCGTCGAATGAGGTGCAGGATATTCCAACCGAATACCGCTATGCAAAACAAAAGGAAACGTCTTTATAATAACAACTTTTAAAATTGTTCCAACAACTCCAAATAGGTTTGTTTTTCTTTGCATTGATCAGAATCAACGCAGTCCCATCATTCAATCACACCTGAAAAGAACGAAAATAAAATGTACGTATATGCCATCCGCATTCGTCACTAGGTCCCGTCATCATCCGTTAGGTTACTTAACTAACGATAGAACGGGGACTGGACTAGCGCGGGTGCAAAACATATACAACATCTAATAGTATATATACCAATATACAATAATCGCTCCAGGCGTGATAATATGCAACATTACAGAAAAGTAATAAGCATCACAGAACAATACTGATAATCTGGGATCCCTGGGTTTCACAGAGCCGCTGCCGAAACCCGACGTTCCCCTGGTCGTGTGGATAACCTGTGCAATGAAACCTAGACCCCTACGGGTGCGGAAAGTTACCCGCCAAAACCTGAAGCGAGGCAGTCCCCCACAGCATAGTGAATGGAACACCCGGCACTTCACGGAATCCGGTAAATTGAGCACCCCTCATTGGGTCAACTTGTACCCCCTACGAGTGCGGCGAATAGTCTGCCAATTCTAGAGTGAGGCCCCTCTGCCTCTCAAAGCCATGAGATGCGGACCCGTTGCCCTCCAAAACCCGGCTATCCGTGCACCCCGTCGCGGGGTAAACCTAGTACAGAAATAAATAATATGTACAACAGGTACACCGACCTCAACCTGGTCGTGCCCTAAAAGAATATTATACAACAGGCAGTGACGGAAATCCACATGTTGGACGCTCGCTCCGCAATATCAAATGTACAAATAAATCCAAACTGCACTACCATTGCACACTGCTATCCACCACGACAAATCCGCAGCATCACAGCACAACACAGAACATCAACGCGAATGTCACGTTCGCAACCCCGTCTAAAAGAACTATAGCAATCAGACGCGGTTTACCGATCAAATGACATTCCTGGTCGGAGATATAATGTAAGTACTGTAAACTAATATGTTTAAATTTTGATCGACTAAATATCACGAAGTAGGCCCCACGAACATCTGTTGAACAGTAACAAAATCTGGGCCCAAACGATATATACCAAAACCCACAATTTCAAGTCAAGAAGACACTGTGCAAATTTGGGCCCATGATCTCTCAGACTGGCCGCGGATGCGGGGTCAAACCCTACGTTTGACCGTGATTCCGCCGCTATCTTGTTGAGTCAATTTTCACCATGCGCTTAAAACACCATGCGCTTAAAACACCATGCACAGATTTCTGTGATATGTAAATAATTTTTTGACTTGATTTAAAATCGACAGAAACTGTGAACAAGAAAAATTGTAGTTTTTGATATCCGGTCCGATTAATATTTTAAACGTGTTAGCACAAATTAGTATAGCATAATGGTAAGGCTCTGATACCACTGTAAGTCTACGGTAGCGCCCCGGCCGTCTAGCAGACGCCAAATGCGGAACAAAACCTTTTAATTGGCGCTATCGTATACGATAACCCGGATCTGCCATTATTGTTAAACTAACAAACTGTAAAGAGGGTAGAAGGGTTATACCGAGCGATCCGAGTCCTTCGTTCTTTAACCATCATCCCACGCTCCGTTGCGGCTGCTCCGATCTCGTCGATCTCCGATCTGCTCGTCCAGGTGGCACCACGTCAACGATTCTTTAAACGGGCTCCCGCCTCTGACCCGAGGCAACTCGGTCGTCAAGTTTGCTAAAAGAGACGACCAAGAATGATGTAGAGAATGAGTAGAATACTTTGTCTCGTTACGTCCAAAGTTATGGACGAACGGTTAATGAAGTTGCTTTTTGGATCGATATGAAAATGAGATATGAATATGTTAATTTCCCTACATCCAAAACTATCATAATCTTTTTCTAGCAAGTGAGAGAGAGTGAGTTGAGAGGAGGGGAGGGGCCGGCCATGATATAGGAATGGGGGGTGAGTGTAGGAAGGAAGGGGGTGACTACAAGGATAAAATATCAGGAACAAATATCCTAAGCTTAAGAAAATGCATTAATGGAGAGAATGCCTCATAAACCTAGTCATCCTTTCATTAAATGCAACCAATGAAACAACAACACCACTCTAACCTAGTCACCTCTTCTAGAAACTTCTAGAACCTTCCACACTCATCTCAAGAAAAGATAAATCCATCTTTTATCGAATGTTAAAAGACGGATGATAGAAAACTGGAAACTGGCAACTTCCAAAAGTGATCCTGAAACGAATTTTAGGATAACCCCGTAACAGTATAAACATACCCGCATTTGTATTACGACCGAATACAAATGCAACCGAGACAAAGATATTATATCTACTCAATATAATACTCGGATCCGGCTTAAACCAAAGCCCACCAGTATTAACTGCACGAAATATGACACGTGCGTAAACGCACGTGCATTTCTCGAACCCTGCCATAAAACCATACGGCGTCTACAACGTTTCGCCCGATCTTGGGAAACTGTCTGTGGGGGACTCTAATGACTCGTCAGTATCCTGGTAGTGGGTTTAACCACAAGCCGTCAGCGGCACTAGCTGTGCGTAACGGCTGCCCATGGACTGACCTCAAGGGATACCGATGAGCGAACTCATCCAGAAACCCTACTGAGCCTAACAGTGACAATGTATATACAGTCTGGTCTATTCGTCAATGAGTATCGCATATCTGCCTAGGGGGCTAGTAACGTCAGACCCCCAATAGCAGTATAAGTCGTGTCGGAGTGTAGCCTAATAACACCCTGAGATACTACTGGAGTACCTACCAGTAAATCTCCTGCCACGGCCGTGGGCTTTGTGTAATGGCTCTCTTAGACACAGCGCGATCTCGCCCCCAATACCGGGAGAGACGAATCCCCTGCCGATCCGCTCACGTGCTTCTATGTGGCTCGGGACTGTACCCAAAAACTACCTGTTTGCACGACTCCTTTGAGCTGTGGTAGGGTAGAAATCAAAGCACAGTGGAAACTCACACGAGACAAATGACGACCTCAGGTCAATGAACTAACCTGTACACATGTCACCAGGGAACTGCTATCTGACGATATATATAATACCAACTAGCAGATTCCCGGCGAGTCCTGTCCGGTGTACTCATAACCTAATGAGCACCTGTATACATCTTAGGTGATCCAACTGACACCAGTGGCTTGTGAGACCGGCCACCACCCCTCGTCGGGGTCTCGACTGTATACACTAGTCTACTTCGGAGTATCGATGCCCTGTCTCGAAACTCCCACGACTAAGGACCACAATTATGGATATGCTTATAAACTACCCAACTCTCACGTATATGATCGCCATCATACTGTTGGTAGTAAAGAAAGATCCTAAGGGCTCTATCAAAGTGTAACAGTGATTAGTCACCTGAAGCTGTACACGCCTGATAAAAGGAAACCAGATAGCATACTATCATCTCGAGTAAGACTGTCCTACCGGTATAGGTCCTCCGCAATCATTGCAATCACGTACCTGCGATCCAATAATTGACTCTGAGGGCACTATATCCAACAATATTGATTTAGAACATATAGACCATTACACAACGTATCAAACTCAATCAACACTTGCTTTAGGAAAATATTCATAACCTTTTTCTCTAATGCAAAGTTATATCCATCTTTGTCTAATAAAGAAACGGATATTATATTGCATATCATAGACGGTACGAGATAACGGTCGTTCAAAATCAATGTATTACCAGTGGGCAATACAAGGTGATATTCGGCGACAGTTTCGGCAGCAACAATTACTCCGTTCCCTACTCTGAGAGACATATCACCATTTCTTAGTTCTCTACTTCTTTTTAACCGTTATAACATAATACAAATGTGGGATCTTGATCCAATATCCAACACCCAGGACGTAGAGCAGACTGAGAAACAGTTCTCAATAACTAACACACCCGAAGAAGATGCATCAGAATGCTCCTTCTTCATTAGGGTTGCGTGGAAATCCTAGCATCCCCTATCCCTTGTCCTGACTCATAACAGTTGTCATAAGCTAGAGCGGAACCAATATTCCCTAGCCCTGTATAATAAGCGGTTTTGGTCAATACATCCATGTTATTATCTTAATTAAGGCGTGACATAGTCGCTACCTGGAGAGAGAGAGGGAGGAAAGAGAGAAGAAATACTTTAACGTGCGCCCTTACAAGATTAGATTGGTTATTATCTTATCTAATCAGGATGGCTCTCACCGTTTTTATCAAATCTTTCTTCAAACCCTAAAAGGTAAGATTAGTCAGGATTAATTACACTCTATAAGTTCGCTAATTGGTCAGCCAGGCTGGTGTTGGTACTCCGAAGGAGTCTCCCCGTGCTTTCGTACGGAACTAATTAAATAACCTCATTTCCGCAGAGGCATAACCCCGTTAACATCTTTGTAGACACCTGCTGGATTAACTAATTATAAAGTGGGAAACACTCTCAGGAGTAATGCTTACTCGCAGTGGGTATCGGGATCTAACTATCACAGAGAAGGTATGCAATCTCATTGCAAGTTTCAACACTTGAAATTCCCGATAATGATTTTTACCCCTAACAGCTTATGACCTTAACGAATTCAACAAATCATAAGTTGCTAGTTAAGTTCAATTCATCATTTCTTGATTAAGTTAGACCCACCCGCATAAGCCCTTAACGAAGTCAACAAAGCTATGCGACTGCCCTAACTAATTGCATCACATGCTGCAGAAAAGCATCCATTAGCTACCGAACACTAAGCCTTAACGAAGTCAACAAACGTAGCACAAATACTAAGTGATACTTAACTGAAATGACGGAGGGCTACGGCTGATTTTGACAAAAACCTTTAATTTAATGAACTTGATGTCATTGTAGAACCTAGTGATTTGAAAAGGAGTGGTTTAAGCTCCGCTTTAGAATCGAGTAGTTTTCAAAACAAACTGAGTGGGTTGTAGCATATGCTAGTTTTTTTCTAAAGAGGTCATTCTCGGTAAAGGGATCTAGGCTCATTCCTCATCGAATGAGGTGCTGGATATTCATAATGGAATACCTCTATACAAAGCAAGAACTAGAGTTACTTTTTTGAAAAATGTGATTCTACAACATCTTTTAGATTTCTTTTCTTTTCATTAATCTTATTATTGAATTCCCATCATTTAAGTTTCCTAAACATCACAGAAGAAAAGAAAATAAAGCACACATATATGCCATCTACATTCGCCACAGAGATCCGGGTCTTCACCGTAACGTTACTTAACTTACGGCAGGACGGGGTCAGGACTAGCGCGGATGCAAAACATATATAGTGTCTACTAATATATCATATATATAAGTAGCATTTGTCTCATGCATTTATATGATCACATCACAGCACAGCAGAAACAAATATTTGAAATATAGGATATACTAGGAGTTCTGTGATTTTAGATTAAGCCATTAAAAAAACACAGATTCTACAATCGTGATGAATAGCTAAGCCCACACCCCTAGATCCCTACGAGAGCGGCAAGTAACCCTGCCAATTCAAGAGTTAGGCAACCGGTCTTGACTCCTCGAGATAGCTGCCTACTGGACTCTAGAACCCGATTACTTGTGCCCTCTGCCTTGGGTCTATCCTAATGCAGAAAAGTAAATAATATACATCAATGTGACTACATACTCATCCCCGGATGTGTCACAATAAAAAAATATTATATATAATAATTTACATGAATGAAAATGAAAAACTCTCATCTCACATAAACCCCCGGCTATTCAATCACAACGATCCAATATATCATATCGATAAGTAGCTATCAACGATCATCATCTAAGTATATATTTGTACCCCCAATCTCGTTGATGTATTTCAATGAGATTTAGAATACCACATATCACACTTACGGTCAGAGAAAAGAAACTCAAGAATCATAATATTTAGAATCCTTAATCCACTAGGCATCAAGTTCATATTATCGCATAATATCATAACAACATGCCATAGCCTAAAAATTCACACTTTTAGCCTCGAAATGAGTTTGAAAAAAGTCCCGAATCGAGACCCGTTAACCCCCAAACTGACCACACCTTTTAAGCCTTGATTGGACCCCGAAATGGGTCCGAATCTAGGACGGAAATAGCTCCGGATAGGGGCTGAAACTGCACTGGAACAGTCCTGAAACGCGGCTGATCCAGTGGCTGTCCATCCCCCTTCCGGGGATGATTCGGCCTCTGTTCGGCCCCGTTTCGGGGCCGAACCGTGCGCAAATTGTATGGGTATTGGATAGTCATGATAGTATACAAAACTCTTGTTCCAAACCAAGAATCCAATGCAAGTGAAAAGTTTATTTTTGGGCGATTTCAAAAACTAGTTTTCCAAAAAATGGATTAACTAGATTCTAAAAATTACAATAACAAATTTAAAACTTTAGTTTGACTCTAATACCATGAAAGTAGATCCTAGCACCTCTATTAGGGTTTTATAAATATCAAGTATGCAATTTAAAAAAATTTAGAGAGCAAAATCTACTTACAAGATCATAATAATGAATTAGGGTTAACAAGTTAGCAGACTAGAGTTCTAAACTAAGTGAAGAGAAACTACAATCTTTGTAGCCAAGTCCTTCACTTCAATAACTCCTTGTAGTAGTCTCTTGAACTCCTTATAGGGCTCCATTTGAATAAAGGAACGAATTTGCTTGAAATATTTTTCGTCGAAAATGATCCACCTTGAGACAACTCACACTCAAACTCACACTTCACTAATCAAAGTATCAGTGAAGTAAACAAACTAAATTAATTTACTAGTTTGGTTTAGGTTGATAAAGTAGGGTTTTTGCTCACAAAAAACTTTTTTCTTTTTCTTTTTTCTTGAGTGAATAGTGTTTCAAGAGAAAAGATGAAAAGGATGAAAATGGTGATGAGCATGAGCTTGGAATTTGGATAAGAGCAAATGAAATAAACTTATTTGAAAAAGAAAAAAGAAAAATGAGTCATGCAAACTAGCATGTTCCAAAACGATGACTCATTTTTCTTTTTGCAAATTCAATTAAGTAAATCATTATCCTCTCATCTTTAACCCAATGTGATTCTCATGTACACAACTCTTGTGTATAAACAACCATGTCACACATATATGTTTATATATATTTATATCATATATATAAATATATAAAGAGATAGAAAATATCAAGTGAGCGTAATATTAGTTTATATATATATATATATATATATATATATATATATATATATATATATATTAAATCAACACTAGATTTAATAATCCGGTTATATCATATATAATCCGGCTAATTTCAAATAATGCTAAATTAGAATACGGTATCATATATCTGTATTTAATCAAGCTCCCTCACATATCTCCATATATGTACTATTTCGTTTCGCTTGAGCTAGAAAACCTATATGTAGGACTCTGAAGGCTCGCCAATACGCTGGCAGTAGGTAATGATCACATCAAACACCTACAAGCACATTAGCGGTATTAGCTGCATGTAATGGCTACTCAGGTATTGAACGAATATAAGATCAACAAGTAAACTTGTCCAAACTGCCGTAGAGCCTATAAGCAACATTACCGTACAGTCCGGTCTCTTCGTCTGATATGTTGCATATCGAGTTTAGTGGGTGAAATCGCCAGACCCCAATAACTCGATAAGTCATGCTGATGTGTGGTATATAACCAATCGAGAAACTACTAATAACACTTATCAATAAATCTCATTAGCCCTGGCCAGGGACTTTCGGTTATAACCAATCGAGCATAGCATAACATCAACTCCTAATATCGGGAGAGACGAAACCACTCCTATCGCTCACTGCTTCCATATGACCCGGGACTGTATCCAATTACCACCTGTTTTCACGACTTAGTAGAGCCGTGGTAGGGAGGTAATCAAAGCACAGTGAGAACTACACAAGACACTATGAAGATCTCGGGTCTACAGACAAACCTGTATAAGTGTCACCAGAGAACTGCTATTTGACGATAGGTATGTTGGATAAAGTTCTATCAAGGCAATTATGTGATTGCAAGTAGGCAATTATGATAATTGAACCAGTACCTATACATGTATAACAGTCTTACTCGAGATGATAGCATGCTATCTGGTTTGTCTTCATCATTGATGAAGCCTGTAGGATTGTTACTTGACAACCAGCATTATGATGGCGATCATATATGTGGGAGATGGGTTGTCCATAAGCACATCCTTAAATGTCTCTAGTCGTGGGAGTATCAAGACTGGGCATCAATATTCCGAAGTAAACTAGTGTATACGTTTCTAGACCCCGACGAGGGGCGGTGGCCGGTCTCACAAGCCATTGGTGTTGTGTCACCTATGATAGCTCACTGGAGGTTAGTACAACGGACAGACTCTCCGAGAACTTCTAAATGGTATTATATCTATCGTCAGATGGAAATTCTTAGGTGGCATGAGTACAGGTTAGTCCTTTGACCTGTGATCGTCATTTGTCTTATGTGAATTCCCACTGTACTATGATTATTACCCTACCACGGCTCAAAGGAGTCATGCAAATAGCTTTTAGTTGGGTACAGTCCCGAGCCATATGGATGCAGTGGTCGATTGTCAGGAATTCTTCTCTCCTGGTATTAGGAGTCGATGTCGCGCTGTGTTCAGTTGGCTATCACTGGAAATCCATGGCAACAGTGGATGAGATTTACTGATAGTTGATCAGTAGTATCTCTTTTAGTGATGAGTTTGACTCAGACATGACTTATTGGGTTAGTAGGGGTCTAACATTATCCACCCATTAGACCCGATATACGATACTCTTTGATGAAGAGACCGGATTGTACGGAGATTGTTACATTCAGGCTCAGTAGGGTAAGGACGTACTTGATTGTCGACCCCCTTTTTGGAAAGTACCTGGGTAGCTGTTACGTACAGCTAGTGTCGCTGACGGGCTTGTGGTTAAACCTACTGCTAACGTATTTTCGAGTCTTTAGAGTCCCACACAGAGAGTTTTCCCGGTTCAGGCGATAGATGTAGGAGCCATACGTTGGTACGAGCAGGGTTACGATTAAATACGTGTATGGGATACACGGACTTTAATCGGATAGTTGATAATACTAGCCAGCTTATGATTAAGCCGGATTATTAATTCAGGTTTTGATTTAATAAGTTATATATATTTTGATATTTATATTTTAGTATTATTGTTCACTATTCATTTTCTCTCATTGGTGCTATCCGTATTTTTATACGGATATGCGTATATGTAGCGATACATATACCGAGTGAAGTATTCCGTATTTATACGGGAATGCTTCTAGAAGAAGGACACCTCATATTTATTTTTCTATTTAGAAAAATAAATGGAAATGAGGTGAAGTATTTCGTAATTGGTTGCACTATTTGAACCATGGTTGTAAAAATGAAAAGCTATTCCTTTTTCTACACTTGAGTTTTGATTCCACATTCTAGAGTTCATACTTCATAGATGAGAGACTTAGACATTTTCACCACTCTCTCCTTACCTCTCTTTCCTTCTTCTTCTTGCTCTCTAGTGAGCATGGTTTAGAGAAAAAAGGTTTAGTGAAAAAATTCTTACATCACCCACCATCCATCCTTAGCAAGTTTGGATCGTCGGTCGAAACTTTTTTCGGTTTCCCTTGGGTGGATCTTCTCGGTGAGGGTGGTCGACTTTCAAGCGCGATCCTAGCGGTTATGAGCTTGGAGGGGTCTTCCATAATTGGGTGGATACACATCAAAAGTTGTAATTTTATACCATTTGCATGTTTTAGTTTGCTAGTTTAGGTATATGGATCATATCCTGGTTTATGCGTGTTTGGTGCTCGCATAAACTTTTTGTTATCGCTTCCGACTCGGCCACGGTTTCCGCGACGCGGGCACCGAACTCCAACATGGTATTAGAGCCACACCATAAACTTTAACTATCTTGTTAGCACTAATTTAGAATTTCGATCGATGGAATTTTTCCGATTCGCATTTCCAATCTATTGCTTGTTGTTCGAATTTTAAAATTGTTCAAAAAATTGTTTAGGTTGCATTAAAATTATGTACAGGAAAAACTAGAGACCTGAAAGAAATTTGGGCACCTAAGCCCAAAATTCAACCGCTAAACCGCCGCCAAATATGCCATTTGGCCGCGGATCCGCGGTCCAATTTTGGCCACGGTGCCCCAAATTTTTTCTGGTGCTCTAATTCACGGAATTGTGATTTTTGGAACATTTGGTTTTAGTCCAGATTTGTTTGAGTACTGGTTTGTATATGGGGCTAATGTGGAAATTTTTAATCGATCGAAAATTTAAATTCGCGGCTTTTAGTGCATTTGTTTGTTTCTGCGACCGTGAATATCATAGCGCGGTATAATTCGACTGGTTGCTATATGTACAATCAGACGGGTTTATGAACAACATGATATTTGCGTTGATATTCTGTGTTGCACTGATCTTTTGGATAGATTGTCGTGATGGATAGCCCTGTGTGCAATGTTAGATGTATTGTTCAGATTCATTTGTATATTCATTTTTGCGGGGCGAGCGTCCGACATGTGGACTGCCGTTTCTACCAGTTTGTATATTCTTTTATTAGGGCACGACCGGGTTGAGGTTGATGTCACCGTTGTATATATATTTTCTTTTCTGTATTAGGATTACCCTGTGGAGGGGTGCTCGAATAGCCGGATTCTAGAGGGCAACGGGTCCACATCTCATGACGTTGAGACCAGGGGAGCCTTACTCTAAAATTGGCGGGCTATTCGCCGCACTCGTAGGGGGCATAGGTTGACCAACTGAGGAGTGCTCAAGTTACCGGATTCCGTGAAGTGTTGGGTGGCCCATTCACTTTGTTGATTAGGGTGCCTCACTTCCAAGATTGGCGGGTAACTTGCCGCACTCGTAAGGGTTTAGGTTATTCATTGCACTGGATATCCACACGACCGGGGAACAACGCGTCTCATTTATGGCTCAAATAAAATGCGGGGCTCCTAGTTTATTCGCTGTTCCATATTGTTGTTCGCATGCCTATGATGATTTTTATCTGCCTATGATGACTATTATATTTCTGTGATGTTGATATATATATACATATTTAGTAGTTGCTTCTATATGTTTTGCATCTGCGCTCGTCCTGCCCCTGCTCTGCTGTTAGTTAAGTAACCTAACGGTGCATGAAGGGGCTCTGTGGTGAATGCGGATGGCATATAAAGGCATGCTATTTTGGTTGTTTCTTTTATGGATTGGAAACTTAAAATGATGGGAATGCGTTATCTGAATAATGCAAGGAAAATAAACATAAATGATGTTGTCGGAACCAATTTTAAAACTACTTGGTTTTCTTCAAAACTCATAGTCGTATTCTTTTACTTTGCATAGAGGTATTCGGTTAGGAATATCCCGCACCTCATTCTATGAGGGAAGAGCCTTGATCCCTTCACTGGGAGTTCGCTCTTAGGTAAAGGTTTATTTTACTAGTTTTAAAATGCGGAGCTTAAGCCACTCCATTTCAAAGCCACTCGAGTTCCTTCAACGATATCAAGTTCATTACGTAAAAGGTTTTTTCGCCAAAAACCAGTCGTAGCCCTCCGTCATTTTAGATAAGTAGTAGATAATATTTGTGCTATGTATGTTGGTCTCTATCAAGGCATAATGTACAGTAGCTAAATGTTACTTATTTGTTGCATTTTGATGAGATTAGTTAAGATAGTCGTATAGCCATGTTGGTCTCTATCAAGGGCTTATGCGGGTGGGTCTAAGTTAATCCAGGACAATGACGGGTTGAACCTGACTTGCGACTTATGGTACGTTGGTCTCTATTAAGACCATATGACGCTTGGAGAAAAAACCAGATCGGGAGTTTCAAACATACGGGAAACATGCCAGGTTTGCTCAAACTTTCTAGGGTGTGGTAATTTTGGTCGTCTTCTGTCAAAGTTATCACACGATGATAGTTGGGTCCCGATTTCTACTGATGAGTATGTATTACTCCTCGGGAAATTTTTTCACTTCACAATTAGCTAACCTATTAGGTATCTAGTAAGTGTTAACAATGTTACGCTTCTGTGGAAACGAGGTTGTTAATTGGGTCCGTGCGAAAGCACGGGGGGCCTCCTTAGGAGTACCAACACTGGCCTGGCTGAACGTTTAGCGAACTTGTAAAGTATAAATGATCCCGACTAGTTCTCCTTTTAGGGTTTGAAGGATAATTCAAGGAAATAGTGGGAGCCATCCTGATTAGATAAAGTGATAACCAATTTAATCTTGATAGAGTGCATGATGAGTGTTTCTTTTCTCTCTCTCTGGTACAGCGACCCATGACTTACCTTAAACCTTAAAAACTCTTGAACCAAGTTAACCAAACCTTCTTACATCCTTAGGCTTTGGCTTGTCTTGATTCGGGACAAAGTCGCATATATCCCTGCTACTCTTACTTTACCCTTTGCATTTCTTCAGAACACGTCATATCACTACGATGATCCATATTGCTTGGAACGAACATCGTATAGTTACATACGAACTCGAAAAAATTAATTCAATCGAGGATAGCCACAGTTTCTGGAGAAATTGAATAGGATTATTCGGTTGTCTCTTCCCTTTACCTTCTCTCAGGTTGCGAGAGCTCCTTGTACTAGGAGAGTACACCTATTACGCTTATTGGATGGTCTTCTTCCAAGCCTTAGGCTGGTGCTAAAAGGTAGGGAACGAAGAAAATCAAGTAGCCTAAGCGTGGTGTGCAGAATGTAAGATGTAGACATATAAAGGGATTGAAGTGAGGGCAAAGGAAATTGTGACTACTGTCATGAATCTGGATAATGGAAAAGTTATTACTCGGAATACCTGGGCACCCCCTATGATGTTAGTTGTATGTATGCCCTAGAGGCCAGTATTGTACAGATTATGTATATTATATTGGATGCTTGGACATATATAGAGATGACTTTCTTGCTCGACATGATAGTATGCTATCTGGTTGCTATTTATCTTAACATGTACACTAGTCTCTTTATACTGTCTTATAGTTACATGTTGGTAAAGCCCTTAGGATGTGTACTTGACTACCTGGACTATGATGCAGATCATACTAGTGGGGACATGGTAGTCCATAAGTACATCCTTCAAGGTCCCTAGTCATGGGTGTATCGAGATGGGGCATCGATATACCAGAGTAGACTAGCGTATACGCTTCTCGACCCATGTGATGGGCGATGGATGATCCCATATCCATTGGTGTTTGAAATCAGAGATGGTATACGGGTGCTCAGTGGAGACTGAGTACACTGGAAGGACTCGCCGAGAACTCCCAGATGGTATTATACCTCACGTCAGATGGCAGTTCTCAGGTGACACTTGTACAAGTTAGTCTGTAGACCCGAGATCGTCATAGAGTCTTGTGTGATTCCCACTGTGCTTTGATCTCCACCTTACCACGTCCATGAGGGCGTGCAAAACGGTGGTCTTTGGGCACAGTCCCGAGTCACATGGAGGCAATGAGCGATAGGAGGGGTTTCGTCTCTCCCGGTATTGGGGGTTGATGTTGCGCAGTGCTCGATTGGCCGTAACAGGGAAGTCCCTGGCCAGGGCTGATCAGAGATTTGCTGGTAAGTGTTACCAGTAGTTTCTCGACCCATTACGAGCCTCACATCGGCACGACTTATCGGGTTATTGGGGTCTGACGTTTACCACCCCTAGACTTGATATGCGACGTATCAGACGAAGAGACCGGACTGTACGGTAAGTGTTACTGGTCGGATTCGCAGGAGTGTGAGCGGGCTAGCTCGTCGATCTTCTGATCGCTCAATACCCGGGTGGCCGTTACGTTTAGCAGACCGCTTGCGGCTTGTGGGTGCTTGATATGATCATCATCTGCTACCGGCGTATTGACGAGTCTTTAGAGTCCTACACATAGGTTTCCTGGTTCAAGCGAAACGAAATAGGAGCGCATATGAGATATGTGCAGGACCGAGAATAATGCGTGTATGTGATACCGCATTTCATTCTCGCGATAAATGTTTCGATTGGTTATATTTGATATGACCTAGTTATCGAATCATTGATTCGATAAATCGATACATTGAATACTAGTCGGTTATGTGCGACATGACCGGATCATTAAATCAAATGTTGATTTAATGATTTAATGTATAATTATATATTTGATATATTACTTTGCATTAACTAGTATTGGTTCACTTTATACGGATTTTCTCACTTGATGCACATAGTATATGTGATATGCTTTTGTGCACTTTTTTGTATCATGTTTGATGATACTTGATCATTTAGTTAAGTATATAGAATTAATCCATGGTTAATTTGATAATTAGGGTTTTGCATATTCATTTATTTATTTATTTGTTTATTTATTTATTTGGAAAAGATAAAGATAAGAATGGTGGCTTTCTTTGTCATTAGTTGAAGCTTCATGAAGCCTTGACTTTTGTAACCATCCTTATCTTCATGCTTAACCCTAACCCATCCAAGTGACCATGGTTAATTCTCTACACTTAACCCTAGTTTAAGTTATGATAAGTATTTGATTTTCTATTTTTTTTTAATAGAACTTATCATAACTATCTTGATCTTCTTCTTCTTCAAGCTTGCTACATCAATGGCAACTTGAGTTTTAGTGAGTAAAATCCAATTCCAAAGAGAACCCACCTCCTATTTCTTCACCCTCTACCTCTTGCCAAGTTGTTTTGGGTGTTTACTTCACATGTTTCACAAGTTTGTGAAGTCGGAGCTTGAACTTGCGATGCCTCGAGGTAGATCGTCTTTGACACAAAGCCGACGACCTAGCTTGCCCGTTTCTCCGATGAAGCTAAAGTTCGAGTTTGGGAATCGAGATGGATAGCGAGAGGATGCCTTCGTGGAGCCAAGGAAGAGGATTACCGGATCTACAAAGGTTGTAGCATCTAACCTATAGTTAATTTGTTAACTAGTTTTATATTTCGCCTAGACATCTAGCAACGATCCGTTAACTAGGGTTTCTCGGCACCATAATTTTTAAATTTGGCATGTTCGATGCCTTGTGAGACCTCTATAGGGTGACTAGGAACATTTCACTGGTATCAGAGCCTAGCTAGAGCCTTAGGCGAACTCGAGACGGAGTTTGAAGTCCGAACGAACCCGAAAACCGATTACGCTCTATGTACTTTTTATAAAAACGTGGATTTTTCCAGATTAAAAATTGCCAAAAAATTCAGCAGGGAATTTAATAAGTTACTGTGAAGCACGTTTTACTAAATCAACTACTTAGGCGCGGAACCGCGGCCCCCACCATATGATGAGCGGCGGTTCCACGGCCACTGTGCTGATTTAGTAAAAGTGGTTTGCACAGTAATTCATTTCATGTAGTGCTGAGTCTTCTGGGAATGTTTAATATTCATTCAAGAGTTGAATTTTCTGGGGTTGTTTTGGGGATTCGGTATTTCGATCGGATTATCAAATTTCATCTTTTGTGTTTTTCCGGATAATTTTCAGAATATGTTAAAAAGTTCGACCGGATGTAAATACCCAATTTTTCCCCTGTCGGGAAATTTCCAAGTGTTGGATTTTTCCGTAGTTTAACGACGTTCTAAGTAGTGCAAGTAACGCGATGGACCCTCTAGAAGACAACAAACCTTAACTCGATTATGTGACCGTCTTGAACTGCCCTTTGAACCTTCGGGTTTGGGGCAGTACGGCGTGCCACATGTGAGGCGTTGGCTTGACCCTTCTACGGCTGGACCGTCGGTACTGAGGCACGAACTGAATGTTGTTAGACTTATTTCATGTGTTGAGCTGTATCGGGAAAACTTGGGTATTCGACTGTTCGATCGGAAAGTTTAATATTTTCTGCTTATCTGGAATGTGATACAATAATTGGAATTCACAAACAGTTATGTGATAACTGAATGAATGTTATAAATCTAGCAGTTTAGTTTCACTTGATATTGAAAAGAGTTTTCGATAATGAGACTAAAATGCGGGATTTATATCTGTTAGGCATGCGATGTCTAAAGAGGTTGCGGATTCCAACTGTTGTAGTTTTACACTTTCTTTTCTGTGACCGTAAGAGTAGTATGTTCATATCGCCGGTTTCGTTGCTATACGTCAACGACAATTGGGGTATGCATACTTACTTACGTTGATGACATGTGATGTTATGTATTGCTGGATATGTTATATTGGATCGTCGTATTTGAATAGCCGGGGGTTTTTATGTGAGATGAGTGTTTTTCATTTTCATTCATGTAAAAACTTGTATGTAATATTCTTTTATTTGGGGCACTTCCAGGTAGCGGAAGTTGTCATCTTTTGTATATTATTTACTTTTCCGCATTAGGATAGACCCGAGGAGGGGAGCACAAGTAACCGGGTTCTGGGGTCCAGTGGGAGACCAACTCGAGGAGTCGAGTCCTGGTCTCCTAACCCTAGAATTGGCAGGGTTGCTTGCCGCTCTCGTAGGGGTCTAGGGGTGTGGGATTGGCTATTCATCACGACCGTGGAATCCGTGTTTTATACTGGCTCGTATTGAAAACACGGACGTCCTAGTATATCCAATATTTCATATGTTTATTCTGCTGCGATATCTGTGTTGTGATTCTGTGATGGATATAGTATATAGTATATATGATATATTATATAGACGTTACTTATGTTTTACACCCGCGCTAGCCCTGCCCTGCTCTGTCGTTAGTTACCTAACCTAACGGTACACGAGGGGACATCGAGGCGAATGCGGATGGCATAAGTGTACGTCATATCTATCTGTGATGTTTAGGTATTTAAATGATGGGACTTCATTAATGTGATTAATGAAAGGAAAGAAACCTAAGATGTTGTAGAATCAGATTTTAAATAAAACAGGTAGCTACAGTTCTTGCTTTGCATAGCGGTATATATGATATACCCCGCACCTTATTCGATGAGGAAAAGACCGAGATCCCTTCACCGGGAGTGACTCCTTTAGCAATAACTGGCAGATGCTACACACTCGGTTTGCTTTTGACTGCTTTTGCGTTTTTGCTTTGCACAGTGATATATATGATATATCCCGCACCTCATTCGACGAGGAAAGGACCGAGATCCCTTCACCGGGAGTGACTCCTTTAGCAAAACTGAAAAAGCCTCAAAATCGCTCCATTTCAAAACTTCATTTGATTCTGCAACGATATCAAGTTCATTACGCTCATGGTTTTCAGAAAAACCTGGCGTAGCCCTCCGTCATTTCAGATAAATCCTACTTAGTATTCGTGCTACGTTTGTTGACCTCCGTCAAGGCGTAGTGTGCGGTAGCTAACTAGTATTTGTCTGCTTATGCATATGATGCAGATTGGATTAGGGTATTCGTACGACCTTGTTGACCTCCGTCAAGGGTCGTGCGGGTGGGTTTGATTCAATCAAGAAATGACGGGTTGAACTTGACTTGCACCCTGTGGTTTGTTGACCTCCGTCAAGGTCATAGGATGCTTGGGGCAAAATATTATCGGGAATTTCAAGTGTTGAAATTTGCAATGAGATTGCATACCTTCTATGAGATAGTTGGATCCCGATACCCACTGCGAGTAAGAGTTACTCTTGGGAGAGTTTTACACATTGCAATTAGCCGATCAAGTAGGTGTCTAAAAAGGTGTCAACGGGGTTACGCCTCTGGAAAAACGAGGTTTACAGTAATTAGGTTCGTGCGAAAGCACGGGGGACCTCCCTCAAAGTACCGATACTGGCCTGGCTGAAAGATTGGCGAACTTGTAGTGTGTAATTAATCCCAGCTAGTCTATCCTTTTAGGGTTTGAAGGAAGATTTGATAAAAAGCAGTGGGAGCCATCCTGATTAGATAAGATAATAACCAATCTGATCTTGCACGAGCTTACGCTAAAGTGTTTTCTTCTCTCTCTCTCCAGGTAGCGACCATTTCATGCCTTAATGAAGATAATAATATGGATGTATTGATCAAACCCGCATGTTATACTGTGCTGGGGAACGTTGGTTCCGTTCTTTCCTATAAGAGTTATAGGAATGAACAGGATATAGGGGAATGCCAGGATTCCCATGCCACCCGAATGAAGAAAGTACATGTTGATGCATTTTCTTCGGGTGTGTTCGTTACTGAGAACTGTTTCTCCATTTGCTCTACATCCTGGGTATTAGATACCGGGTCAGGATCCCATATATGTAATCAGTTACATGGGCTTAGGAAAGGTAGAGAACTTGGAGAAGGTGATAAAGACATTAGAGTTGGAAATGGTGCAATTGTTGCAGCTAAGACTGTCGGAGAATATCACCTTGTATTACCAACTGGAAATACATTGGTTCTGAACGAATGCTATTACATGCCGAACCTGATATGCAACATTATATCGGTTTCTTTATTAAGTAAAGAGGGATGTAATTTTGTATTACAGGACAATGTTATGAACATTTTCCATAACCAAAAGTTGGTTGGATCAGGCACGTTATGCAATGGCATTTATGTTCTAAATCAATCAACAGTTCTGAGCATAACAAACACACACAAGAGGAAGAGTTCTGAACTCAACGAATCCTTCTTGTGGCATTGTAGACTGGGCCACATCAATGCGACACGACTAGCTAAGTTGCATAAAGATGGATATTTAAATCCGTTTGAATTTTCATCTTATGACACTTGCCAGTCATGTCTCAAAGGCAAGATGACCAAAACTCCGTTTACGGGACACGGAGAAAGAGTTACCGAACTCTTGGGACTGATACATAGTGATGTATGCGGTCCCATGTCTACACATGCCAGGGATGGTTCTTCATACTTCATTACATTCACTGACGATCTCTCTAGGTTTGGGTATGTGTTCCTGATGAAACACAAATCAGAAGCTTTTGAGAAATTTAGGGAATATAAGCAAGAAGTTGAGAACCAAACCGGAAAAAGTATTAAAATCCTACGATCTGATCGAGGAGGAGAATACTTAAGCATTGAATTCCTGGACTTCCTAAAAGAGAATGGGATTCTCTCTCAGCTAACTCCTCCATATACACCACAGCACAACGGTGTATCGGAGCGGAGAAACCGCACCCTATTAGATATGGTGCGCTCTATGATGAGTGTAGCTGAGTTACCTGTTTCCTTCTGGGGATATGCACTGGAAACAGCAGCATACCTACTGAACAGGGTTCCCACCAAATCTGTGCCTACCACACCATATGAGATATGGGAAGGGAAGAGACCATATCTTAATTTTATAAAGATATGGGGTTGCCCGGCCTATGTCAAAAGACAAAAACCGGACAAACTCGAGGCAAGATCTGTTTTGTGTAAGTTTGTTGGATATCCCAAACATTCGCGAAGGTATATCTTCTACCACAGTGAGGAACAAAGAGTATTTGTTGCTCAACATGCCACCTTTTTAGAAAAGGAATTTCTTGCAAAAGAGATTAGTGGCTCTGAGGTAGAACTGGAAGAGGTTCCAGCTGAACAAAACACAACAGAAGATTTAGTGGAACCAGAGGATTCAGTAGCTCCCAATGAACCTCAGCCACTCCGCCGATCTAGTAGGGTTCCTCGCCAACCTGAGAGATACTACGGTTTTCTCATGGATGGTAGGAGCGAGGATTGCATCATGGATGATGATGACCCAACTAGCTTTGAGCAGGCCATCACGAGTAGGGACTCAGTGAAATGGCTGGATGCTATGTGGTCCGAGATGGAATCCATGTACACCAACAAAGTATGGACTTTGGAAATTGCTCCTGAAGGGGTAAAACCCATTGGGAGCAAGTGGATCTTCAAGAAGAAACTTGGTGTAGATGGGAAAGTGGAGACTTTCAAAGCTAGACTTGTAGCAAAGGGTTTTCGTCAAAGACCAGGTGTGGACTATGACGATACCTTTTCTCCAGTGGCTATGCTTAAATCCATCCGAATCATGCTTGCCATTGCTGCCTTTCATGACTACGAAATCTGGCAAATGGATGTTAAGACCGCCTTTCTAAATGGTGAATTAGAAGAGTGCGTGTACATGACTCAGCCAGAGGGCTTCGTAGACAGTGGGAGCAGCGGGAAGGTGTGCAAGCTGCTTAAATCCATTTATGGATTAAAGCAAGCATCGCGGAGTTGGAACATCTTCTTTGACGTCGTTATCAAAGAGTTTGATTTCGTCAAAAATCCAGATGAACCTTGTATCTACAAGAAGGTGACAGAGAGTAAGGTTGTCTTCCTCGTATTGTACGTGGACGACATACTCTTGATAGGAAATGACATTCCTATGCTGCAATCGGTCAAGCTCTTCTTATCACAAAGATTCTCAATGAAAGATCTTGGTGATGCCTCCTACATATTGGGAATTAGGATCTATAGAGATAGATCCAAACGAATTTTGGGATTGTCCCAATCCAGGTACATTGACACCATACTAAAGAGGTTTAGTATGGAAGAGTCCAAGCGTGGGAACTTACCCATGATCTCTGGAGTCACTCTCTCCAAAGAGATGTCTCCCAAGACTGATTTGGAGAGAGCTCGCATGCAAGGGATACCCTATGCTTCGGCAGTAGGCTCTATCATGTATATACCAGACCCGATGTAGCATACTCACTAAGTGTAGTGAGCAGGTATCAGGCTGATCCTGGAGAGAGTCACTGGACAGCTGTGAAGAGCATTCTCAAGTACTTGCGAAGGACTAGAGATATGTTCTTGGTGTATGGTAACGGAGAGCTCCAAGTGGAGTCCTTTACCGATTCGAGCTTCCAGAGTGATAAGGATGACTCTAAGTCGCAGTCGGGCTTTGTCTTTACCCTTTACGGAGGGGCGGTTAGCTGGAAGAGTTCCAAGCAGGAAACCGTGGCAGACTCGACGATGGAGGCTGAATACATCGCTGCCAACGATGCTGCTAAAGAAGCTGTCTGGATCAAGAAGTTCATTTCTGAACTTGGAGTGGTTCCATCCATTGAGCATCCAATACCTTTGTATTGCGATAACAATGGAGCGGTGGCTTTGGCCAAGGAACCCAGGTCCCATCAGTGATCCAGGCATATTCTGAGGCGGTATCACCTGATCCGGGAGATAGTTGATCGCCGGGAGATCGAGGTCAGGAGGGTTGACACGAAGAATAACACGGCGGATCCACTCACGAAGGCCATTCCCCAGATACAGTTTGAGAGACTCTTCGGGATGCTCGGTATGCGATACTACAGCAGCTGGCCCTAGTGCAAGTGGGAGATTGTTAGTTGTATGTATGCCCTAGAGGCCAGTATTGTACAGATTATGTATATTATATTGGATGCTTGGACATATATAGAGATGACTTTCTTGCTCGACATGATAGTATGCTATCTGGTTGCTATTTATCTTAACATGTACACTAGTCTCTTTATACTGTCTTATAGTTACATGTTGGTAAAGCCCTTAGGATGTATACTTGACTACCTGGACTATGATGCAGATCATACTAGTGGGGACATGGTAGTCCATAAGTACATCCTTCAAGGTCCCTAGTCGTGGGTGTATCGAGACGGGGCATCGATATACCAGAGTAGACTAGCGTATACGCTTCTCGACCCATGTGATGGGCTATGGATGATCCCATATCCATTGGTGTTTGACATCAGAGATGGTATACGGGTGCTCAGTGGAAACTGAGTACACTGGACGGACTCGCCGAGAACTCCCGGATGGTATTATACCTCACGTCAGATGGCAGTTCTCAGGTGACACTTGTACAGGTTAGTCTGTAGACCCGAGATCGTCATAGAGTCTTGTGTGATTCCCACTGTGCTTTGATCTCCACCTTACCACGTCCATGAGGGCGTGCAAAACGGTGGTCTTTGGGCACAGTCCCGAGTCACATGGAGGCAATGAGCGATAGGAGGGGTTTCGTCTCTCCCGGTATTGGGGGTTGATGTTGCGCAGTGCTCGATTGGCCGTAACAGGGAAGTCCCTGGCCAGGGCTGATCAGAGATTTGCTGGTAAGTGTTACCAGTAGTTTCTCGACCCGTTACGAGCCTCACATCGGCACGACTTATCGGGTTATTGGGGTCTGACGTTTACCACCCCTAGACTTGATATGCGATGTATCAGACGAAGAGACCGGACTGTACGGTAAGTGTTACTGGTCGGATTCACAGGAGTGTGAGAGGGCTAGCTCGTCGATCTTCTGATCGCTCAATACCCGGGTGACCGTTACGTTTAGCAGACCGCTTGCGGCTTGTGGGTGCTTGATATGATCATCATCTGCTACCGGCGTATTGACGAGTCTTTAGAGTCCTACACATAGGTTTCCTGGTTCAAGCGAAACGAAATAGGAGCGCATATGAGATATGTGCAGGACCGAGAATAATGCGTGTATGTGATACCGCATTTCATTCTCGCGATAAATGTTTCGATTGGTTATATTTGATATGACCTAGTTATCGAATCATTGATTCGATAAATCGATACATTGAATACTAGTCGGTTATGTGCGACATGACCGGATCATTAAATCAAATGTTGATTTAATGATTTAATGTATAATTATATATTTGATATATTACTTTGCATTAACTAGTATTGGTTCACTTTATACGGATTTTCTCACTTGATGCACATAGTATATGTGATATGCTTTTGTGCACTTTTTTGTATCATGTTTGATGATACTTGATCATTTAGTTAAGTATATAGAATTAATCCATGGTTAATTTGATAATTAGGGTTTTGCATATTCATTTATTTATTTATTTGTTTATTTGGAAAAGATAAAGATAAGAATGGTGGCTTTCTTTGTCATTAGTTGAAGCTTCATGAAGCCTTGACTTTTGTAACCATCCTTATCTTCATGCTTAACCCTAACCCATCCAAGTGACCATGGTTAATTCTCTACACTTAACCCTAGTTTAAGTTATGATAAGTATTTGATTTTCTATATTTTTTTTAATAGAACTTATCATAACTATCTTGATCTTCTTCTTCTTCAAGCTTGCTACATCAATGGCAACTTGAGTTTTAGTGAGTAAAATCCAATTCCAAAGAGAACCCACCTCCTATTTCTTCACCCTCTACCTCTTGCCAAGTTGTTTTGGGTGTTTACTTCACAAGTTTCACAAGTTTGTGAAGTCGGAGCTTGAACTTGCGATGCCTCGAGGTAGATCGTCTTTGACACAAAGCCGACGACCTAGCTTGCCCGTTTCTCCGATGAAGCCAAAGTTCGAGTTTGGGAATCGAGATGGACAGCGAGAGGATGCCTTCGTGGAGCCAAGGAAGAGGATTACCGGATCTACAAAGGTTGTAGCATCTAACCTATAGTTAATTTGTTAACTAGTTTTATATTTTCGCCTAGACATCTAGCAACGATCCGTTAACTAGGGTTTCTCGGCACCATAATTTTTAAATTTGGCATGTTCAATGCCTTGTGAGACCTCTATAGGGTGCCTAGGAACCTTTCATATGAAACATTTTCATGTTACAGATTTTCTGTGTACTTGTTACCGAGAATTGTTTTCCCAATCAATTCTGACTCCAGAGTATGTATTTACCGGATTTGGATCTCATACCTGTACCATGTTACAAATGATGGGTATGAGTAGAATATTGGGGAATGGGAGATTTGATCCACAATATCGGAATTCATTGCAATTGGTGATATCGGATTAAGTCGCCTGGCTTTGCTTAACGGGAAATATTTGGTTTCGAATAACCATTGTTCTGCACCAAATCTTAAAATGAAATATCTGTACCTTTATTTTATAAAGTGAGATATACATTTTGAAAATTGTGTTTTAAATATTTACCTTTATCAGTTGAGAATAAGGTAAGTTGCATTGAATAACGGTGTAAGATATTCTTAACCAAGATATAGCTTTCAATTTATAAAACACAGAATTTGAGTTACTCTTAGGACTTATAAATGAAAATGTTTGTTTCCTGGTGTCCTTCGGGATAAGGGGTTGGTACTCATACTTTATTTAGGTTTACCTATGAGTTCTCTGGTTTTAAACACGCATTCATTGTAATGCAAGGTCCAAAGATTTTGAGAAGTTTGTAGGTATAAGAATAAAGTAGAAAACCATACGTTGGAAGTATCAGGAATCTTCGAGGTGATCGAAGATGTAAATACTTATGCTAGATGATCCATCATAGTAATACCGAGAACTTGATTCTTTCGCAGGTTGCTCATCCGTGGGGGTGCTCCTTGATGAGTAATGTTGTATTAGCCTTTTTCCATTAGTTGATATGCACTGGAAACAGCTACATGACATTTGAATCCAGTTCCATCTAAATTAGTGTCTTGATTCTATCTGGACATAATTTGGTTGTATATCTTCAGGTTGTTAAGATATGGAGTTATCCGGTTTCTGTTTAAAAGCAGAATCTGGAAAAATTCAAGGCACGCTTCGGTAATGGCGGATTGTGGATTATCCCAAGCATTCGCTAGCATTTTGTTTCTCCTATTTTCAAGATTAATAGTTACATTGTTCTTGACTCACCACCTTTTTATAAAAGCAATCTTTTTGTAAAAGAAACTATTGGGAGCATGGTAGAATTGGAAGTAATTCCAAAACCACAAACGGTTACTGAAAATTTAGTAGAACCTAAGGATTCAATTGGACTTGACAAACCATTAGCCACTTCGCAGATTAAGTAGGTGACCTTTGCCACCCGAGAGGTGCTTCGGTTTTCTTGTAGACGGTGATAGAGAGGTCAATATCATAGTAATGATGGCCCTACTAGTTATCAGCAGGTTATAAGAAGTGGTGACTTTTATGTGACCGGGTGTTTTATATCCAAGATGGACTCTACACACTTCAGCAAATCATGGATTTTAGACTTTGCTAGGTGCTCCTGAAGGGGTAAAACCCATTAGGAGCAATTAGATCTTTCGATATCTGTGCAGGTGGAAAGGTACTAACCTAATAAAGCTAGACATGTTATAAGAGTTTTCATCAAATACCCATTGTGAATTGTGATGAGACTTTTACTTTAGTGTCTATACTAAAGCCCATACGGATATGACTTGGCACCACTATTCCCCCTACTTGTTATCAGCAGGTCATAGGAAGTGGTAACTTCTAGGTGACTACATACTCCATATCCAAGATCGACTCCATGCACTTCAGCAAATTATGGATTTTAGACTTTGTTGGGCGCTCCTGAAAGGGTGAAGCCCATTAGAAGCAAGTAGATCTTTCAGGATCTGTGCAGGTGGAAAGGTACTAACCTAATAAGGATAGACTTGTCGTAAAAAGTTTTCATCAAATACCCGTTGTGAATTGTGATATGACTTATACTTCAGTATCTACGTTGAAGTTCATATGGATATAATTTGGCGTTGATGCAGTTCATGGTTATGATATCTGGCAGGTGGATGACTATAACGGCTTTCCAAATGGAAATTTGGAAGTGCACGTATATATAACTCTGTCAGAGGGTTATTGTAGTCAGTCGGAGCAGATGAAGGTATGCAAGTTTCTTATGTCTATTCATAGACTTAAGTATGGATAGCGGAGACGGATCATCTGTTTTGATGTGACAGTCAAGATGGTTGACTTCATCAAAACAATAGATAAACCTAGTAAGAAGTATGTAGGGAGTACCGTCCTGGGATTTGGATGATATAATCCAGATAGGAAGTGATGTTCCTATACTACAATCGGTCAAACTTTGGTTGTCACGAAGTGTTTTCTCCACGTTGGATATTGATAATATATCAGGAATTCTGGTGACTAGATCTAGATTTGGGAAGTTCCCCAATCAGGTATTTAGACAGCATTCTAAAAGTATTTTAGAATGGATGACTCTTGGCGTGGTGATGTACCCGCAGGCGATGGAGTCACCCTCTCCAAAGAGATGTCTTCTAGACCGATGAGGAGAGGTACTGATATGAATGACATATCATTTGTTTAGGCAATTGAGTCAATCTTGCAATGTCTTGTACAAAACTAGATAGATAATATATCAGGGATTCTGGTTTTAGATCTAGATTTAGGAAGTTTCCCAATCGGGTACTTGGACAGCATTCTAAAAGTATTTTAGAATGGACGACTCCTGGCATAGTGGTGTACCTGCAGGTGATGGAGTCACCCTTTCTAAAAGGGATGTCATCTAAACTGATGAGGAGGGAGGCTGACATGCATGACATATCATTTTCTTAGGCAATTGAGTCAATCTTGCAATGTCTTGTACAACACCAGATATTGCTTATACACTTGCTGTAGCAAGCAGATATTAATCCAATCCTGGAGAAACAAAGGGAAGATATTATGAACATAAAAGGATATTCTTGGTATAGGGTAATGGCAGTCTCCTCTGGAAGGCGGTTATCGGTTCAGGCTTCCAAGGTGACCTAGATGACAGAGATGCTAACAGAATTTTGATTTCAGCCTCTTCTGAGGATCGGTGTATTGGATAGTGTTCCAATAGGGATACTGAGGTAATCTGAAAGTGTGTCTTAGCACCTCTACTAGGTTTCCACATGCATCAAGTATGCAATTTTAAAAATCTAGAGTGCTAAGCTACACTTACCTAGAATCTAACTAGAGAATTAGGGTTTTAACTTAAGCAAATAAGTTTTACACTAAGTGAAACGAGAATACAATCTTTGTAGACCGGTCCTTCACTTCTAAAGCTCCAAGTAGTGGTCCTGTTGGGAATTCATCCGCGCGCCCAAGCACGTATATTTTGGAAACAGATATGATTTTAAGGAAATGGAATGCGCACACGAGATCGTTCTCGTTTTAAAATTTATAAACCGCAAGTGCACGGCGCGTTGTAGCAAGCTGGCAAGTACAGGTCGATCTGCAGGGAATTGTGTATTAGGTCTTGTGATTTAAGGTTCAACAAATAACGAATGGTTGGTTTTGTCACAAAAATAAAGAATACGAAAACAAAGAAAGCAAGCAAAGAAGATAAGGAAGAAGTGGTTGTGGTTTTAGTTCGGAAGATCGAATCGTGATGATTCCTTCGACGCTCTCTTGATCATGAGTTGTCCGTCCTTACGGCGATCCCGACATGAAGCATGATTTGTCAACGCGGTTGCGAAGCTCAAATCATCAAATTCCGATATGTGATGTAAAACACGAATCGAGTCTGTTTTGTTCACTTACCGTTTGTATGTCCGAGCTTGGGGTATCAACACTAAGCATGAGGGTTAGCAAGCTTACCACAATATCAAAAAGATAAATTAGTTCATGACAGCAAATGATTTTAGTGTTGAGTTTGCTAAGTGTTTGTGATAGTATATCGTATATGAAACCAAGAAATTGTCAAGCACTTGATCACAAAATACCATATCTAAACCTAGCAATCTTAACACTAAATTGATTTTAACTTAAACATTGAAATGGGGAAAGGGAATGAATATGGTATATGAGGAGATTACAAAGTAACCATGTTTCAAAACACCATATCACATCAATACATAAACAATCTTTAAGTTAGAATCATACATATAAGCACATTAAACATTAACAAGAGGAGGAGGAGGCAAAGCCTTCATCTCATTTCCTCACCATTACCACAACCAAAGAGATTAGTTAAGCATAATAATGAAAAGAAAATCAAAGCAAGTAAAGAAAAGAAAGCAAATAACAAATCAATATATTAACACTTGAAGTTGAGTTACAAGATATTGGTAACTTGTTCAATCTCCATAATGAAGCTCTCAAGAGAAAGCTTCAAGAGGGAAGAAGAAGAAGAAACCAAGTGATAGCCCACTCACTCTCAAGCTTAAACCAAAAACAAAAGAAACTAAGAAAAATGTATATACTATGTGGTAGAATATGTGAGAGAGATTTTCCTTGCTCACAGATCTGGCTTTTATAGGCACAAAAAAAGATTAAACAAGTACTAAAATTAAGGTGATGTGACTGCAAGGAAGGGACGGTGATAAGATGGGGACAAATTAGGCAAGGGGGCCGGCGAGCTCGGAAAATAGGAGGGTGTGGCTGGTCCCAATCCGAGCAAAGGAGCTCGTCTTGATGTGGTGGTCTTGTGTCTACTCCAACATCATCTTGTTGATGTTTGATTTGTCTAAAATAACCTGGTTTGCATGCAGAGATTTTGAGGGAACTTGAAGCAATGCATCACATCAAAACATTATGCATTTATTGCCCATCACACCATGTGCCCACTAGTTGCACAATTCATCATTTCTTGTGTGCCATGGGCATACCCACCATGTCATGGTTCATGCCAAAGAATTGTCTGTACACTTATATTGTGTTGGACCAAAATTGTATACACATGTTTATTTCCAAAAGAACTTTTTGGATATTGGTCGGTTTCCTGGTCTGCTTGTAGTGTCGGCTCCCAGACGTTATATCCGTGATTTTGAATATGTTTCCAGTATTTTATCATGAACACCTGTAATCTATAATTACTGAGCAGACACTGGTTAAAAGTACCGATAAATAACAAAATAGATCATGAATGAGGGTATTCAAATGCAGTTTTCTGTGATGAACATGTCCCTAGAACTCTTCTTAGACTCCACTTGGTAAAAGGAATGAGCTTGCTTCGTGTCTTCGAGGACGAAGATGATCCACCTTGAAGTCTTTCTCACTCAAGCCCACTCTTCGCTAATCAAAATATTAGTGAAGCAAATTACCTAAACTAAAGGGCTAGTAAAGTGTAGGTTGATGAAGTAGGAATTTTGCTCACTTTAGAAATCTATTTCTCTTTTTATTTTCCAACTCAAGAAAAACTAGAGGAGGAAGAAGATGAACTTGGGTGGAAAAAAATCCAAGTAAGAATGAGAGGATTAACCATGGGCTAAAGATAAGGGTTGGGTGATAAAATATCTAGAGTAAAACGAAATTTGTGAGATGAGTCATGGCTTCTACATGCTTCTACAAGCATCTAAGCCATGTTCATTTCCAACTCATTTTTAATTTTCCTCTTAATAAATAATCATCCTAATTATCTTTAGTCTTGGTGTGACTCTCATACACCCATGTTCTATGTATCATACACCACGACAAACCAGTATTACATATATATATGTATGTATGTATGCATGTGTGTGTGTGTGTGTGTATGTGTGTGTGTGTGTGTAACAAGAGAAGAAAATCATTAGTGAGCACAATATTAGTTAATATACAAATATATCAAATATAAATATATATTCAATTATTAAATCAACACTTAATTTAATAATCCGGTTATATCATATATAACTGACTAATATCATTTATATGTATATCAAATTATCGAATCAACACTTGATTCAATAACCCGATCATATCATATATAACCTACAACATTCAATATACTATATCAAATCAACACTTGATTCAACAATCCGATCATATCATATATAACCGGCCAATATCAAATATATATACATATAATATATCATTGAATCAACATTTGATTCAACAATCCGGTTGTATCACATATAACCTAACCGATATCAAATATCGCGAGATTAGAATACAATATCACATATTCGTATTTAATCAAGCTCCCGCACATATCAGCATATGTGCCCTACTTCATTTCGTTTGAGCTAAGAAACATCTGTGTGGGACTCTAAAGACTCGTCAATACGCCAGTAGTAGGTAATGAACATATCAGTCACTCACAAGCCATCAACGGTACTAACTAGACGTAACGACTAACCAGGTATTGAGCGAATAGAAGATCAACAAGCAAGCTTATCCAAACTCCTGTAAAGCCTATAAGCAACACTTACCATACAGTCCGGTCTCTTCGTCTGATATGTCACATATCGAGTCTAGGGTTGGAATCGTCAGACCCTAGTAGCTTGATAAGTCATGCCGATGTGTGGACTATAACCTTTCGAGAAACTACTGATAACACTTACCTGTAAATCTTATCAGCCCTGGCCAGGGCCAATCGAGCATAGCGCAACATCAATTCCCTATATTGGGAGAGACGAAACCCCTCCTATCGCTTATTGCATCCATGTGACTTGGGACTGTACCCAAACTCCACCTGTTTGTACAACTCCTTTGAGCCGTGGTAGGGAGAAAATCAAAGCACAGTGGGAACCACACAAGACTCTATGACGATCTCGGGTCTACAGACTAACCAGTACAAGTGTCACCAGAGAACTGCTATCTAACGATAGGTATGGTACCATCTAGGAGTTCTCGACGAGTCCCGTTCGATGTACCCATTCTCTAATGAGAACCTATGTAAAATCTTTGATGTCAAACACCAACGGATGTGGGATCAACCATCGCCCCATATAGGGTCAAGAAACGTACACACTAGTCTACTCTGGAATATCGATGTCCTGTCTCGATATTCTCTCGACTAGGAACTGTTAAAGGATGTGCTTGCGGACTACACAAGCCCCACTAGTATGATCTGCATCATAGTCCTGGTAGTCAAGCTAACATCCTAAGGGCTTTATCAACATGTATCAGAGAGACAGTTTAATAATACAAATGTACATGTTAAGATAAAGTGCAACCAGATAGCATACTATCATGTCGAGCAAGAAAGTCCTCTATATATATGTCCAAACATCCACTATATCATACAATAATGGCCTTTAGTGCATACATATTCCTAACATAATCATAGTGCAGGATGCTGGTAATAACTCAACCGAGGATACAACCCAAGAAATTTGTTGGATGGAGTTGTTCATTTATAAACTTGGTCCCATCTAGTATCCAGACAAATTCTTGAGGCGGGTATCGCTTAGTTTGGGAGATTGTTGAGAAATAAAGAGATGAAGTTGGAACATTGTAGCGGATCCACTCACTGAGGCTATTTCTCGAACACATTATGTTTCACAAACATGGTTTGCGAAACTGATTAGTAGAAAAGTTGGGTATTCGGTAGAACATGAGCTGTGGGTACGCGATACCGCAATAATTGGCCTTAAATGCAAGTGGGAGTTTGTTCGATATAGTGTCCTCAAGGCAATTATTGTTGGATATAGTACGTGATATCCGGATTTTTCTTTTTAACATAGGACGGACAACCCCATATGTTAACCCGTTTAAGAAATGGTTTTTTTCCATACCATATCTCATATGGAGTGGTAGGCAAGGATTTGGTTGGAACCCTATTCAATAGATATGCAGCTTTCTCAAGTGCATAACCTCAAAAGGAAATAGGCAACTCAGCAATACTCATGATAGAGCGTACCATATCTAATAGGGTGCGATTCTTCCGCGCTGATACTCCATTGTGCCGTGGTATATACGGAGGAGTAAGTTGAGAGAGAATCCCATTCTCTTTTAAATAGTCTTGGAATTCCATGCTTAATTATTCTCCTCCCCGATTAGATCGAAGGATTTTAATACTTTTACCCGTCTGGTTCTCTACCTCGCACTTATATTCCTTGAATTTCTCAAAAGCTTCAGATTTGTGTTTCAACAGGAACACATGTCCGAATCTTGAGAGATCGTCCGTGAATGTAATGAAGTACGAGGAACCATTCCTGGCATGTATAGACATAGGACCGCATACATTACTATGTATTAGTCCCAAGATTTCAGTAGCTCTTTCTCCGTGTCCCGTAAACTGAGTTTTGGTCATCTTGCCTTTGAGACATGACTGACAAGTTTCATAAGATGTAAATTCAAACGGATTAAAATATCCATCTTTATGTAACTTAGTTAGTCTTGTCGCATTGATATGACAAAGTCTACAATGCCATAAGAAGGCTTCGTTCATTTCTGAACTTTTCCTCTTGTGTGTGTTCTGTATATTTAGAACTGTAGTTTGATTTAGAACGTATATACCGTTACACAACGTACCAAACCTAATCAATACTTGATTTAAGAAAATGATCATAACATTTTCCTCCAATACAAAATTATATCCTTTTTTATGTAATAAAGAAACTGATATAATATTGCACATCATTTTTGGTACGAAACAACAGTCGTTCAGAATCAATGTATTACCATTTGGTAATACTAGGTGATATTCGCCAACTGTTTTGGCTGCAAAAATTGCAGCATTCCCTACTACGAGAGACTTATCATTCGTTCCCAGTTTTCTACTTCTTCTTAACCCTTGTAACATATTACAAATGTGGGATCCTGATCCGGTATCTAATACCCAGGACGTAGAGCAAACTGAGAAACAGTTCTCAATAATGAACACACCCGAAGAAGATGCATCAATATGATCTTCTTCATTCGGGTTGTGTGGGAATCCTGGTATTCCCCTATTCCCTGCTCAGACTTATGACAGTCATAAGATAGAGCGGAACCAACGTTCCCCAGCTTAGTATAATAAGCGGGGCTCGGTCAATACATCTATATTATTATCCTGATTAAGGCATGTCATAGTTGCTACCTGGAGAGAGAGAGAGAAGAAAAACACTTTAGCGTGCGCTCTTGCAAGATTAGATTGGTTATTATCTTATCTAATCAGGATGGCTCCCACTGTTTTTATCAAATCTTCCTTCAAACCCTAAAAGGTAAGATTACCCGGGATTAATTACACCTACAAGTTCGCCAATAGGTCAGCCAGGCATGTATTAGTACTCTGAGGGAGCCTCCCTATGTTTTCGCCTTGAACTAATTAAATAACCTCATTTCCGCAGGGGCATAACCCTATTAACACCTTTCTTAGACACCTACTGGATCAGCTAATTGTAAAGTGGAAAACTCTCCCAGGAGTAATACTTACTCACAGTGGGTATCAGGATCCAACTATCATATAGAAGGTATGCAATCTTAATACAAATTTCAACACTTGAAATTCCGATATCTGTTTTTACCCCATGCGGTTTATGACCTTGACAATGTCAACAAACTATATGTTAGTTATATGTATGCCCTAGAGGCCATTACTGTACATATGATGTATATTGTAGTGGATGCTTGGACATATATAGGGAGGACTTGCTTGCTCGACATGATAGTATGCTATCTGGTTGCACTTTATATTAACATGTACCCTGATTGTCTCTATGTTACATGTTGATAAAGCCCTTAGGATAAGTGCTCGACTACTGGGACTATGATGAGATCATACTAGTGGGGCCATGGTAGTCGATGAGTACATCTTATAACGGTTCCTAGTCGAGGGTGTATCGAGATAGGGCATCGATACACCAGAGTAGACCAGCGTAATACGCATCTTGACCCATATGATGGGTGATGGATGATCCCATATCCATCGGTGTTTGACATCAAGGAGGGTGTACGGGTGCTCAGTGGAGACTGGGTACACTGGACGGACTCGCCGAGAACTCCCAGATGGTATTATACCTCACGTCATATAGCAGTTCTCCGGTACACTGGTACAGGTTTAGTCTGCTAGACCCGAGATCGTCATAGAGTCTTGTGTGATTCTCACTGTGCTTGATTTCCGTCATACCACGTCCAAGAGGGCGTGCAAAAAGGTGGCTTTTGGGTACAGTCCCGAATCACATGGAGGCAATGAGCGATAGGAGGGGATTCGTCTCTCCCGGTATAGGGAGTTGATGTTGTGCTGTGTTCGATTGGCTATAACTGGAAATCCCTAGCCAGGGTTGCTGAGATGTACTGGTAAGTGTTATCAGTAGTTTCTCGAACTGTTATACACCTCATATCGACACGACTTATCAAGCTACCCGGGGTCTGACGTTTACCACCCCTAGGCGAGATATGCGATATATCAGACGAAGAGACCGGACTGTATGGGAGTGTTACTGATTGATTCGCAGGAGAATATACAGGCTTGCTTGTTGATCTTCTAATCGCTCAATACCTGGGTGGCTGTTACGTTTAGCTGACCGCTTGCAGCTTGTGGGTGTTTGATATGATCATCACCTACTGCCGGCGTATTGACGATTCTTTAGAGTCCTACACAGAGGTTTCTTGGCTCAGGAAAAACGGAGTAGGAGCACATATATGATATGTGCGGGACCGAGAACAATGCGTGTATGTGATACCGTATTAGATTCTCACGATATGATATATCGGTCGGGTATATGAGATATAGCCGGGGTCATCGGATCAAGTGTTGATTCGATGAACTGATACAGATTATATTAGTCGGTTATTTGTGACATAGCCGGATTATCGGATCAAGTGTTGATTTGATAATTTAATGTATAATTATATATTTGATATATTAAATTACTTTAACTAATATTAGGTCACTTATTGATTCATTTTCTCACTCGGGTAATAGATTGATATATATGCGATATATGTTAACTGTATTATTTTATTTTGTCACGATAAATATTGTATATGTGATATATAATATTGTAACATTTTAAGGTTATTGATGCAACATGTTTAGTGGAGATTAAACAAGATTAGGGTTTGATTTGGTGTTAAACATTTCTAGAAGCTTCTAGAAGCTTTTATTTTGTTTCTTCCAAAGATATTTAGTTATAGATATTTTGCAAGATATTCTTTAACCCAACCCAAAACCCTTAACCCTAGTAAACTCTCTACAATGGTTAAGTCTTCTCACTTGAACCATGGTTGCATTTCTAACCTTACAACCTTTCATTATTCATCACAAAAAGCAATTGATCTTCTTCTTCCTCCTTACAAAAGCTTTCTAGCTTTTTCCTTAGTAATGAAAATGGATGAGATTAAGAAAACAAATGAGAGCTAAATTCCTACTCCATCATCCTAATCTATCTTAGCCATTTAGATTAAGGTGTTCACTTCATTTAGTGAGTGAGAGCTTGTGTTATAGAAATTTCAAGGTAGATCATCTTAGTTATCGAAGATCGGAAGCAAGCTTGCATCTTCTCTTCGTGGAGCCTCTCTAGAGTCCGGAAACTTGATGATCGCAGCGAAAGGACTTCAACACGGAGCTTTAGAAGTAAAGGACCGGACTACAAAGGTTGTAATCCCAAACTCTTAGATGATAAAGTGTTTAACATGCTTTGTTTTGCCTAATCTCTAGTTTAAAGATCTTGGTTAGGGTTGGTCGGCACGTCTAAAATTTAAATCGGGCTTGGTTGATGCCTTGTAGACCCTTGTGAGAGTGCCTAATAACCCTACAGTTGTATCAGAGCCAAGCTAGGGCTTTAGGCGAAGTCTAGGTGAAGTTTAAAGTCCGATCGAACCCCGAAACCCCGGTTTATACCCTTCTCTGGAAACTTTTCAAAACTGTTGATTTTTTCATATTAAAAATACTAAAAAAAATCAGCAGGGTATTTTAGGAATTACTGTGCAAAACGATACGCTAAATCCACTAAAGAGCCGCGGAACCACGGCCAAACAAGGGTATTGGCGGCGGTTCCGCGGCAAGACTTGGGTATTGAGGGTTAGATTTTGCTACAGTTGATCCACAGGTACTTCCTGATGCTTCTGGGTATTTTTAAATTGTACTCAAGTGTTGAGTTTTCTAGGATGTAATGGGGACTCATTGATTCGATCGGATAATTTAACTTCGTTTAAGTTTTTTCCGGATAATTTTAGAACGTGTTAAAAAGTTCGAACGGATATCAATAACTCACTTTTTCCCCTGTCGGAAATTTTTTCAAAAGTTGGATTTTTTCTCGAGTTTGAAACATCCGGAAAATCATGTAAGTAACGCGGTGGACCCTCTAGAAGACAACAAAGCTTAACTCGATTATGTGACCGTCTGAACCGCCTCTCAACCTTAGGGTTTGGGACAGTATGGCGTTGCCACATGTGAGGCGTTGGCTTGACCCTTCTATGGCTGGACCATTGGTACCATGGCATGTGATGGATACTTTTTGAACTCCGCTCAAGTGTTGAGCTATTTGGGAAATCTTAGGTGTTTGTTTATTCGATCGGAAAGTTTAACATTGTCTATTTATCTGGAATATGATACAATATTTGGAATCCACATGTAGTTATGAGATAACTAATTTGAATGTTATAAATCTAGCAGTTTAGTCTCAGATGATCGGTTGCCACGGGATTTTGATGCGATCAAAAGTCCGTCGCAATCACGTAGCATACGCGGATACTCGCCGGGTAAACTTAATAGATAGCCACGCCCCATAGCCCCGACCAAGTGACTGTAGGAGAACCCCGTCGGCAAAAGCATCCGTTCGGGTGCCCGCGGCAGTGGTGTTCCGCCTTAGTGTACTTCATCGACGGCATCTATGGGTGCGGCCGTCTACTAAAGTTTACGACGAGCATTCGATCAGGATGTCGGGAATCTTGTTGAATTGCCCGACTAGATATTGAAAAGTGTTTTCGAGATCGAGACCAAAATACGGGGCTTATAATTGTTAGGCATGCGATGTCTAAGAAATTCATTTGTTTAGGCATGCGATGTCTAAGGTGGTTGCGGATTCCAACTGTTGTAGTTTTACACTTTCTTTTCTGTGACCATAAACGTAGTATGTGGTCTATCGCCGGCTTCGTTGCTATACATCAACGACAATCGGGATACGCATACTTGCTTACGTTGATGATATGAGATATTATGTGTTGCTATGATATGTTATATTGAACCATCGTGTTCTGAATAGCCGGGGGTTTTATGTGAGATGAGGGTTTTTATTTTCATTCATGTAAAATTCATTTGTATGTAATATTCTTTTATTGGGGCACTTCTGGGCTGAGGATGATGTCACCATTGTATATTATTTACTTTTCCGCATTAGGTAGACCCAAGGCGGGGAGCACAAGTAACCGGGGTTCTAGGGTCCAGTGGGAGACCATCTCGAGGAGTCGAGACCGGGTCTCCTAACCCTAGAATTGGCAGTGTTACTTGCCGCTCTCGTAGGGGTCTAGGGATGTGGGTTTGGCTATTCATCGCGACCGTGGAATCCGTGTTTTATACAGGCTCGTATTAAAAATACGGACCTCCTAATATATCCAATATTTCATATATGTTCTTCTTCTGCAATGTTCTGTGATGAGATCATATTACTGCCTGAGATGAATGTTTATATTATATATATGAGATATATGTTATATTGCAGATTTCGTTTCAAAAGTGATGCTTGTGAAGCATAATAAAAATGGGACTTCATTAATGAGATTAATGAAACTAAAAGAAACCTAAAGATGTTGTAGAAACTTGTTTAAAAAATGGTAGCTCTAGTTCTTACTTTGCATAGCGGTGTTCCTTGTAGAACATCCAGCACCTTATTCGATAAGGAAAGAGACGAGATCCCTTCACCGGGAGTGACCTCTTTAGCGAAACTAGCAAATGCTACAAACTCGGTTTGTCTTTTGATTGTTTCTATAGTTTTTGCTTTGCATAGTGATATTTGTGAAATATCCTGCACCTTATTCGATGAGGAAAGAGCCGACGATCCCTTCACCGGGAGTGACCACTTTAGCAAAACTAGAAAAGGCCTAAAAAACATTCCATTAAAAATCACTCGATTCTACAACGATATCAAGTTCATTGCGCTCATGGTTTTCTTAAAAACCTGCGTAGCCCTCCGTCATTTCAGATAAGTATTTCATAGTATTCGTGCTGCGTTTGTTGGCCCGCGTCAAGGCGTAGTGTGCGGTAACTATTTATGCTTATCTGCAAAAGCATATGATGCGATTGAGTTAGGGTAGTCGTGCAATTTTGTTGGCCTGCGTCAAGAGTCGTGCAGGTGGGTTTAATTTAATCGGAAAATGTACGGGTTGAACTTGACTAGCGGACTATGGTTTGTTGGCCTGCGTCAAGGTCATAGGACGCTAGGGGTAAAATATTATTGAGAATTTCAAGTGTTCAAATTTGCATTGAGATTGCATACCTTCTATGAGATAGTTGGATCCCGATACCCGTTGCGAGTAAGAGTTACTCCTGGGAGAGTTTTACACATTACAATTAGGCGATCAAGTAGGTGTCTAGAAAGGTGTTAACGGGGTTACGCCCCTGGGAAGACGAGATTTATTTTAATTAGGTCCGTGCGAAAGCGCGGGGAACCTCCCTCAAAGTACCGGTACTGGCCTGGCTGAAAGATTGGCGAACTTATAGGGTGTAATTAATCCCGGCTAGTCTTTCCTTTTAGGGTTTGAAGGAAGATTTGACTAAAACAGCGGGAGACATCTTGATTAGATATATTGATAACCAATCTAATCTTGCAAGAGCATACGCTGAGTGTTTTCTTCTCTCTCTCCTGGTTATGACTATGTCACGCCTTAATCAAGATAATGATACGGATGTATTGACCGAACCCGCTTGTTATACTGAGGTAGGGAACGTTAGTCCCGCTCCAACTTATAATTGTTATAAGACAGAGCAGGAAATAGAGGATTACCAGAATTCCCGTGCCGCCCAAACGAAGAAAGTACATGTTGATGCATCTTCTTCGGGTGTGTTCATTACACAGAACTGTTTCTCAATATGTTTTACGTCCTGGTTATTTGATACCGGATCAGGATCCCACATATGTAATTTGTTACATGGGCTACAAATAGGTAGAGAACTTAGAACGGGTGATAAATTTCATGAGATAGAAACGGTGCAAGTGTTGCAGCCAAGTCTGCTGGTAGTTATCACCCTGTATTACCAGAATACATTGATTCTGAACGATTGTTATTAGATACCGAACCTGATATACAACATCATATCAGTCTCTTTATTAGTAAAGAAGGATATAATTTTGTATTGTTGGATAATGTTTTGAACATTTCCTATATCAAGAGTTGATCGGTTCAGACACGTTATCTAAAAGCATAGACGTTCTAAATCAAACCACTGTTCTTAAACATACAGATCACACACAAGAAGAAGAGGTCAGAAATGAACGAATCCTATTTGAGGCATTATAGACTAGGTCATATCAATGCGACCCGACTAGCTGAAGTTATATAAAGATTCATATTTAAATTAGTTTAGATTTACATCTTGTAAAAACTTGCCAGTCATGTCACAAAGATAACATGACCATAGCTCCGTTTTTTGGAAACAGAGAAAGAGTTAATGAACTCTTGGGATTGATACATGCTGATGTATGAAAGTCCCCTGTCTACACATGCCAGGACCGGTTCTTTATACTTCGTTACATTCACTGATGATCTCTCAAGATTCAGACATATGTTCCTGTTGAAACACAAATCCGAAACTTTTGAGATAATCACAGAATATAAGTTAGAAGTAGAGAACCAAAAACGGGTATAAGTATTATGTCCTTTGATGAGATCAGGGAGGAGAATACTTGAGCACGGAATTCCTGGACTTTTCTAAAGGAGAATGAGATTCTCTCTGCATTACTCCTCCGTATACACCATAGCACGATGGTATATCGGGACGGAGCAATAGCACCCTATGTGATATGGTATGCTCTATGATGAGTACTACTGAGTTTCCTATTTCCTTTTGGGAGTTATGCACTTGAGAAGCTGCATACCTATTGAATAGGGTTCAAATCAAATCAGTTGCCTACCACTTCATATGTGATATGGAAAGGGAAGAGCCCATATCTTAAGTTTGTTAAGATTTAGGGTTGTCTGCCTATGTCTAAAAAGCAAAATCCGGACAAGCTCGAGGCAAAGTCAGATCTGTGGAAGTTTGTTGGATATCCCAAGCATACGCAAGGGAATATCTTCTACCTAACCGAGGAACAAAAGATGTTTTGTTTCTCAACATGCCACCTTTGTGAAAGAGAATTTCTTGTGAAGAAATTATTGGTCATGAGGTAGAACTGGAAAGAGTTCCAGCCATACAAACTGCAGCTGATGATTTGGTAGAACCAAAGGATTCAATAGTTTCCAACGAACCTCGGTCTCTCCACCGATCTAATAGAATTCCTCACCCACCTGAGAGATACTTCGGTTTTCTCTATGGCAGTGGGAGCGAGGATTGCATCATGAGATGATGACCCAACTAGTTTCGAGCTGGCCATCAGGAGTGGGACTCTGTAAGAATGGCTGGATGCTTAGCGATCTGAGATGGAATCCTTATACACCAACAAAGTATGGACTTTGGTTGCTTTATCTGAAAGGTTAAATCCCCATCAGGAGCAAGTATATCTTGAGAAGATTACTTGGTGTACATGGAAGAGTTGAGACTTTCAAAGCAATGCTTAAGTCCAACCAGATCCTACTTGCCACTGTAAATACCATGACTACGACATCTGGTGGTTGGGTGTCATGACTGATTTTTTAAATGATGTTTTGGAAGAGAGCGTCTGTAAGTACATAGCCAGAGGGCTTCGTAGATAGTAGGAGCAACGGAAACGTGTGCAAGTTTTTTTATGTAATAAAGCAGGCATCGCGGAGTTGGAACATCTTTTTTGATGTGGTAGTCAAAGAGTTTGACTTCATCAAAATAGTAGATGAACCTTGTATATACAAAAAGGTAGTAGGGAGTATGGTGATGATCCTCGTAGAGTACGTGGATGACATACTTTTGATAGGGAAGGAGTTTCCTATGCTACGCTCGGTCAATCTCTGCTTATCACAAGGATTCTCCATATAGGATCAATGTGATACCTCCTAAATCCTAGGTTTTATATCTATGAGATAGATCTAAATGGATATTAGGATTCTTACTAGTTGTAGTGAGATGGTATCAATCGATCCTGGGGAGAATCACTGGAAAGCTTCCAGGGTGATAAGGACGACTGAATGTCAGTCGCAGGCATTGTCTTTACCCTCAGTGGAAAGAAGGTATGTTGGAAGAGTTCCAAGTTAGATACCGTAACTTACTAGAAGATTAAAGGCATGATACATCGTTACCAAGGATGCTACCAAAGAGGCGGTCTGGATATATATAAGTTCATGAGATGAACTTCGTTCCTACCATTGTGTGACAATGGAGTTGTGGCTTATGCCAAGGACCCCCCGTCCCATCAAAAATCCAGATATAATTCTTAGGCAGTATCACCTGATCATGGAGATGGTTGATCTCCAGGGAGATCGAGGTTAGGAGAGTAGACACAGAGTACAACAGCGCGGATCCACTCGCAAAGGCCTATTTCCCCGTAGAGACATTTATGGGATGGTTGAGTATGAGATACTTCAACCACAGCTAATTGTTGGGTATGTGATACCACAACAGATGGCCCTAGTGCAAGTGGGAGATTGTTAGTTATATGTATGCCCTAGAGACCATTACTGCACATATGATGTATATTGTAGTGGATGCTTGGACATATATAGGGAGGACTTTCTTGCTCGACATGATAGTATGCTATTTGGTTGCACTTTATCTTAACATGTACTCTGATTGTCTCTATGTTACATGTTGATAAAGCCCTTAGAATAAGTACTCGACTACTGGGACTATGATGAGATCATACTAGTGGGGCCATGGTAGTCGACGAGTACATCCTATAACTGTTCCTAGTCGAGGGTGTATCGAGACAGGGCATCGATACACCAGAGTAAACTAGCGTATACGCATCTTGACCCATATGATGGGCGATGGATGATCCTATATCCATTGGTGTTTGACATCAAGGAGGGTGTACGGTTGCTTGGTGGAGACTGGGTACACTGGACGGACTCGCCGAGAACTCCCAGATGGTATTATACCTCACGTCAGATGGCAGTTCTCTGGTGACACTGGTACATATTAGTCTGTAGACCCGAGATCGTCATAGTGTCTTGTGTGATTCCCACTGTCCTTTGATTTCCATCATACCACGTCCAAGTGGGGGTGCAAAAAGGTGGCTTTTGGGTACAGTCCCGAATCACATGGAGGCAATGAGCGATAGGAGGGGATTCGTCTCACCCGGTATAGGGAGTTGATGTTGTGCTGTGTTCGATTGGCTATAACTGGAAATCCCTGGCCAGGGTTGCTGAGATTTACTGGTAAGTGTTATCAGTAGTTTCTCGAACTGTTATAGACCTCATATTGACACGACTTATCAAGCTACTGGGGTCTGACGTTTACCACCCCTAGACGAGATATGCGACATATCAGACGAAGAGACCGGACTGTACGGGAGTGTTACTGATTGGATTCGCAGGAGAATGTACAGGCTTGCTTGTTGATCTTCTGATCACTCAATATCTGGGTGGCTTTTACGTTTAGCTGACCGCTTGCAGCTTGTGGGTGTTTGATATGATCATCACCTACTGTCGGCGTATTGACGATTCTTTAGAGTCCTACACAGAGATTTCTTGGCTCAGGCAAAATGGAGTAGGAGCACATATATAATATGTGCGGGACCGAGAACAATACGTGTATGTGATACTGTATTAAATTCTCACGATATGAGATATCGGCCGGGTATATGAGATATAGCCGGGTCATCGGATCAAGTGTTGATTCGATGAACTGATACAGATTATATTAGTCGTTATTTATGAAATAGCTGGATTATCGGATCAAGTGTTGATTTGATAATTTAATGTATAATTACATTATCTAATATTAGCTCACTTATTGATTCATTTTCTCACTCGGCTAATACATTGATATATATGCGATATATGTTAACTGTATTATTTTATTTTGTTACAATAAATATTGTATATGTGATATATAATATTGTAACATGTCAGGGTTATTAATGCAACATCTTTAGTGGAGATTAGACGAGGTTAGGGTTTGATTTGGGTTAAACTTTTCTAGAAGCTTCTAGAAGCTTTTATTTTGTTTCTTGCAAAGATATTTAATTTAGATATTTTGCAAGATATTCTTTAACCCAACCCAAAACCCTTAACCCTAGTAAACTCTCTACAATGGTTAAGTCTTTTCACTTGAACCATGGTTGCATTTCTAACCTTACAACACTTTCATTATTCATCACAAAAAGCAATTGATCTTCTTCTTCCTCCTTGCAAAAGCTTTCTAGCTTTTTGCTTAGTTATGAAAATGAGTGAGATTAAGAAAACAAATGAGAGATAAATTCCTACTTCATCATCCTAATCTATCCTAGCCATTTAGATTAGGGTGTTCACTTCATTTAGTGAGTGAGAGCTTTTGTTATAGAAACTTCAAGGTAGATCATCTTAGTTATCGAAGATCGGAAGCAAGCTTGCATCTTTTTCTTCGTGGAGCCTCTCTAGAGTCCGGAAACTCGATGATCGCAGCGAAGGGACCTCAACACGGAGGTTTAGAAGTGAAGGACCGGACTACAAAGGTTGCAATCCCAAACTCTTAGATGTTAAAGTGTTTAACATGCTTTGTTTCGCCTAATCTCTAGTTTAAATATCTTGGTTAGGATTGTTCGGCACGTCTAAATTTTAAATCGGGCATGGTTGATGCCTTGTAGACCCTTGTGAGAGTGCCTAGTAACCCTACACCATAAACCGCAAGTCAAGTTCAACCCGTCATTTCATGATTGAATAAATCCCACCCGCACGACCCTTGACAAGGTCAACAAGGCCGTATGACTACCCTAATCCAATCGCATCATATGTGGCAGATAAGCACTAATCAGCTACCGTACACTACGCCTTGATATCGTTGTAGAATATAGTGATTTTGAAAATGAGTGGTTTAAGCTCTGCTTTCGAAGTCGAATAGTTTTCAAAACAAACCAAGTAGGTTGTAGTATCTGCTAATTTTGCTAAAGAGGTCATTCCCGGAGAAGGGATCTAGGCTATTTCCTCATCGAATGAGGTGCTGGATATTCATAATGGAATACAGCTATGCAAAGCAATAACTAGAGCCACCTTTTTGAAAAATTTGATTCTACAATATTTTTAGTTTTCTTTCTTTTCATTAATCTCATTAATGAGGTCTCATCATTTATGTTTCCTAAACATCACAGAAGAAACAAAAATAGAACGTACGCTTATGTCATCTGCATTCGCCACGGGGCCCGTCATGCACCGTTAGGTTACTTAACTAACGGCAGAGCGAGAGCTGGACTAGCGCGGGTGCAAAACATAAGCAACATTTATTATATATATATCATATATATATATATATATATCATATATATATATATATATATATATATATATCATATATATATATATAGCATTCGTATCACGTGGTTATATGATCACATCACAGAACACAGGCAGCAGAAACAAACATATGAAATATAGGATATACTAGGAGGTCCGTGTTTTAAATTAAGCCAGTAATGAAAAACACGGAGTCTACGGTCGTGATGAATAGCCAAACCCACATCCCTAGACCCCTACGAGAGCGGGAAGTGGCCCTGCCATTTGTAGAGTTAGGCGACCCGGTCTCGACTCCTCGAGATGGTCTCCCACTGGACTCTAGAACCCGGTTACTTATGCTCCCCGTCTTGAGTCTATCCTAATGCGGAAAAGTAAATAATATACATCAATGGTGACAACAACCTCAACCCGGAAGTGTCCCAATAAAAGAATATTACATAGAAATATTTTACATGAATTAAAATATAAAAACTCTCATCTCACGTAAAACCCCCCGGCTATTCATTCATGACAATCTAATATAACATATCACAGCAACACATAACATCACATACCATCAATGTAAGTAAATATGTGTATTCTTAATGTGCTTGATATATAGCAACGAGATTGGGGATATATCATATATTACACTTACGGTCACATAAAAGAAATGAAAAATACAATAATTAGTATATGCATCTAACCATAGACATCATAAACCCGGAATATCTCATATCTCGGATTTCATGCCTAACCCTTTAAATCTTTCATTTATGTTTCGAATTGAAAACACTTTTCAATAACAAGTCGGGTAATTCAACAGATTCTCGATAAACTTTAGTAGATTGCCGCACCCCCGATGCCGTCAACGAAATGCACTTGGGCGGAATACCTCGGCCGCGAGCACCCGATTGGATGCTTTTGGTTTCGGTGTTCTCCTATAGTCACTTGGTCGGGGCTATAGGGCGTGGCTATCTAATAGTGTTTCCCGATGACTATTCGCATATAATACGAGATTGCAATAGAGTTTTGATCCGAATTGAAACTTCGTGGCGATAGATCAAAAGAGACTAAAATGCTAGATTTACAAAATATAAACTAGTTTTCACAAAACTAATTAATGTGGATTCCAAATATTGTATCACATAACATAAATATCTAGACGATGTTCAACATTTTGATCGATATTTAAAACACCCATAAATCATAGAGACCTCAACAACTTGAGCCTCATTAAAAATACCCAGAAAGTGCCAAATATCACTACGGAGCAGCATAAGAAAAAGGAGTCCTAAACTCACCAAACATGAGGCGGAACCGCGGCTAAACCCTAGGTTATGCCGTGGTTCTGCGGCCATTTACTTGAGTTGGGCCCTCGTATTTCTTGGGGCTCCATACAATAAGCTGCATGATTTTCTGAATATTTTTAATCTGTAAAATATCAACTTCTGAAAATCTGGACAGAAACTATGAAATTTACGGGTTTCGAACTTCGATCGAACACTTTAACGTCGTTTAGACCTTACCTAATGCTCTACCTTGGCTCTGATATCATGAAAGTGTATCTTAGCACCTCTACTAGGTTTCCACATCCATCAAGTATGCAATTTTAAAAATCTAGAGTGCTAAGCTATACTTACTTAGAATCTAACTAGAGAATTAGGGTTTTAACTTAAGCAAACAAGTTCTACACTAATTGAAACGAGAATACAACCTTTGTAGACCGGTCCTTCACTTCTAAAGCTCCAAATAGTAGTCCCTAGAACTCTTCTTAGACTCCACTCGGTGAAAGGAACGATCTTACTTCGTGTCTTTGAGTCCGAAGATGATCCACCCTGAAGTCTCTCTCACTCAAGCTCACTCTTCACTAATCAAAGTATTAGTGAAGCAAACAATCTAAACTAAAGGGCTATTAAAGTGTAGGTTGATGAAGTACAAATTTTGCTCACTTTAGAAATCTATTTCTCTTTTTATTTTCCAACTCAAGAAAAACTAGAGGAGGAAGAAGATGAACTTGGGTGGAAAAAAAATCCAAGTAAGAATGAGAGGATTAACCATGGGCTAAAGATAAGGGTTGGGTGATAAAATATCTAGAGTAAAACGAAATTTGTGAGATGAGTCATGGCTTCTACATGCTTCTACAAGCATCTAAGCCATGTTCATTTCCAACTCATTTTTAATTTTCCTCTTAATAAATAATCACCCTAATTATCTTTAGTCTTGGTTTGACTCTCATACACCCATGTTCTATGTATCATCCACCACCAAAAAATAGTATTAAATATATATATATATATATATATATCATTATATATAACAAGAGAAGAAAATTATTAGTGAGCACAATATTAGTTAATATAAAAATATATCAAATATAAATATATATTAAATTATTAAATCAACACTTGATTCAATAATCCGGTTATATCATATATAACCAACTAATATCATTTATATGTATATCAAATTATCGAATCAACACTTGATTCAATAACCCGGTCATATCACATATAACCTACAACATTCAATATACTATATCAAATCAACACTTGATTCAATAATTCGGTCATATCATATATAACCAGCCAATATCAAATATATATACATATAATATATCATTGAATCAACACTTGATTCAACAATCCGGTTATATCATATATAACCTATCCGATATCAAATATCGCGAGATTAGAATACGATATCACATACTCGTATTTAATCAATCTCCCGCACATATCAGCATATGTGCCCTACTTCATTTCGCTTGAGCCAGGAAACCTCTATGTGGGACTCTAAAGACTCGTCAATACGCCAACAGTAGGTAATGATCACATCAGTCACCCACAAGCCATCAGCGGTACTTGCTGGATGTAACAGCTACCCAGGTATTGAGCGAATCGAAGATCAACAAGCAAGCTTGTCTAAACTCCCGCAAAGCCTATAAGAAATACTTACCGTACAGTCCGGTCTCTTCGTCTGATATGTGACATATCGAGTCTAGGGGTGGAATCGTCAAACCCTGGTGACTTGATAAGCCATATCGATGTGTGGCCTATAACCTTTTGAGAAACTACTGATAACACTTACCAGTAAATCTCATCAGCCCTGGCCAGGGACTTGCTGTTATATCCAATCGAGTATAGCGCAACATCAACTCCCTATACCGGGAGAGACGAAACCCCTCCTATCGCTCATTGCCTCCATATGACTCAGGACTGTACCCAAAATCCACTTGTTTGCACAACTCCTTTAAGCCGTGGTAGGGAGGAAATCAAAATACAGTAGGAACCATAAAAGACTCTATGACAATCTCGGGACAACAGACTAACATGTACAAGTGTCACCAGAGAACTGCTATCTGACGACAGGTATGGTACCATCTAGGAGTTCTCGACGAGTTCTGTTCGGTGTACCCATTCTCTAATGAGCACATGTGTACAATCTTAGATGTCAAACACCAATGGATGTGGGATCAACCATCACCACATACAGGGTCAAGAAATGTACACACTAGTCTACTCTAGAATATCGATGCCCTGTCTCGATATTCCCTTGACTAGGAACTGTTAAAGGATGTGCTTGTGGACTACATAAGCCCCACTAGTATGATCTGCATCATAGTCCTGGTAGTCAAGCTAACTTCCTAAGGGCTTTATCAACATATATCAGAGAGACAGTTTAACAATACAAATGTACATGTTAAGGTAATGTGCAACCGATAGCATACTGTCATGTCGAGCAAGAAAGTCCTCTATATATGTCCAAGCATCCACTATATCATACAATAATGGCCTCTAAGGCATGCATATTCCTAAAATAATCATGGTGCATGATGCTGGTAATAACTCAACCGAGGATACAACCCAAGAAGTTTGTTGGATGGAGTTTTTCATTTATGAACTTGGTCCCATCTAGTATCCAGACAAATTCTTGAGGCGAGGTATCGCTCAGTTTGGGAGACTGTTGTGATATAGAGAGATGAAGTTGGAACATTGTAGCAGATCCACTCACTGAGGCTATTTCTCGAACATATTATGTTTCACAAACATGGTTTGAGAAACTGATTAGTAGAGAAGTTGGGTATTCGGTAGCATACGAGCTATGGGTACGCGATACCATAATAATTAACCTTAAATGCAAGTAGGAGATAGTTGGATATAGTGCTCTCAAGACAATTATTGTGATTGCAACTAGGCAATTATGATAATTGAACGAGGACCTATACAGGTATAACAGTCTTATTCGAGATGATAGTATACTATCTGGTTCGTCTTCATCATTGATGAAGCCCATAGGATTGTTGCTTGACAACCTGCATTATGATGGCGATCATATATGTGGGAGCTGGTGTTAGTGATATATGCCCTAGAGGCCATTATTGTATAGTACTGGATTGTATATTACATTTTGAAAGATTGGGATATTCACAGATATAATAACAGTCTTGCTTAAAATGGTAGTATACTACTTGGTATGATTCTACCTCAATATGTGTATATGTTTCTTTTAGCATATCGCTAATATATATTGGTAGTGACCTTAGGATCTTTGCTTGACTACTAGCGTTGTGATGGCAGTCACACTAGTGGGGGCTGGGTTAAGTACATCCTTATAAAGGTCCCTAGTCATAGGATCATTGCGACGGAGCATCGATACTCCAGAGTAGACTAGTGTATACGCTTCTCATCCCAGCGGGGAGAAGGTTTGTCCCACAGCCATTGGTATGTCATACCGGAGATTGTATATAGGTGCTCATTGAGTTATGAGTTACACTGGACCTACTCTTTGGGAAGTGCTGATTGGTATTATACCTATCGTCATGTAGCAGTTCCCGAGTTGCATGAGTACAGGTTAGTCCGTTGACTTGATATCACTATTCGGCTCGAATGTATTCTCACTGTACTTAGATTACTACCCTACCACGGCTCAAAGAAGTCATGCAAACAGGCAGTGGTTGGGTGCAGTCCCGAAGCACTTGGAGGAAGTAGCGGTTAGATAAGATTCGTCTCTCCCGGTATTGGGGGTTGATATCGCACTGTGTTTGGAAAAGCTATTACAAAAAGTCCCTAGCCAGGGCAAGTGAGATTTACTGGTAGGAAATCCAGTAGTTTCTCAGGGTGTATTGGGCTCTACCCCGGCATGACATATTGCACTATTAGGGGTCTGACGGTTACCATCCCCTAGGACCGATATGCGAGTACCTTAAACGAACAGACCGGACTGTACGGAGATTGTCACAGATAGGCTCGGTAGGAGTTCGGATGAGTTTGCTCATCGACCTTCTTATTAACATATACCTGGGTACATGCAGCTAGCACCGCCGACGAACTTGTGGTTAAACCCACTGTTGGCGTACTATCGAGTCTTCAGAGCCCCCACACAGAGGGTTTCCCTTCTTCGGGCAAAACGATGTGGAGGCCGTATGGTTTTACGGCAGGGTTCCGATCACATACGTGTACTGTCTACATGGATGTTGTTCGGATGGATAATACTAGTGGGCTTTGGATTAAGCCGGATTCTAGTATTATATTATTGGATTGTTATTATCTTATTATATTCGTATTTTTCGGAATACGAATATGGGTATGTATATACGGTGAGGGCATTCTTGTAATTTCATAAGACATGCTTCTAGAAGGGGACACCTCATTATTTGTATTTATCTATTTTGAGAAATAGATTAATGAGGTGGAAAATGGAGATATTTGTGGCATGGTGAAGCATGGCTCATTTGCATTTGTTTATTGGTTTGGACTCACTATTCAAGCATGGTTGATATTTTCAATTGGAAAATATTGCATGCTTGAGTGAGATGAGTGTACGAGCCATTCTTCATTTCCTTCTAACTTGCTCATTTGCATTTTCACTTTCCCTTTCCATTTTTCTCTCCTTCTTCCTCAAAACCTAAAACCTTCACATGTGTTGAGAATCATTAGGTCCTTTGAGATTAAATACTCCATTAGACACTTTACATCTTATAAGCTACCTAGCTTAGCAAACTATATACCTTAGTTACCTCGGTTTAGAGGTTGGAGCTTGAAGTATAGACTCTCGGGTGGATCATCTTCGACACGAGGAGGCCCACGATCAAGCGCGATCCGGATCTTCGATGAGCTCAAGAAGAGGAGGAGGAGAAGAAGACCCGAAGGACTTGTAAACAGGGAGGTATAAACCCTAACACAGTAGTTAGAAGCTCCTAGTAGATATAGCTAGTTAAGGTTTCCGTAAAGATCCGGGAGTTAAACTCGGTGTTGCGAAGTAAGAAAATCATTTTTTTGTAAATTCCGCCTCCAGGCGGACCTGCGGGTTCGCGACATCGACTTACAGTGGTATCAGAGCCTACTAAATCTTAACTAGCCTGTTAGCAAGTGATTAGAATTTCGATCGACGAAAAAATTCCCGAAATTAAATTTCTGAGATATGCTTGCTGTTGATTTTTTAAAACTATTAAAAAATTATCTCAGTGACCATAAAAATACATGCAAGCATTTCTAAGACCTAAAAAAATCTGAGCACCAAACTCCTCAACTTTGCGGCGGAACCGCCGCCAAATAGGTCATTTGGCGGTGGAACCGCCTCCGAGTTGTGGCCGAATTGGTTCTAATTTTTTCTGTAGTTTTGGTTCTTGGAATTATGATTTTTGGTATATTTGGTTTTTACTTAGATTTTTTGTGTACTGCTTTGTGCATGGGTTAAACATGGATAAGTATTATCGATCGAATTCTATGTTCTTGGCTAATCGGTGTTTCTGTGTTAATATATGTGTTGCTAAACGTCTGCTAATCGCTATATGTCGATTAGTGGGGGCTGCACATATTTGTATTGTGATGGTTTGTGTATATGAAGTATTGGATTGTCGTGGATGAATAGCTGGGGGATGTGAGAATAGTGTTTTCTTTTCTTTCATTCATGTAAATTTGTAAATTGATGTAATATTATTTTTGCGGGGCACATCCGGGTTGAGGTTGTAGCCACTGTTGTTTTATTTCATTTACTTTTTCTTGCATCTAGGATAGACCCAATGTGGGGTGCACAAACTACCGGCTTCTTGAAGTGCCGAGTGGCCTACTCATTTTATTGAGGGAGGTTGCTTTACTTCGGGAATTTGGCGGGTAGTTTTTCGCACCCGTAGGGGTCTAGGGTGGGGTTTGGCTATTCATCAATGCCGTGGAATCCGTCTTTCGTTCTAGACTAAAACGAAACACGGAATTCCTAATATATCCAATATATTCATCTGTGATCTGTGATCTGGAATGCCTATTATTGCGTGAGACGAATGGCTATATATATATATATATATATATTATAATAAACGTTGCTTATGTTTTGCACCCGCGCTAGTCCAGCCCCCGCTCTGTCGTTAGTTAAGTAACCTAACGGTGCATGACGGGGCCCCGTGGCGAATGCGGATGGCATAAGCATACGTTCTATTTTCGTTTCTTTTTTGCAATGATAGGTTAAATGATGGGACCACATTAATATTGATTAATGCAAGGAAAACAAACCAAAGTTTAAATTGTTGGAACAATTTCAAAACCACTCGGTTTTCTTGAAAAAGAACTTTTAAATGCGGAGCCTAAACCACTCATTTTAAAAGCTATCATGGTTCATTCTACTATATCAAGTTCATTACGTTCACGGTTTCACCAAAACCATTCGTAGCCCTCCGTCATTTCAGATGGGTATTCAGTAGTATTCAAGCTATGTATTTTGACCTTCTCCAAAGCATAGTGATTGGTAGCTGCTGGGTATTCATCTGTAGCATAAATAGATGCGTTGATTTGGGTCGTACAGCTATTTTGGCCTTAGTCAAGGGTTTGTACAGATCGATTCTAATTAACCTAGACAATGACGGGTAGAACTTGACTTGCGTCTTATGATATGTTGTCCTTCGTCAAGGTCATAAGAGCTTAGGGCAAAAATCCACATCGGGAGTTTCAAAGGAAAATGAAACTTGCTAGTGTTGCATTGTAAGTCCATGTTGCGACCCCCGGTTCTTACGGGGAGGCGGAAACGGTATAAAAATCAAATTTTTAGCGCACGGGGCAACATGGACTAACAAAGTCTGGATCTTTTCCTAAACTAAAACTAGCAAACAAGCTAAAGAGAGTTAGCTACTCGGAAAGATGGTTATACCTAAACTTGAACTCCTTCTTCTTCAAACTTTGTAGAGGTTGATGGTTCATTCCTCGTCGCCTTCTTCCGTCAAAGATGGATCCACCTGAGGGTTTAACCTTCGGGCTCTTTCTCGAACTTTGAGAGAACTAGAATCTTCGGCTTGCTAAACCTTTGATCCTAGAGTGAGTAGAGAGTGTCTAAGGGGTGTTTTCTTTTCAAGGAGAGGAATTCTCAACACATGAGAAGGATTCTCCTTGAGCTTGAGGAAGAAGAAGATGAAGTGAGGAGAGAGAATGGTTATGATAGAATGAGCTCTCTTTTTCCTTTTGCAACCATATCAAAAAGAAAAAGAATTATCTAAATAATAATAATAATTCAAATGAAAATAGTTGATGGTTGTTTTGGAATGACCACTATCATACTTCATTAAATGAAATGTAAGCTAGAATCAAGGAGCATCCTTGCAAAGTAATGATGATGGTCAAACATTCAACCATGGTCAACAAGTCAACCATGGTCAACAAGTTAACAAAACCAACCATAACATAATTTCATTTAATTACTATTATTAATTGATAATCCATAAATCCATTAGGGTTTGGAAAAAGACGACTGTCAACTGTGCATACGCACCCGTTCCGAAACCCTAATGAAAAACCTCTTCCTCTGCCTCAAACAACTGTGCATACACACCTGCATTCTCGTTCCGAGGAACAAGAATACTGAGAGATAAAAGCAACCCCAAAACATATACCAGTATCTGGCTCAAACCAGAGCCTGCTAGTATAATCCGTCCGGACTCCAAACGTGCACAAGTGCGCGGATGAGAACGAACCCTGCCGCAAAACCATGCGACCTCTACTCTGTTTTGCCCAGAGGCGAATACCCTCTGTGTGGGACTCTAAAGACTCGACACTACGCTGGCAGTGGGTTTAACCACAGACCGCAAGCGGCACTAGCTATGCGTAACGGTCCCCAGGTAGATGCCGACAAGAAGGCTGACGAGGTGAACCCCATCTGAACTCCTACTGAGTCTGAATGTGACATTCTCCGTACAGTTCGGTCTGTTCGTCTGATACATCGCATGTCGGGCTTAGGGGGCGGTAAAACGTCAGTCCCCCAATAGCGGTACAAGTCGTGTCGGAGTGAAGCCCAAAACACCCTGAGATAACACTGGAAGCCTACCAGTATATCTCGCTTGCCCTGGCCAGGGACTACTCGTGTAATGGCTCTCCTAGACACAGCGCGATGTCAACCCCCAATACAGGGAGAGACGAATCCTGTCTAACCGGCACTGCCTCCAAGTGCTTCGGGACTGCACCCAACTACCACCTGTTTGCACGACTCCTTTGAGCCGTGGTAGGGTAGTAGTCAAAGTACAGTGGGAACACACTCGAGGCGAAGTGCCAGTGTCAAGTCAGCGGACTAAGCGGTACTCATGTCACCTGGAAACTGATAACTGACGATAGGTATAATACCAACCTGTCAGTTCCCGACGAGTCCTGTCCAGTGTACTCGTAACCCAACGAGCACCCGTATACTATCTCCAGTACGACGTACTGATGGCTGTGGGACAGACCATCTCCCACACTGGGATGAGAAGCGCATACGCTAGTCTACTCCGGAGTATCGATGCCCTGTCTCGATAGTCCTGCGACTAGGGACCTGTATAAGGATGTGCTTATAGATTACCCAGCCCCCACTAGTGTGACTGCCATCACAACGCTGGTAATCAAGCAAAGATCCTAAGGGCTCCACTAATGTGTATAGGTGATATCGCAAAATAAACACGTGTACACATTGAAGTAGAAACAAACCAAGTAGCATACTACTATATTGAGCAAGATTGTTTATACAAGGTGAATATCCCAAGCTTCCATTAAGTAATATACAAACTAGTATGATACAGTAATGGCCTCTAGGGCATATACACTAACAATCTCCCACTTGCACTAAGGCCATGTACCGGCGTATCGAAGACCTATCATCTCGATCAGCCGCTCGAACTGAGTCTGGGGTAGGGCCTTGGTGAATGGATCTGCAGTGTTTTCTTCTGAAGCAACCCTCCGAACCTCGATCTCCTTGCGATCCACGATCTCCCTGATCAGGTGATACCGCCTCAAGATGTGCCTGGATCTCTGATAGGACCTGGGTTCCTTCGCTAAAGCTATAGCCCCGTTGTTGTCGCAATACAGAGGTATTGGGTCAACAATGGACGGAACGACCTGAAGTTCTTTCAAGAACTTCCTTATCCAGACAGCTTCTTTTGCGGCATCAGATGCAGCGATGTATTCCGCTTCCATCGTCGAGTCTGCAACGGTTTCCTGTTTGGAACTCTTCCAACACACCGCCCCTCCATTGAGGGTAAAGACAAAACCCGACATGGACTTGGAATCATCCTTGTCACTCTGGAAGCTGGAGTCAGCAAAGGCCTCGATCTGGAGGTCTTTTCCGCCATACACCAAGAACATCTCCTTAGTCCTTCTCAGGTACTTGAGAATGTTCTTTACTGCTATCCAGTGTTTCTCCCCAGGGTTTGACTGATACCGGCTTACTACACTCAGTGCATAAGCTACATCCGGTCTGGTACACAACATCGCATACATTATAGAGCCTACCGCAAAAGCGTAGGGTATAATAGACATGCGATCCCTCTCCAAATCAGTCTTGGAAGACATCTCTTTAGAGAGGGTGATCCCGTGACAAGCCGGTAGGTTACTGTAAGTGCACGGTGGCGCCCCGGCCGTCAAACCGACGGCCAAATGCGGAAACGGTGATAAACTTTAATTTTGCGAACTTAGCAAACCGGCACCACCGCGCACTAAACCCCGGATCGGGCCATTAAACTAGATCTAGCAAAGTAACAAGATAGGGGAAGAGATATACCGAATGATCCGAGTCCTTCGGTCTTCGTCTCCACTCCGATCTCCCGCGGATGCTTCGTCCGTCATCTCCTCGTTGTCGCCTCTTCGCCGGAAGGGCACCACATCGCCTGCATCTTTTACGTGCTCCCACCTCAATACCGAGGCAACTCGGACGCGAAGCTGGCGAGTCGACGCGTCCAAGATTTGCTGTAGAAAGTGTAGTGTAGAGCTTATGTCTCATTTGGGGTTTGTTGCCTTTGAAGATGAAGGAGGAATCAAGATAAGAAAAATGGTGCTTGCATTTTTCTAGCATGAAATGAGATGAACAAATTTTCCCTCTTGAAAATGATCCTCTCTTCTTCTTCTCTCAAGTATGAAGAAAAACTTATCATCTTAGAAAATGGTGGAGGAAAGAATATGAAGCATGAAGGGAGGTGATGGTAGGAGCACAAGTGGTGACCACATCCAAAACATCATCATAACCATCTCACATCAAACTCTAATCACTTCTAATCAACAAAAAGGCAAGTGATAATGATGGATAAGAATGGTATCAAAAGATGCTTTCATAATAAATATATTTGCAAGAAAAAACTCCACAATGTGTTATTTGCAAACTTGCAAATAACACCCTCCATCGGAAAAGTCCGGCCGGGAAAGAACAAAGGAAAACCGGCCGGAAAGGAATGCAAACTGGCAACTCCAGAAAACTGGTCCCGAAATAAATTATAGGAAAACCCCGATACTGTGCATACACACCCGCATCTGTATTCCGTCCGGATACAAATACAAAGAGACAAAATCTACACTGTACTATACTAGGATCCGGCTTAAACCAAAGCCGGCTAGTAATATCCGTCCGATCCAGATCCGTGCAATACCGCACGTATCTGATCGGACCCTGCCATATCTCCATACGGTCTCTACAGCGTTTCGCCCGAAAGCTTGAGTAACTGAATGTGTGGTGGACTCTAAAGACTCGTCAATACTATGGTTGTGGATTTAACCACTAGCACGTCAGAGGTATAAGCCAATACGTGACGGGCCACCAGCTATTGACCAAAAGGGACGTCGATGAGCGAACTCATCCTGACCCCCTACTGAGCCTGTCAGTGACAATATCCGTACAGTCCGGTCCGTTCGTCTATGAGCATCGCATGTCGGGCCTAGGGGGTTGGTAAAAGTCAGACCCCCAAAAGCGGTACAAGTCGTGTCGGAGTGTAGCCCAGAACACCCTGAGATACTACTGGAATACCTACCAGTAAATCTCCTGCCTTGGCTAAGGACTTCGTGTAATGGCTCTCCTAGACACAGCACGACCTCACCCCCAATACCGGGAGAGACGAACTCCCGAAGATCCGCTCACTGCCTCCATGTGGCTCGGGACTGTACCCAACTAAAACATGTTTGCACGACTCCTTTGAGCCGTGGTAGGGTAGTAATCAAAGCACAGTGGGAACTCACACGAGACAAATGACGATCCCCAGGTCGATGAACTAACCTGTACACATGTCACCTGGGAACTGCTATCTGACGTCAGGTATAAGACCAACTAGCATGTTCCCGGCGAGTCCTGTCCGGTGTACTCATAACCCAATGAGCACCTGTATACATCTTAGGTGAACCAACTGACACCAGTGGCTTGTGAGACCGGCCACCGCCCCTCGTCGAGGTCTCGACTGTATACACTAGTCTACTCTGGAGAATCGACGCCCTGTCTCGAAACTCCCACGACTAGGGACCATTTAAGGATGTGCTTGTAGACTCCAGCTCTCACTTATATGATCGCCCTCATACTGCTGGCAGTCAAGCAAGAATCCTAGGGGCTCTATCAACGTGCAATAGCGACCTATCAGGTCACCTAAAGCAGTATACGATGATAAAGGTAAACCAGATAGCATACTATCATCTCGAGTAAGACTGTCATCTCGGGATAGGTCCTCCCTCAATCATTGCAATCACGTGCCTGTGATCCAATAATTGACTCTGATGGCACTATCTCCAACAATCTCCCACTTGCACTCAAGGCTAATTATTGCGATGTCGCATACTCATAGCCCGTGTGATACCGAACACCCAACTCCTCTACTAGTCAGTTGCACAAAGCCTGTTTGCGAAACTATTGCGTTCGAGGAATAGCCTCAGTGAGTGGATCCGCCTTGAAGTTTCTTTCTATGTCTCTCTAAATCTCAAGTTCGCGGAGAATGCCATCTCCCGAAATGAGCAATACTTGTCTTAGAATGTCTGGATGTCTGATGGGACCTAGCTCATAAATGAACACCAAATCCAAACTTCTTAGACTGTATCGTCAACTGAACTTAATCAGTATCCTGCGCCATGCCTCCCTCAGTATTGCCTTGGATCACCTGTCCAAAATACTGTCCCTCATCAGAAGGAAAACTATAACTCTGACAACCTCCTTGTCGTCGAGGTCACCTTGGAAGCCTGGAGTGATAACCGTCTCCTAAAGGAGGCAGTCATTATCATACCCCTAGAACATTTACTTATGTTCTAAAACTGCTTCCGACTGTTCCTCCAGGATTGGATCAATATCAACTTATTGCATCTAGTACAAGAACAACATCTGGTGTGGTACTTGACATCTCATGATTGACTCAATTGCCTAAGCAAGTGATATGCCAATCATGCACATCCCTCTCTACTTTAGTCTATAAGACACCTTTAGAGAGGGTGACTCGATTACCTGTAGGTACACTACCATGCCAGGAGTCGTCCATTCTAAATACTCTTAGAATGCTGTCAAAGTACCCTGATTGGGAAACCACCCAAATCTAGATCTAAAACCATAGATCTAGTAACCAGTATGTCTGATATAATGTCCAAGTCCCATGTGGAGAAACCACTGTGTGACGACCAAAATATAACCGATCGTAGTATAGGAGTTTCCTTTCCTACTCTGTGTATGTCATCCAAAACCAGGACATCACACCCTACTACCTTCTTAATAGATCCATCCCCTATTCTGATGACGTCAAACCCATGACTGTCACATCAGAAATAGATGATCTATCTCCGCTATATCTGCTTTAGTCTATAAATAGACATAAGCCTGATGTCCACCAATGCTTCCGCTGCTCCCACTGACTACGACAACCCTCTGGCAGAGTCATATAGACGCGCACTTCTAAAGCTAGTTTAGAACGACGCTATACTAATCCTCCTGCCGGGTTTCGCAACCTGGAACAACAACAATGGCAAGTGTGGGTAAATAAGAACTTCCCTGTCACCGTCCTTGAGGCTACCGGAGTACCTCTCGGGTGCCTGAAGTTACCCACCATATCTGCGGAGTGGCCAATGGAATGTCAAATCAGATTGAATCTTTAGGTTCCTTATCAAATCTTCAGTAATCGTTTGCGGTTCTGGAATCACTTCCAGTTCTACCATACTCCCACTACTTTTTTTGAAAAAATCCATTTTTATTAAAACTGTGGCGAGTCAAGAACAATATCACTATTGATCTTTCTTATGGTAGAAAGTCAACCCTCGTCATAGCCTGGGTCAACCCACAAACAGCCATTACAGAAACTTGCCTTGAGTTATCCAGAGTCTGGTTTTAATCATAAGCCGGACAACTCCCCGTACCTTAACAATGTTAAGATATGAACTGTACTATATCCAATATAGAACCAGAGGCACTGATTTAATTGAACCAGATTCAAATCATGCAGCTGTCTCCAGTGCATGTCAACTAAAATGGAAAGAGGCCGATCAGCGTTACTCAACTTAGGAATGCTTCCAATTATGAGTAACCTGAAAGAGAAGCAATTTCTCTTTATCATTACTATCAACTGAATACCATACACAAGTATCTACATCTTCGATCACCTTGAAGAATCCTGATACTTGCTACACCTGGTTCTCTACTCTATTCAAATACCTATAACTCCTCAAAACTTAGATCCTGTGTTTCTACGAAACACATGTCTAAGAACTAGAGAAGTTAAAACTAAACAGAATATAGTATGAGGACCAACCCCTCTGTCCTAATGGACACTGGACAACATACAATACTCAGTATAAGTCCGCTGAGTCTAACAACTCTTTCACTGTGTGTCGTAGGTTGAAAACTGTACTTATGGTTAAGAAGAATTACACCGCTGTTTAATGCTCCTTACCTAACCATCCACTGATATAGGTAAATGTCATCGACATAATATCAAAAGGTATATCTCACTCTATGAAAATAGACGTACAGATATATCAATTTGAAATTGGTGCACAACAGCGGATATTCAAAACCAAAAATTTGCCGACCGGCAAACAACCCAGGTGATCTCCTCAAATATCACCGATTACAACGAATCCCGATATAATGAGGATGATCACCCAATTCCCAATAACTTACTCCCACTCATCATCTGTAAAACCATACAGATGTGAGAATCATACCTGGTAAATACATACCCTGGAGTAAGTATCTAATCGGGAAATCAGTTTTCTTTTAACAGTACACAGTGAACTGAAACATTGAAATGTTTCGATGGGGTATCCTGGTATTCCTAGTAATGCCTCTACCATTATCCAGATTCACAACTATAACCGCATAATTCTTTGCCACCTCTCCAAATCCCTTTATATGTCTTTAGTCGTTACCTTCTGCACACCCCTTAGGTCAAATGGTTTTCTTCCTTCCCTACCGTTCGGCACCAGCCTATGGTTTAGAAGAAGACTATCCAATAAGCATAATAGGTGTACTGTCCTAGTCCTAGGAGCACTCGCAATACGAGAGAAGGTGAAGATAAAAGACAACCGAATAAACCTTATTCCTATTTCTCCTGGACCAGAATCCATCCCCGAATTGGAACAAGTTCCTTTCGAGTTCGTATATAACCATACGATGGAGTATCCAATAAACTGTGGATCTTCGTAGTGATACGGAGTGTCCTGGAGAAATACAAAGGTGATTTAGGATTGGCGAAGAAATATTTGGTTTGGTCGTGAATATCAGTCGCAATTTACTTTGCCCTCTTACTAATCCCTTGCTTTGTCTTAATCTTAATACCTTCTGCACACCATCGTTATGCTAATTGGTTTTCTTCATTCCCTACCGGTCGGCACCAGCCTAAGGTTTGGAAGAAGACTATCCAATTTGCGTAATAGGTGTACTATCTCCTAAACTAAGGAGTACTCGTAACTTGAAAGAAGGTAAAAGGGAAAAGACAACTGAAAAATCCTATCCGTTTTCTCCAGAACCGGAAACCATCCTTGAATTCCTTCGAGTTCGTATCTAACCATACGATGGTTTTGTCCAATGGAAGTGGATGTTCGCAGTAATACGGGGTGTCCTGGAGAAAAGGGTAAAAGTAGGAGTGGCAATGAGGTCTGCAACTCTGACAATCCAAAAGCTAGTGTTAAGAAGGTTCGGTCAACTTGGTCACTGAGTCATAGTCTTAGGGTCGGGTCAATGGTCGCTGCCAAAGAGAGAGAGAAAAGAAACACTCAGCGTGCACTCTAACCTAGATCAGAATGGTTACCAATTTATCTAATCTGGAAACCTCCCACTGTACCTCAAACTCTCCTCCAAACCTGAAAGAAGAATTAGTCGGGGTCACCCGAGGAGTAAACTAACTCATCAGTGGGAATCGGGATCCAACTCTCATCGCATGATAACGTGACAGAATCCGCTCACGGTATCACACTCCAGAAGGTATGCGCATATCTGGCAAGTTTCAGTTCTTTTGAAACTCTCGATGTGGATTTTTACCCCATGCTCTTATGACCTTGACTTTGGCCAACATATCATAAGTCACATGTCAAGTTCTACCCGTCATTCTCCAGGTTAATTTGAACCCACCCGTACATACCCTTGACTTTGGCCAAAATGGTAGTACGACTGCCCCAAACCAACACATCTATCTATGCTGCATATGAATAACCAACAGCTACCAAACACTGTGCCTTGACTTTGGCCAATATACACAGCTTGAATACTATTGACTACCCATATGAAACGACGGAGGGCTACGAATGGTTTCTGGCGAAAACCTTTAACGTAATGAACTTGATATCGTTGAAGGAACGGATAGCTTTTTAGAAAATATAGTGACGAAAACCTTTACTAAAGAGGTCACTCCCGATGAAGGGATCTCGGCTCTTTCCCCGTAGAATGGGGTGCAGGATATTCCAAATGAATACCGCGATGCAAAGCAAAAGTAATCGGCTATAGTAAAGTTAATGCCCTGACGCAAATTTCTGTCCAAGGGGTCACTCCCGGTGAAGGGATCTCGGCCCTTGCCTCGTCGACTGAGGAGCAGGATATTCTAAATGAATACCATGATGCAAAACAAAAGTGAATGTCCTTGCAATAACAGATTTTTGAAAAGTGTTCCAACAACATCAGATAAGGTTTGTTTTAACTTGCATTGATCCGAATCAACGCAGTTCCATCAATTGATCACACCACAAAGAACGAAAATATACTGACGTACGTATATGTCATCCGTATTCGCCACTGGGTCCCGTCATCACCCGTTAGGTTAGCTAACTAACGGCAGAGCGGGGACTGGACTAGCGCGGATGAAAAACATATACAACATCTACTAATATATATACTAATATATAGTATTTCGCTCAAGGCGTGAATAAAATGCAACATCACAGAAATGTACAGCATCACAAAACAATACAGATATCTGGGATCCCCGGGTTTCACGGAGCCACTACTGAAAACCCGACGTTCCCCTGGTCGTGTGGATAGCCTGTGCAATGAAATCCTAGACCCCTACGGGCGTGGCAAGTCACCCGCCAAAACCTGAAGCGAGGCAGCCCCCTTCAGCACCGTGAATGGACCACGCAGCACTTCACGGAATCCGGTAACTTGGGCACCCATCCTGGGTCAACCTGTACCCCCTACGAGTGCGGCGAATAGCCGGCCAATTCCAGACTGAAGCCCCCTCCGTCCCAATTCCATGAGATGCGGGCTTGTTGCCCTCTAGAACCCGGCTATCCGTGCACCCCACCGCGGGGCAACCCTAGTACAGAAAGTAAAATATACATACAATGGGTACATCGACCGCAACCAGGTCGTGCCCCAAAAGAATAATACAAACAGGCAGTGACGGTAGTCCACATGTCGGACGCTCGCCCCGCAAAATCAAATATACATAATACAACAAAACTGTACTAGCATTGCATCAAGGCTATCCCCACGACCGATCCGCAACGTCACAGCAAAATCACAGAACATCAACGTGAAAGTCACGTTCGCAAATCCGTCTAACCGGGCTATAGCAGTTAGACCGGATTTACCGATCAAGTGATATTCACGGTCGCAGATATAATGTAAATACTGTGAAAAATGTGTTTAAAATATCCGATCAATCAAAAATTAACAAGTGGGCCCCCAAGCAATACTGTAGCACTCACAGAAATTCTGGGCCCAATTTTAATATTCCAAAACCCCTATTTTTAGCCCACAAGCCCACTGCAAAAAAACGATCACATGATCTCTCATTATTGCGGCGGATCCGCGGCCTAGTAAAGGTTAATGGCCGCGGATCCGCGCTCTTATTATGGGATCATCTTGTCGAATTTTTCCAGTGTTCTTAGAACTCTCTGCACATCATTCTGAGACAACCTGAAAAATTTTTGGAGACCAAAAAATTTCAACAGAAAACTGTCGTGAAGGAAATACGAGTTTTGGAACATTTGATCGATCGGAAATGCAAAACACATCAAATGAAGCTAGACGAAGTTAATGGCGAGGCTCTGATACCACTGTAAGTGCACGGCGGCGCCCCGGCCGTCAAACCGACAGCCAAATGTGGAAACGGTGATAAACTTTAATTTTGCGAACTTAGCAAACCGGCACCACCGCGCACTAAACCCCGGATCGGGCCATTAAACTAGATCTAGCAAAGTAACAAGATAGGGGAAGAGATATACCGAATGATCCGAGTCCTTCGGTCTTCGTCTCCACTCCGATCTCCCGCGGATGCTTCGTCCGTCATCTCCTCGTTGTCGCCTCTTCGCCGGAAGGGCACCACATCGCCTGCATCTTTTACGGGCTCCCACCTCAATACCGAGGCAATTCGGGCGCGAAGCTGGCGAGTCGACGCGTCCAAGATTTGCTGTAGAAAGTGTAGTGTAGAGCTTATGTCTCATTTGGGGTTGTTGCCTTTGAAGATGATGGAGGAATCAAGATAAGAAAAATGGTGCTTGCATTTTTCTAGCATGAAATGAGATGAACAAATTTTCCCTCTTGAAAATGATCCTCTCTTCTTCTTCTCTCAAGTATGAAGAAAAACTTATCATCTTAGAAAATGGTGGAGGAAAGAATATGAAGCATGAAGGGAGGTGATGGTAGGAGAACAAGTGGTGACCACATCCAAAACATCATCATAACCATCTCACATCAAACTCTAATCACTTCTAATCAACAAAAAGGCAAGTGATAATGATGGATAAGAATGGTATCAAAAGATGCTTTCATAATAAATATATTTGCAAGAAAAAACTCCACAATGTGTTATTTGCAAACTTGCAAATAACACACTCCATCGGAAAAGTCCGGCCGGGAAAGAACAAAGGAAAACCTGCCGGAAAGGAATGCAAACTGGCAACTCCAGAAAACTGGTCCCATAATAAATTATAGGAAAACCCCGATACTGTGCATACACACCCGCATCTGTATTCCGTCCGGATACAAATGCAAAGAGACAAAATCTACACTGTACTATACTAGGATCCGGCTTAAACCAAAGCCGGCTAGTAATATCCGTCCGATCCTGATCCGTGCAATACCGCACGTATCTGATCGGACCCTGCCATATCTCCATACGGCCTCTACAGCGTTTCGCCCGAAAGCTTGAGTAACTGAATGTGTGGTGGACTCTAAAGACTCGTCAATACTATGGTTGTGGATTTAACCACTACCACGTCAGAGGTATAAGCCAATACGTGACGGGCCACCAGCTATTGACCAAAAGGGACGTCGATGAGCGAACTCATCCTGACCCCCTACTGAGCCTGTCAGTGACAATATCCGTACAGTCCGGTCCGTTCGTCTATGAGCATCGCATGTCGGGCCTAGGGGGTTGGTAAAAGTCAGACCCCCAAAAGCGGTACAAGTCGTGTCGGAGTGTAGCCCAGAACACCCTGAGATACTACTGGAATACCTACCAGTAAATCTCCTGCCTTGGCCAAGGACTTCGTGTAATGGCTCTCCTAGACACAGCGCGACCTCACCCCCAATACCGGGAGAGACGAACCCCCGAAGATCCGCTCACTGCCTCCATGTGGCTCGGGACTGTACCCAACTAAAACCTGTTTGCACGACTCCTTTGAGCCGTGGTAGGGTAGTAATCAAAGCACAGTGGGAACTCACACGAGACAAATGACGATCCCCAGGTCGATGAACTAACCTGTACACATGTCACCTGGGAACTGCTATCTGACGTCAGGTATAAGACCAACTAGCATGTTCCCGGCGAGTCCTGTCCGGTGTACTCATAACCCAATGAGCACCTGTATACATCTTAGGTGAACCAACTGACAACAGTGGCTTGTGAGACCGGCCACCGCCCCTCGTCGGGGTCTCGACTGTATACACTAGTCTACTGTGGAGAATCGATGCCCTGTCTCGAAACTCCCACGACTAGGGACCATTTAAGGATGTGCTTGTAGACTCCAGCTCTCACTTATATGATCGCCCTCATACTGCTGGCAGTCAAGCAAGAATCCTAAGGGCTCTATCAACGTGCAATAGCGACCTGTCAGGTCACCTAAAGCAGTACACGATGATAAAGGTAAACCAGATAGCATACTATCATCTCGAGTAAGACTGTCGTCCCGGGATAGGTCCTCCCTCAATCATTGCAATCACGTGCCTGTGACCCAATAATTGAATCTGAGGGCACTATCTCCAACAGTTACCGCGCTTGGAATCTTCCATACTGAATCTCTTAAGTATAGTGTCGATGTACCTGGACTGTGAATGTCCTAATATCCTCTTGGATCTATCACGATGGATCCGGATCCCCAGGATGTACGAAGCATCACCCAGGTCTTTCATGGAGAACCTTTGTGACAAGAACCCCTTGACAGATTGTAGCATAGGAATGTCATTTCTTATTAAGAGAATGTCATCCACGTATAAAACGAGGAATACTACAGTTCTCGCTACAAATCTACTATAGATGCATGGTTCATCTGGATTTTTGATAAAGCCAAATTCCTTGACCGTCTCATCAAAACAGATGTTCCAACTCCGCGATGCCTGCTTTAGTCCATAGATGGACTTAAGCAACTTGCACACCTTTCCGCTGCTCCCACTCTGAATGAAACCCTCTGGCTGATCCATATAGACACACTCCTCTAAATTTCCATTTAGAAAAGCGGTTTTTACGTCCATCTGCCAAATCTCATAATCGTGGAAGGCAGCAATGGCAAGAAGGATCCGAATGGATTTCAGCATAGCCACTGGAGAAAAGGTTTCATCATAGTCCAAGCCAGGTCTTTGACGGAAACCCTTTGCTACAAGTCTAGCTTTATAGGTCTCAACCTGTCCATCTACACCAATCTTCCTTTTGAAGATCCACTTGCATCCTATGGGTTTTACCCCGTCTGGAGCAATGTCCAACGTCCATACTTTATTGGTGTACATGGACTCCATTTCGGTCCGCATTGCATCCAGCCATTTTACTGAGTCAACGCTCTGAACGGCCTGCTGGAAGCTAGTAGGCTCATCATAATCTATGATGCAATCCTCTCTATCCCCGTCTATGAGAAAACCGTAGTATCTCTCGGGCGGATGAGACTGCCTACTACTCCTGCGGAGCGGCGTAGGAATGTCCTGTTCTTTCGAACCCTCTGGTTCCACTAAGCTTTCAGTAATAGTCTGAGGTTCTGGAATTTCTTCCAGTTCTATTGCGCTCCCACTTACTTCTTTTTCTAAGAACTGATGTTCCAGAAAATGGGCATTACGAGAAACAAGGACTTTTTGTTCCTCTGCGTAATAGAAAAGATACCCCCTGGAGTTCTTTGGGTATCCCACAAACTTGCACAGTACTGAGCGTGCCTCGAGCTTGTCCGTATGCTGCTTTTTGACATAAGCTGGACATCCCCAAATCTTCAGGTACTGAAGATAGGGTTTCTTCCCACTCCATAACTCATATGGTGTCGTAGGCACAGTCTTAGTAGGAACTCGGTTCAAAAGGTATGCAGCTGTTTCTAGCGCATACCCCCAGAATGATCGCGGTAACTCAGCGTTACTCATCATGGACCGTACCATATCCAATAGGGTCAGGTTCCGTCTCTCCGATACACCGTTTTGTTGCAGAGTGTATGGAGGAGTAAGCTGAGAGAGAATCCCATTCTCTTTTAAATAATTCAGGAACTCGGCACTTAAGTATTCTCCACCTCGATCCGATCTTAGAATCTTGATACTTTTGCCGGTCTGTTTTTCTACTTCATTCTTATATTCCTGGAATTTTTCAAAGGCTTCGGACTTATGTTTCATTAAGAAGACATAACCGTACCTTGAAAAGTCATCCGTAAAAGTAATGAAGTAAGAATAACCGCTTCGCGCATGTGTAGACATTGGACTGCACACGTCGCTGTGTACGAGTCCCAAGAGCTCGCTTGCTCTTACTCCGTGTCCAGTGAACGGAGTCTTTGTCATCTTTCCTTTGAGACAGGATTGACAAGTGGCATACGATTGATATTCGAACGGATCTAAATACCCTTCTGTATGTAACTTAGTCAACCTTCTCTCATTGATGTGACCCAGTCTACAATGCCATAAGAAAGTCTGATTGATTTCCGGAGACTTTCTTTTGTGTGTATTCTAGACATTGAAAATCTGTGGTTGGTTCAATATGTATATGCCATTGCTCAATGTACCTGACCCAATCAGAACTTGATTAAGGTGAATGTTTACAACATTACTTACAAACGCAAATTCATAACCTTCTTTAGAAACCAAAGATACAGAAATGATATTACAAGTTGCGTTGGGTACAAAAAAGCAATTACGCAAAACCAAAACATGCCCATCTGACATTCCCAGGTGATAGTCCCCCATGGCTTTAGCATCCATGCTAGCTCCGTTCGCAACTCTGAGGGTCATGTCACCTGCCTTCAAAACCCTACGGTTTCTCAACGCCTGCAAAGAATTACAGATATGAGATCCTGATCCGGTATCCAATACCCAGGAAGTAGAGTTTATAGAAAGACAGTTTTCAATAACATACACACCTGAAGCTGAAGCCGCAACCTGCTTCAGTTCCTGTGTCATGGCCTTCCAAGCCCTGCAATCTTTCTTCCAGTGTCCACTCTTATGACAATAGAAGCATTCTTCCTTTCCAACAAGCTTCCCCACAATCTTTGTTGCCTTTTCCTTTCCCTTCGTACCCACTTTACTAACACCGCCTCTTGGTTTGGCGGGGGCTTTCTTCCTCTTTCCCTTGGCTTTCGCCTTGGACCTAGAGGAAGAAGATCCTCCTATAAACAAAGCGGGTGTTTCCCTACCTTTCTGTAGGGTGCCCTCTGCGCTCCTCAGCATGTTGAGGAGTTCTGAAAGTTCAACTTCCTTTTCTTGCAAGTTGAAATTCAGTATGAACTGGGCGTAAGTGGAAGGAAGGGACTGGAGAACTAAATCCGTATAGAGTTCACTTTCCAACGTGGTCCCAAGTTTCGCGAGCTCCTTAATGTAGCCAATCATCTTAAGCACGTGGTCCGCTACCGATGATCCGACGGCCAACTTTGCCGAAAATAACTTCTTCGACACTTCGTATCTTGCGATACGAGACTGCTCTCCATACAGTTCTTTTGTATGAAGAAATATGGATTCCAAGTCCATATTCTCGTGCCTCCTCTGGTGATCGTTGTCCATAGAGGCAAGCACGAGGCACTTGGCCTTCGCGCAATCAATCTCCCAAGTCTTACGGATTTCCTTATCAGCGACGCTGGAGGTGGGACCTGGGACGGGGGGAGCTTTGGTGGTAAGAAGATACCCCAGCTTGTCGTAAGTGATTGCCATTTTGACATTCCTGAGCCAATCTTTGTAGTTTGGCCCTGTCAGTATGTTTTTATCTAGAAGTAACTTAAGTCCAGTCATTTCGATTTGGTTGCTGCAGGGGGGAGAGAAGAAACACTTTAGCACGATGCTCTTGCAAGTTTAGAATGGTTTTTAATTTGTCTAAACAGGATGGCTCCCACTGTCTCTCGAATCCCTCCTCAAACCATAAAGGAAGAATTAGCCGGGATCAATCCCACCGCACAATACTTGCTTAACCGTTCAGCCAGGCCAGTGTCGGTACTTCGAGGGAGGTTTTCCAACGCTTTCGCGAAGTTCCTTAATTTAAGAACCTCTTTTCCCTGGGGGCGTAGCCCCGCTAACACCTTTCTAGGCACCTACTAGGTTTATAGCATTGATCGTTTAGTGAGAAATTTCCCGAGGAGTAGCATATACTCACAGTAGGATCGGGATCCAAATATCATCGCGTGACGAAACTGAAGGAATCCTACCAGAATCATCACACTCCAAATGGTATGCAAATCTAGCAAGTTTCAGTACTTGTGAAACTCCCGATGTGGATTTTTTTTTTGCCCCATGCTCTTATGACCTTGGCGTGAGGTAAAAATGTCATAAGTCACATGTCAAGTTCTTCCCATCATTATCCCGGTTAATTTGAACCCACCCGTACCTACCCTTGACGTAGGCCAAAATGGCAGTACGACTGTCTCAAACCAACGCATTCTATCTATGCAACAGATAAATATCCGGCAGCTACCAATCACTATGCCTTGGCGTGAGGTCAAAATACATAGCTTGAATACTACCGTATATTTAACTGAAATGATGGAGGGCTACGAATGGTTTTGGCGAAACCGTGAACGTAGTGAACTTGATATAATCGATGGAACGAGATAGCTTTTAGAAGGAGTGGCTCAAGCTCCGCATTTAAAAGTTAGTTTTGAAAAGAACCGAGTAGTTTTTCGAAAGTGTTCCAACGACTTTAACTTGGTTTATTATCTTGCATTAGTTCTTTTAATGCGTGATATGTAAGTGCACGGCGGCGCCCCGGCCGTCAATCCGACGGCCAAATGCGGAAGCGGTGAATTACTTAAATTTTTGCGGACTTAGCAAACCGGCACCACCGCGCACTATAACCGGATCGAACCATTAACTAGTCCTAGCTAACTACAAGAAAGGGAATAGAGATATACCGACGATCCAAGTCCTCCGGTCTTCTCGTCATGGTCCCGATCTCCTCCTCGTCGCCGGAAGTGCACCACATCGCCTACTTTGTTTACGGGCTCCCACCTGAATGCCGAGGCAACTCGGGCACGAAGCCGGCTACTCGACGTGCCCAAGATTTACTGTAGAATCTATAGTAGAGCTTGTGTCTCACTTTTGGGGTTGTGGAATTGCCTTTTGGTGGAGGTATGAAACATGAACTTTTGTGGAGGGATTAGTAGGAGTTTTGCAACATGATATCAACCAAAAACCCCACTCTCTAATTTCGGACAGCCCCTCTATGGCTTTGGCCGGCCATACAATGGAAGAGCGAGAATGTGAGGGTGAGAGAGTGTATATGAGAGTGTGGCCATCCAATAATACAATGGAGAGAGAGAGAAGGCTATCATGCCATAAAGGAAATGATCACAACAATAAACCCACACTCAACCAACCTCACCCCTCATCATCATCAACCATCATGCCCACTAAAAGTCAAGCCATCATGAGAAGGAGAAGTCAATGATGGTGCGCATCATGAAAACCATCATGATGCTACAATAAGCAAAGACCCCCTCCACAAAAAGCCTATTTGCAACAATGCAAATAAACCCTCCTCCACCAAACATCGGCCAATGAACGATCAAAGGAAAATTGGCCGAAACGGAAAACAAACTGGCAACTCCAAAAACTGGTCCCGTAATAAATTACAGGAAAACCCCGATACTGTGCATACACACCCGCATTTGTATTCCGACCAAAATACAAAATGCAATGAGACAAAAACCACACTGTACTATACTAGGATCCGGCTTATGCCAAAGCCGGCTAGTAATATCCGTTCGATCCTGATCCGTGCAATACCGCACGTATCTGATCGAACCCTGCCATATAATCATACGGCCTATAGTACAAACCGTCCGATCTCCTGATCCGTGCAATACCGCACGTATCTGATCGGACCCTGCCATATCTCTATACGGCGTCTACAGCTTTTCGCCCGAAAGCTTGAGTAACTGAATGTGGGGGACTCTAAAGACTCATCAACACCTTGGTTGCGGATTTAACCACTAGCACGTTAGAGGTATAAGCCAATACATAACGGGCTACCAGGTATTGACTAAAAAGGACGTCCGTGAGCGAACTCAGCCTGACACCCTACTGAGCCTGTCAGTGACAATATCCGTACAGTCCGGTCCGTTCGTCTATGAGCATCGCATGGCGGGCCTAGGGGGTTGGTAAAAGTCAGACCCCCAAAAGCGGTACAAGTCGTGTCGGAGTGTAGCCCAGAACACATGAGATACTACTGGAATACCTACCAGTAAATCTCCTGCCTTGGCCAAGGTCTTTTCATGTTCTGGCTCTCCTAGACACAGCACGACCTCACCCCCAATACCGGGAGAGACGAACCCCTGAAGATACGCTCACTGCCTCCATGTGGCTCGGGACTGTACCCAACTAAAACCTGTTTGCACGTCTCCTTTGAGCGTGGTAGGGTAGTAATCAAAGTACAGTGGGAACTCACACGAGACAAATGACGATCCCCAGGTCGATGAACTAACCTGTACACATGTCACCAGGGAACTGCCATCTGACGTCTGGTATATGACCAACTAGCATGTTCCCGGCGAGTCCTGTCCGGTGTACTCATAACCCAATGAGCACCTGTATACATCTTAGGTGAACCAACTGACACCAGTGGCTTGTGAGACCGGCCACCGCCCCTCGTCAGGGTCTCGACTGTATACACTAGTCTACTCTGGAGAATCGATGCCCTGTCTCGAAACTCACACGACTAGGGACCTTTTAAGGATTTGCTTATAGACTACCAGCTCCCACTTATATGATCGCCCTCATACTGCTGGTGGTCAAGCAAGAATCCTAGGGGCTCTATCAACGTGCAATAGCAACTTGTCAGGTCACCTAAAGCAGTACACGATGATAAAGGTAAACCAGATAGCATACTATCATCTCGAGTAAGACTGTCCTTCCGGGATAGGTCCTCCATCAATCATTGCAGTCACGTACCTGTGACCTAATAATTGACTCTGAGGGCACTATCTCCCACAATCTCCCACTTGCACTCAGGGCTAATTATTGCGATGTCGCATACTCACAGCCCGTGTGATACCGAACACCCAACTCCTCTACTAGTCAGTCTCACAAAGCCTGTTTGGGAAACTATTGCGTTCGAGGAATAGCCTCAGTGAGTGGATCCGCTCAGATGTATCTTTCTATGTCTCTCTAAATCTCAAGTTCGCGGAGAAAGCCATCTCCCGAAATGAGCAAAATCAGTCTTAGAGTATGTCTGGATGTCTGATGGGACCTAGCTCATAAATGAACTCCAAATCCAAACTTCTTAGACTGTATTGACAACTGAACTTAATCTGTGTCCTGCGCCATGCCTCCCTCATTATTGCCTTGGATCACCTGTCCAAAATACTGCCCCTCGTCAGAAGGAAAAACTATAACTCTGACAACCTCCTTGTCGTCCAGGTCACCTTGGAAGCCTGGAATGATAACTGTCTCCTGAATAAGGCTGTCGTTATCATATCCCTAGAACATTTACTTATGTTCTAAAACTGCTTCTGACTGTTTCTCCAGGATTGGATTAATATCAACTTATTGCACCAACCGCAAGAACAACATCTGGTGTGGTACTTGACATCTCATGATTGACTCAATTGCCTACGCAAGTGATCTGCCAATCATGCACATCCCTCTCTACTTTAGTCTGTAAGACACCTTTAGAGAGGGTGACTCCATCACCTTGCAGGTATACTACCGTGCCAGGAGTCTTCCATTCTAAATACTCTTAGAATGCTGTCAAAGTACCCTGATTGGGAAACCACCCAAATCTAGATCTAAAACCATAGATCTAGTAACCAGAATGTCTGATATAATGTCCAAGTCCTGTGTGGAGAAACCACTGTGTGACAACCAAAGTTTAACCGATCGTAGTATAGGATTTTCCTTTCCTACTCTGTGTATGTCATCCAAATACCATGACATCACAACCTACTACCTTCTCAACAGATCCATCCCCTATTCTGATGAAGTCAAACCTATGACTGTCACGTCAGAAATGGATAATCTTTCTCCGCTATATCTGCTTTAGTCCATAAATAGACATAAGCTATCTGTCCGCCAATGCTTCCGCTGCTCCCACTGACTACGACAACCCTCTGGCAGAGTCATATAGACGTACACTTCTAAAGTTAGTTTAGAACGACGCTATACTCAGCCTCCTGCCGGGTCTCACAGTCTGGAACAACAGCAATGGCAAGTCTGGGTAAACAAGAACCTCCCTGCCACCGTCCTTGAGGCTACCGGAGTACCTCTCGGGTGCCTGAGGTTACCCACCGTATCTGCGGAGTGGCCAATGGAATGTCAAACGAGATTGAATCTTTAGGTTCCTTATCAAATCTTCAGTAATCGTTTGCGGTTCTGGAATCACTTCCAGTTCTACCATACTCCCACTACTGTTTTCTGAAATAATCCATTTTTATTAAAACTGTGGCGAGTCAAGAACAATATCACTATTGATCTTTCTTATGGTAGAAAGTCAACCCTCGTCATAGCCTGGGTCAACCCACAAACAGCCATTACAGAAACGTGCCTATGAGTTATCCAGAGTCTGGTTTTAAGCATAAGCCGGACAACTCCCCGTACCTTAACATCGTTAAGATACGAACTGTTCTATATCCCATATAGGAACAGAGGCACTGATTTAATTAAACCAGATCCAAAACATGCAGCTGTCTCCAGTGCATGTTAACTAAATGGAAGGAGGCCGATCAGCGTTACTCAACTCAGGAATGCTTCCAATTATGAGTAACCTGAAAGAGAAGCAAGATCTCTTTATCATTACTAGCAACTGAATACCATTGACAAGTATCTATATCTTCGATCTCTTTGAAGAATCCCGATACTTGCTATACCTGGTTCTCTACTCTATTCAAATACCTATAACTTCTCAAAATTCAGATCCTGTGTTTCCACGAAACACCTGTCTAAAAACGAGAGAAGTCATAAGTAAACCGAATATAGTACGAGGACCAACCCCTCTGTCCTGATGGACCCTGGACAACATACAATACTCTGTATAAGTCCCTTGAGTCTGATAACTCATTCACTGTGTGTCGTAGGTTGAAAACTGTACTTATGGTTAAGAAGAATTATACCGCTGTTTAATGCTCCTTACCTAACCATCCACTGATATAGGTAAATGTCATCGACATAATATCAAAAGGTATATCTCACTCTATGAAAATAGACGTACAGATATATCAATTTGAAATTGGTGCATAACAGCGGATATTCAAAACCAAATATTTGCCGACCGGCAAACAACCCAGGTGACTTCCTCAAATATCACCGATTACAACGAATCCCGATATAATGAGGATGATCACCTAATTCCCAATAACTTACTCCCACTCATCATCTGTAAAACCATACAGATGTGAGAATCAAACCTGGTAAATACATACCCTGGAGCAAGTGTCTAACTGGGAAATCAGTTTTCCTTTAACCGTACACAGTGAAGCTGAAACATTGAAATGTTCCGATGGGGTATCCTGGTATTCTTAGTAATGCCTCTTCCAGATTCACGACTGTAACCGTATAATTCTTTGCCACCTCTCCAAATCCCTTCATATGTCTTTAGTCTTTACCTTCTGCACACCCCTTTAGGCCAAATGGTTTTCTTCCTTCCCTACCGTTCGGCATCAGCCTATGGTTTGGAAGAAGACTATCCAATAAGCATAATGGGTGTACTGTCCCAATCCTAGGAACACTCGCAATGAGAGAGGGTGAAGATAAAAGACAACCGAATAAACCTTATTCCTATTTTTCCTGGACCAGAATCCATCCCCGAACTGGAACAAGTTCCTTTCGAGTTCGTATATAACCATACGATGGAGTATCCAATAAACTGTGGATATTCGTAGTGATACGGAGTGTCCTGGAGAAATACAAAGGTGATTTTAGGATTGGCGAAGGAATACTTGGTTTGGTCGTGAATATCTGTTGCAATTTACTTTTCCCTCTTACTAATCCCTTGCTTTGTCTGAACTTAATACCTTCTGTACACCATCGTTAGGCTAATTGGTTTTCTTCATTCCCTACCGGTCGCCACCAGCCTAAGGTTTGGAAGAAGACTATCCAATATGCGTAGTAGGTGAACTATCTCCTAAATCAAGGAGTACTCGCAACCTGAGAGAAGGTAAAAGGAAAAGACAACTGAATAATCCTATCCGTTTTTTCCAGAACCTGAAACCATCCTCGAATAAATTTTTTCGAGTTCGTATCTAACCATACGATGGTTTTGTCCAATGGAAGTGGACGTTCGTAGTAATACGGGGTGTCCTGGAAAAAGGGTAAAAGTAGGAGTGGCAATGAGGTTTGCAACTCTGACAATCCAAAAGCCAGTGTTAAAGAAGGTTCGGTCAACTTGGTCACTGAGTCATAGTCTTAGGGTCGGGTCAATGGTCGCTGCCAAAGAGAGAGAGAAAAGAAACACTCAGCGTGCACTCTAACCTAGATCAGAATGGTTACCAATTTATCTAATCTGGACACCTCCCACTGTCATCTCAAATTCTCCTCCAAACCTAAAAGAAGAATTAGTCGGGGTGACCCGAGGAGTAAACTAACTCATCAGTGGGAATCGGGATCCAACTATCATCGCATGATAACGTGAAGGAATCCGCTCACGGTATCACACCCCAGAAGGTATGCGCATATCTGGCAAGTTTCAGTTCTTTTGAAACTCCCGATGTGATTTTTACCCCATGCTCTTATGACCTTGACTTTGGCCAACATATCATAAGTCACATGTCAAGTTCAACCCGTCATTCTCCAGGTTAATTTGAATCCACCCGTACCTACCCTTGACTTTGGCCAAAATGGCAGTACGACTGTCCCAAACCAACGCATCTATCTATGCTGCATATGAATATCCAATAGCTACCAATCACTGTGCCTTGACTTTGGCCAACATACACAGCTTGAATACTATTGACTACCCATATGAAACGACGGAGGGCTACGAATGGTTTCTGGAGAAAACCTTTAAAGTAATGAACTTGATATCGTTGAAGGAACGGATAGCTTTTAAAAATATAGTGACGAAAACCTTTGCTAAAGAGGTCACTCCCGGTGAAGGGATCTCGGCTCTTTCCCCGTAGGATGGGGTGCAGGATATTCCAACTGAATACCACGATGCAAAGCAAAGTAATCGGCTATAGTGAAGTTAATGCCCTGACGCAAACTTCTGTCCAAGGGGTCACTCCCGGTGAAGGGATCTCGGCCCTTGCCTCGTCGACTGAGGTGCTGGATATTCATAACCGAATATCACTATGCAAAACAAAAGTGAACATCCTTGCAATAACAGCTTTTTAGAAAAGTGTTCCAACAACATCAGATTAGGTTTGTTTTTAACTTGCATTGATCCGAATCAATGCAGTCCCATCATTGATCACACCACAAAGAACGAAAATATACTGATGTACGTATATGCCATCCGCATTCGCCACTGGGTCCCGTCATTACCCGTTAGGTTAGCTTACTAACGATAGAGCGGGGACTGGACTAGCGCGGATGCAAAACATATACAACATCTACTAATATATATACCAATATATTATATTTTGCTCGAGGCGTGAATAAAAGCAACATCACAGAAATGTACAGCATCACAGAACAATACAGATATCTGGGAACCCCGGGTTTCACAGAGCCGCTACTGAAACCTGACGTTCCCCTGGTCGTGTGGATAGCCTGTGCAATGTAATCCTAGACCCCTACGGGCGCGGCAAGTCACCTGCCAAAACCGGAAGCGAGGCAGCCCCCTTCAGCGCCGTGAATGGACCACCCAGCACTTCACGGAATCCGGTAACTTGGGCACCCCTCCTAGGTCAATCCTGTACCCCCTACGAGTGCGGCGAATAGCCTGCCAGTTCTAGAGTGAAGCCCCCTCCATCTCAATGCCATGAGATGCGGGCCCGTTGCCCTCTAGAACCCGGCTACCCGTGCACCCCTCCGCGGGGTAATCCTAGTACAGAAAGTAAAATATACATACAACGGGTACATCGACCGCAACCAGGTCGTGCCCCAAAATAATAATACAAACGGGCAGTGACGGCAGTCCACATGTCGGACGCTCGCCCCACAATATCAAATGTACATAATACAACAACACACTGTACTAGCATTGCATCCAGGCTATCCCCACGACCGATCCGCAACATCACAGCAAATACATAGAACATCAACGTGAATGTCACGTTCGCAAATCCGTCTAACCGGGCTATAGCAGTTAGACCAGATTTACCGATCGAGTGACATTCACGGTCGCAGATATAATGTAAATACTGTGAAAAATGTGTTTAAAATATCCGACCGATCGAATATTAACAAGTGGGCCCCAAAACAAAACTGTAGCAGTTACAGAAAATATGGGCCCAATTTTAATGTTCAAAAACCCCCAAAATAACCCCAGAGGCCTACTGAAAAAATCCGGCCCACTAACTCCTCTACTCTGCGGCGGAACCGCGGCCACAAGTAGGTTTTGGCCGCGGTTCAGCGCTCCAACCAGAGGATCATGGTGTCTGATTTTTCCAGAAGTCTTAAGTCTTCCTGTACAGTGCTTTTATACAACCTGAAAAATTTTTGGGGACCAAAAAATTTCAACAGAAAACTGATGTGGGCAAATACGGGTTTTTGAACATTTCGATCGATCGGAACAGAAAAACACATTACACAAAGCTAGACTAAGTTAATGGGGAGGCTCTGATACCACTGTAAGTGCACGGCGGCGCCCCGGCCGTCAATCCGACGGCCAAATGCGGAAGCGGTGAATAACTTAAATTTTTGCGGACTTAGCAAACCGGCACCACCGCGCACTATAACCGGATCGAACCATTAACTTGTCCTAGCTAACTACAAGAAAAGGAATAGAGATATACCGACGATCCAAGTCCTCCGGTCTTCTCGTCGCCGCGGTCCCGATCTCCTCCTCGTCGCCGGAAGTGCACCACATCGCCTACTTTGTTTACGGGCTCCCACCTCAATGCCGAGGCAACTCGGGCACGAAGCCGGCTACTCGACGTGCCCAAGATTTACTGTAGAATCTATAGTAGAGCTTGTGTCTCACTTTTGGGGTTGTGGAATTGCCTTTTGGTGGAGGTATGAAACATGAACTTTTGTGGAGGGATTAGTAGGAGTTTTGCAACATGATATCAACCAAAAACCCCACTCTCTAATTTTGGACAGCCCCTCTATGGCTTTGGCCGGCCATACAATGGGAAGAGCGAGAATGTGAGGGTGAGAGAGTGTATATGAGAGTGTGGCCATCCAATAATACAATGGAGAGAGAGAGAAGGCTATCATGCCAAAAAGGAAATGATCACAACAATAAACCCACACTCAACCAACCTCACCCCTCATCATCATCAACCATCATGCCCACTAAAAGTCAAGCCATCATGAGAAGGAGAAGTCAATGATGGTGCGCATCATGAAAACCATCATGATGCTACAATAAGAAAAGACCCCCTCCACAAAAAGCCTATTTGCAACAATGCAAATAAACCCTCCTCCACCAAACATCGGCCAATGAACGATCAAAGGAAAATTGGCCGAAACGGAAAACAAACTGGCAACTCCAAAAACTGGTCCCGTAATAAATTACAGGAAAACCCCGATACTGTGCATACAAACCCGCATTTGTATTCCGACCGAAATACAAAATGCAATGAGACAAAAACCACACTGTACTATACTAGGATCCGGCTTATGCCAAAGCTGGCTAGTAATATCCGTTCGATCCTGATCCGTGCAATACCGCACGTATCTGATCGAACCCTGCCATATAATCATACGGCCTATAGTACAAACCGTCCGATCTCCTGATCCGTGCAATACCGCACGTATCTGATCGGACCCTGCCATATCTCCATACGGCGTCTACAGCTTTTCGCCCGAAAGCTTGAGTAACTGAATGTGGGGGACTCTAAAGACTCATCAACACCTTGGTTGCGAATTTAACCACTAGCACGTTAGAGGTATAAGCCAATACATAACGGGCTACCAGGTATTGACTAAAAGGGACGTCCGTGAGCGAACTCAGCCTGACACCCTACTGAGCCTGTCAGTGACAATATCCGTACAGTCCGGTCCGTTCGTCTATGAGCATCGCATGGCGGGCCTAGGGGGTTGGTAAAAGTCAGACCCCCAAAAGCGGTACAAGTCGTGTCGGAGTGTAGCCCAGAACACCTGAGATACTACTGGAATACCTACCAGTAAATCTCCTGCCTTGGCCAAGGTCTTTTCATGTTCTGGCTCTCCTAGACACAGCACGACCTCACCCCCAATACCGGGAGAGACGAACCCCTGAAAATACGCTCACTGCCTCCATGTGGCTCGGGACTGTACCCAACTAAAACCTGTTTGCACGTCTCCTTTGAGCGTGGTAGGGTAGTAATCAAAGTACAGTGGGAACTCACACGAGACAAATGACGATCCCCAGGTCGATGAACTAACCTGTACACATGTCACCAGGGAACTGCCATCTGACGTCTGGTATATGACCAACTAGCATGTTCCCGGCGAGTCCTGTCCGGTGTACTCATAACCCAATGAGCACCTGTATACATCTTAGGTGAACCAACTGACACCAGTGGCTTGTGAGACCGGCCACCGCCCCTCGTCGGGGTCTCGACTGTATACACTAGTCTACTCTGGAGAATCGATGCCCTGTCTCGAAACTCACACGACTAGGGACCTTTTAAGGATTTGCTTATAGACTACCAGCTCCCACTTATATGATCGCCCTCATACTGCTGGTGGTCAAGCAAGAATCCTAGGGGCTCTATCAACGTGCAATAGCAACTTGTCAGGTCACCTAAAGCAGTACACGATGATAAAGGTAAACCAGATAGCATACTATCATCTCGAGTAAGACTGTCCTTCCGGGATAGGTCCTCCATCAATCATTGCAGTCACGTACCTGTGACCTAATAATTGACTCTGAGGGCACTATCTCCAACATGATATTCTTGCATTAGTTCTTTTAATGCGTCCCATCATTTAATCCTACCATTGCAGAAAACAACCAAAATATGACGTACGCTTATGCCATTCGCATTCGCCACGGGGTCCCGTCATCACCCGTTAGGTTACTTAACTAACGACAGAGCGGGGGCTGGGCTAGCGCGGCTGTAAAACATATGCAACGCTTAAATATAAAGCAATGATAGACATTACAGATCACAGATGAATATATTGGATATACTAGGAATCCGCAATCCGTTCGAGCCTGCAACGAAAAGCAGATTACACGGTCGCGGTGAATAGCCAAAACCCCACCCAAGACCCCTACGGGTGCGGCAAACTACCCGCCAAGTACCCGGTAGTTTGTGCACCCCTCCATGGGTCTATCCTAGGAACAAAAACAGTAAAAAGAATTATACAATGACGGCTACAACCCCGACCCGGTTGTGCGGCCATACAAATAATATTATTACATCAATTTACATTTACAAATGAATGAAAGAAAAACAAAAGCTCATCTCACAACCACCCCGGCTATTCACCCGCGACAGTCCAACACATTCATATACACAATCCAATATCAAACACAGATCACAGAGATGTATAACCCCGACTAATCGACTTATAGAGATTAGCCGACGTTCAATACATACAAACATCGCAGATATAACCAATATAGCCAAAGTGTAGCGAAGTTCGAAAAAAATACGGATTTATAGGACCCCAAAAGTAAATTTCTTTTCTGGAAAATCTGGGCACATATAACATATTTGAAAAATCCCAAAACCCTACCAGAAGAACACTGCACAAAACACGATCACATGAAGAGCCTAAACGGCGGCGGATCTGCGGCTTAGAGAATAGCTGAGGCTGCGGATCCGCGGCTGTTTGAAGGATTCATGGGATCGTTTTTCTTGGGTGTTCTCACAAAACCCTGAGCCGATTTTAGGAGTAAAAAGTTTTTCTTTTAGAGCACAAAAAATTTCAACAGAAACTTAGGGTTTTAGAATTTCCGGTTTTGTGATTTTTCGGTTTCGAACTTCCATCCACTTCGCAACCAAGCTAGTTTAAGTTTAGTTAGGCTCTGATACCACTGTAAGTCCACGTTGCGACCCCCGGTTCTTACGGGGAGGCGGAAACGGTATAAAAATCAAATTTTTAGCGCACGGGGCAACATGGACTAACAAAATCGGGATCTTTTCCTAAACTAAAACTAGCAAACAAGCTAAAAAGAGTTAGCTACTCGGAAAGATGGTTATACCTAAACTTGAACTCCTTCTTCTTCAAACTTTGTAGAGGTTGATGGTTCTTTCCTCGTCGCCTTCTTCCGTCAAAGATGGATCCACCTGAGGGTTCAACCTTCGGGCTCTTTCTCGAACTTTGAGAGAACTAGAATCTTCGGCTTGCTAAACCTTTGATCCTAGAGTGAGTAGAGAGTGTCTAAGGGGTGTTTTCTTTTCAAGGAGAGGGATTCTCAACACATGAGAAGGATTCTCCTTGAGCTTGAGGAAGAAGAAGATGAAGTGAGGAGAGAGAATGGTTATGATAGAATGAGCTCTCTTTTTCCTTTTGCAACCATATCAAAAAGAAAAAGAATTATCTAAATAATAATAATAATTCAAATGAAAATAGTTGATGGTTGTTTTGGAATGACCACTATCATACTTCATTAAATGAAATGTAAGCTAGAATCAAGGAGCATCCTTGCAAAGTAATGATGATGGTCCAACATTCAACCATGGTCAACAAGTCAACCATGGTCAACAAGTCAACAAAACCAACCATAACATAATTTCATTTAATTACTATTATTAATTGATAATCCATAAATCCATTAGGGTTTGGAAAAAGACGACTGTCAACTGTGCATACGCACCCGTTCCGAAACTCTAATGAAAAACCTCTTCCTCTGCCTCAAACAACTGTGCATACACACCTGCATTCTCGTTCCGAGGAACAAGAATACTGAGAGATAAAAGCAACCCCAAAACATATACCAGTATCTGGCTCAAACCAGAGCCTGCTAGTATAATCCGTCCGGACTCCAAACATGCACAAGTGCGCGGATGAGAACGAACCCTGCCGCAAAACCATGCGACCTCTACTCTGTTTTTCCCAGAGGCGAATACCCTCTGTGTGGGACTCTAAAAACTCGACACTACGCTGGCAGTGGGTTTAACCACAGACCGCAAGCGGCACTAGCTGTGCGTAACGGTCCCCAGGTAGATGCCGACAAGAAGGCTGACGAGGTGAACCCCATCTGAACTCCTACTGAGTCTGAATGTGACATTCTCCGTACAGTCCGGTCTGTTCGTCTGATACATCGCATGTCGGGCCTAGGGGGCGGTAAAACGTCAGTCCCCCAATAGCGGTACAAGTCGTGTCGGAGTGAAGCCCAAAACACCCTGAGATAACACTGGAAGCCTACCAGTATATCTCGCTTGGCCTGGCCAGGGACTACTCGTGTAATGGCTCTCCTAGACACAGCGCGATGTCAACCCCCAATACCGGGAGAGACGAATCCTGTCTAACCGGCACTGCCTCCAAGTGCTTCGGGACTGCACCCAACTACCACCTGTTTGCACGACTCCTTTGAGCCGTGGTAGGGTAGTAGTCAAAGTACAGTGGGAACACACTCGAGGCGAAGTGCCAGTGTCAAGTCAGCGGACTAAGCTGTACTCATTTCACCTGGGAACTGATAACTGACGATAGGTATAATACCAACCTGTCAGTTCCCGACGAGTCCTGTCCAGTGTACTCGTAACCCAACGAGCACCCGTATACTATCTCTAGTACGACGTACTGATGGCTGTGGGACAGACCATCTCCCATACTGGGATGAGAAGCGCATACGCTAGTCTACTTCGGAGTATCGATGCCTTGTCTCGATAGTCCTGCGACTAGGGACCTGTATAAGGATGTGCTTATAGATTACCCAGCCCCCACTAGTGTGACTGCCATCACAACGCTGGTAATCAAGCAAAGATCCTAAGGGCTCCACTAATGTGTATAGGTGATATCGCAAAATAAACACATGTACACATTGAAGTAGAAACAAACCAAGTAGCATACTACTATATTGAGCAAGATTGTTTATACAAGGTGAATATCCCAAGCTTCCATTAAGTAATATACAAACTAGTATGATACAGTAATGGCCTCTAGGGCATATACACTAACATGCATACCATTTGGAGTGTGATGATTTTGGTAGTATTCCTTCAAGGTTATCACACGATGATATTTGAATCCTGGTCCTATTGTGAGTATCCGCTACTCTTCGGGAGATTTTTTCACTAAACAATCAATGCTATAAACCAAGTAGGTGTCTAGAACGGTGTTAGCGGGGCTACACCTCCAGGAAAAAGAGGTTACGTAATTAAGGAATTTTGCGAAAGCGTTGGAAAACCTCCCTCGAAGTATCGACACTAGCCTGGCCAAAAAGTTAAGCAAGAATTGTAGGGTGAGATTAATCCTGGCAAATTCTTCTTTTATGGTTTGAAGAAGAATTCGAGGAATAGTGGGAGCTATTCTATTTAGATAAACTAATAACCAATCTAAACTTGCAAGAGCATCATGCTGAGTGTTTCTTCTCTCTATCCTAATTGCAGCGACCAAAATGACCGGGCTTAAGTTACTGCTAGATAAAAATAAATTGACTGGGTTAAACTATAAAGATTAGCTAAGGAATGCCTATATGGCCATTACCTATGACAAGCTGGGCTACCTACTTACTACCAAAGCCCCCACCGTCCCAGGTCCAGATTTTACCGTCGCGGATGTTGAAATCCGTAAGACATGGGAAGTAGACAGTGCGAGAGCCATGTGCCTCGTGTTGGCTTCAATAGATAATGAACACCAGCGGCGATATGAGAAGATGGACTTAGCTTCCATCTTCCTCAATACCAAGGATTTATATGGAGAGCAATCTCGTATCGCAAGATAGGAGATCTCGAAGAAATTGTTTCAGGCGAGGTTGGCTGTCGGGTCATTTGTAGGGGACCACGTCCTTAAGATGATTAGCTATATTGAAGAGCTCGCGGACCTTGTGACCACATTGGAGAACGAGTTATATACTGACTTGATTCTATAGTCCATCCCCTCTACCTACGTCCAGTTTATCTTGAATTTCAATATTCAAGGGAAGGAAGTTTCACTTCTAGAACTCCTCAACATGTTGAGGAGCGCTGAGGGCACCCTGCAGAAATTCAGGAAGACACCCACTCTGCTTTTTGAGGAATCTTCCTCTTCTAGATCCAAGACGAAAGCCAAAGGGCTGAAGAAGAAGACCTCCACCAAGCCGAAAGGTGGTGTCAGTAAGGTAGAGGGAAAGGGCAGGGCAAAAGTTTCGGGGATGACAGTAAGGAAGGAGGAATGTTTCTATTATCACAGGAAAGGCCATTGGAAGCAGGACTGCAGGGCTTGGAAAGATAGAAACCAGGATTCGAAACACGTTGTGGCTTCGGTTTCAGGTGTGTTTATGATTGAAAACTGTCTGTCAATTAACTTTACTTCCTAGGTACTAGATACCGGATCAGGATCTCATATCTGTAATTCATTACAGGCTCTGAGAAACCGTAGAGTTATCAAGACAGGTGATATGACTCTCAGGGTTGCTAACGGAATGAGCGTGGATGCTGTATCCATAGGGGAATATCACCTAGGATTGACAAGTGTCCAGATTTTGATTTTGCGTAACTGTTTTTGTGTACCTAGTTTAACATGTAATATTATCTCTGTATTTTTACTATCTAAAGAAGGTTATGATTTTACATTTGTAAGTGATGTCTTCCTCATCCACCTTAATCATGGTTTGATTGGGTCAGGTACACTAGATAACGGTATATACGTATTAAATCAAGCTCAGGTTTTCAACGTCCAGAACACACTTAAAAAAAGTATCTAGAATTAAATCAGGCTTTCTTATGGCATTGTAGACTGGGTCACATCAATGAAACACGGTTGACAAAGTTATATAAAGATGGATATTTGGATCCGTTTGAATATCAGTCTTATGCAACTTGTTAATCATGTCTCAAAGGAAAGATGACAAAGACTCCGTTCACTGGACATGGGGTAAGAGTAAGCGAGCTCTTGGGACTCATACACAGCGACGTGTGTGGTTCAACATCTACACATGCAAGAAGTGTTTATTCCTACTTCATCACTTTTACGGATGATTTTTCAAGGTATGGACATGTATTCTTGATGAAACATAAATCCGAGGCTTTTGAGAAATTCCGGGAATACAAGAATGAAGTGGAAAAACAAACTGGCAAAATTATCAAAACATTTAGATCTGATCGAGGTGGTGAATACTTAAGTGCCGAGTTCCTAGATTACTTAAAAGAGAATGGAATTCTCTCTCAGCTTACTCCTCCATACACACCTCAACACAACGGTGTATCGGAAAGGTAGAACCTAACCTTATTGGATATGGTACGTTCCATGATGAGTAACGCTGGGTTACCGTGATCTTTCTGAGGTTATGCACTAGAATCGCCTGCATATCTTTTGAACAAGTTTCCTACTAAGTCAGTTCCTACCACACCATATCAGATGTGGAGTGGGAAGAAACCCTATCTTAAGTATCTAAAGATATGGGGATGTCCAGCTTTTATAAAAAAGCAGCATACGGACAAGCTCGAGGCACGTTCAGTACTGTGTAAGTTTGTGGGATTCTTAAAGAACTCCTGAGGGTATCTTTTCTATTACGCGGAGGAATAAAAGGTCTTTGTTTCTCGGCATGCCCACTTTTTAGAAACTTAATTTCTTGAAAAAGAAATAAGTGAGAGTGCAATAGAACTGGAAGAAATTCCAGAACCACAAGCTATTACTGAAATCATGGTGGAACCAGAAGTTTCAAAAGAACTGAACATCCCTGCGCCACTCCGCAGGATTAGTAGGCAGTCTCATCTGCTTGAGAGATACTACGGTTTTCTCATAGATGTGGATAGAGAGGATTTCATCATCGAAGATGATGAGCCAACTAGTTTCCAGCAAGCCATTAGGAGCAGAGACTTGGTAAAATGGCTGGATGCAATGCGGACCGAAATGGAGTCCATGTACACCAACAAAGTATGGACTTTAGACATTGCTCCAGAAGGTGTAAAACCCGTAGGCTGCAAATGGATCTTCAGAAAGAAGATTGGTGTAGATGGACAGGTTGAAACCTATAAGGCTAGACTTGTTGCAAAAGTTTTTCATCAAAGACCTGGTTTGGACTATGATAAAACCTTTTCTCCAGTGGCTATGCTCAAATCCATTCGGATCCTTCTTTCCATTACTGCCTTCCACGATTATGAAATTCGGTAGATGGACGTAAAGAATGCTTTTCTGAATGGAAATTTGGAAGAGTGTGTTTATATGGATCAGCCGGAGGGTTTCATAGAGAGTGGGAGTAGCGGAAAGGTGTGCAAGTTGCTTAAATCCATTTATGGATTAAAGCAGACATCGTGGAGTTGGAACATCTGTTTTGATGAAACGATCAAGGAATTAAACTTTATCAAAAATCCAGATGAACTATACATTTATAGTAGAATTGTAGCGAGAACTGTGGTATTCCTCGTCTTGTATGTGGATAATATTCTCCTGATAGGAAATGACATTCCTATACTATAATCAGTCAAAGGATTCTTGTCACAAAGGTTCTCCATGAAGGACCTGGGTGATGCTTCCTACATTCTGGGGATCCAGATCTATCGTGATAGATCTAAAACGATATTGGGACTTTCACAGTCAAGGTACATCGACACCATACTGAAAATATTTAGTATGGCAGATTCAAAGCGCGGTAATCTACCGGCTTGTCACGGAATCACCCTCTCCAAAGAGATGTCTCCCAAGAATGATTTGGAAAGGGATCGCATGATTATTATACCCTACGCTTCTGCGGTAGGCTCTATAATATATGCGATATTGTGTACCAGACCAGATGTAGCTTACAAACTGAGCGTTGTAAGCAGGTATCCGTCAAACCCAGGGGAGAAGCACTAGACAGCAGTTAAGAATATTCTCAAGTACCTGAGAAAGACTAAGGAGATGTTCTTGGTGTACGGCAGTGAAGACCTCCAGATCGAGGCCTTCGCCGATTCCAGCATCCAGAGTGACAAGGATGACTCCAGGTCCATTTCGGGTTATGTCTTTATCCTTAATGGAGGGACGGTATGTTGGAAGAGCTCCAAGTAAGACACTGTTGCTGACTCGACGATAGAAGCGGAGTATATCGCTGCATGTAACGCCTCGAAAGAAGCAGTCTGGATAAAGAAGTTCATTACTGAACTTTAGGTGGTTCCGTCCATTATTGATCCAATACCTCTGTATTGTGATAACAACGGGGCTATAGTTTTAGCGAAGGAACCAAGGTCCCATCAGAAGTCCAGAAATATCTTGAAGCGGTACCATCTGATCAGGAAGATCATGGATCGCCGGGAGATCGAGGTGTGGAGACTAGAGACAAAGAAAAACAATGCAGATCTACTCACAAAGGCCATCCCTCAGACACAGTTTGAGAGGCTAATTGAGATGATAGGTTTGCGATATGCCAATACATGGCCCTAGTGTAAGTGGAAGATTGTTAGTGATATATGCCCTAAAGGCTATTATTGTATAGTACCGGATTGTATATTACATTTTGGAAGCTTGGGATAGTCACAGATATAATAACAGTCTTGCTCAAAATGGTAGTATGCTACTTGGTTTGATTCTACCTCAATATGTGTATATGTTTCTTTTAGCATATCGCTAATACATATTGGTAGAGCCTTTAGGATATTTGCTTGACTACCAGCGTTGTGATGGCAGTCACACTAGTGGGGGCTGGGTAGTCTATAAGCACATCCTTATAAAAGACCCTAGTCGTAGGATTATCGAGACGGGGCATCGATACTCTAGAGTAGACTAGTGTATACGCTTCTCATCCCAGCAGGGGAGATGGTTTATCCCATAGCCATTGACATTTCATACCGGAGATAGTATACAGGTGCTCATTGGGTTATGAGTTACACTGGATGAATTTGTTGGGAACTGCTGATTGGTATTATATCTATCGTCAGGTAGCAGTTCCCGGGTGGCATGAGTACAGGTTAGTCCGTTGACTTTATATCACTATTCGTCTCGAGTGTGTTCCCACTGTACGTAGATTACTACCCTACCACGGCTCAAAGAAGTCATGCAAACAGGTAGTAGTTGGGTGCAGTCCCAAAGCACTTGGAGGCAGTAGTGGTTAGATAGGATTCGTATCTCCCGGTATTGGGGGTTGATATCGCGCTGTGTTCGAAAAGCCATTACACAAAGTCCCTGGTCAGGGTAAGCGATATTTACTGGTAGGTACTCCAGTAGTTTCTTAGGGTGTATTGGGCTCTACCCTGGCACGACTTATTGCGCTATTAGGGATCTGACGGTTACCACCCGCCTAGGCCCGATATGCGAGTATCTTAAATAACAGACCGGACTATATGGAGATTGTCACAGATAGGCTCGGTAGGAGTTCGGATGGGTTTGCTCATCGGCCTTCTTATCGACATATACATGGATAGCCATTACGTGCAGCTAGTAACGCCGACGGACTTGTGGTTAAACCCACTGCTCATGTACTGTCGAGTCTTTAGAGCCCTACACAGAGGGTTTCTTTACTTCCGGCGAAACGATGTAGATTCCGTATGGTTTTACGGCAGGGTTCCGATCATATACGTGTACTGGCTACACGGTTGTTGTTCGGACAGATAATACTAGTGGGCTTTGGTTTAAGCCGGATTCTAGTATTACATTATTGGATTATTATTATCTCATTGTATTCGTATTTTTCGGAATAAGAATACGGGTATGTATATATGGTCAGGGCATTCTTGTAATTTCATAAGACATGCTTCTAGAAGGGGACACCTCATTATTTGGATTTATCTATTTTAAGAAATAGATTAATGAGGTGGAAAATGGAGATATTTGTGGCATGGTGAAGCATGGCTCATTTGCATTTGTTTGTTGGTTTGGACTCACTATTCAAGCATAGTTGATATTTTCAATTGGAAAATATTGCATGCTTGAGTGAGATGAGTGTAGGAGTCATGCTTCACTTGCCTTCTCATTTGCTCATTTGCATTTTCACTTTCTCTCTCCAATTTTTCTCTCCTTCTTCCTTAAGACCTAAAACCTTCTCATGTATTATGAATCATTAGGTCCTTTGAGATTAAATACTCCATTAGACACTTTACATCTTCTAAGCTACCTAGCTTAGCAAACTAGGTACCTTAGTTACCTCGATTTAGAAGTTGGAGCTTGAAGTATAGACTCTCGGGTAGATCATCTTCGACACGAGGAGGCCGACGATCAAGCACGATCTGGATCTTCGAGGAGCTCAAGAAGAGGAGGAGAAGAAGAAGAACCGAAGGACTTGTAAACAAGGAGGTATAAACCCTAACATAGTAGTTAGAACTTCCTAGTAGATATAGCTAGTTAAGGTTTCCGTAAAGATCCTGGAGTTAAATTCGATGTTGCAAAATAAGAAAAATCATTTTTTGTAAATTCCGCCTCCCCGCGAACCTACAGGGTGCGCGACATCGACTTATAGCTGGGTTGTCCATAAGCACATCCTTAAATGTCTCTAGTCATGGGAGTATCGATACTGGGCATCGATATTTAGGAGTAGACTAGTGTATACATTTCTAGACCCCGACGAGGGGCAGTGGCCGGTCTCACAAATCATTGCTGTTGGGTCACCTAAGATATTATACAGGTGCTCACTGAAGGTTAGTACACCGGAAGGACTCACCGAAAATTTCTAGATGGTATTATATCTTTTGTCAGATGGAAGTTCTCAGGTGGCATGAGTACCGGTTAATCCTTTGACCTGTGATCATCAATTGTCTTGTGTGAGTTCTTACTGTACTTTGATTACTACCCTACCACGGCTCAAAGTAGTCATGCAAATAGATTTTAGTTGGGTACAGTACCGAGCCACATGGAGGCAGTGGTCGATTGTCAGGGAATCGTCTCTCCTGGTATTAGGAGTCGATGTCGCGCTGTGTTCAATTGGCTATCACTAGAAATCCGTGGCCACATTAGATGAAATTTACTGATAGTTGATCAGTAGTATCTCTGTTGGTGATGAGATTGACTCGGACACGACTTATCAGGTTAGCAGGGATCTGACGTTATCCACCCGCTAGACCCGATATGCGATACTCTTTGATGAAAAGACCGGACTGTACGGAGATTGTCATATTCAGGCTTAGTAGGATAAGGGCGTACTTGATTGTCGACCCCCCTTTCGATATGTACCGGGTAGCCGTTATGTACAGCTAGTGCCGCTGACGTGCTTGTGGTTAAACCCACTGCCAGCATATTGTCGAGTCTTTAGAGTCCCACACAAAGGGTTTTCCCGGTTCAGGCGATAGATGTAAGAGCCGTACGTTGATATGAGTAGGGGTCTGATTAAATATGTGTACGGGATACACGGACTTTAATCGGACGGTTGATAGTACTAGCCGGCTTAGGATTAAGACGGATTATTAAATCAGGTTTTGATTTAATTATTTATATATATTTTTTGATATATATTTTAGTATTATTATTCATTATTCATTTTCTCTTGTTAGTGCTATCTGTATTTTTTATACGGATACGCGTATATGTAGCGATACATATACCGGGTGAAGTATTTCATATTTATACGGGAATGCTTCTAGAAGAAGGACACCTCATATTTATTTTTCTATTTAGAAAAATTAACGGAAATAAGGTGGAAAAGGTGGTGTCATGAAGCATGGTTGTGATATGTAGAAAGGTATGACTTCAGCATTAAATGATGATTTGATTTGGTTGCACTATTTGAACCATGGTTGTAAAAATGAAAAGCTATTCCTTTCTCTACACTTGAGTTTTGATTCCACATTCTAGAGTTCATGCTTCATGGATGAGAGACTTATCCATTTTCACCACTCTCTCCTCAGCCCTCTTTCCTTCTTCTTCTTGCTCTCTAGTAAGCATGGTTTAGAGAAAAAAGGTTTAGTGGAAAAATTCCTACATCACCCACCATCCATCCTTAGCAAGTTTGGATCATCGGTCGAAACTTTTTTCGGTTTCCCTTGGGTGGATCTTCTTCGGAGAGGGTGGTCGACTTTCAAGCGCGATCCCGACGGCTATGAGCTTGGAGGGGTCTTCCACAATTGGTTGGACACGCATCGAAAGTTGTAATTTTATACCCTTTGCATACTTTAGTTTGCTAGTTTAGATGTATGGATCATATCCTGGTTTATGTGTGTTTAGTGCTCGCATAAAATTTTTGTTATCACTTCCGCCTCGGCTGCCGCTTCCGCGGTGCAGACACCGAACTCCAACAAGTTATTGTACCATCTAAGAGTTCTCGGCGAGTCCCTTCGGTGTACTCATTCTCCAATGAGCACCTGTGTTTAATTTTTGGTGTCAAACACCAATGGTTGTGGGATCAACCATCGCCCCATACAGGGTCAAAAAACGTACACATTAGCCTACACCGGAATATCGATGTCCTGTCTCGATACTCTCTTGACTAGGAACACTTCAAGGATGTGCTTGTAGACTACTCAGGCCTTACTAGTATGATCTAAATCATATTCCTGGTAGTCAAGCAAACATCCTAAGGGCTTCATCAACATGTATCAATGAAATAATAAACTAGAACAAATGCACATATTAAGATAAAGAGTAGCTAGATAGCATACTTTCATGTTGAGCAAGAATGTCTCTTATGTGTGTGTGTGTGTGTGTGTGTGTGTGTGTGTGTGTGTGTGTGTGTCTACGCATCCACTATAATTTACAATAATGGCCTCGTGTGTGTGTGTGTGTGTGTGTGTGTGTGTGTCTACGCATCCACTATAATTTACAATAATGGCCTCTAGGTCATACATATCACTAACAATAATACAACGTGGAAATGTAAACAAGTATAGATAGCCTAGAATTTCTAGCAAGTATATAAATATGGAACATGGGGTGATACTCAATACAATACTAATAGAATTGGAATGCAATCAAATGTCACGAATAGGTTTAGTAAAACGATACGAAGTTTTATAAAATTCCTGGTAGTCGGGGTGTATGCCATCCACCTAAGTTCTCACTTGTAAATGTCCCCCTACTCATCTAAAATCAACATGTGCAAGACAAAGCTCGTAAATACTTTGCCCTTCTTCACTGTGTCAGATGTCTCCACGACCGATCCTATACATTAAACCAACGTATATATAAGAATCGAAATGCAAACGTTACTACACTTTTAACGCATAAAGATTAAAACGTACGATCTGTAAGTCGACGTTACTCACCCTACGGGTTTGCGGGGAGGCAAAATAGGTAAAAATCGATTTCTTACAAACAAGGTAACATCGACTATGCATAAGGATCTTTGCTAAACCCTAATTAACAAACTAACTAGGAGTTGTAACTACTATGTAAAATAATTATACCTCAAACTACAAGTCCTTCTCCTCTTTGATGTGAGCTCCTTGGAGTGGTGGTGGATGCGCCTCTTCGTCGGCTTCTCGAAGTCAAAGAAGATCCACCCGAGAGTTCCAACCTTGAGCTAAATCTCCAAGTTGAAGCAACTAGATCACTTGGTGTGCTAAACTAAGTAACCTAGAGTGTGTAGAGTGTGATTTTGAGTAGTTTAGTCTCACTAATCCCTTGATTCTCAACACATGAGACACTAGGGTTTGAGAGGAAGAAGGAGAGAGTGAACTTGAGGAAAGAGAAATGTTTTTGATAAATGATAATTGATAAATGGAATGGGTCCTTGATATGACAATAAGCATGGCATGAAAATAATATTTTATCAAAAATATCTAGGTCTCAAAATATTTCATCAAAATATCTAGAGTCAAAGAGTCAACACAAGTCAAAATGTCAACCCAAGTAGCCATGCCACTAAATTATCATTTACCAAAAAATAATAAAACCTTTTCTCCACCTCATATTTTTTTTGACCAAGTAAATGGTCAAAACCCTAATGAGGCGTCTCCTTCTATACCTCCTCTCATCCGTATATACATACCCGAATCCGTGTTCCGAGAAACACGAATACTATGAGACGAAGCTAATCCAATAATCAAATACTAGGATCCGGCTTAAACCAAAGCCCACTAGTATTGTCCGCTCAAACAACACACACGCACAAGTACACGTATGTGATCGAACCCTGTCGTCAAACCATACGACCTCTACATCGTTTCACCTGAAGCTGGAAAACCCTCCGTGTGGGACTCTAAAAACTCGACAATACTCTGGCAGTGGGTTTAACAACAAGCACATCAGTGGTACTAGCTGTACATAACGGGTACCCTGATATCTATCGATAAGAAGGCCGACGAGCAAGCTCATCCAAACTCCTACTGAGCCTGTCTGTGGCAATATTCGTACAGTCTGATCTGTTCGTCTAAGAGTGTCGCATATCGGTCCTAGGGGCGGCAAGCATCAGACCCCTAATAGTGCAATAAGTCATGTCAGAGTGCGGCCAAAAACACCCTAAGAAACTACTGGAGTACCTACCAGTAAATCTCACTTGCCCCGGCCAGGAACTTTGTGTAATGGCTTTCCAAACATAGCGAAACATCAACCGCCAATACCGGGAGAGATGAATCCTATCTAACCGCCACTGCCTCCAAGTGCTTCGGGACTACACCCAACTACTACCTGTTTGCACGACTCAGCAGAGCCGTGGTAGGGTAGTAATCTAAGAACAGTGGGAACACACTTGAGGTGAAATAGCAGTGTCAAATCAACGGATTAAGCTGTACTCATGTCACCTGGGAACTGCTACCTGACGAAAGGTATAGTACCAACCAGCAGTTCCCCACGAGTCTGTCTAGTGTAACTCATAACCCAATGAGCACCTGCATACTATCTCCAGTACGTCGTACTGATGGCTATGGGACAGACCATCTCCCCAGCTGGGATGAGAAGCGTATACACTCGTCTACTCTGGAGTATCGATGCCCTGTCTTGATAATCCTACGACTAGGGACCCGTATAAGGATGTGCTTGTAGACTACCCAGCCCCTACTAGTGTGATTGCCATCATAACGCTGGTAGTCAAGCAAAGATCCTAAGGGCTCTATCAATATGTTTTAGCGATATGTTAAAAGAAACATATATACATATTAAGATAGATGCAAACCAAGTAGCATACTGCTATATCAAGCAAGACTGTCATAAATCCGTGTATATATCCCAAGCTTCCAAAATGTAATATACAACTAGTACTATACAATAATGGCCTCTAGGGCATATCACACTGACAATATCCCACTTGCACTAAGGCCATGTGCTGGCATATCGCTGACCTATCATCTCGAATAGCCTCTCGAACTGCGTCTGAGGGATGGCCTTTGTGAATGGATCTGCAGTGTTTTCCTCAGTAGCGACTCTCCGAACCTCAATCTCCCGGCGATCCACGATCTCCCTGATCAGGTGATACCGCCTCAAGATGTGTCTGAACTTCTGATGGGACCTGGGTTCCTTTGCTAAATCTATAGCCCCGTTGTTATCACAATACAGAGGTATTGGATCAACAATGGACGGAACCACCTGAAGTTCTGTTAAGAACTTTCTCATCCAGACTGCTTCTTTTGCGGCATCAGAAACTGCGATATACTCCGCTTCCATCGTCGAGTCAACAATGGTGTCCTTCTTGGAACTCTTCCAGCCGCCCCTCCATTGAGGGTAAAGTCATAACCTGATATGGATTTGGAGTCATTCTTGTCACTCTGGAAGCTGGAATCAGCAAAGGCCTCGATCTGGAGGTCTTTTCCGCCGTAAACCAAGAACATATCCTTAGTCCTTCTCAGGTACTTGAGAATGTTCTTTACTGTTGTCCAGTGCTTCTCCCTAGGGTTTGACTGATACCAGCTTACCACAATCAGTGCGTAAGCAACATCTGGTCTGGTACACAATATCGCATACATTATAGAGCCTACCGCAGAAGCGTAGGGTATAATAGACATGTGATCCCTTCCAAATCAGCCTTGGGAGACATCTCTTTGGATGGGATGATTCCGTGACAAGCCGGTAAATTACCGCACTTCGAATCTTCCATACTGAATTTTTTCAGTATGGTGTCGATATACCTGTACTGTGAAAGTCCCAACATCCTCTTAGATCTATCACGATAGATCTGAATCCCCAGAATGTAAAAGGCATCACCCAGGTCTTACATGGAGAACCTGTGTGACAAGAACCCTTTGACAGATTGTAGCATAGGAATGTCATTTCCTATCAAGAGAATGTCATCCATGTACAAGAAGAGAAATACAACAGTTCGTGCTACAACCTTACCATAAATGCATGGCTCATCTGGATTTTTGATAAAGTCAAATTCTTTGAATGTTTCATCAAAACAGATGTTCCAACTCCGCGATGCCTGCTTTAGTCCATAGATGGACTTAAGCAACTTGCACACTTTTCCGCTACTCCCACTCTAAATGAAACCCTCTGGCTGGTCCATATAGACACACTCTTCTAAATTTCCATTTAGAAAAGTGGTTTTTACGTCCATCTTCCAAATCTAATAATTGTGGAAGGAAGCAATGGCAAGAAGGATCCGAATGGATTTGAGCATAGCCACCGGAGAAAAGGTTTTGTCATAGTCCAAACCAGGTTCTTGACGAAATCCTTATGTAACAAGTCTAGCCCTATAGGTTTCAAAATATCCATCTACACCAATCTTCTTTCTGAAGATCCATTTGCAGCCTACGGGTTTTACCCCTTCTGGAGCAATGTCCAAAGACCATACTTTGTTGGTGTACATGGACTCCATCTCGTTCCACATTGCATCCAGCCATTTTACCGAGTCAGTGCTCTGAATGGCTTGCTGGAAGTTAGTCGGCTCATCATTATCAATGATGCAATCCTCTCTATCCCCGTATACGAGAAAACCGTAGTATCTCTCAGGCGGATGAGAAAGCCTACTACTCCTGTGGAGTGGTGCGGGAATGTCCTGTTCTTTTGAAACTTCTGGTTCTACCAAGCTTTCAGTAATAGCTTGTGGTTCTGGAATTTCTTCCAGTTCTATTGCGCTTCCACTTGTTTCTTTTTCTAAAAACTGATGTTCCAGAAAGTGGGCATGACGAGAAATAAAAACCTTTTGTTCCTCTGCGTAATAGAAAAGATACCCTCTGGAGTTCTTTGGGTATCCCACAAACTTACACAGTACTGAACGTGCCTCGAGTTTGTCCGCATGCTGATTTTTAACAAAAGCTGGACATCCCTATATCTTCAGATACTGAAGATAGGGTTTCTTCCCACTCCATATTTTATATAGTGTGGTAGGCACGGTCTTGGTAGGAACCTTTTTTAAAAGATATGCAGCTGATTCTAGTGCATAGCCCCAGAATGATCGCGGTAACTCAGTGTTACTCATCATGGAATGTACCATATCCAATAGGGTTCAGTTCCGTCTCTCCGATACACCATTGTGTTGTGGTGTGTATGGAGGAGTAAGCTGAGAGAGAATTCCATTCACTTTTAGGTAATTCAGGAACTCAGCACTCAAGTATTCACCATCTCGATCAGATCTCAGTGTCTTGATACTTTTGCCGGTTTGTTTTTCCACTTCATTCTTATATTCTCAGAATTTCTCAAAGGCCTCGAATTTATGTTTCATCAAGAAAATATGTCCATACCTAGAGAAATCATCCGTAAAAGTAATGAAATAGGAATAACCACTTCTTGCATGTATAGATATTGGACCACACACATCGCTGTGTATTAGTCCTAAGAGCTCGCTCACTCTTACTCCGCGTCCAGTGAATGGAGTCTTTGTCATTTTTCATTTGAGACATGATTGACAAGTTGCATAAGATTGATAATCGAACGGATCCAAATATCATTCTTTATGTAACTTGGTCAACCTTGTTTCGTTGATGTGACCTAGTCTACAATACCATAAGAAAGCATGATTTATTTCTGGAGTCTTTCTTTTATGTGTGTTCTGGACATTGAAAATTTGTAGTTGGTTTAATACGTTTATACCGTTGTTTAGAATACCTGACCTAATCAGACCATGATTAATGTGGATGTTTACGACATCGCTTACAAATGTAAAATCATAACTTTCTTTAGATAACAAAGATACAAAAATGATGTCACAAGTCAAACTAGGTATGCAAAAACAGTCGCGCAAAACCAAAATATGTCTACTTGTCAATCCAAGGTGATATTCCCCTACGGACACAGCATCCACGCTCGCTCCGTTAGATACCCTGAGGGTCATATCACCGGTCTTCAGAACCCTACGGCTTCTCAGTGCCTGCAAAGAATTGCAGATATAAGATCCCGATCCGGTATCCTATACCCAGGAAGTAGAGTTGATTGGCAGACAGTTTTCAATTACAAACACACCTGAAGCCGAAGCCACAACTTGTTTCGGGTCCTGGTTCTTGGCCTTCCAAGCCCTGCAATCTTTCTTCCAATGACCCCTCTTATGATAGTAGAAGCATTCCTCCTTTCCTACTGTCAGCCCCACCACATTTGCCTTGCACTTTGCTTCCACCTTACTAACACCGCCTCTCGGCTTGGTGGGGGCCTTCTTCTTCTTTCCTTTGGCTTTCACCTTGGACTTAGAAGAAGAAGCTCCACCAACAAGTAGAACGGGTGTTTCCATGGCTTTCTGCAAGGTGCCCTCTGCACTCCTCAATATGTTGACGAGTTCCGGAAGTTCAACTTCTTTACCTTGAATATTAAAATTCAAGATAAATTGGGCGTAGGTGGAAGGAAGAGACTGCAGAATTAATTCTGTATACAGCACTTTCTCTAGCGTGGTCCCGAGGTCCGCGAGCTCTTCAATATAGCCGATCATCTTAAGGACATGTTTCCCTACAGATGATCTGACGGCCAACCTCGCCTGAAATAGCTTCTTTGAGATCTCGTATCTTGCGATACGAGATTGATCTCCATATAATTCCTTGGTATAGAGGAATATGGATTCTAGGTCCATATTCTCGTGCCGCCTCTGATGTTCATTGTTCATAGAGGCAAGCACGAGGCACTTGGCCTTCGCACAGTCAATCTTCCAGGTCTTACGGATTTCCTTATCCGCGACACTAGATTCTGGACCTGGGACGGCGGGGGCTTTTGTAATAAGGACATACCCTAACTTGTCATAAGTTATTGCCATCTTGATATTCCTGAACCAATCTTTGTAGTTTGGCCCTGTCAATATATTTTTATCTAATAGTAAGTTAAGCCCCGTCATGTTTTGGTCGCTGCATTTAGGAGAGAGAGAAGAAACACTTTAGCATGATACTCTTGCAAATTTAGATTGGTTTTTAGTTTATCTAAATAGGATGGCTCCCACTATTTCTCTAATCCTTCCTCAAACCATAAAAGAAGAATTAGTCAAGATTAATCTCACCGTACAATACTTGCTTAACCGTTCAGCCAGGCTAATGTCGGTATTTCAAGGGAGGTTTTACGACGGTTTCGCGAAGTTCCTTAATTAAATAAACTCTTATCCCTGGGGGCGTAGTCCCGCTAACACCTTTCTAGACACCTACTTGGTTTATAGCATTGATCGTTAAGTGAAAAAATCTCCCGAGGAGTAGCATATACTCACAGTAGGATCGGGATCCAAATATCATCGTGTGATAAAGTCGAAGGAACCCTACCAAAATTATCACACTCTAAATGGTATGCAACACTAGCAAGTTTCAGTTTCTTTAGAAACTCCCGATGTGGATTTTTACCCCATGCTCTTATGACATTGACGAAGGCCAACATATCATAAGTCATATGTCAAGTTATACCCGTCATTATCCAGGTTAATTTGAACCCACCCGTACATACCCTTGACGAAGGCCAAAATAGCAGTACGATTGTCCCAAACCAACACATCTATCTATGTTACAGATGAATATTCAGCAGCTACCAATAACTATGCCTTGGAGAAGGTCAAAATACATAGCTTGAATACTACTGAATATCCAGCTGAAATGACAGAGGGCTGCGAATGGTTTTGGCGAAGCCGTGAACGTAGTGAACTTGATATAATCGAAGGAACCTGATAGCTTTTAAAAGGAGTGGTTTAAGCTCCGCATTTTAAAAGTTTTGCTATTTTGAAAAAAATCGAGTGGTTTTGAAATTGTTCCAACGATTCAACTTTGGTTTGTTTTCTTAGCATTAATTTAATGCAGTCCCACCAATTAATCCTACCATTGCAGAAAACAACGAAAATACAACGTACACTTATGCCATCCGCATTCGCCATGGTGCCCCATCATCACCCGTTAGGTTACTTAACTAACGACAGAGCGGGGTCTAGACTAGCGTGGATGCAAAACATAAGCAACGTCTACTAGATATCATATATAGATATGTACATTCGTCAGACGCAATGATAGGCATTCCAGATCACAGATGAACGCATTGGATATTCTAGGAATCCGCGTTTCGTTTGAGTCTGTAACGAAAGACAGATTTCACGGTAGTGAACCCCACCCTAGACCCCTACGGGTGCGGCAAATTACTCGCCAAATACCCGAAGTGAAGCAACCTCTCTCAACAAAGTGAGTAGCCCACTCGGCACTTCAAAGCACCCAATAGTTTGTGCACCCCATCTTGGGTCTATCCTAAGAAAAGAAAACAGTAAAAGAAATAATACAACGGTGGCTACAACCTCAACCCGGATGTGCCCTGCAAAAATAATATTACATCACTTTACAAATTTTACATCGAATGAAAAAAAAATGAAAACCCTCATCTCACATCCCCGGCTATTCATCCATGACGATCCAACAAGTTCATATACACAAACCAATATAATCATCACAGAAATGTGCAACCCCCAACTAACCGACATATAGCAATTAGCGGAAGTTTACGACCACATTTATCACAACACAGATAAAATGCAATTAGCCAAAGTTCTTAGAATTTCGATCAATAACCAAATTTGAATCTACTCTAAGTACAACACTGTACACAAAAATTCCTGAGCAGAAAAAAAATATCCCAAGCAACACAAAACAACACAGTGGACCACTAGAGGAATTTTGGACCAACTCGGAATTGACTCGGCCGTGGAACGGCGACAGAACGCTTGGTTCTGCCGCGGTTCCACGGTGGTCTCACTGAGTTAGGCGCCGAAATTTTATCATTAATCTACAAAAACCCTGCACGTATTTTTCAGGTCCCTGAAAATATTTTTAGACCAGATTTTAAATTCGACAGAAAGTGCGAAAAATAGTCGTGTTTTCGGGATTTTTCCGTGATCGAAGTTCTAAAGACTTTGCTAACATGTTAGTTATGGTTTAGCTAGGCTCTGATACCACTGTAAGTCGACGTTACTCACCCCACGGGTTTGCGGGGAGGCGGAATAGGTAAAAATTGATTTTTTACAAACAAGGTAACATCGACTATGCATAAGGATCTTTGCTAAACCTTAACTAACAAACTAACTAGGAGTTGTAACTACTATGTAAAATGATTACACCTCAAGCTACAAGTCCTTCTTCTCCTCTTTGATGTGAGCTCCTTGGAGTGGTAGTGGATGCGCCTCCTCGTCGGCTTCTCGAAGTCAAAGAAGATCCACCCGAGAGTTCCAACCTTGAGCTAAACCTCCAAGTTGAGGCAACTAGATCACTTGGTGTGCTAAACTAAGTAATCTAGAGTGTGTAGAGTGTGATTTTGAGTAGCTTAGTCTCACTAATCCTTTGATTCTCAATACAGGAGACACTAGGGTTTGAGAGGAAGAAGGAGAGAATGAACTTGAGGAAAGAGAAATGTTTGATAAATGATAATTGATAAATGGAATGGCTCCTTGATATGACAATAAGCATGGCATAAAAATAATATTTTAACAAAAATATCTAGGTCTTAAAATATCTCATCAAAATATCTAGAGTCAAAGAGTCAACCCAAGTCAAAATGTCAACCCAAGTAGCCATGCCACTAAATTATCATTTACCAAAAAATAATAAAACCTTTTCTCCACCTCATATTTGTTTTGACCAAGTCAATGGTCAAAACCATAATGAGGTGTCTCCTTCTATACCTCCTCTCATCCGTATATATATACCCGTATCCGTGTTCCGAGAAGCACGAATACTATGAGACAAAGCTAATCCAATAATCAAATACTAGGATTCGGTTTAAACCAAAGCCCACTAGTATTGTCCGCTCAAACACCACACGCGCACAAGTACATGTATGTGATCGAACCCTGTCGTAAAACCATACGACCTCTACATCATTTCGCCCGAAGCTGGGAAACCTTCTGTGTGGGACTCTAAAGACTCGACAGTACGCTGGCAGTGGGTTTAACCATAAGCACGTCAGCGGTACTAGCTGTACGTAACGACTACCCAGGTATCTGTCGATAAGAAGGCCGACGAGCAAGCTCATCCAAACTCCTACAGAGCCTGTCTGTGGCAATCTCCATACAGTCCGGTCTGTTCGTCTAAGAGTGTCGCATATCGGTCCTAGGGGGCGGCAAGCGTCAGACCCCTAATAGTGCAATAAGTCGTGTCAGAGTGTGGCCAAAAACACCCTGAGAAACTACTGGAGTACCTACCAGTAAATCTCACTTGCCCTGGTCAGGGACTTTGTGTAATGACTTTCCGAACACAGCGCGACATCAACCCCCAATACCGGGAGAGACGAATCCTATCTAACCACCACTGCCTCCATGTGCTTCGGGACTGCACCCAACTACTACCCGTTTGCATGACTCAGCAGAGTCATGGTAGGTTAGTAATCTAAGAACAGTGGGAACACACTTGAGACGATGTATAAGTGTCAAGTCAACGGACTAAGCTGTACTCATGTTACCTGGGAACTGCTACCTGACGATAGGTATAGTACCAACCAGCAGTTCCCCACGAGTCCGTCCAGTGTAACTCATAACCCAATGAGCACCTGCATACTATCTCCAGTACGTCGTACTGATGGCTGTGGGATAGACCATCTCCCCTGCTAGGATGAGAAGCATATACACTAGTCTATTCTAGAGTATCGATGCCCTGTCTCGATAATCCTACGATTATGGACCTGTATAAGGATGTGCTTGTAGACTACCCAGCCCCCACTAGTGTGACTGCCATCACAACGCTGGTAGTCAAGGAAAGATCCTAATGGCTCTATCAATATGTTTTAGCGATATGTTAAAAAAAATATATACAGATATTAAGATAGATACAAACCAAGTAGCATACTGCTATATCGAGCAAGACTGTCATAAATCCGTGTATATATCCCAAACTTCCAAAATGTAATATACAAACTAATACTATACAATAATGGCCTCTAGGGCATATCACACTAACACGATCGGCGTATCTTAACGCATGCTATCAATATCGAACTGCCCCCGGCAATAACGAAAAAAAAGTTAAGTTTTTAAAACGTAAAATATTAAACTTTTATAGGTTATGTGTTCAAGATTTTGATACGAGTAACCTAGGGCAAAAACAAGAATACACTAGCATATTTAAGATGTCTAGGAGGTGTAGTAAAAATCCCACACCCTAACTCACTACCCCATCCGCAAATTGCGGCCAATCCTATTAAATCTGCGGCCAGAACAACTTTAGGTTGGTACGGACTTTGGGTGTGGTCTCTAATTGTTCTCATCATCTTAGAAAACTCTTAGAATATTATTCATAATTTTCAAGTTAGAGCAGATTTCAATTAAGTATCAAAAACTTACAAAAACTTAATTTTTTCTGATATCAAACAAAATATTTGAGACTTAAACACTTAAATAACTTGTAAAAGATGAGTTTTTACCTATTTAGATAGATACTAAAGAACTTCCAAGTTCATGGAGTGCACACTTGAATCTTCTTGAATTTGGTATTAGTTTTAGCTTGAGTTTGAAAAAAAATCTTCATGAAGAACTTAAATTTCCTTGTTATGTTGTGATGAACTAGTAAGATTTGTGATGAAGGTTTGAGAAAGAAGATAGGTTTAGTTTAAGATTGATTTGATTATAAGAATTGTGAGGGAAAGTGAAGGAGGAGCTGTGTAGTGTAAGTATGAGGTGGAGAGATGAGAGGGTGTAGTGTGTTGTGATGTGTGTGTATGCATAAAATACCTTAACATTTACTATTTTCTCTCATTACAATTTAAAAACCCTTTTGTAAATAAAAACCTTTTTTTACAAGTAGAAACCTTTTTTACAAATAGAAACCTTTTATAAATAATTACTACTACACTTAACTACCATAATTTTTAATAAAACCCTTTTTATTATTATTTAAAATTCTAAAATAATATTTAAAATTTTTCTGAAATGTTACAGGATACGCGCCATGCAACTGACCCTTAGTCCAATCTCTACCACTAATGTATCTTAGAAAGAACCCGCCACGGCCTTTACCTATATCATCTCTGCCGAACTACCCGGAAACTGGCACTCCTTAACAAACGCACTTTGGTTCCGGAACAGCTGCAATCTCATCAAGATGTTTCTATGTAAATATGGTTGCATCTAAAGCCTCTGCATATGTATCAAATCAATGGGCACCAGCTGAGAGGAATAACTATGCATCGAGACTTCGCATGAATCTCTTAATCCATTTCTCTTCAGTACCAACCAAGTAGGCAGCATATCATGATAACTGCGTTTGCAACAAGTCATACTCGGCTATGGTCATGTCTAGAGTCTTATGTAAAGACTCGAAAGTACGAGCTCGGGCATCTCTAACACTCTGTGGAAGAAATCTGGTTAGGTAGTATTTAAATTATAAAATAATATTTATAATTTTCAAAATGTTACACAACCAGCCTAATACTTTATGGGCATAGAGTTACGCAAGACATCACTAATATTGCTGGCTAGAAAAACTTTCTTAGGCACGTTTGTTTGCCTCTTTTCGTGCATAAGTCTATAAGAAACTTTGCGTAGGTAGGAATTTGGTTATTGACGTCTAGAAGAGATATGTTTACTTTAACTTACTTAAACATCTCCATCATCTTCTCTACTTTTGCATCATATTTCTTAGCCTTCAAACGATTAGGATAAGATGCTTGTGGCGCAAGAGATTTATTAATAGAAGGAAACTGGGATGTAGAAACAGGAATATGTATAAATGCTGGCTGTGTATTTGAAACAGAAGGAAGTTGCTTATCATCAGCCGGTCTCTCATCTGAGTCTTGAGGTATCAGCACTTGATTATCAACTTGTTTCTATGATCTCAAGGTGGTAATAGTATTTACTTGAGCAGCATTAGTGACAGGTTGACTAGATAAGGTTTCCTTCTCTCGCTCTGTGGTTATCTGGTCAATTTTCGCTTCGAGTCTCGCAATTGCTTGTTGATTAGAAAATATAGCTTGACCATATATTTGCATAAAGTGGCTAATTTTTTTTCTATATTAGTCGAAGCTGAGCAGATGCTTGCAAAAAGCGGCCAACTGATTTTCTATGTTAGTAGAAGCTTGACCTTGAGGGCCGCAACCAAAGGGACATTCTTCAAATAGATGAAAGGACTCTTGACAACTTAAACAGGGAGAGGGTTGACCGATTTGTTGAATAGGGAAAGGTGTCGTTAGCTTGTCAATTGAACGCCTAAAAGTAGTTAATTTTGCATTCATACTAATAGAAGCCACCATGATATGTATCCCTTCCTGGGATATGGATGCCACCCTCTCGTTTGTGCTCTCTTACTGCATGGTTTTATCAGATAGTTCTTCTAAGAAGTTCCATGCATTATTTTCTTGCTTCATCATAAAGTCACCTTGGCATATAGATTCTTTCATTAACTTAGACTCTAAACCATCATACACTATTTGGCAAAGCTCCCACTTTGCTGTTCCGCGGTGTGGACACTGTAAGTAGATGCTCGTGCTCGTGCTGCTAACTAGCGGCCAAAACGGAATACAAAACAAAAATTTCTTAAACAAGAACATGAACTTCTATGACCTAGAATCGAATCCAAACACTAAACTAGCAAAACTAGAAGAAGTTAACTACTCGGTTAGTGTTCACAACCATTGTAGTCATGTCCTTCATCTTCTTTCCACTTCTTAAGCTCCTAGGTCCTCCAGCAACGAGCTTGGGAGTCGGTCTTCCTTATCGAAGATGATCTACCAGAAGGAACCCTAGACTAGACTCTAGATTCACACTAAAATAACAAGTGAAGCAACTAGTGAACAAGACTTGCTAGGAATTGGTCACTAGGATATAGTAGTGGCTAATCTCTAAGTTTTTCTCTCTTTTCTTTCTTTTTTCTCTACTTTCAAAAACTCAAGAGGAGGAAGAAGAAGCTAATGGTGACGGATGAAGCCAAACTGAGATAGCCTGGAAAATGAAAAATCTCCTTCTTCTTTTTCTTTCTCTTTTCTTTTAATGTGAGAAATGGGTGGAGTTTTGACTCACCATGGTGAGTCATAAGCCCACACCATTCTTATATATTCAAGAAGAGATGAGAAGAGAAGAGAGGCCACCTTATATGCACACACACACATATATATACATATGTATATGCATACGTATAAATATATATACAAATACACTAATATAAATATATGCTACAAATACATACACCCGTACTTGTATCAAAATACATACACCCGTATTCGTAAAAAATACGAATACCCATATTTGTAAAAAATACGAATATCTGTATTAGTATTAAGATACAGATACCCGTATTTATATCAAGACGCAAATACATGTATTTATACAAATATCCGTATTCATATAAATATCGTATTCTGTCAAAATACAAATATCAAAGAGAGATATCAGAAAGAGATATATAATACTAGCTCATATTTTATCCAAATATGATAATATGGCTATCTTTCAAACCGGTTAGTATTAACAAAATGTCCGACTAAAAGTACGTGCACAAAAACACGTATTTAATCGAGTCTAGGTACGTATTAAAATGCATACACAATATCGTTTCGCCTGAGCTGGGAAATCTTCTGTGTGGGACTTTGAAGACTCGCCAATACGCTGGCAGTGGGTTTAACCACAAGCACGTCAGCGGCACTAGCTGTACGTAACGGTTGTCCGGGTATTGAACGAAAGGAAGGTCGGCACACAAACTCGCCCGTAACCCTACTGAGACTGAAAGTGACAATCTCTGTACAGTCTGGTCTTTTCATCTGAGAATATCGTATCTTGGGTCTAGGGGTGGAAAACGTCATACCTCTAATAACCTAATAAGTCGTATCAATATGGATCAAAACCATACTGAGAAACTACTGATCTCACAATCAGTAATTCTCAACCGCCTTGGCCAAGGTCTTATGGTGATGAGTAATCGAACACTATGCGACATCGACTCCGTATACCGAGAGAGACAAATCCCTTCTATCGCCCACTGTCTCCAAGTGCTTGCCCAACTAAAATATGTTTGCACGACTCTTTAAATCCGTGGTAGGGTAAAAATCTAAGTACAGTGGGAACACACTTGAGACTAATGACGATGTCAAGTCTAAATATTAACATGTACCTATATCACCAGAGAACTGCTATCTGATGATATGTATATTACCATCTAGAAGTCCTCGGCGAGTCCATCCAGTGTAACTCATAACCTAATGAGCAGTTGTATACAATCTTTGGTGCCGAACACCAATGGCTATGGGACAGACCACCTTCCCTCATGGGAATAAGAAATGCATACACTAGTCTACTCCTGAGTATCGATGTCTTATCTCAAAACTCCAACGACTAGAGACAATTTAAGGATGTGCTTATAGACTACCTAGACCCCATGAGTATGATCGCCATCACAACTTTAGTAGTCAAGCAAAGATCCTACGGGCTTTACTAACATATATTCGAGATACGTAATATAAATAGAACATATTCACATGTTGAGGTAAAGACAAACCAGATAGCATATTATCATATCGAGCAAGACTGTCATGTACATATATATCCCAAGCATCCATATGTAATATACAATCATGTACTATATAATAATGGCCTCTAGGGCATATACATCCAACATACACTTAATCAAGAGGATTTTAAAGTGTTCAAAATACTTCCGAAAAGATTCACCCCCTGTTTGACGAAAAGTTCTTATTCCATTTCTGAATTTAGCAGTTTTAAAATGGGGGTAGAATTTCTTTAGAAAAGTTTTAGTAAATTCCTCCCGACTGTGAATAGTGTTTGCAGGTATAATATAAAGTCAGTATTTAGGTTTATCGATGAGGGCAAATGGTATGAGTCTATACTTGACCGCATCAGTGATTAACTGCTTTAATTTAAACATTTGGCATAAATCCTCAAATTCCCTAATAAAGACATATGCGTCTTCTGATTCAATGCCATGGAATTTGGGAAGAGAGTTTGTGTAAGCAGGTTTAATCTCATAGTTACCAGCGGCTGGTGGCAACACGATACAAGAGGGTAAAGATATGCGAACAGAATAGCATCTATCTTGTAGTGTAAGTGCAGTGGGGATCGTATAACCCATTTTCTTTAATTAAAATAAAATATAGAAAAGTAAATACGGAAATAAAAACTAAAACTACGAATGATAACTAAAACGGGAAATTAAAAATGTTACAACCAACAACCTAGATCTAAGATTCGTCTGTGGGCGTGCCATAGCCAAAATCCTAGACCAAAGCCTTTGGAAGAACGATTCACTGCAAAATGGAAGGTTGAAGTGCTGTGGGTTTGTTTCGTTACGCTGGCACTCGCGGCACTTCATTAGAAACTGGCACTGGATATGAACAGAGGATGTAAAGATGAACCGCTGCAGAAAATCTCGACTACGGAAGTCAAAAAATTTCAGCCCAAAAAAATTTCCGGCCTGAAATTTTTCGATTCTCGTGTTGAAATTTTTATGGGTCCTTCCTCTTGCTCCAAAGCTTTCAAGACTGCAACTGGTTTCCTAAAACAAAAAGAAAATTTTGCAGAGTAAAATAAAGAAATTTAATTCGAAATAAAATTAATTAAAATTGCAACCGGTCTCCCCGGTAACGGCGCCAAAAACTTGTTGGAGATTTAATTAGTCTCTTAATTTTAACTGCAAGTGCACAGTTAATTCATTATAGTACTTACGGATCGAACCACAGGGAGGCATGTGAATTTCAATTAACTTATTACGAATTAAAGTAAAAGATTTTATTTCAATTAAACTAATTAAAGGCAAATAAAGGAAAGAAATTAAATTGAAAATATTTAAAAGAAGTTTTCAAATAATAAGAAAGGCTCAGGGTTTTGAATTACCTTTACTAATCATGGTGTTTTATAAGATACCTATTTTTTTTTCTAATTTCTATATTTAAATTCATTAACTATCAATCACATAAAAGTATAAAATAAAATTTTATCGCAATGAAATATCAATCATTAAAAGAAATTATAAATCATACAATTGCAGCAATACTCTATCAATCAAATAAAACCACATAGCAATCAATTTAAATATTAAGTTCTAACTAACCTAGCAATAGTTAAATCTACCCTTATACTAAATAAACACAAAGATTGTCAATATATGGTTTATCTTGTGTTTTCGGCATAGTCTAATCAACCCTAGATCAATTAGGTTAAACAACTATAATAAAAACTCCATCTTTACATTCATTAGTTAATTCTTAAGGTTGTCAATCTTTCATTAAATTAACTAGTTTGTTGGTTATACTATCTTTCCCTAAACAAATCTTAAGGTTGTCAAATATGCATCGATTTATTTAGTTTCTTAGCATAACATCAAAAAGACTTAATTTTTATCATAGAGATTCATCATAAAACCAAATAGGAAAGAATATATCGAAGAAATTAAACACCAATCATAACAAGTATAATTCAAAAACCTTGACAAATAAATTAGCTACTCATAATAGAAGAAAGAATAAACAAAGAAACAAACTTCATATTAAGAATAACTTTCTAAATTATCTTTGATCTCTCCCAAAAACTAACACAAATAACTCATAGAGAGATGAAACGCTAGAGAGGTTATACAACAGTATATATAGGCAATTGGCCAATTACAAGAGTAGTTTATAAAATCATTTCGAAGCACCAGGAACCCTCAAAATTTCCAAGTCTAAGTCCTAAAAATTTCTGCCCAGACACGGTAAATTTCGGCCCTGGCCGAAATTTAGTAAGATTTAGCCTTCAAAATTTTTATGTAGTTTTGTCTCAACTTTGTGAATCTTTTTCCATGCTTGCTTTTTGGTAAATTTCATCCTTGTATCTGTTTTAACATAAAGTTATCCACATCCAACGCATATGATACGTCTTTTGTGAACTTTTGCCCTTTTAGCCCTGTAGGGTGTTTTTCGTCACCCCATTGAGATGGGTATGCATGTGCTTGTTAGACGTATACAGATTACCCCTTCCTAGGGTAGGCCAGGGGTTTATTGATTGTGTGGATCCGAATCTCTGGCAGCCAAAGACTAAGCTGTCGTTAATTACCCTTCGCTTTTGGAGCGAGAGAACCTCCGATGGACGGGTCATACTGGTCATGCGAACTTAATGTGCCATGTACGTGTGTTGTGTTTTGAAGGGTTTTGGATATATCGGGGGCCTTACAGAGTTTACTGGGGTCCCACTATCCGGATAGCGGGATGGGGGTTAAAGGGGCTAGCAGCCCCCTTACGGGGTGCGGGACAGCACCCCGTTAGAAATTTTTTCTAACAGGAGACGTTTTTTGAGTGTGGAGTGTGAGCGAAAAAGAGGGGTGAGGAGCGTCCTAAGGATGCGTGAATGGAGCGTGGGTGCTGGGCGCCTGCGCCTCATGCGTCCGGCACGTTGGCGCTGGGCACCTGCAGAGAAAGGGGCTTAGCCCCGGGACTAGGAGTTAAACTCCCGAAGGACTTTTGAAACTCCAAGAAAAAAGGGAGGATTTTTATTTTTTATGGAGTTAAACTAGCAAAAGGGTTTTGAGTGGAGTTAAACTCTCAAAAATCTTCGGGGATAATCAAAGGGGACCCCTTTCTTCTTCCTTGAGCCCTACATTCTCTCCTAAGCCTCGAATCTTTCCAAAGTGGGATTTTTGCGAGATGGGTCTCCTTCTTCCTCCTCTCTGTTGGCTAGATCTTAGAGAAAATGGGGTGAGACTTAAAAGTCTCCCTTTTGAGAGATTTGATGGGAGATTTGAGCTCCCCTTCGTGGGTTTTATGGTAAAAAACTATTTCTTTTTGGGAAAGGAAGAGTTAAACTCTTGATTTGATTCAAAAAAAAGAAGAATGTTTAAAACCATGAGATATGAGGAGGCACAGAAACCATAATTTTCGAGAGAATAAGAAGTTGTCGTTGATTTTTTTCATCATGTTTGCCTTTATAGGCTACACAATTTACATATAGCCCCTTAGGCTTTGCCAAATGGCATTTGTACCATCCCATGCATTATTTGCTTATTTCTTTTTGCACATAAGCTATGGGGTTTACAAAATTTTGGCTTTCTGCCCATTTTTCATACATTTATTTCTAAAAAATTGCATTAAACTAATTTATTATTTCATTCTTGGCATGGAGCCAGCCCCTTCCATACTTGGTCCTGACTTGGGCTTAGGCCCACTTGGCTTGAGGTTGATTGACTTTGACTTGGTCGATCGGGGTGTAACTTTAACCCCTACAAAGTGCCCCCATCAATAAATGCACACCACATATATGGGTCGTGTGTATGAAATCGATGGATCTTCTTTCGCGTGGAGGTTGACTTGATTTGGTTCCCGTTTTGACGACGTGGAGGTCAATGCTGCCTTTTTCGTGATGTGGACAGTCGATACCGCCCTTTTAGCGACGTGGACGGTCGGTGCTGCCCTTTTTGCGATGTGAACGGTCGGTGCTGACCTTTTAGCGATGTGGACTGTCGGTGCTGCCATTTTTGCGACTTGGTCGGTCGGTGCTGCCCTTTTTGCGACGTGGACGATCGAGCCTGCCCTTTTAGCGACGTAAATGATCGGTGCTGCCATTTTTGCGATTTGGAAGGTCGGCGCCGCCCTTTTTGCGACTTGGACGGTCGGTGATGCCCTTTTTATGACGTTGACGGTCGATACTGCCATTTTTGCTACTTGGGCGGTCGGTGCTGCCCTTTTTGCGACGTGGGCGGTGAGTGCTGCCTTTTTTACAACTTGGACGGTCGGTGTTTCCCTTTTTGCGATGTGGACGGTCGAGGCTTCCCTTCTAGAGAAGTAGACGGTCGGTGCTGCCATTTTTGCGACTAGGATGGTCGGTGCTGCCCTTTTTAGGACGTGGACGGTTGATGCTTCCATTTTTGCGACTTGGGAGATCGGTTGCAACGTGGACTGTCAAGGATTCCTTTTTACAGAAGTGGATGGTCGGTGCTGCCATTTTTGCGACTTGGGCGGTCGATGCTGCCCTTTTTGCGACGTGGACGGTCGGTGCTGCCCTTTTTGCGACTTGGACAGTCGGTGCTGCCCTTTCTGCGACGTGGACGATTTAGGCTGCCCTTTAAAAGACGTGGACAGTCGGTGCTTCCATTTTTGTGACTTGGATGGTCGGTGCTGCCCTATTTGCAACTTGGACGGTCGGTACTTGATTTGACTTGCTCCGCTTCTTGCGGTGTCGGGATTGAAGTTGACTTGCTCCGCTTTCTACGGTGTCAGGATTTGATTTGACTTGCTCCACTTTCCGCGATGTTGGGATTTGATTCGACTTGCTCCGCTTTTTGCAGTGTCAGGATTTGATTTGACTTGCTCCGCTTCCTGCGGTGTCAGGATTTGATTCGACTTGCTCAGCTTTCTGCGGTGTCGGGATTTGATTCGACTTACTCTGCTTTCTGTGGTGTCGAGATTTGATTTGACTTGCTCCGCTTTCTGCGGTGTCGGGATTTGATTTGTTTTAGGAGTTTCCTACCTATCCAGCGGGGCTTTTGAGGTTGGAAGTGCTGCCAAGTGGGACGTTGAGTTGATCTGATTGATTTCTGCCTTATTTGGCGGGATTTTTGAATTTGAGAGGAACATGGAATTTGGATTTTGTTTAGCATCAGCATAGCTGCACTGGAATAATACTAGAAGCAACCTATCATTTGCCTAGGGAGGACTTGGGATTTGGTTTTTGGGTCGACATCAGCACCGCTAACACTAGAGTGTAGTGCCAGGAGCGACTCATCATTTTCCTTTGAGAAAACTTGGGGTTTGAGTTTTGGATCGGTATCAGCACCGCTAACTTTGAAGCATAGTGCCAGGAGTGACTCATCATTGACTATTGCCCGTTGGGGAACGATGGCTTAGGAGACAGGTTTAGATCCCTATCACCTAAGGCTTTTCAATTTTATAAGCCGTAAGGGTCTCATAAAAGCATTTTCTCCCTACGAGTCGAGAGGATCTCGCAGGTGTATGTTCTCCTTAAGAATCGTAAGGATTCCTAAGTGTGTTGCTCTTTTGTGAGTCATAAAGATCTCACGCGGGGATTTTCTCCTCACAAGGCCGAGAGGACATTGCGAGTGTGTTTCATCATTTTTCACGAGTTTGCGCCCTTTCGGGTTTTCACAAACTCGCCGGCAGTCCTGCTGTTTTTACTCACGAAGCCCTTTCGGGTTTTCATCCGTGCCCATTTTGCTTATGGACATAGCCCTTTTTCTCTCGCCGGTAGGGCCTCAGATGTAGTCTCACCAGTAGGACTTGGGGGATACAGGGGTCATTTGTGTTCGTAGATTGTATACGGTTTTACAGGATGTATGATCCAAACAGTAGGGCTGGTGTGCTCAATTCGCCTGCGACTTGGAGCATTCACGCATAGTATTTCTTGAGATATCAGCCCTTGATGGGTGGCATTGGCCTTTCTTCCTCGGCATTCATTAGCCGGTAGGATCCTCAATCAAACACTTTCTCGATGACGTATGGTCCTTCCCTGTTTGGCTCGAATTTTCCCTTGGCATGTCGATTGAGGATGATCGGTTTTTTGGGGACCAACACCAATTCGCCTTTCTTAAAAGCATGGAGACGGGTCATCTTATCATAGGCCCATGACATTCGGGCTCGGTACAACTCCAGATTTTGGTGTACTGCGAGCCTCTTTTCTTCGAGGGCGTTGAGCTCTTTAAGCAGAAAGAAGACGTTTTCCTCCTCCGTTAACTCGTGCTGGATGGCCATTCTTAAGCTTGGAACTTCGACTTTGAGGGGGAGGATTGCCTCCACTCCGAAGAGTAATGAGTATAGAGTGGAATGAGTTAGAGTACAGTGCATGGTACGATAGGCCCACAACGCCTCGTGGAGCTTGAGATTCCAATCTCTCTTGTTGGCTGAAGCATTTTTCCTCGAGAGGTTGCATAGAGTTTTATTGAAGGTTTCAGCTAGCCCATTGCCTCTTGGATTATAGATGGAGGAATATCTCCAGTCTATCTTGTGCTGAGTAGCGAACCTTGAGACTTTGAAGCTCTTGAAAGAAAGCCCGTTGTCAGATATGATTCTTCTCGGTATACCGAAGCGGTATAGAATATTATGCCGGAAGAATGTCAGAATATCTTCTGACTTGACTTCTTTTAGCGGGACAGTTTCAGTCCACCTGGAAAAGTAATCAGTTGCGGCCAATATGAACCGATGGCCTTTAGATGACGAAGGATCAATTGGACCAACTATGTCGGTGCCCCAAACATCGAAGGGCCATGACGCCACCGTAGGATGCAGCGGATTGGGATGTTTGTGAATGAATTCACCATGAATTTGGTAGAGGTGACATTGTTAGTTATATGTATGCCATTGAGGCCGTTTTTGTACATGATTATATATTATAATATATACTTGGACATATATAGAAAGGACTTTCTAGCTTGACATGATAATATATTATCTGGTTGCTCTTTATCTTAACATGTAAACTTGTATTGTGATACCGTCTTTCTCTCATATGTTGATAAAACCCTTAGGATGTGCACTTGACTACTAGGACTATGATGGAGATCATACTAGTGGGGCCAAGGTAGTCCATAAGTTCATCCTTTAATTGTTCCTAGTCGAGGGTATATCGAGATGGGGCATCGATATTCCACAATAGACTAGTGTATACGCTTCTTGACCCATATGATAGGCGATGGATGATCCCATATCCATTGATGTTTGACATCAAATATGGTATACGGGTGGTCAGTGGAGACTGGGTACACTGAACAAGACTCGCCGAGAACTTCTAGATGGTATTATACCTCACGTCAGATAGCAGTTTTCTGGTGACACTGGTATAGGTTAGTCTGTAGACCCGGGATCGTCATAGAGTCTTGTGTGATTCCCACTGTGCTTTGATTTCCACCTTACCACATTCAAGAGAACGTGCAAAATGGTGGTTTTTGGGTACAGTCCCGAGTCACATAGAGGCAATGAGCGATAGCAGGGGTTTCGTCTCTCCCGGTATTGGGGGTTGATATTGCGCTGTGCTCGATTGGCTATAACAGGAAGTCCCTGGCCATGGCTGATACAGAGATTTACTGGTAAGTGTTATCAGTAGTTTCTCGACCCGTTATGAGCCTCACATCGGCATGACTTATCAAGTTTTTGGGGTCTGACGTTTACCACCCCTAGACTAGATATGCGACATATCAGACGAAGAGACCGGACTGTACGGTGGTGTTACTTATTGTATTCACAGGAGTATGAGTAGGCTTGCTTGTTGATCTTCTAATCGCTCGGTAGCCGTTACATACAGCTAGTACCGCTGACGGCTTGTGGGTGACTGATATGATCATCACCTACTGCCGGCGTATTGACGAGTCTTTAGAGTCTTACACAGAGGGTACCTGGCTCAGGCGAAACGAAGTAGGAAGCATATATATGATAGGTGCGAGACCGAGATCGATACGCGTATGTGATATCGTATTCTAGTCTCGCGATATGTGATATCGGTCGGTTATATGTGATATAGCCGGGTTATCGAATCAAGTGTTGATTCGATAAGTTGATATATATGATATTAGTCGGTTACACGTGATATAGCCGGATTATTAAATCAATTGTTGATTTAATAATTTAATGTATAATTATATATATTTGATATATTAACATACATTAACTAATATTAAGCTCACTTAAGTCTTTCTTTTTTCTCACTTATGCATATGATATATATGTGATATATATTATTGTTTATTATGTCATGCTTAAGGATACATACTATATAGGTGTATGAGACTCACACCATACTTGAGATAATATGAGGTTTTAATTATTAAAGGTAAATCAAAATTAGGTGGAAAATTGTCATGGTTAATCAAGCTTGGAGAAGCTTGTGGAACCATTGACTTAGTCCACTAATTTTGTCTTACCTTAGATATTTATTAACCTAACCATTATCTAAAGCCATGGTTAAGTCTCACCATGAGTTATATGAGATATTATCTCACCCATGGTTGCTATTCTCATTCATTCCATTCTACACTTCATCTTCTTCCTCATCTCATTTGAGATTTTTAGATTTTCTTGAAGTGAAGAAAATTAGTGAGAAAAATAATTCTAAAGTGAGCAAAAATCCTACTTCATCAACCTACACTAGATCAGCCATTTAGTTGAGGTTGTTTGCGTCACTAATTCCTAATTAGTGAAGAGGTAGCTTGAGTTGGAGATTCCTCAACGTAGATCATCTTCGGCCTCGATGACTTCAAGCAAGCTTATTCCTTTCGCCTAGAGGAGCCTAGCGAGAGTTCGGGAGACCACTACTTAGAGCAAAGGGACTACTACACGGAGTTTTTGAAGTGAAGGACCGGTCTACAAAGGTTGTATTTCTCATTCACTTATTGTAATGTTTGATTACATGCATACTTACCCTAATTCCTCTAGTTAGATCCTTGGTTAGGGTTACTTAGCACTCTAAAATTTTATAAAATGGCATGGTTGATGCCTTCCGAAACCTTGTAGTCGTGCTAAAGAACCCTCCAGACATTTCTTTGTATGCTCTTCGCAATCCCTTATCATGGTAGGCCAGCAATATCCAAGTTGTTTGATTTGAAGCCGTATTTTTGGGCCAGACTGGTGAGCTCCACAGACGCCTGAGCGAACTTCTTTCATGATTTTTTGGGCTTCGGCCAATGACAGACAGCTGAGCCAGAATTGGTCATATGATATGCGCTATAGCATATTATTTACAAACACGTATCGGGGAGCTTTCTGTTGGAGATAGTGCCCTCAAAGTCAATTATTGGATCGCAGGTACATGATTGCAATGATTGAGGCAGGACCTATACCGATATGACAGTCTTGCTCGAGATGATAGTATGCTATCTGGTTTGTCTTTATCATCGTATGCATGCTTTAGTTCACTATTGCATGATGATAGAGCTCATAAGATTCTTGCTTGACTGCCAGCAGTATGATGGCGATCATATACGTGGGAGCTGAGGTCTATAAGCACATCCTTAAAAGTGTCCCTAGTCGTGGGAGTTTCGAGACAGGGCATTGATACTCCAGAGTAGACTAGTTTATATAGTCGAGACCCCGACGAGGGGTGATGGCCGGTCTCACAAGCCATTGGTGTCAGTTGGTTCACCTAAGATGTATACAGGTGCTCATTGGGTTATGGGTACACCGGACAGGACTCGCCGGGAACATGCTAGTTGGTATTATACATATCGTCAGATAGCAGTTCCCTGGTGACATGTGTACAGGTTAGTTTGTCGATCTGAGATTGTCATTTGTCTCGTGTGAGTTCCCATTGTGCTTTGATTTATACCCTACCACGGCTCAAAGGAGTCGTGCAAACAGGTATTTTTTGGGTACAGTCCCGAGCCACATGGAGGCAGTGAGCAGATCGTCAGGGATTCGTCTCTCCCGGTATTGGGGGTTGATGTCGCACAGTGCATGGGTGGCCATCACTAGAAATCCTCGGCCGAGGTAGTGGAGAATTACTGATTTGGATCGGTAGTTTCTCAGGTGGTGATGGGCTTCATACCGACACGATTTATCGTGTTATTAGGGGTCTGACTTTATCCACCCCCCTAGACTCGATATGTGATACTCTTTAGACGAACGGACCGGACTGTATGTATATTGTCACTATTAGGCTCTGTAGGGTTTATGGATGAGTTCGCTCGTCAGCTTCCCTTCCAATCAATACATAAACAACCGTTACGTACAGCTTGTACCTCTGACGTACTAGTGGTTATACCCAGTGCCAGTGTGTTGATGAGTCATTAAAGTCCCCCACAGACAGTTTCCCAAGTTCGGGCGAAACGTCGTAGAGGCCGTATGGTAATATGGCAGGGTTCGGAAAATGCACGTGCGTTTACGCACGTGTCATATTTCGGGCAGATAATACTGGTAGGCTTTGGTTTAAGACGGATCCGAGTATTATACTGTGTAGATATAATATCTTTGTCTCAGTTGCATTTATATTCGGTCGTAATACAAATGCGGGTATGTTTATACTGATACAGGGTTATCCTGAAATTCGTTTCAGGGTCACTTTTGGAAGTTGCCAGTTTCCTGTTTTCTATCACCCGTCTTTTAACATTCTGTTAAAGACGGATTTATCTTTTCTTCTTGGGTGTGTCATGAGGGTGAGTCATGCTTCTAGAAGGTTCTAGAAGTGATGATAAGGCTAGTGACTCATTAGTGCATTTAATGATTCATGAATGCAAGGATGACTAGGTTAGTGAATCATTGTTTTGCATTTAATGTTTAAGTGAGTCATTGTTATGGTAAGCTTCATTCTTATTATCACCACTTTGCTCCTACCCTCACCTCCCTCTTCCTATAAGTGTGGCCGGCCCCCTCCCCTCCTCTACTCACTCTCTCACTTGATTAAAAAGATTATGATAGTTTGGGATTCATGAAATTAGATAGCTACAATTCTCATTTCACCCGATTCAAAAGGCAACTTCCATAACCGTTCGTCCATAACTTTGGACGTAACGAGACAAACTGTTCTACTCATTCTCTACATCATCTTGGTCGTCTCTTTTAGCAAACTTGACGACCGAGTTGCCTCGGTTCAGAGACGGGAGCCTATTTAAAGATCCGTTGACGTTGTGCCACCTGGACGAGAAGACCGAAGATTCAGGAGATCGGAGCAGCCGCAACAAAGCGTGGGATGATGGTTGAAGACCGAAGGACTCGGATCGTTCGCTATAACATTTCTACCCACTTTATAGTTTGTTAGTTTAGCTTTAATGGCAGATCCGGGTTACGGTACACGATAGCGCCAGTTTGTAAAAAGTTTTTGTTCCGCATTTGGCGTCTGTTAGACGGCCGGGACGCTACCGTGGACTTACAGTGATATCAGAGCCTCACCATTAAGCTTTACTAATTTGTGCTAACACGTTTAAAATATCGATCGTACGGATTTTCGAAAACCGCAAATTCCAGGGTTAAAGTTTCTGTCGATTTTAAACAGTGTCTAAAAATTATTTTACATATCGCAGAAAACTAAGCAGGCTTTTCTAAGCATTCTTGAAAAATATGGGCACGTGATCCCACGAGACCACCGCGGAAGCGCGGCGCTTCTGTGGGAACAGTGCTACAACTTTTTCCAGAGAGCTTTATTTTGGAAATTATGGTTTTTGGTACTATTCTTTTGGGCCCAGATTTTGTTACTGTACAGCAGATGTACGTGGGGCCCACTTCGGGAAATTTTGTCGATCGAAATTTTAAACTTGTTAGTTTACAGTATTTACATTATATCTCCGACCGGGAATGTCATTTGATCGGTAAACCGCGTCTGATTGCTATAGTTCTTTTAGACGGGTTTGCGAACGTGACATTCGCGTTGATATTCTGTGTTGTGCTGTGATGTTGCGGATTTGTCGTGGTGGATAACAGGGTGCAATGATAGTGCTGTTTGAATTTATTTATACATTTGATATTGCGGGACGAGCGTCCAACATGTGGACTGCCATCACTGCCTGTTTGTATAATATTCTTTTAGGGGCACGACCGGGCTGAGGTCGATGTACCCGTTGTATATATTTTCTTTTATGTGCTAGGATTACCCCGCGACGGAGTGCACGGATAGCCGGGTTCTGGAGGGCAACGGGTCCGTATCTCATGGCTTTGAGAGGCAGAGAGACCTCACTCTAGAATTGTTAGACTATTCGCAGCACTCGTAGGGGGTACAGGTTGACCCAAGGAGGAGTGCTCAATTTACCGGATTCCGTGAAGTGCCGGATGTTCCATTCACTATGCTGTGGGGGACTACCTCGCTTCAGGTTTTGGCGGGTAACTTGCCACACCCGTAGGGGTCTAGGTTTCATTGTACAGGCTATCCACACAACCAGGGGAACGTCGGGTTTCAGTAGCGGCTCTGTGAAACCCGAGGATCCCAGATTATCTGTATTGTTCTGTGATACTTATTACTTTTCTGTAATGTTGCATATTATCACGCCTGGAGCGATTATTGTATATTGGTATATATACTATTAGATGTTGTATATGTTTTACACCCACTCTAGTCCAGCCCCCGCTCTGTCGTTAGTTAAGTAACCTAACGGGTGATGACGGGACCCAGTGACGAATGCGGATGGCATATACGTACATTTTATTTTTCCGTTCTTTTCTGGTGTAATTGATTGATGGGACTGCATTGATTCTTATCAATGCAAGGATAAAACAAACCTATATTTGATGTTGTTGGAACAATTTTAAAAAGTGTTATTACAAAGACGTTTCCTTTTGTTTTGCACGGTGATATTCAGTTAGAATATCATGCACCTCATTCGACGAGACAAGGGCCGAGATCCCTTCACCGGGAGTAACCCCTTGGGCAGAAGTTTGCATTACGGTAATAACTTCACTATAGTCGATTACAAGTTGGTTTGCATCGTGGTATTCAGTTGGAATATCCTGCACCTCATTCCATGAGGAAAGAGCCGAGATCCCTTCACCGGGAGTGACCTCTTTAGAAAAGGTTTTTCGCCACTATATTTTTATAAAAAGCTATCATGTTCCTTCAACGAGATCAAGTTCACTACGTTAAAGGTTTTTCGCCAAAAACCAGTCGTAGCCCTCCTTCGTATCTTCTGGATGGTCAGTAGTATTCAAGCTATGTTTGTTGGCTTTCATCAAGGCATAGTGTTTGGTAGTTGCTGGGTATTCATTTGTAGCATAGATAGATGTGTTGGTTTGGGACAGTCGTATTACCTTGTTGGCTTTCGTCAAGGGTATGTACTGGTGGGTTCAAATTAACCTGGATAATGACAGGTAGAACTTGACATGCGACTTATGATTTGTTGGCTTTCGTCAAGCTCATAAGAGCATGGGGCAAAAATCACATCGGGAGTTTCAAATATACAGGAAACTTGCCAGGCATGCGCATACCTTCTGGAGTGTGATAACTTGAGTGGCTTCCATCAAGTTATCATGCGATGATAGTTGGATCCCGATTCCCACTGATGAGTTGGTTTACTCTTCGGGTGATCCCGACTAATTCTTCTTTCAGGTTTGGAGGAGAATTTGAGATTACAGTGGGAGGTTTCTGATTAGATAAAGTGATAACCATTCTGATCTAGGTTAGAGTGCACGCAGAGAGTTTCTTTTCTCTCTCTCTTTTTGGCAGTGACCTTTGACCAAGCCTAGACTATGACTCAGTGACCAAGTTGACCGAACCTTCTTAAAATACTGGCTTTTGGATTGTCCGAGTTGCATAAGTCATTGCCGCTCCTTCCTTTACCCTTTGTATTTCTCAGAACACCCCGTATTACTACGGACATCCACTTCCATTGGATAGATCTATTGTATGGTTATATACGAACTCGAAGGGACTTCTTCAAGGATGGATCCAAGTTCAGGAGAAATAGAATTGATTATTCAGTTGTCTTTTATTATCACCTTCTCTCAGGTTGCGAGGGCTCCTTAGTTTAGGAGAGCACACCTATTACGCTTATTGGATAGTCTTATTCCAAACCATAGGCAGGTGCCGAAAGGTAGGGAATGAAGAAAACCAATTAGCCTAAGTAGGGTGTGCCGAAGGTAATATGTAAAGATAAAATTAAAGGGATTAGAAAGAGGGAAAAGTAAATTGCGACTATTATAATTCACGACCAAACCGCGTACTTCATCGCCACTCCTATTTCACCTTTGCTAGAATAAGGTATTATTCAGTTTTCTTTTATCATCACCTTCTCTCAGGTTGTGAGTACTCCTTGGTTTAGGAGGGTACACCTATTATGCTTACTGGATAGTTTTCTTCCAAACCATAGGCTGGTGCCGAACGGTAGGGAAGAAAGAAAACCATTTAGCTTAACGATGGTGTACAGAAGGTAATGACTAAAGACAAATAAAGGGATTTGGTGAGGAGGCAAAGAAATATACGATTAAAGTCATGAATTGGATTATGGAAGAGGCATTACTGAGAATACCAGGATACCCCTACGAAACATTTTCATGTTTCAGTGCATTGTTAAAAGAAAACTGATTTCCCGATTAGATACTTACTCCAGTGTATGTATTTACCAGGTTATATTCTCATATCTGTATGGTTTTACAGATGATGAGTGGGAGTAAGTTATTGGAAATTTGGTGATCATCCTCATTATATCGGAATTCGTTGTAATTGGTGATATTTGAGGAAATCGCCTGGGTACAGTTTTTCAACCTACGACGCACAGATTTTGAGTTATTCTACTCAGCGGACTTATACAGAGTATTATATGTTGTCCAGTGTCCATCAGGACAAAGGGGTAGGTCCTCATACTCTGTTCTGTTTACTTGTAACTTCTCTAGTTTTTAGACAGGTGTTTCGTAGAAATACAATGTCTAAGTTTTGAGAAGTTGTGGGTATAAGAATGAAGTAGAGAACCACATATCGCAAGTATCGGGATTCTTCAAAGAGATTAAAGATGTAGATTCTTGTGATTGGTATTCAAGTAATGATTTTTTGAGAAACTTGTTTCTCTTTCAGATTACTAATAATTGGATGGATTCCTAAGTTGAGTAATGCTGATTAGCCTCTCTTCATTAAGTTGATATGCATTAGAGACAGCTGCATGGTTTGAATCTGGTTCCAGTTAAATTAGTGCCTCTATTTCTATATTGTATATAGAATGGTTCATATCTTAACGATGTTAAGATACGGGGAGTTGTCCGGCTTATGCTTAAAACCAGACACTGGATAACTCGAGGCACATTTCTATAATAGCAGTTTGTGGGTTGACCCTGGCTTTGACGAGGGTTGACATTTCTACCATCTGGAAGATCAATAGTGATATTGTTCTTGACTCGCCACAGTTTTATTAAAATGGATTTTTTCAGAAAACAGTAGTGGGAGTATGGTAGAACTGGAAGTGATTCCAGAACCGCAAACGATTACGGAAAATTTAATAGGATCTATATATTCAATCAGGTTTGACATTCCAATAGCCACTCTGCAGATATGGTGGGTAACCTCAGACACCGGAGAGGTACTCCGGTAGCCTCAAGGACGGTGACAGAGAGGTTCTAGTTTACCCAGACTTGACACTACTGTTGTTCCAGACTATGAGACCAGCAGAAGGATAAGTATAGCGTCGTTCTAAACTAGTTTTAGAAATACACGTATATATTATTCTGCCAGAGAGTTGTTGTGGTCAGTGGGGGCAGCGAAAGCATAGTTGGCAAGTAGCTTATGTCTATTTATAGGCTTGAGCAAATATAGCAGAGATTAGATTGTCTAATTTTTTATGTGAAAGTCATGTGTTTGACTTCATCAGAATAGGGGATGGATCTGTTAAGAAGGTAGTAGGGTGTGATGTCCTGGTATTTGGATAACATACACAGAGTAGGAAGTAAAATTCTTATACTACAATCGGTTGTACTTTGGTCGTCACACAGTTGTTTATCCACAAAGGATATGGATATAATATCTGACATTCTGGTTACTAGATCTATGGTTTTAGATCTAGATTTTGGTAGTTTCCCAATATGGGTACTTTGACAGTATTCTAATAGTATTTTAGAATAGATGACTCCTGGCATGGTGGTGTACCTGCAGGTGATGGAGTCACCTTCTCTAAAGGTGTCTTACATACTACAGGAGAGAGGGATGTGCATGATTGGCAGATCACTTGCTTAGGAAATTGAGTCAATCATGAAATGTCAAGTACCACACCAGATGTTGTTTTTGCACTAGATGCGATAAGTTTATATTAATCCAATCCTGAAGAAACATAAGAAAGCAGGTTTAGAACATAAGTGAATGTTCTACGGATTTGATGACGGCGGCCTCCTTCGGGAGACGGTTATCATTCCAGGCTTCAAAGGTGACATGGATGACAGAGTGCTTGTCAGAGTTATAGTTTTCCCTCTAACGAGGGACAATATTATGGACAGGTGGTCCAAGAGGATACTGTGGGAGGCATAGTGCTGGACATAAATTTGTTTCAGTGATCGATACAGTCTAAGAAGTCTGAATATGGAGTTCATTTATGAACTAGGTCCCATCAGATATCCAGACATATTCTAAGACAGGTATTACTCGATTCGGGAGATGGCTTTCTCCGCGAACTTGAGATTAAGAGAGACATAGAAAGAAACATCAGGGCGGATCCACTCACTGAGGCTATTTCTCGAACATAAGAGTTTTTCAAACTAGCTTTGTGAAACTGATTAGTAAAGGAGTTGGGTGTTCGGTATCACACGGGCTGTGAGTATGCAACATCGCAATAATTAGCCTTAAGTGCAAGTGGGAGATTGTTGGAAATAGTGCCCTCAAAGTCAATTATTGGATCGCAGGTACGTGATTGCAATGATTGAGGCAGGACCTATACCGATATGACAGTCTTGCTCGAGATGATAGTATGCTATCTGGTTTGTCTTTATCATCGTATACATGCTTTAGTTCACTATTGCATGATGATAGAGCCCAAAGGATTCTTGCTTGACTGCCAGCAGTATGATGGCGATCATATACGTGGGAGCTGGGGTCTATAAGCACATCCTTAAAAGTATCCCTAGTCGTGGGAGTTTCGAGACAGGGCATCGATACTCCAGAGTAGACTAGTGTATACAGTCGAGACCCCGACGAGGGGTGGTGGCCGGTCTCACAACCCATTGGTGTCAGTTGGTTCACCTAAGATGTATACAGGTGCTTATTGGGTTATGGGTACACCGGACAGGACTCGCCGGGAACATGCTAGTTTGTATTATACATATCATCAGATAGCAGTTCCCTGGTGACATGTGTACAGGTTAATTTGTCGACCTGAGGTCGTCATTTGTCTCGTGTGAGTTCCCACTGTGCTTTGATTTATATCCTACCACGGCTCAAAGGAGTCGTGCAAACAGGTATTTTTTGGGTACAGTCCCGAGCCACATGGAGGCAGTGAGTGGATCGTCAGGGATTCGTCTCTCCCAGTATTGGGGGTTAATGTCGCACAGTGCACGGGTGGCCATCACTAGAAATCCTCGGCCGAGGTAGTGGAGAAGTACTGATTTGGATCAGAAGTTTCTCAGGTGGTGATGGGCTTCATACCGACACGATTTATCGCGTTATTAGGGGTCTGTCTTTATCCACCCCCTAGACTCGATATGCGATACTCTTTAGACGAATGGACCGGACTGTATGTATATTGTCATTGTTAGGCTCTGTAGGGTTTATGGATGAGTTCGCTCGTTAGCTTCCCTTCCAATCAATACATAGGCAACCGTTACGTACAGGTTGTACTTCTGACATGCTAGTGGTTATACCCAGTGCCAGTGTGTTGATGAGTCATTAGAGTCCCCCACAGACAATTTCCCAAGTTCGGGCGAAACGTTGAAGAGGCCGTATGGTAATATGACAGGGTTCGAAAAATGCATGTGCGTTTACGCACGTATCATATTTCGGGCAGATAATACTGGTAGGCTTTGGTTTAAGCCGGATCCGAGTATTATACTGTGTAGATATAAAATCTTTATCTCAGTTGCATTTTTATTCGGTCGTAATACAAATGCGGGTATGTTTATACTGATACGGGGTTATCCTGAAATTCGTTTCAGGATCACTTTTGGAAGTTGCCAGTTTCCTGTTTTCTATCACCCGTCTTTTAACATTCGGTTAAAAACGGATTTAACTTTTCTTCTTGGGTGAGTCATGAGGGTGAGTCATGCTTCTAGAAGGTTCTAGAAGTGATGATAAGGCTAGTGACTCATTAGTGCATTTAATGATTCATTAATGCAAGGATGACTAGGTTAGTGAATCATTGTTTTGCATTTAATGTTTAAGTGAGTCATTGTTATGATAAGCTTCATTCTTATTGTCACAACTTTGCTCCTACCCTCACCTCCCTCTTCCTATAAGTGTGGCCGGGCCCCTCCCCTCCTCTACTCACTCTCTCACTTGATTAAAAAGATTATGATAATTTGGGATTCATGAAATTGGATAGCTACAATTCTCATTTCACCCGATTCAAAAGGAAACTTCCATAACCGTTCATCCATAGCTTTGGACGTAACGAGACAAAGTATTCTACTCATTCTCTACATCATCTTGGTCGTCTCTTTTAGCAAACTTGACGACCGAGTTGCCTCGGTTCAGAGGCGGGAGCCCGTTTAAAGATCCTCGACGTGGTGCCACCTGGACGAGAAGACCGGAGATTCAGGAGATCGGAGCAGCCGCAACAAAGCGTAGGATGATGGTTGAAGACCGAAGGACTCGGATCGTTCGGTATAACATTTCTACCCACTTTATAGTTTGTTAGTTTAGCTTTAATGGCAGATCCGGGTTACGATACACGATAGTGCCGGTTTGTAAAAAGTTTTTGTTCCGCATTTGGCATCTGTTAAACGGCCGGGGCGCTACCGTGGACTTACACTTTCTTCTTCAGCTGAATCCTCGCAGATTTTTCTTTGGGCAGCTTGTCGTATCGGAGATACTCTATGAAGGGTTCTCTCCAATCGGGCTCGTCTTGAATGATCAAGGCTTTTTCGGCAGGATCGTTCTCTTGTTCTACGCTTTCTTCTTCACGAAAAGAGTCTGTAGGTAGAATTTTCTAGCTTCTGACTGTTATTAGAATCTCATCCATATCAGGATCAGCCATCTCCTTAGCTATGCAAGCGAGTACGTCAGCTTTTCCATTCAACGCCCTAGAAACTCTCATCCGTTCAATGTGGGTGAACTGTTTCATGAGCTCCACCATCTGGCTTCTGTACCGAGCTAACTCGGATTTGTATATCTTATAGTCGCCGCTTACTTGGTTGACGACAAGCTGGGAATTACCTAGACCCATAGCCGAAGGATTTCAATTTCTATGGTGAGCTCCAGACCAGTTATCAGCGCTTCGTACTCAGCCTCGTTGTTTGTGTGAGGCTCAGTGAGAGGAAAAGAACTTCATAGGGTTCCCATCGATAGCGTGATGAACACCAATCCTATCCTTGCTTTTATCTGTGGGATTCTTGATTTTCTGAAGCTCCTTATTGATAAGGCCCCATCGAAGTAGAACTCCCTGTATGATTCGTTATCTTCGAGATGCAGCACTTGTTCTTCGGGTAACTCGCAATTGAGTGGCGACCCTTATAGTATGGGATGAGCAGTGAGAAAGTTGGCAAGAGCTTGCCTTTTTACTTCTTAGGAGTATAGGCTATGTCGAACTCAAGCAGTATTACGTCCCATCTTGCCATTCTACCAGCTAGGCTTGCTTTGGTCATTAAGTATTTGAACGGGTCAACCTTGGAGATCAGCATAACCCGATGAGCGAGCAGATAGTGCCTCAGCTTCTTCACAGCGAATATCAAAGCCAGGCATTGTTTTTCGATCGGGGAATAGTTGTGTTCCGCCCCGACTAAAGTTCGACTGAGATAGTAGAGGGCATTTTCTTTTCCCTCCTCGTTGTTCTCGGCAAGGGTGCATCGAGTGACTCATCTAACATGGCAGTATAGAGAATCAACAGTTTATTAGGAATGGGAGCAGCAAGCACTGGAGGGTGCAATAGGTACTGTTTGATATTTTCGAACGCTTCTTGACATTCGGCATTTCAAACGAAAGGAGCTCCTTTCTTCATGAGCTTCGAGAAGGGCCTGCATCTTCCCGATAAGTTTGAGATGAGCTTCCATATGTAAGTGAGCTTGCCTTGAAAGGATCTTAGCTGCGTCAGATTCTTTGGAGGAAGTATCTCCATAATAGCCATTATCTTTGATGGGTCAACTTCGATCCCCCGACGTCGAACTATGAAGCCCAAGAATTTTCCCGATGGCATGCCAAAAGTGCATTTTAGAAGATTCATCTTCAAATCATGTTCCTTCAGTCTCGTAAAAAAGGTCCTGAGACCTTGGATGTGATCGGACTTGGCTTTAGTCTTGACGACCAAGTCATCGACATAACATTCGACAACTTTATGGATTAAGTCATCAAAAATCTTGGTCATTGCTCTTTGATATGTTGTGCCTACGTTCTTCAGTCCAAACGGTATCACTTTGTAATAGTATATGTCGATCGGGGTCGAAATGTTGTATGCTTCTCATCCCCAAGCGACATTTTTATCTGAGTGTACCCAGACGAGCCATCCATGAAGGTGAACAGCTCATAATTTAAGATATTGTTGACCATCATTTCCATGACCGGTAACGGGAAGTCGTCGTTAAGGCATGCATTGTTAAGGTCTCTGAAATCGACGCAGACTCGGATCTGCCTATTTTTCTTTTTCACTAGGATGATGCATGCAATCCAGTCCGCATATTTCTCTTCTCTGATAAAACCGACATCGATGAGTTTCTTAGTTTCCTCGATGACCTTTTCTTCTAGATCCTTTCTCATTCTTCGAGGAGGTTGTTTGACTGGCTTGGCATCAGGAGATATAGCGAGCTTATGCACGACCACTTCAAGAGAGAGGCTATGCATTTCTTTGTACATCCACACGAAGCAGTCAACGAACTCATGTAGCAGGGCGACTATCTGCACATTCATTTTCTCTAACAAGAGTGAGCTGATGTAGGTCGGCCTTGAATTATCGGGCATTCCTATGTCAATCTTGGTTAGCTCATCGAAGGTTACTTGTCCGTCGTCTTCGAGCTCTCGAAAGGCTTCTTCTGGCTCGGCTAACTCGTCGTCATCATTTGACCTTTTGCTGGCTTCACCAACATGGATCATATAACATGCTTTGGCATCAGGTTAAATGAAACCTATGCCCCATATATCTGGGATTCGTCCATCAATGAGTGCTCAGACCTGAGGCGGATGCCACAGCCTCTCATAAAGTTTCGCTTCGGAGTTCGTTTGATATAACCGATATCCGAACTTTTTAAAATATTCCCGCATCTTGGATGCATAGTATTTGGAAATAAAGACGGCTCTTATGCCTCTCTTATAGGGAAGGCATATTAAAGACAAATTGTCCGGATGCACAACAGGGTTTGACCCATAAAACAGTATTCCCTTCTGTCCAATCTTTCTTTTGGGAACGTAGAAGGTTTTCAGCTGGTCCACGGTAGAGACTGACAATGCATCGAGCTCTTTGCACATCTGATCCGATACTTTTGTGATGGCTAGGGTCCCTTCTGTAATTTCGAAGGTTTCTCTTAGCTTCGCTTTTTGCATGAGAGTCCAATCTACACAACTGTTGCTAGATGGGTCATCTTCCTCTGATTCTTCAATGTCGCTGCCTAAACGAGGGTGAATTTTGCTAATAGATAGGCCTTCAATATCAAACTCGTCTGTATCGCTACCGAAATGGGGGCATGTTTTATGGAAGGACGGGCTTTCAGCGTTGGAATCATCAGTGTCACTTATAAGATATATATATGCCCTAGAGACGATTATTTATAATGGATACTATGGATATGTATATATAGGGCGATCTTGCTCAAAATAATCGTATGCTATCTGTTTTAACTTTATCTTAACATGCACGTATGTTCTACTTATTATTACGTACCACTTATACATGTTGATAAAGCCCGTAGGACATGCTTGACTACCAGCGTTGTAATGGCGGTTATACTTGTGAGAGTTGGGTAGTCTATAAGCATATCCTTAAAAGTGTCCCCAGTCGTAGAAATATCGAGACAGGGCATCGATATCCCAGAGTATACTGGTATATACATTTCTAGACCCCAACGAGGGGCGATGGTTAGTCTCACAGCCATTGGTGTGTTTCACCTAAGATTGTATACACGTGCTCACTGTGGGTGGGTATACTGGACGGACTCACCGAGCACTGCTGGATAGTATTATACCTAACGTCAGATGTCAATTCTTGTGTGCATGTGTACAGGTAGTCTGTAGACCTAAGATCATCATTTGTCTCGTGTGTGTTTCCACTGTACTTTGACTACTACCCCACCACGGCTCAAAGGAGTCGTGCAAATAGGTTTTAGTTAGGTGCAGTCCCAAGCTATATGGAGGCAGTGAGTGATTGTTAGGGATTCGTCTCTCCCGGTATAGAGAGTCGATATCGCATATGCTTGGTTGGTCAATGCCATAAGCCCCTAGCCAGGGCAGTTGAAAATTACTGATAGATTAGATCAATAATTTCTCGGATGGTATTGAGCCACACTAGCATGACTTATCAGGGTTAGTAGAGGTCTGATGTTGACCGCCCCCTAGACCCAGTATACGGTACTCTCAAACAAACAGACCGGACTGTACGGATATTGTCACGGTTAGGCTCAGTAGGGGTTCAGATGAGTTTGCTCGTCAGCCTTCCTTTTCAACAGGTACCTGGGTAGCCGTTACGTACTGCTAGTACCGCTGACACACTTATGGTTAAACCTACTGCCAGCGTACTGTCGAGTCTTTGGAGTCCCACACAGAAGGTTTCTCTGATTCAGGCGAAACGAGTGGAAGCCATATGTTTATACGTGCAGGGTTCTGATTGATTGCGTGTATTAGTTGTGCAAAATTTAATCGAACGGTATTTTTTAATACTAGCGGGTTTAGGATTAAGCCTGTTCATTAAATCAGATATTGATTTAATACTAGTTTTATTTTTACTGGTATTATTCTATCTCTTAGGTATTCGTATTTTGATACGAATACGGGTATGTATATACGGTAGAGAGTATTTTTTATTTATACAAAATATATTCTAGAAGGGGACACCTCATAATATGGATTTTTCTATTTATTGATAAATAGAAAATAAGATGTAAAGGAAGCATAGGATGAAGGATGGTTTGAGCATTTATTGCCATCACTATTGAAGTATGACTAGAATTTAAAAAAAAAGGGTTCATATTAGTTTTACTAGCCATTCTTCATGGTTGCTAACTCTTTCTTTTCTTGAGCTCATTTCTTTCTTGAGTAGTCATCCTCTCTTCTTTTCTTCCTCCTCTTCAGAATCCTATCATTCTCATGAGTTGAGAATTAAGGAATTTTGAGAAAGAAAAATCATCACTTATCATCTCTACTTATCCTCAGCTAACTAGATTAGCAAACTAGCTAGTTGAGTTTCTTTTATTTGAAAGTTGTAACTTGCATCTAGGACCTTCGGGTGGATCATTTAGGATCCACCCGACCGGCAATCAAACTACACCAAAGACCCAAAAGTAGCTTAAGAAGAGGATTCAAGACCCGAAGGACACAAATCCGATAGGTATAAAATTCTAACATAGTAGAATAAATATTTTTGTATTATAGCTAGTTAGGGTTTTGTGGTAGATCTTGGTTAAAAGTCTTTCTTGCATGCTCAAAAAATCTGGATTTTGAAATTCCGCTTCTCTACAAACCTTGTAGAGCATGTAAAATAGACTTACATTGGTATTAGAGCCGGTCCACAAAACTTAACTAGCTAGTTTGCACACGTTTAGAACTTCGAACAATGAAAATTATCCAAATCGCATCTCCAACACATGCTCACTGTTCGAATTTTTAAAAGTGTTCAAAAATTATTTTTAGTCACCTTAAAATTATGTGCAGGCTTTTTTAAGGCCATGAAAAATTTCGAGCAAAAGATCATTAAATTAAACCGCTAATCCGCGGCCAAATAGGTCATGTGGCCGTGGATCTGCGGCCTAATCATGGTTGTGTTAAAAAATTTTCTGGGGTTCATCTTTATGGAGATGTGATTTTTGAGTATATTGGCTATTTCCCAGACTTGTTTGTGTTAGTTATATGTGTTCCCTAGAGGCCATTACTTTACATATGATGTATATTGTAGTGGATGCTTGGACATATACATGGAGGATTTTCTTGCTCGACATGATAGTATGCTATCTGGTTGCTCTTTATCTTAACATGTACACTGATTGTCTCTATGTTACATGTTGATAAAGCCCTTAGGATGAGTACTTGACTACCAGGATTATGATGCAGATCATACTAGTGGGGACAGTGTAGTCACTAAGTACATCCTTCAAATATTCCTAGTCGAGAGTGTATCGAGACAGGGCATCGATATACCAGGGTAGACCAGCGTATAGCTTCTCGACCCATATAGATGGGCGATGGATGATCCCTTATCCATTGGTGTTTGACATCAGAGATAGTATACGGGTGCTTAGTGGAGACTGGGTATACTAGACGGACTCCCCGAGAACTCCCAAATGGTATTATACCTCACGTCAGATGGAAGTTCTCTGGTGACACTGGTACAGGTTAGTCTGTAGACCCGAGATCGTCACAGAATCTTGTGTGATTCCCACTTTGCTTTGATTTCTACCTTACCACGTTCAAGAGAACGTGCAAAACAGTGGCTTTTGGGTACAGTCTCGAATCACATGGAGGCAATGAGCGATAGGAGGGGTTTCGTCTCTACCGGTATTGGGAGTTGATGTTGCGCTGCTCGATTGGCTATAACAGGAAGTCCCTGGCCATGGCTACTTCAGAGATATACTGGTAAGTGTTATCAATAGTTTCTCGACCCGTTATGAGCCTCATATCGACACGACTTATCGAGTTACTGGGGTCTAACGTTTACCATCCCTAGACGAGATATGCGACATATCAGACGAAAAGACCGGACTGTACGGTAGTGTTACTGATTGGATTCGCAGGAGTATGAGCAGGCTTGCTTGATGATCTTCTGATCGCTCATTACCCGGGTGGCCGTTACATTTAGCAGACCGCTTGGGGCTTGTGGGTGTTTAATATGATCATCACCTACTGTCGGCGTATTGACGAGTCTTTAGAGTCCTACACAGAGGTTTCCTGGCTCAAGCGAAACGGAGTAAGAGCACATATGTGATATGTGCGGGACCGGGATTGATACGATATGAGATACCGTATTCTATTCTCGTGATTTATGACATCGGTCGGTTATATGAGATATAGTCGGGATATCGGATCAAGAGTTGATTCAATAAGTTGTTACATTTGATATTAGTCGGTTATATATGATATAGCCGGATTATTAAATCAAGTGTTGATTTAATAATTTAATGTATAATTATATATTTGATATATTACATTACATTAACTAATACTTGCTCACTTATGATTTCTTTTCTCACTTGATGTACACATTGTAAATATGTGATATGTATATTTGTGTACATGTTTGTGTTATGCTAGATTACATATGCAACATATAAGTGAGACTAGAACCATGCTAGGGTTTATGTTATGGTTAATATTTATTATTAAGTAATTAAAAACATTTGGAATTTGTCATTGTTGATTTCTTGTGCAAACTTGATAACCATTGACCAAGTCCACTTGTTTGTCATTGCTTAAGATATTTGTTAACCCAACCTTAACCCTTGACCTTGGTTTATTCTCTACATGAGATAGGCATGAGATAATAACTCACCATGGTTGCATTTCTAACCTGATGAATTATTCATTCATCACTTCATCATTTTCTTCTTCTTCTTCCTCAAGCTTTTCTAGCTTCAATGGAGATGTGAGAAAATGAGTGAGAAAATCAAATCTAAAGTGAGCCAACTTCCTACTTCATTATCCTCTACTACTTGCCATATAGTATGGGGTGTTTGCTTCACTAGTTTCATATTTAGTGAAGAAATAGCTTGGGATAGTGTCACCTCGACGTAGATCATCTTCGGCCTCGAAGACTTCAAAGCAAGCATGTTCGTTTCTTCAAGGGACCAAAAGATGGAAGGAAAGGGTATAGCACGCTATCCGCCTCTCTAGAGTCCGGGACTTCATGATCGCAGCGAAGGGACTACTACATGGAGCTAATGAAGTGAAGGACCTGTCTACAAAGGATGTATTCCTTGTTCACTTTACTTGCAAAGTCGTTTGCTCTTTATTCCGTCGGGATTTCTAGTATACGATTCTAGGGTTAGGTTTATCTAGAACGGCAAAATTTTAATTTAGCATGGATGATGCCTCCCGAAACCTTGCTGCCGTGCTAGGGATCCCTGCAGTGGTATCAGAGCCATGCTAGAAAATTAGATGGATTTTGTTAAGATTACGAAACCGAAATACTCTAAAACTTGAAAATCCAAAACTTAGTTTCTTTCGTTTTTTTAAAGTTGTCAAAAAAATTTTAAACAGGTGCAGAATGTTGTATAGGATTCAACATGAACACAGAAGAAATTTTACCCCACCCCCCGCCAGATTTTGGCCAAGCACAATGTTAGGTTTTCCGAGCTCGTCGGCCAAGTAGAGGGTTTTGGAGTTAAATTTTTGGGTGTGTTCCAGGAACTGAGTTTTGGTGTTTCAGGTGTTGTTTGTTTTTACTAATTTTACATGAGATGTAATCTTACACTATAAGCAATTCGGAGTGTTTCGTATTCGTAGTTTTAACATTGTTTCGGGTTATTCGCATGCTGTCTAGACGAAGTTAAAAAGTTCGATCAAATGTCAAAAACCTATTTTTTAAAGTTTAACGTATCCGCAAAATCATGCAAGTAATTCTATGAACCCTCTAGAAGAATGAAACCCTAACTCGACTTTTTGGAGCGCGGAACCGCAGTTATACCCTAGGGTTTGCCGCAGTTCCGTGGCGACATGAGTGGGGCTTGGGTCTGCCCTTCTACGGATGGTGCATAGATACTGTGGCATATTCTGGGTATTATTGAACTGTGCTCAAGTATTGAGCTGTCGGGAAATTATGGGACTTTGATGGAATACAATATTTGGAATCCACAAAACTAGTTATGAGATAACAAATTTGAATTTTATAAATCTAGCAATTTAGTCTCATTTGATCGGTTGCCATGGGATTTTGATGTGATCAAAAGTCCGTCGCAATCACGTAGCGTACGCGGATACTCGCCGGATAACCTTACAAGATAGCCATGCCCCATAGCCCCAACCAAGTAACTGTAGGAGAACCCCATCGCCAAAAGCATTCGTTCAGGTGCTCGCAGATGCGGTGTTCCGCTTTAGTGCACTTCGTCGACGGCATCGGGGGGTACGGCCGTCTAATAAAGTTTCCGATGAGCATTCGATCAGGATGTCGGGAATCTTGTTGAATTTCCCGACTTGTTATTGAAAAGTGTTTTCGATATTGAGACTAAAAGGCAGGGTTTAAATTGTTAGGCATGCGATGTCTAAGGAATTCATTTGGTTAGGCATGTGATGTCTGGGGTGGTTGCGGATTCCAATTGTTGTAGTTTTCACTTTCTTTTCTGCGACCGTAAGTGTAATATGTGGTGTATCGCCGGTTTCGTTGCTATACGTCAACGACAATTGGGATACGCATATTTACTTACGTTGATGACATGTGATGTTATGTGTTGCTGGGATATGTTATATTGGATCGTCGTGTTTGAATAGCCAAGGGTTTTATGTGAGATGAGAGTTTTTCATTTTCATTCATTTAAAATTCATTGTATGTAATATTCTTTTATTGGGGCACTTCTGGGTTGAGGATGATGTCACAATTGTATATTATTTACTTTTCCGCATTAGGATAGACCCAAGGCGGGGAGCACAAGTAACCGGGTTCTACGGTCTAGTGGGAGACTATCTCGAGGTGTCGAGATCGGGTCTCCTAACTCTAGAATTGGTAGGGTTGGTTGCCGCTCTCGTAAGGGTCTAGAGGTATGGGATTGGCTATTCATCATGACCGTGGAATCCGTGTTTTATACAGGCTTAAAATAAAACCCGGAAATCCTAGTATATCCAATATTTCATATGTTGTTTTCTGCTGCGATATCTGTGATGTGATCATTTGATATATGAGATAGATACTGTATATAGTATACATGATATATTATATAGACGTTGCTTATGTTTTACACCCGCGTTAGCACTGCCCCGCTCTGCCGTTAGTTACCTAACCTAACGGTGCATGACGGGACATCAAGGCTAATGCGGATGACATAAGCATACATTGTATTTATATATGATGTTTAGGTAACTTAAATGATGGGACTTCATTAATGAGATTAATGAAAGAAATAAACCTAAAGATGTTGTGGAATAGAATTTTCAAAAACAGGTAGCTACAGTTCTTACTTTGCATAGCAGTGTTCCTTGTAGAACATCCTGCACCTTATTCGATAAGGAAAGAGCCGAGATCCCTTCACAGGGAGTGAGCTTTTTAGCAATAACTGGCAGATGCTACAACCCTCGGTTTTGTCTTTTGATTATTTTTCTAGTTCTTTCTTTGCATAGTGGTATTTGTGAAATATCCTGCATCTTATTCGATAAGGAAAGAGCCGAGATCCTTTCACCGGGAGTGACCTCTTTAGCGAAACTAATAAAAGCCTCAAAAACACTCCATTTAAATCATTTGATTCTACAATGATATCAAGTTCATTACGCAAAAGGTTTTCTTAAAAACCTGTCGTAGCCCTCCGTCGTTTCAGATAAGTAACAGTTAGTATTCGTGCTGCGTTTGTTGACCTTGTCAAGGCATAGTGTGCGGTAGCTGATTAGTGCTTATCTGCTAGCATATGATGAGATTCGATTAGGGTAGTCATGCGACCTTGTTGACCTTGTCAAGGGTCATGCGGGTGGGTTTAATTCAATCAGGAAATGACGGGTTGAGCTTGACTTGCGGTCTATGGTTTGTTGACCTTATAGGGGTCATAGATCGCTCGGGGCATAATATTATCGGGAATTTGAAGTGTTGAAATTTGCAATAAGATTGCATACCTTCTATGAGATAGTTGGATCCCGATACCCACTACGAGTAAAAGTTACTCTGGGAGAGTTTTGCACTTTACAATTAGCCGATCAAGTAGGTGTCTAGAAAGGTGTCAACGGGGTTACGCCCTTGGGAAAACGAGATTTATTTTAATTAGGTCCATGCGAAAGCACGGGGAACTCCCTCAAAGTACCGGCACTGGCCTGGCTGAAAGATTGGCGAACTTGTAGCGTGTAATTAATCCCTGCTAGTCTTTCCTTTTAGGGTTTGAAGGAAGATTTGATAAAAAAACAGTGGGAGCCTTCCTGATTAGATATATTAATAACCAATCAAATCTTGCAAGAGCATACGTTGAGTGTTTTCTTCTCTCTCTCTCTCTCTCTCCAGGTAGCGACCATGTCACGCCATAATCAAGATAATAATATGGATGTATTGACCGAACCCGCATGTTATACTGAGTTAGGGAACGTTGGTCCCGCTCCAACTTATAATTGTTATAAGACCGAGCAGGAAATAGGGGAATACCAGGATTCCCGTGCCGCCCAAACGAAGAAAGTACATGATGATGCATCTTCTTCGGGTGTGTTCATTAAAAAGAACTGTTTTCTCTGTATCCTTTACGTCCTGGGTATGAGATACCGAATCAAGATCCCACATATGTAATCCGTTACATGGGCTACAGATAGGTAGAGAACTGAGAATGGGTGATAAGTTTTAAGAATTAGAAACGGTGCAAGTGTTGCAGCCAAGTCTGTTGGCAGTTATCACCCTGTATTACCAAATACATTGATTCTGAACGAATGTTATTAGATACCGAACCTGATATACAACATCATATCAGTCTCTTTATTTAGTAAAGAAGGATATAATTTTGTATTGTTGGATAATGTTTTGAACATTTCCTATATCAAGAGTTGATCGGTTCAAGCACGTTATCTAAAAGCATGTACCTTCTAAATCAAACCATAGTTCTTAACGTATAGACACACACAAAAGGAAGAGTTCAGAAATGAACGAATCCTTCTTAGGGCATTGTAGACTAAGTCATATCAATGCTACCCGACTAGCTAAGTTACATTAAGATGCATATTTAAATCAGTTTGAATTTACATCTTATGAAACTTGTGAGTCATGTCACAAAGATAAGATGACCATAGCTGCATTTATTGGAAACAGAGAAAGAGTTAATGAACTCTTGTGATTGATACATGCTGATGTATGTAGGTCCCCTGTCTACATATGTCAGGACTGGTTCTTTGTACTTCATTACATTCACTGATGATCTCTCAAGATTCGCACATATGTTCCTGTTGAAACACAAGTCTGAACCTTTTGAGAAATTCAATGAATATAAGTTGGAAGTAGAGAATCAAAAATCGGGTATAAGTTTTATGTCCTATGATGTGATCAGGGAGGAGAATACTTAAGCACGGAGATCCTGGACTATTCTAAAGGAGAATGAGATTCTCTCTCAGCATTACTCCTCCGTATACACCACAGCACGTCGGTGTATCGGGGCGGAGCAATCGCACCCTATAAGATATGGTGCGCTCTATGATGAGTACTACTGAATTGCCTATTTCCTTTTGGGGGTTATACACTTGAGAAGTTGCATACCTATTGAATAGGGTTCTAACCAAATCAGGTGTCTACCACTCCATATGTGATATGGTATGGGAAGAGCCCATCTCTTAAGTAAGTTAAGATTTAGGGTTGTCCGGCCTATGTCAAAAGCAAAATCTGGACAAGCTCGAGGCAAGGTCAGTTCTGTGGAAGTTTGTTGGATATCCCAAACAATTGCAAAGGAATATCTTCTACCACACCAAGGAACAAAAGGTGTTTTATTTCTCGGCATGCCACCTTTTTAGAAAAGGAATTTCTTGTGAAGGAATTAGTGGTCATGAGGTAGAACTGGAAGGAGTTCCAGCTATACAAACTACAGCTGATGATTTGGTAGAACCGGAGGATTCAATAGCTCCCGACGAACCTCAGCCTCTCCACCGATCTGGTAGGGTTCCTCATCCACCTGAGAGATACTTCGGTTTTCTGTATGACAATGGGAGCGAGGATTGCATCATAAGATGATGACCCAACTAGTTTCGAGCAGGCCATCAAGAGTGAGGATTCTGTGAGAATGGCTGGATGCTAAGCGATCTAAGATGGAATTCATATACACCAACAAAGTATGGACTTTAGTTGCTTTATCTGAAGGGTTAAATCCCTATCAGGAGCAAGTATATCTTGAGAAGATTACTTGGTGTACATGGAAAAGTTGAGACTTTCAAAGCTAAGACTTGTTGCAAAAGGTTCTCGTCATCGACCATGTGTGGATAATGATGAAACCTTTTCTAGTGCCTATGCTTAAGTCCATCCGGATCCTGCTTACCACTGCTATATACCATGACTACGATATCTGGCGGTTGGGTGTCATGACTGCTTTTCTAAATAGTGATTAGAAGAGAGCGTCTATAAGTACACAGCCAGAGGCCTTCGTAAACAGTGGGAGTAGCGGAAACGTGTGCAAGTTGCTTTATGGGTTAAAGTAGGCATCGCGGAGTTGGAACATCTGTTTTGATGTGGTAGTCAAAGAGTTTGACTTCATCAAAATGGTAGATGAACCTTGTATATACAAAATGGTAGTAAGGAGTATGGCGGTGATCCTTGTATTGTACATGGATGATATACTCTTGATAGGAAAGCAGTTTCCTATACTACACTCGGTCAATCTCCTCTTATCACAAGGATTCTCCATATAGGATCAAGGTGATACCTCCTAAATCCTGGATTTTAGATCTAGGAGATAGATCTAATTGGATGTTAGGATTCTCACTAGGTGTAGTGAGATGGTATCAATCGATCCTGGGGAGAATCACTGGATAGCTTCCAAGGTGGTAAGGTCGAATGAATGTCAGACATAGACATTGTCTTTACCCTCAGTGGAGGGACGGTATGTTGGAAGAGTTCCAAGCTAGATACTGTGGCATACTAGATGATAAAGGCTGGATACATCGCTACCAAAGATGCTACTAAAGAGGCAGTCTGGATATATATAAGTTCAAGAGATGAACTTTTTTCCTACCATTGTGTGACAATGGAGATGTGGCTTATGCCTAGAAACCCCTGTCCCATCAGTGATCCAGACATATTCTTAGGCGGTATCACCTGATCATCGAGAAGGTTGATCTCCAGGGAGATCGAGGTTAGGAGAGTAGACGAAGAAGACAACAGGGCGGATCCACTCATAAAGGCAAATTCCTAAGAAAGACTTATTATGGGATGGTTGAGTATGGGATACTTCAACCACTGCTAATTGTTGGGTATTGGATACTACGACAGATGGCCCTAGTGCAAGTGGGATATTGTTAGTTATATGTGTGCCCTAGAGGCCATTACTGTACATACGATATATATTGTAGTGGATGCTTGGACATATACATGGAGGACTTTCTTGCTCGACATGATAGTATGCTATCTGGTTGCTCTTTATCTTAACATGTACACTGATTGTCTCTATATTACATGTTGATAAAGCCCTTAGGATGAGTACTTGACTACCAGGATTATGATGCAGATCATACTAGTGGGGACAGTGTAGCCGCTAAGTACATCCTTCAAATGTTCCTAGTCGAGCGTGTATTGAAACAGGGCATCGATATACCAGGGTAGACTAGCGTATAGCTTCTCGACCCATGTAAATGGGCGATGGATGATCCCATATCCATTGGTGTTTGACATCAGAGATAGTATGCGGGTGCTCAGTGGAGACTGGGTACACTGGATGGACTCGCCGAGAACTCCCAGATGGTATTATACCTCACGTCAGATAGCAGTTCTCTGGTGACACTGGTACAGGTTAGTCTGTAAACCCGAGATCGTCATAAAGGCTTGTGTGATTTCCACTGTGCTTTGATTTCCACCTTACCACGTTCAAGAGAACGTGCAAAACGGTGGCTTGTGGGTACAGTCCTGAATCACATGGAGGCAATGAGCGATAGGAAGGGTTTCGTCTCTCCCGGTATTGGGAGTTGATGTTGCGCTGTACTCGATTGGCTATAACAGGAAGTCCCTGGCCAGGGATGCTTCAGAAATATACTGGTAAGTGTTATCAGTAGTTTCTTAACCCGTTATGAGCCTCATATCGACACGACTTATCGAGTTACTGGGGTCTGACGTTTACCACCCCTTGACGAGATATGCTACATATCAAACGAAAATACCGGACTGTACGGTATTGTTACTGATTAGATTCACAGGAGTATGAGCAGGCGTGCTTGTTGATCTTCTGATCGCTCAATACCCAGGTGGCCGTTACGTTTAGCAGACCGCTTGAGGATTGTGGGTATTTGATATGATCATCACCTACTGCCGGTGTATTAACGAGTCTTTAGAGTTTTACACAGAGGTTTCCTGGCTCAAGCGAAATGGAGTAGGAGCACATATGTGATATGTGCGGGACTGAGATTGATACGATATGAGATACCGTATTCTATTCTCGCGATTTGTGACATCGGTCGGTTATATGAGATATAGTCGGGATATCGGATCAAAAGTTGATTCGATAAGTTGTTACATTTGATATTAGTCGGTTATATATGATATAGCCGGATTATTAAATCAAGTGTTGATTTAATAATTTAATGTATAATTATATATTTGATATATTACATTACATTAACTAATACTTGCTCACTTATGATTTCTTTTCTCACTTGATGCACAAATTGTATATATGTGATATGTATATTTGTGTACATGTTTGTGTCATGCTAGGTTATATATGCAACATATAAGTATGAGACTAGAACCATGCTAGAATTTATGTTATGGTTAATATTTATTATTAAGTAATTAAAAACATTTGGAATTTGTCATTGTTGATTTCTTGTGCGAACTTGATAACCATTGAGCAAGTCCACTTGTTTTTCATTGCTTAAGATATTTGTTAACCCAACCTTAACTCTTGACCTTAGTTTATTCTCTACATGAGTTAGGCATGAGATGATAACTCACCGTGGTTGCATTTCTAACCTCATGAATTATTCATTCATCACTTCATCATTTTCTTCTTCTTCTTCCTCAAGCTTTTCTAGCTTCAATGGAAATGTGAGAAAATGAGTCAAAAAATAAAATCTAAAGTGAGCCCACTTCCTACTTCATCATCCTCTGCTACTTGCCATATAGTATAGGGTGTTTGCTTCACTAATTTCATAATTAGTGAAAAGATAGCTTGGGTTAGTGTCTCCTCAACGTAGATCATCTTCGGCATCGAAGACTTCGAAGCAAGCATGTTAGTTTCTTCAAGGGAGCCTCTCTAGAGTCCGGGACTTCATGATCGCAGCGAAGGGACTACTACATGGAGCTAATGAAGTGAAGGAACGGTCTACAAAGGTTGTATTCCTTGTTCTCTTTACCTGTAAAGTCGTTTGCTTTTTATTCCGTTAGGATTTCTAGTATACGATTCTAGGATTAGAGTTAGCTAGAACGGCAAAATTTTAATTTGGCATGGACGATGCCACCCGAAACCTTGCTGCCGTGCTAGGGAACCCTGCAGTTTGTGTACTGGTTTTTACATGGGGGGTAAAAGCGAAAAGTTTTAATCGATCAAAATTATAAATTCTTGTTTTTCTGTGCATTTGTTTCTACGACCGAGAATATCATTGAGCGGTATAACCCGACTGATTGTTATATATACAATCAGACGGGTTTATGAACATTATATTCGCGTTGATATTATGTGATTGCACTGATGTTATGGATAATTTGTCGTGATGGATGGCCTATTCTGCAATAGTTGTAGTACTGTGTTAATTCATTTGTATATTCATTATTGCGGGGCGAGCGTCTGACATGTGGAATGCCGTTTTCGCCCATTTGCATAATCTTTTATCAGGGCACGGCTGGGTTGAGGTCGATGTCACCGTTGTATATATATTTCTTCTTCTATACAAGGATTATCCCGCGAAGGAGTGCTCGAGTTACCGGATTCTAGACGGCAACGCATCACCATCTCATGGCGTTGAGACCGGGGTGCCTTACTTAAGAATTGGCAGCTACTCGCCGCACTCGTAGGGGGTATAAGATGACCCACAGTAGGGTGCATAAGTTACCGAATTCCATAAAGCACCGGGTAGCCCACTCACTTTGTTGATTGTGGTTGCCTCGCTTTCGGGATTGGCGGGTGGCTTTCCGTGCTCGTAGGGGTCTAGGTTTTTCATTGCACAGGCTATCCACACGACAAGGAACGTCGAGTTTCATTTATGGATCAAATGAAACTCGGGGCACCAAAATTTTCCGCTATTCTTGTTGCTTATCAGTTTTCTGTGATGTTGCTTATATCATGCCTGGGACGAATGGTTATACACATACACACACACACTAGTACATGTTGTATATGTTTTGCATCCGTGCTATTCCTGCCCCCGCTCTGCCGTTAGTTAAGTAACCTAACGGTGTATGATGGGCCCCGTGGAAAATGCGGATGGCATATACGTACATTTTATTTTCGTTCTTTTTTGGTGTGATAGGAATTAAATGATGGGACCGCATTAATCCTCATTAATGCAAGATAAGAAACCTAAAAAGTTGTTGTTGGAACATTTTGAAAACCCGCTCGGTTCTTTTCAAAAACACTCGTTTAAAAGGCGGAGTTTGAACCACTCCTTTTCAAAGCTATCGTTCCTTCAACGATATCAAGTTCATTACGTTCAAGGTTTTTTTCCAAAAACCAGCCGTAGCCCTCCGTCGTTTCAAATGAGTAGCATATCGTATTCATGCTATGTTTGTTGGCCTTCGTCAAGGCATAGTGAATGGTAGTGGCGTGTTGCTTGTTTGTAGCATAAATAAATGCATTGGTTTAGGACAGTCGTACAGCCTTGTTAGCCTTCGTCAAGGGTGAGTACGGGTGAGTCTAAATTAATCCGGACAACGACGGGAAGAACTTGACTTGTATCTTATGATTTGTTGACGTTTGTTAAGGTCATAAGAGCTTAAAGCAAAAATCATATCGGGAGTTTCAAACATAAAGGAAACTTGTAGATTTAGCATACCTTCTGGAGTGTGGTGACTAGAGTGATTTCCATCTAGGTCATCACATAATGATAGTTGGATCCCGATCCCACTGATGAGTAGGATTACTCTTGGGAGATACTTTCCACTTCACAATTAGCTAACCTATTAGGAGTCTAGAAAGTATTAACGGGGCTACGCCTCTGCGGAAATGAGGTTTATTTTAATTATGTCCATGCGAGAGCACGGGAAACATTCCTCGGAGTATCAACACCCACCTTGCTGAACGGTTAGCGAACTTGTAAAGTGTAAATGATCCCGACTAGTTCTCCTTTTAAGGTTTGATGGAGAATTCGAGAAAACAGTGGGAGCCGTCCGGGTTAGATAAGATAATAAACCAATCTAATCTTGAAAGAGCATACGCTGAGTGTTTCTTTTCTCTCTCTCTCTGGTAGCAACCATAATGGGACTTAAATTACTACTTGAAAAAAATACACTGACTGGGCCAAACTATAAAGATTGGCTGAGGAACGTCAACATTGCACTTACTTATGACAAAGTAGCATACGTCCTCACCAGTACTGCTCCCTTTGTCCCACGACCAGACTCCTCAGTTGCGGACATCAAGGTCCGCAAAACTAAGGATCTAGATTGCGAGAAAGCTATGTGCATCGTGCAGGCATCCATGAATAATGAACTCCAGATGCAGCACGAGAATATGGACATCAAATCCATTTTTCTCCATGGCAAGGATTTGTATGGAGAGCACTCTCGTATCTCAAGGTACGAGATCTCAAGAAAATTATTCCAGATGAGGTTAGCTCCAGGATCACCTGTAGCAGAGCACGTCTTAAAGATGATCAGTCTCATTAATGAACTCGCAAACCTAGGATGCGTGCTAGAAAACGAGTTATACATTGACTTGATTCTACAGTCCCTTCCTCACACCTTCTCTCAGTTCGTGCTGAACTTTAACATGCACGGTAGGGAAGCTGATCTTCCAAAGCACCTCAACATGTTGAGGGTAGTGAAGAGCTCCTTGAAAAAGGAGAAGACACCTGTTCTTATTTCTGGCGAATCTTCCTCTTCTAAATCCAAAGAAAAAGCTAAGCGGAAGAAGAAGAAGATCACCACCAAGCCGAAAGAAGGTGTCAAAAAGGTGCAAGGAACGAACAAATCGGGGAGAGTAAAAGCAGAGAGGGATGAGGGCTACTTCTATCACAAAAAGGGGCACTGGAAGAAGGATTACAGGGCTTTCAAAGCCAAAGGTAAGGACACGAAGCAACCTGATACTTTTGCTTCAGGTGTGTTCGTAATCAAAAACTGTCCTAGTTAATCGCATCATATGCTACAAATAAGCACCACTCGGCTACCGTACACTACGCTTTGACAAGGTCAACAAACACAGCACGAAACTGAGCACTACTCGTACGAAATGACGGAGGGCTACAGCAGGTTTTTGGCGAAAAACCTTTAACGTAATAAACTTGATATCATTGAAGGAACCCGAATGGTTTTACAAATATATAGTAGCGTAAACATTTGCTAAAGAGGTCACTTCCTGTGGAGGGATCTAGGCTCTTTCCTCATCGAGTGAGGTGCAGAATATTCCTAACTGAATACCACGATGCAAAGCAAAAGAATCGACTATAGTGAAGTTATTACAATGACGCAAACTTTTTCCCAAGAGGACACTCCCCATTAAAGGATCTCGGCTCTTGCCTCATCGAATGAGGTGCCGGATATTCATAACTGAATACCGCTGTGAAAAGAAAAAAGAAACATCTGTAATAACAGTTTACAAAAATTGGTTCCAACAACATCTTTTAGGTTTGTTTTCCTTGCATTAATTATAATTAATACGGTCCCATCAATTAATCCATATCACACCAGAAAAGAACGAAAATACAATGTACGTATATACCATCTGCATTCGCTACGGGGCCCCATCATGCACCGTTAAGTTACTTAATTAACGGCAGAGCGGGGGCTGGACTAGCGCGGATGCAAAACATATACAACATCTACTAGTATATATAAATGTATATATAACATTCGTCCCGGGCATGATATAAGCAACATCACAGAAAATCGGTAAGCAACACAGAATAACGGGTAATCTAGAAGCCCCGGGTTTCATTTGAGCCGCAAATGAAACTCGACGTTCCCCGGTCGTTTGGATAGCCTGTGTAATATATAACCAAGACCCCTACGAGTGTGGCAAGTTACACGCCAATCCCAAAAGTGAGACAACCCTAATTAACAAAGTAAATAGGCCACCTAGCACTTCACGGAATTCGGTAACTTGAGCACCGCACCGTGGGTCATCCTATACCCCCTACGAGTGTGGCGAAAAGCCCGCCAATTCTAGAGTAAGGCCCCCTCCATCTCAATTCCATGAGATATGGGCTCGTTGCCCTCTAGAACCTGGCTACTTGAGCACTCCACCGAGGGGTAATCCTAGTACAGAAAATAAAAGTATATATACAATGACGAATCTACCTCAACCCAGTCGTGTCCCAATAAAAGAATATACAATCTGGAAGAAACGGTTGTCCACATATTGAACGCTCGCCCTGCAATAATGAATATACAAATTAATCTGAACTGTACTACTACCATTGCACTATAGGTTATCCACCACGACAATCCATCCACAATATCAATACAACACAGAACATTAACATGAATACCATGTTCGCAAACCCGTCTAGTTAAACATATAGCAACTAGTCGGGTTGTACCGCTCAATGATATTCACGGTCGCAGATATCAACATATACACTGAAAAACACATATCCAAAATTTCGATCGACAAAAACTTTTCCACATTGGCCCCAAATGCAAACCAGCACTCAAACAAATCTGGGCAAAAAACATACATCCCAAAAATCATATTTCCATATTATAAAGTGCTATAAGAATTTTGGAGCACAACGGCCATATATCGACCACGGAACCACGACCAACAAGCATGTTAGGCGGCGGTTCCGCGGCCGTATATTAGGCATATGTGCCCAAATTTCTTGAGGTGCTCTAAAAATGCCTGCACGTATTTTTAAGGCAACCTGAAATATTTTTTGAACAACTTTTAAAAACGGCAGCGGGCATAAAAAATGGAAACACGATTCGGAAAATTTCGTCGATCGATATATTAAACTTGTGTAAACTAGTTAGTAAAGGTTTATAGGGTGGCTCTGATACCATGTTGGGGTTTGCTAGCGCCCTGGCCATCTACCGTGACCCGTCCTAGAATCGAACCATAAACCTAAAACTAGCTACAAAAGATAAAAGTGTTATACCAAATGATTATTGTCCTTCGGTCTTCTACCCTTTTCTTTGGATCCTTGAGGTCTCCTCGATCAAGCTTGGCCGCCGGTCCTCCTCCGTCGAAGATGATCCACCCGAGGGATGTAGCTCATGGCTCTAGCTCCACACTAAGAATCTAGTGAAGCAACTAGGGACTCTAGGTTGCTAATCTAGAGTGCATAGGGATGTAGTGAGTTGCTCTAAGTGTGTATTTATCTCTCTTCTACCCTTGATTCTCAACACATGAGATGGTAGGGTAGAAGATTAAGAAGAAGGAGGAGGAGCTCAAGAAAGGTAGTGAAGAGAGAGAGAAAGCAAAATGGTGAGAGTCTTTTCCTAAAACCAACCATGCAAAACTCAAGTGAAAAACAAGTGAGGAAAAACTCAAGTGAGAAAGAAAAAACCAGAGTGAGAAAAACCTTAAGCATGGTTTTGTAAAACTCAATTTTCAAACATAAAATTGCAACCATACTTGAATAATTTGCACAAATGAATTAACAATTCATTTGTCAATACTATTCAAGCATGGTTCTCACCATTCTCTCTTCATCACCTTTACACCTCGTTTCCATTTAATTTAATAAATGAATAAACCAAAATGAGGTGTCCACCTTCTAGAATATTTTCCATATAAATATGAATTACACTCAACTGTATATACATACATGTATTTGTATCAAAATACGAATACCCAAAAAGATAGAATAACACAAAGAACATAATACTAGAATATACATATTGAAATACATATACATAAATTATTAAATCAATACCTAATTTAAAAATCCGGCTCAATCCCGAGCCAGCTAGTATTATCAACCGTCTGATCGAAATTCCGGGTAACTAGTACAATCATTCGATCGGAACCTGCACGTATCAAAATACGGATACTACATCATTTCGTCTGAACCAGGGAAACCCTCTATGTGGGACTCTAAAGACTTGTCAATACACTGGCAATGGGTTTAACCACAAGCACGTCTGCGGCACTAGCTATACGTAACAGCTACCCAGGTATTAAGCGAAAGGAAGGCCGACGAGCAAACTCATCCGAACCCCTACTGATCCTGTCTGTGACAGTCTCTATATAGTCCGGTCTATTCTTCTGAGAGTATCGCATATCAGGTCTAGGGGTGGATAAAGTCAGACCGCTAATAACACGATATTTCGTGTCGGTGTGAAGCCCATCACCCACTGAGAAACCACTGATCCAAATCAGTAATTCTCGTCTGCCTTGGCCAAGGATTTCTAGTGATTGCCACCCATGCACAGTGCGACATCAACCCCCAATACTGGAAGAGACGAATCCCCGACGATCTGCTCACTGCCTCCATGTGGCTCGGGACAGTACCCAACTAAAACCTGTTTGTACGACTCCTTTGAGCCATAGTAGGGTAGTAATCAAAGCACAATGGGAACTCACAAAAGGCAAATGTCGATCTCAGGTCGACATACTAACCTCTACTCATGTCACCTGAGAACTGCTATCTGACAATATATATAATACCATCTAGCATGTTCCCGACGAGTCCGTCCAGTGTAACTTATAACCCAATGAGCACCTGTATACTATCTTATGTGACTAACTGACACCAATGGCTTGTGAGACAGGCCACCGCCTGATGTTAGGAATTTTTCGCGTTGTCGTTTTTCGAAGAATTTAAAGTTAACCGCAATCAAGACGGCGTCACGTGTAGCTAGCCGCGATGAGTACGGGTCGTCCGCAAGGAGATGGTACATTTTACGTTCTTTTTATCATGAGTTAAGCAAAGTTCGGAACGGTTTGTTTCTAACGTAAGTATTGTATATGCAAATTATAAGTTGTTAGGAATAGAGATAGGTTAGTGTAAGTTAGGGAAGTCCGTACTCAATCCTTTGTGCCGAGCTTGACTATTGAAGCTAGAGTAATCAGCAACAACTTGGATTAGGGTGCTTAAGTACGGTATTGGTGAAATCCGGCTTATTGACCGTTGTCCGTCCGTTCTTATCTCTTGACTTTCGCCTCCGGCCAAATCGAACGCAACCGGTCACGGTTAGAGATCACCGATACCTTGGTAGGGTAGGGTGCCTAACGGAGCATTTGCGTAAGGTTTGGACGGAGTTCAATTAGCAAATATCGGGCAAAGGAAATGAGCAAATGGAATTCCTAACTTACATAACCATTCTCTTTCCTAACACCATTATTCACAAACCATCAAAAAAACAAAAGAAAGAGCAAATGAAATGAAATAAAAGGAATAACACAATTTTGCAAGTAAGTAAATGGAAAGAAATTAAATTGCAAGTGAGTAAAAGAGATAGAAAAGGAATACTAAAAACCCAGGTGCAAAATGAAATTTTTATTAACTTCAAGTGATGATACAAACCATGAGTTCAATAACCAAAACTTAAACTTGCAAGCTCAATGAAGAGGTTGCAAGATCAAGAGAAGGCAAAGAACTCAAGGCAAACTACTATGTATAAAGCTTCAAAATGAAAAAGAAAACAAAGAGTAAACTATAGCTCAAAAGTGTATCCAAGTCTCTTTCTTCCCTTGCTCACTGATCTGGCATTTATAGGCACAAATTAAGAATAAACAAATAATATAGTAAGGATGATGTGACAACAAGAGATATACAGAAGAAAAATGGAGCACATTGGGCAACAATGGACCGGCGGCGCCGGGTCTATGGGCATTCTCGCCGGTTTTTATTGGGTTAATTGGGCTCGTGTTGGTTCTGTGATGTAGTGCTCTCTCCACAATCCCACTGGTATTGTTTGATCTCTTTTTAGAATCCTGGGTTGTACTCAGTAGTTTAGGAGGGAAATCTTGATGCTTTAAATCACATCACAAATTTTAGCATTTATCACACATCACCTCACTTATGCCCACTTATGCCATGGGCAGCCCTACCATGGTCGATGTGCCAAAGAGTTAAGTGCACACTTGTATTGTGTTGGACAAAAAATGTGTACACTTTATTTGTTGCAAAAGAACTCTTTGGATATCGATCGGTTTTCTGTTCCGGTTGCAGTGTGGGCTCACAAATGCTATATCCGTGTATTTGAGTGTATTTCCAGTGTTTTGTCATGAATATCTGTAATCTGTATTTACTGAGCAAACACTGGTTTATAGTATCGATATATAACAAAACAGATAATGAATGAGTGGTATTAAAATGCAGTTTTCTGAGATGTACAAATACCCCCAAACTTATCTTTTGCTTGTCCCGAGTAAAACAAAATCCTAACCTCACTTTCGCAGGGAACGCGATTGCACTGAGCTCGTGCAACAAGTCGTTAAACCTCTAGATGTCCCTAGTAGGAGGAGTGTTGTCTCCTGAAGGTTTTCAGCGGATTACACCCACAAAATCTCGTCAAGCTAGTTTCACAAGTTAACGTCGATTCTACTCCTACAGTTTAGTATCTAGGTTAGAAATTCTATCATCCTAAGTTAGAAATATTCAACCCTTATATTTCACGCCTCCTATTTATTTAACCTCAGATCCTATAAGTTTTTACAGTTTAGAAAGATCTTGGTTTTCCTTGAGTTTTCCTTCTAAAGTGCGGTCTCCCATCAGGGATTTTTATCATCTTTACGGAAAACATAAGTCTTATTCTTTATTCCTATCTTTCCTCCAAACATCGATTGTATACCTCTACATGTGTGTAAAATTTCACCCTTACACTTAAGAATTCAATTCAAGCTATAGTACCCTTGCCCTAATGTCTAATACTACTTCTTTTCGTTAATGATGGGTGGTTTTGCTCACACACCATTCATGCAACTATTAATGCTTCTTGAGGCACTAACAGCCGATTACTTAATGTGTGAGTTTAAAGCGTAAATAACAGTTTTCAGGTCTTGACTTTATTTATTTTTTCTCTTTTTTTTCTTTATTTTTCTTTTTCAAGACCGAATATATTTTTCAATGATGCTCTTTTGGTGGTTAGCTTTAAATACCATTTTTTCTTTCATACTAAGTTTTCAGGCAAGAGTATTTCTAGGTATCCTCTACTATCCCAAGTTTCAAGGTCTGTGTATGTGCAGTTTGTAGGGTATATACTTTCTAAATTTGGACTCAAGAATAGAAACTATTTTTCAGACTTATCCTTCAGTAAAGCTTTCAATACTTTCCTTTCATCTCGACTTAACTCATGAACTGAACTCAAGATTACCTAGTTCTAAAAAAAACTGCAAGGACGTATATTTACCAAGGTTAAACAGAAGGAGGGTTATTTTTAGGGTTTTCAATTCCTAAGCCTAGGATTTAGTTATTTCTAACGTATCAACTAAAGTTTTGGAATAAAAATCTAAATTACCCTATTAGCTAACTTGACGACAAAGTTTTTATATTTTTGTAAATTTTTTCGATTTTTATGGGTTTTTAAATAAGTATGCAAATGCAATATATACACATGAATGCGAAAGAAGAAAGCTTACCGAGCACACCCCCAAACTTAAACTTGACAGTGCCCTCACTGTCAAGCTACACCAAGAGGGTCAAAATTGTCGTCGCTCCCATGGTTTTTATATTTATTGTTTTTTTTACAAAAGAAAAAGAATACCAAAAATATATACACAAAAAGATCCCCCCCAAACTTAAGCGTTAATTTTCGGAGTTAGGGGGGAGAGAACAGTATTAATCTATACAAGGCCATACACAGGCCAAAAGTTAGCACGAACCATTCAAAAATTTTATCGAGATAATGTGCAGGTTGGTGAAAGAATGCGGAGAGGAAAGAAATAGAGAATACGTGAGACCGTATGGGGACAGAAGCAGGATACGGTCTCGGTGGAGGAGAATGGCGGAGGGGAAAAAGAAATGGAATACGAACTTGAGGATGGAAATGGAGTGAATAAATTAGTACAATTTGTAATGACCGATATGTAAAAAGCGATTGTACTAATCTATCAACCCGTTGAGAAATGGGGTCAAACCTCTCAAGATTCGTGGGAAAACATGGGTAGACCAAACTTGGTAAAACAGACACAGAAAATGAAAGTGATACGGTGTCTTGCGAGGTGGGAACGATGGAAAGGATGGAGGGAAGTGATCGAGGAATGGTATTTGTTAAAAATTCAGGAGGGTGTACACAGTCAATGGAAATGATAGGATGAATTGGAAAATCCGACTCATCAAGTAAAACTGGTTCATCATAAAAAAATTCCTCAATATTCTCCTCAAATATTAACTCATCCATGCATTTATCATCAATATCTAGACGCATATGAAGTTTGCGAAAAACAGTTAATGACTCGAGATGATGTCCACATGGAAGTGAAAGGACTTGATGAATTGGTGAGAAAAACTCATCCAAAACTGCGGGTTCATCATCCAAAATATTCCCAGCGTCGATATCGTCAATCAAGTGAAAATCAAATTTCTCAGACAGCTCATCAAAAGCATGGATTTCAATCAATTGTGGTTCTAGGATGGAGGTGTAGAGGTCAAAAGGTTTGGGTGTGGTTTCACCTGACAAGGTCCCTTTACAATCCGGTAAATCAAACACTATAAAATCGCACAACTCATTAAACATTCTATCTTTAATTGGTGAATCATTTAGGACACTCGATAGACTTTCAAAACCGGAGTTGTGGAATTCAATTTGCAATGGGTAGGTTTGATTTGGAAGGGTGTACCGCTCACTCTAACGACTCAAATTCTAAAATTGTCCAATCGCCTCATCATACATTGGAAAATTCGGAGCTAGTTGGAAACTAGCTTCCGGTTCGTTAGGTTGTATGAGGGCGGCCATGGAAGTATTCAAATTCACCATTTGTTGGCACGACGCTACCCGAAATTTTTCCAAAGTTCACTCAAGACTAGACATGGGTTGTGAAGGGGTTTCAGTAAAAGATTCAAATTCGTTTGGATACGTGAAACTCCCTAAAGGCTGTTCAGAAGAAATGTCTAGGGAAGGTGTAAAAGTCGGGTAGGAGTGGTAGGAATCGAATGGATGTGAAAAATGGACAGTATTAGGATCAACATTCTGATATGAAGATGATTGGAATTGTTGTCCTACTGAATTTGGAGTGGTGAAATGAGTGAAAGATCGGCTACGAGATTGTTCAATTCGGTCAGCGATGGACATGGGTTTCGGAGTTGCAACATGACTCTTAAAAGGGGTATCAACGTAAGAAGGTGGGGGAGATTGAAACGGTTGATATGAAGTGGATTGCGGAGTCCAATTGTTTGTCCTAGACTTGTCTATCCGATCTCTCAAAGAATGTTTAGGTATGGAGGGATTGTTCGAAGTTCAACCAAAGCAAGAACCGTATGAAGTAATGTCTGGTTGTGGGTACTAAAGTTCGGCAAGAGTTGGTCTATGTGGGGTACCCATGATATGAAGAGAAGAAAAAAGAAGATGAAAAAGAATGCGATTTTTATTTATTTATTTATGTTTAATGTTAGTTATCAACAAAAGTATGAAATATACACACAAAAAGAAAAGAAGAAAAATAATCACGACACAATACCACACACCTAATCAGTCTAGGGTTCACCTAGGTCAACTAGACCTGCTCAAGAACTTGATTGTTGAAGTAAAACTGTGTCGAGAAACGGGCTCAAGATATACTGATCACGAGGCTAGGTAAGTGCAGAGATAAGGGAAGATTTTTCAACGCTTTCGCGAAGTTCCTTAATTAGAACAACCCTTTCTCTTTTGGCGGTTTCGCCGTGAACACTTTCCTAGACACCCTGTGAACGATATACCATTAAGCGGTGTTCTAAACTTAGTTAACTTCTTTTAAAATTTGTGCGGGTAAACGTTATGCTCAATTTCGTGATTTATGGGCCACGGAAAAGATGATGAAACCCTTTACCGTATGTTGTGGGGTTCGCTTGCCCTTAAGTCCGTATTAATGGATGCAATGCGCAAATTAATGGAAAATTTTTCAAAACGTCAAACAATCGTTTCTTATTTTTAGGCACGGCACTGCAACAAATACGGGTTAGTCACTTTTAGCGTTTGACGGGGAACTTGCAAAGAATCCCGCAAAGATAGCATATTGGATACGTCGGATTTGAGAAGAAGGTGTTAGGAAATACGTACCGATAATTTTTTGGGTTAAGAAACCATCGTTGAATTGAATCCAGCTAGCTTGAAAATTTTGCTTGCGCGGGTCAAACTACCCGGATCTTTGGCACTGTACTTCGCAATCATCTTAACTTTGAATGTACACTTTGCTCCACACGATCGCAGTTCGCAAATCCGTCAAAATCTGCAAATGTCGAAAATACAGTTTTTTAGTATGAAAAAACGATATGAATGCCCAAACTCCTGCACACACAAAATAAAAAAATCAAACAATAAAATAGGACAATAATAGAACACTGGAGCACAGATCAAAATTTTGGAGCAAAAGGAGGTGGAAAATCCGGCTGCGGCGGGATTATGATGAATCTTGCTGGGCTAATTTTGGAAATTTGGCTCCAATTTTCTTCAGTGATCTTAGTGTTCTACTAGTGTCTCAATGTTATTGTTTAACTTTTCTAATTAGTCCCAGAATGGTAGCAAGTCAAATTTCCAGAGAGCAAAAAGTTAGAATTGTTAATTTTTGTTTTGGTTTTTTGAAATTTTTCGATTTTTAGTTTTGTTTTTCAAATGGTGTTAGATTTATAACTGGATATACAGAGATTAACCCGAAATAACAAGAATAAAAACGTTACTGTCTCCCCGGCAACGGCGCCATTTGATGTTAGGAATTTTTCGCGTTGTCGTTTTTCAAAGAATTTAAAGTTAACTGCAATCAAGACGGCGTCGCGTGTAGCTAGCCGCGATGAGTACGAGTCGTCCGCAGGGAGATGGTGCATTTTATGTTCTTGTTATCATGAGTTAAGCAAGGTTCGGAACGGTTCGTTTCTAATGTAAGTATTGTATATGCAAAGTATAAGTTGTTAGGAATAGAGATAGGTTAGTGTAAGTTAGGGAAGTCCGTACTCAATCCTTTGTGCCGAGCTTGACTATTGAAGCTAGAGTAATCGGAAACAACGTGCATTAAGGTGCTAAAGCACGGTATTGCTGAAATCTGGCTTATTGACCCTTATCTATCCGTTCTTGTCTCTTGACTTTCGCCTCCGGCCAAATCGAACGCAACCAGTCACGATTAGAGATCACTGATACCTTGGTAGGGTAGAGTGCCTAACAGAGCGCTTGCGAAAGATTTGGGCGGAGTTCAATTAGCAAATATCTGGCAAAGGAAATGAGCAAATGGAATTCCTAACTTACATAACCATTCTCTTTCCTAACAACACCATTATTCACAAACCATCAAAACAACAAAAGAAAGAGTAAATGAAATGAAATAAAAGGAATAACACAACATTTCAAGTAAGTAAATAGCAAGAAATTAAATTGCAAGTAAGTAAAAGAGATAGAAAAGGAATACTAAGAACCCAAGTGTAAAATGAAAGCTTTATTAACTTCAAGTGATGATACAAAATATGACTTCAATAACCAAAATTTAAAGTTGTAAACTCAATGAAGAGGTTGCAAGATCAAGAGAAGGCAAACTACTATGTACAAAGCTTCAAAATGAAAAAGAAAACAATGAGTAAACTATAGCTCAAAAGTGTATCTATCACGCCGCGCTTCCCAGTATACGGGGCAGAGAACGCGACGAGGCCGCTACGTATTTCTTCTAAAGTAAACACGCTAAGCGTATCTAAGCAATATAAGTAAAATGCATAAGAGACAAAGATATAATTGAACAGCAACTTTATTTATTAACATTCTTTTTACAATACAACTAAAAAGTAAATACATAGAATGGAAAGCAATGCCTAAACAGTGTTAGTTGTATGTATGCCCTAGAGGCCAGTATTGTACAGATGATGTATATTATATTGGATGCTTGGACATATATAGAGATGACTTTCTTGCTCAATATGATAGTATGCTATCTGGTTACTCTTTATCTTAACATGTACACTAGTCTCTTTATACTGTCTTATAGTTACATGTTGGTAAAGCCCTTAGGATGTGTACTTGACTACCTGGACTATGATGCAGATCATACTAGTGGGGACATGGTAGTCCATAAGTACATCCTTCAAGGTCCCTAGTCGTGGGTGTATCGAGACGGGGCATCGATATACCAGTGTAGACTAGCGTATACGCTTCTCGACCCATGTGATGGGCGATGGATGATCCCATATCCAATGGTGTTTAACATCAGAGATGGTATACGGGTGCTCAGTGGAGACTGAGTACACTGGACGGACTCGCCGAGAACTCCCAGATGGTATTATACCTCACGTCAGATGGCAGTTCTCACGTGACACTTGTACAGGTTAGTCTGTAGACCCGAGATCGTCATAGAGTCTTGTGTGATTCCCACTGTGCTTTGATCTCCACCTTACCACGTCCATGAAGGCGTGCAAAACGGTGGTCTTTGGGTACAGTCCCGAGTCACATGGAGGCAATGAGCGATAGGAGGGGTTTCGTCTCTCCCGGTATTGGGGGTTGATGTTGTGCTGTGCTCGATTGGCCGTAACAGGGAAGTCCCTGGCCAGGGCTGTTCAGAGATTTGCTGGTAAGTGTTACTAGTAGTTTCTCGACCCGTTATGAGCCTCACATCGGCACGACTTATCGGTTATTGGGGTCTGACGTATACCACCCCTAGACTTGATATGCGACATATCAGACGAAGAGACCGGACTGTACGGTAAGTGCTACTGGTCGGATTCGCAGGAGTGTGAGCGGGCTAGCTCTTCGATCTTCTGATCGCTCAATACCCGGGTGGCCGTTACGTTTAGCAGACCGCTTGCGGCTTGTGGGTGCTTGATATGATCATCATCTGCTACCGGCGTATTGACGAGTCTTTAGAGTCCTACACAGAGGTTTCCTGGCTCAAGCGAAACGAAATAGGAGCGCATATGAGATATGTGCAGGACCGAGAATAATGCGTGTATGTGATACCGCATTTCATTCTCGCGATATATGTTTCGATTGGTTATATTCGATATGACCTAGTTATCGAATCATTGATTCGATAAATCGATACATTGGTTTCTAGTCGGTTATGTGCGACATGACCGGATCATTGAATCAAATGTTGATTTAATGATTTAATGCATAATTATATATTTGATATATTGCATTGCATTAACTAGTATTGGTTCACTTTAAACGGATTTTTCTCACTTGATGCACATTGTATATGTGATATGCTTTAGTGCACTACTTTGTATCATGTTTGATGATACTTGATAATGTGGTTAAGTGTAAAGGGTTAAACCATGGTTAAGTGATGATTAGGGTTTGGGTTTTTCATTTATTTATTTGTTTATTTATTTGGAAAGGATTAAGTTGAGAATGGTGGTTTATTTTGGAGCTATGTTGAAGCTTCTTGAAGCTTTGACAAAGTCCACCATCCTTATCTCATCCTTAACCCTAACCACTCTAACTAACCTTGGTTTAATCTCTATACTTGACCATGGTCAAGATATGATAAGTATTCATATTAGTTTTATTTTTAAAAAAATAGAAGACTTATCATTCTTGCTTCATCTTCATCTTCTTCTTCTTCTTCAAGCTTGCTACTTTAATGGCAACTTGAGATCTAGTGAGATAAATCCAATTCTAAAGTGAACCCACCTCCTATTTCTTCACCCTCTACCTCTTGCCAAGTTGTTTTGGGTGTTTTCTTCGCAAGTCTCACAACTTTGTGAAGTCGGAGCTTGAGCTTGCGCAACCTCGACGTAGATCGTCTTTGACACGAAGCCGACGACCTATTCCGCACGTTTCTCCGATGAAGCCGTCACGAGAGTCCAAGGTTCAAGATGGACAGCGAGAGGACGCCCTCGTGGAGCTAAGGAAGTGGGTATCCGGATCTACAAAGGTTGTAGCATCTTAACTTTAGTTAAATTGTTAACTAGATTTGTTTTTCGCCTAGAATTCTAGCGACGATTCGTAGTCTAGGGTTTCTCGGCACCATTTTTTTTGAAATTGGCATGTTCGATGCCTTGTGAGACCTCACTAGGGTGCCTAGGAACCTTTCAGTGGTATCAGAGCCTAGCTAGAGCCTTAGGCGAAGTCTAGACGCGATTTGAAGTCCGAACGAACTCGAAACACCAAATCTATTATGCTCTCTCTACATTTTCTAAAAACCGGGTTTTTTTCATATTAAAAATATGCAGAGAAATCATCAGGAGAATGTAAGACTTACGGTGGAATTATATGGCATAAATCAATTATACTGCCGCGGATCCGCGGCACGAGCATGGCTCGTGCGGCGGATCCGCGGCCATACAGCGCCATTGTTAAAAATTATTCACACAGTAATTCTTACCTTGCAGTCCTGGATTTTCTGGGAATTTTTAATAATTATTCCAGAGTTGGATTTTCTGGGGTGTTTTAGAGTTTCGGTGTTTCGATCGGGGTATCAAATTTCGTCTTTGTGTTTTTCCGGATAATTTATAGAATATGTTAAAAAGTTCGACCGGATATAAATACCCAATTTTTCCCCTAACGGGAAATTTCCAAGTGTTGGATTTTTCCGTAGTTTAACGACGTTCTAAGTAGTGCAAGTAACGCGATGGACCCTCTAGAAGACAACAAACCTTAACTCGATTATGTGACCGTCTTGAACTGCCCTTTGAACCTTCGGGTTTGGGGCAGTACGGCGTGCCACATATGAGGCGTTGGCTTGACCCTTCTACGGCTGGACCGTCGGTACTGAGGCACGAACTGAATGTTGTTAGACTTATTTCATGTGTTGAGCTGTATCGGGAAAACTTGGGTATTCGACTGTTCGATCGGAAAGTTTAACATTTTCTGTTTATCTGGAATGTGATACAATAATTGGAATCCACAAGTAGTTATGAGATAACTGAATGAATGTTATAAATCTAGCAATTTAGTCCCATATGATATTGAAAAGAGTTTTCGATAATGAGACTAAAATGCGGGATTTATATCTGTTAGGCATGCGATGTCTAAAGAAGTTGCGGATTCCAATTGTTGTAGTTTTACACTTTCTTTTCTGTGACCGTAAGTGTAGTATGTTCATATCGCCGGTTTCGTTGCTATACATCAATGACAATTGGGGTATGCATACTTACTTACGTTGATGACATGTGATGTTATGTGTTGCTGGATATGTTATATTGGATCGTCGTGTTCGAATAGCCGGGGGTTTTTATGTGAGATGAGTGTTTTTCATTTTCATTCATGTAAAAACTTGTATGTAATATTCTTTTATTTGGGGCACTTCCAGGTAGCGGAAGTTGTCACCCTTTGTATATTATTTACTTTTCCGCATTAGGATAGACCCAAGGAGGGGAGCACAAGTAACCGGGTTCTGGGGTCCAGTGGGAGACCAACTCGAGGAGTCGAGTCCGGGTCTCCTAACCCTAGAATTGGCAGTGTTGCTTGCCGCTCTCGTAGGGGTCTAGGGGTGTGGGATTGGCTATTCATCACGACCGTGGAATCCGTGTTTTATACTGGCTCGTATTGAAAATACGGACGTCCTAGTATATCCAATATTTCATATGTTTCTTCTGCTGCGATATCTGTGATGTGATCATGTGATGTTCTGTGATGGATATAGTATATACGATATATTATATAGACGTTACTTATGTTTTACACCCGCGCTAGCCCTGCCCTGCTCTGTCGTTAGTTACCTAACCTAACGGTGCACGAGGGGACATCGAGGCGAATGCGGATGGCATAAGTGTACGTCATATCTATCTGTGATGTTTAGGTATTTAAATGATGGGACTTCATTAATGTGATTAATGAAAGAAAAGAAACCTAAGATGTTGTAGAATCAGATTTTAAACAAAACAGGTAGCTACAGTTCTTGCTTTGCATAGCGGTATATATGATATACCCTGCACCTTATTCGATGAGGAAAGGACCGAGATCCCTTCACCGGGAGTGACTCCTTTAGAAATAACTGGCAGATGCTACACACTCGGTTTGATTTTTGATTGCTTTTAAGAGTTTTTGCTTTGCACAGTGATATATATGATATATCCCGCACCTCATTCGACGAGGAAAGGGCCGACGATCCCTTCACCGGGAGTGACCCCTTTAGCAAAACTAGAAAAGCCTCAAAATCATTCCATTTTAAAACTTCATTTGATTCTACAACGATATCAAGTTCATTACGCAATAGGTTTTCAGAAAAACCTGACGTAGCCCTCCGTCATTTCAGATAAGTACTAGTTAGTATTCGTGCTACGTTTGTTGACTATGTTAAGACGTAGTGTGCGGTAGCTAATTAGTGCTTATCTGTATAAGCATATGATGCGATTGGATTAGGGTAGTCGTGCGACTTTGTTGACTATGTTAAGGGTCGTGCGGGTGGGTTTAATTCAATCGGGAAATGACGGGTTGAACTTGACTAGCACTTATGATTTGTTGACTATGTTAAGGTCATATAGCTGCTAGGGGCAAAAGATTATCGGGAATTTCAAGTGTTGAAATTTGCAATGAGATTGCATACCTTCTATGAGATAGTTGGATCCCGATACCCACTGCGAGTAAGAGTTACTCCTGGGAGAGTTTTACACATTGCAATTAGCCGATCAAGTAGGTGTCTAGAAAGGTGTCAACGGGGTTACGCCTCTGGGAAAACGAGGTTTACATTAATTAGGTTCGTGCGAAAGCACGGGGGACCTCCCTCAAAGTACCGACACTGGCCTGGCTGAAAGATCGACGAAGTTGTAGGGTGTAATTAATCCCGGCTAATCTTTCCTTTTTAGGGTTTGGAGGAAGACTTGATAAAAAGCAGTGGGAGCCATCCTGATTAGATAAGATAATAACCAATCTGATCTTGCACGAGCATACGCTAAAGTGTTTTCTTCTCTCTCTCCAGGTAGCGACCAGTTCATGCCTTAATCAAGATAATAATATGGATGTATTGACCGAACCCGCATGTTATACTGTGCTGGGGAACGTTGGTTCCGTTCTTTCTTATAAGAGTTATAGGAATGAACAGGAAATAGGGGAATACCAGGATTCCCATGCCACCCGAATGAAGAAAGTACATGATGATGCATTTTCTTCGGGTGTGTTCGTTACTGAGAACTGTTTCTCCATTTGCTCTACGTCCTGGGTATTGGATACCGGGTCAGGATCCCATATATGTAATCAGTTACATGGGCTTAGGAAAGGTAGAGAACTTGGAGAAGGTGATAAAGACATTAGAGTTGGAAATGGTGCAATTGTTGCAGCTAAGACTGTCGGGGAATATCACCTTGTATTACCAACTGGTAATACATTGGTTCTGAACGAATGCTATTACATGCCGAACCTGATATGCAACATTATATCGGTTTCTTTGCTAAGTAAAGAAGGATATAATTTTGTATTACAGGACAATGTTATGAACATTTTCCATAACCAAAAGTTGGTTGGATCAGGCACGTTGTGCAATGACATTTATGTTCTAAACCAATCAACAGTTCTGAGTATAACAAACACACACAAGAGGAAGAGTTCAGAACTGAATGATTCTTTCTTGTGGCATTGTAGACTAGGTCACATCAATGCGACACGACTGGCTAAGTTGCATAAAGATGGATATTTGAAACCTTTCGAATTTTCATCTTATGACACTTGCCAGTCATGTCTCAAAGGCAAGATGACCAAAACTCCGTTTACGGGACACGGAGAAAGAGTTACCGAACTCTTGGGACTTATACATAGTGATGTATGCGGTCCCATGTCTACACATGCCAGGGATGGTTCTTCATACTTCATTACATTCACTGACGATCTCTCTAGGTTCGGGTATGTGTTCCTGATGAAACACAAATCAGAAGCTTTTGAGAAATTTAGGGAATATAAACTAGAAGTTGAGAACCAAACCGGAAAAAGTATTAAAATCCTACGATCTGATCGAGGAGGTGAATACTTATGCAATGAATTCCTGGACTTCCTAAAAGAGAATGGGATTCTCTCTCAGCTGACTCCTCCATATACACCACAGCACAATGGTGCATCAGAACGGAGGAACCGCACCCTATTAGATATGGTGCGCTCTATGATGAGCACAGCTGAGTTACCTATTTCCTTCTGGGGATATGCGCTGGAGACAGCAGCATACCTATTGAATCAAGTTCCATCTAAATCTGTACCTACCACTCCATATGAGATATGGAGTGGGAAGAGACCATATTTTAAACGAGTTAAAATATGGGGTTGTCCGGCCTATGTCAAAAGGCAAAATCCAGACAAACTCGAGGCACGGTCAGTTCTTTGCAAGTTTGTGGGATATCCTAAGAATTCCCAAGGATATTTTTTCTACCATGCTGAGGAACAAAAAGTGTTTGTTTCTCAATATGCCACCTTTTTAGAAAAGGAATTTCTTGAAAAAGAAATTAGTGGCAAAGTGGTAGAGCTGGAAGAGGTTCCAGATACACAAACTCAAACTGAAGATTTAGTGGAACAAGAGGATTCAGTAGCTCCCAATGAACCCCAGCCTCTCCGCCGATCTAGTAGGGTTCCTCGCCAACCTGAGAGATACTACGGTTTTCTCATGGATGGTGGGAGCGAGGATTGCATCATGGAGGATGATGACCCAACTAGCTTCGAGCAGGCCATCACGAGTAGGGACTCAGTGAAATGGCTGGATGCTATGCGGTCCGAGATGGAATCCATATACACCAACAAAGTATGGACTTTGGAAGTTGCTCCTGAAGGGGTAAAACCCATTGGGAGCAAATGGATCTTCAAGAAAAAACTTGGTGTAGATGGGAAAGTGGAGACTTTCAAAGCTAGACTTGTAGCAAAGGGTTTTCGTCAAAGACCAGGTGTGGACTATGACGAAACCTTTTCTCCAGTGGCTATGCTTAAATCCATCCGAATCATGCTTGCCATTGCTGCCTTTCATGACTACGAAATCTGGCAAATGGATGTTAAGACCGCCTTTCTAAATGGTGATTTAGAACAGTGCGTGTACATGACTCAGCCAGAGGGCTTCGTAGACAGTGGGAGCAGCGGGAAGGTGTGCAAGCTGCTTAAATCCATTTATGGATTAAAGCAAGCATCGCGGAGTTGGAACATCTGCTTTGACGTCGTTATCAAAGAGTTTGATTTCGTCAAAAATCCAGATGAACCTTGTATCTACAAGAAGGTGGCAGAGAGTAAGGTTGTCTTCCTCGTATTGTACGTGGACGACATACTCTTGATAGGAAATGATATTCCTATGCTGCAATCGGTCAAGCTCTTCTTATTACAAATATTCTCAATGAAAGATCTTGGTGATGCCTCCTGCATATTGGGAATCAGGATCTATAGAGAGAGATCCAAAAGGATATTGGGATTGTCCCAATCCAGGTACATTGACACCATACTAAAAAGGTTTAGTATGGAAGAGTCCAAGCGTGGGAATTTGCCCACGATCTCTGGAGTCACTCTCTCCAAAGAGATGTCTCCTAAAACTGATTTGGAGAGAGCTCGCATGCAAGGGATACCCTATGCTTCGGCAGTAGGCTCTATCATGTATGCGATGCTATGTACCAGACCCGATGTAGCATACTCACTAAGTGTAGTGAGCAGGTATCAAGCTGATCCTGGAGAGAGTCACTGGACAGCTGTGAAGAGCATTCTCAAGTACTTGCGAAGGATAGATATATGTTCTTGGTGTATGGTAACGGAGAGCTCCAAGTGGAGTCCTTTACCGATTCGAGCTTCCAGAGTGATAAGGACGACTCTAAGTCGCAGTCGGGCTTTGTCTTTACCCTTTACGGAGGGGCGGTTAGCTGGATGAGTTCCAAGCAGGAAACCGTGGCAGACTCGACGATGGAGGCTGAATACATCGCTGCCAACGATGCTGGCAAAGAGGCTGTCTGGATCAAGAAATTCATTACTGAACTTGGAGTGGTTCCATCCATTGAGCGTCCAATACCTTTGTATTGCGATAACAATGGAGCGGTGGCTTTGGCCAAGGAACCCAGGTCCCATCAGCGATCCAGGCATATTCTGAGGCGGTATCACCTGATCCGGGAGATAGTTGATCGCCGGGAGATCGAGGTCAGGAGGGTTGACACGAAGAACAACACGGCGGATCCACTCACGAAGGCCATTCCCCAGATACAGTTTGAGAGACTCTTCGGGATGCTCGGTATGCGATACTACAGCAGCTGGCCCAAGTGCAAGTGGGAGATTGTTAGTTGTATGTATGCCCTAGAGGCCAGTATTGTACAGATGATGTATATTATATTGGATGCTTGGACATATATATAGAGATGACTTTCTTGCTCAATATGATAGTATGCTATCTGGTTACTCTTTATCTTAACATGTACACTAGTCTCTTTATACTGTCTTATAGTTACATGTTGGTAAAGCCCTTAGGATGTGTACTTGACTACCTGGACTATGATGCAGATCATACTAGTGGGGACATGGTAGTCTATAAGTACATCCTTCAAGGTCCCTAGTCATGGGTGTATCGAGACGGGGCATCGATATACCAGTGTAGACTAGCGTATACGCTTCTCGACCTATGTGATGGGCGATGGATGATCCCATATCCATTGGTGTTTGATATCAGAGATGGTATACGGGTGCTCACTGGAGACTGGGTACACTGGACGGACTCGCCGAGAACTCCCAGATGGTATTATACCTCACGTCAGATGGCAGTTCTCAAGTGACACTTGTACAGGTTAGTCTGTAGACCCGAGATCGTCATAGAGTCTTGTGTGATTCCCACTGTGCTTTGATCTCCACCTTACCACGTCCATGAGGGCGTGCAAAATGGTGGTCTTTGGGTACAGTCCCGAGTCACATGGAGGCAATGAGCGATAGGAGGGGTTTCGTCTCTCCCGGTATTGGGGGTTGATGTTGTGCTGTGCTCGATTGGCCGTAACAGGGAAGTCCCTGGCCAGGGCTGTTCAGAGATTTGCTGGTAAGTGTTACCAGTAGTTTCTCGACCCGTTATGAGCCTCACATCGGCACGACTTATCGGTTATTGGGGTCTGACGTATACCATCCCTAGACTTGATATGCGACATATCAGACGAAGAGACCGGACTGTACGGTAAGTGTTACTGGTCGGATTCGCAGGAGTGTGAGCGGGCTAGCTCGTCGATCTTCTGATCGCTCAATACCCGGGTGGCCGTTACGTTTAGCAGACCGCTTGCGGCTTGTGGGTGCTTGATATGATCATCATCTGCTACCGGCGTATTGACGAGTCTTTAGAGTCCTACACAGAGGTTTCCTGGCTCAAGCGAAACGAAATAGGAGCGCATATGAGATATGTGCAGGACCGAGAATAATGCGTGTATGTGATACCGCATTTCATTCTCGCGATATATGTTTCGATTGGTTATATTCGATATGACCTAGTTATCGAATCATTGATTCGATAAATCGATACATTGGTTTCTAGTCGGTTATGTGCGACATGACCGGATCATTGAATCAAATGTTGATTTAATGATTTAATGCATAATTATATATTTGATATATTGCATTGCATTAACTAGTATTGGTTCACTTTAAACGGATTTTTCTCACTTGATGCACATTGTATATGTGATATGCTTTAGTGCACTACTTTGTATCATGTTTGATGATACTTGATAATGTGGTTAAGTGTAAAGGGTTAAACCATGGTTAAGTGATGATTAGGGTTTGGGTTTTTCATTTATTTATTTGTTTATTTATTTGGAAAGGATTAAGTTGAGAATGGTGGCTTATTTTGGAGCTATGTTGAAGCTTCTTGAAGCTTTGACAAAGTTCACCATCCTTATCTCATCCTTAACCCTAACCACTCTAACTAACCTTGGTTTAATCTCTACACTTGACCATGGTCAAGATATGATAAGTATTCATATTAGTTTTATTTTTAAAAAAATAGAAGACTTATCATTCTTGCTTCATCTTCATCTTCTTCTTCTTCTTCAAGCTTGCTACTTTAATGGCAACTTGAGATCTAGTGAGATAAATCCAATTCTAAAGTGAACCCACCTCCTATTTCTTCACCCTCTACCTCTTGCCAAGTTGTTTTGGGTGTTTTCTTCATAAGTCTCACAACTTTGTGAAGTCGGAGCTTGAGCTTGTGCAACCTCGACGTAGATCGTCTTTGACACGAAGCCGACGACCTATTCCGCACGTTTCTCCGATGAAGCCGTCACGAGAGTCCAAGGTTCAAGATGGACAGCGAGAGGACACCCTCATGGAGCTAAGGAAGTGGGTATCCGGATCTACAAAGGTTGTAGCATCTTAACTTTAGTTAAATTGTTAACTAGATTTGTTTTTCGCCTAGAATTCTTGCGACGATCCGTAGTCTAGGGTTTCTCGGCACCATTTTTTTTGAAATTGGCATGTTCGATGCCTTGTGAGACCTCACTAGGGTGCCTAGGAACCTTTCAAACAGTGGCATAATAGAAATGGAAAATACAGAATGTAAATATGTACAAGTAACTAGAGCTCCGGGTCGAAGACTAGCTGATCCAAGTCATCACTGGAGGGCTCGATCTTCAGTGAGTCCGATACACCTGACGACATTCCAAAGAAGAAGAAGAAAGAGAGTGTCGTCAGCGAACAAATCGCTCCGTAAGTACCAAAGATAAGGGAGAAGTAGAATAGACAGAGAGAGTATATTTTTATTATTGTTATTTTAATGTTAACGTAGTTGTTTTGTAGCTTGGTACAGAAGAGGCCAGTGTATACGAGAGGAGTATCACTAGACCAGAGACTACGGTATATAGAGTACAAGGCTCCGTCAAAATACCCGGAACAACGGCGATTGAATTCGGGTTAGGTGTTGTTCCCCTCCGAAAGACGGCGGCGACGTGGGGAACGTCTGGCCTGAGATTCGGGGCAGATGCTATATGGTTTTATCCGTCTACCTCTCCGAAGATGCCAAGTTGATTTATGGCACCGTGTATCGGAGGTTTAGACGGATACGGCCGATGTAGCAGACTTCGTCGGATTCCCCCTCACTTGAGGGGTTTTTGATTGTGGGGACGCTCTTCCCTACAGGCGTAAGCCCCTGCAGTTAATTACGCTACCGCATCGCGGTAACAAATTTCTCCTTCTTCAGAATTTCACTTCGTGTCGTGGATGTTTATTTTGTTTGTGGTTGCCCATGGATTGTATACGGAGACCGAGTAATGCCGTCGCCCGTAGGACGCGGATTAGTCTAAATCCGTATTTACTTAGATTTGGGTTTGATGTTTTTAGTTTAAGAATACGTTAGCCGCATTTGAGACTAAGATCAACTTAAACGTTCGTTAAGGATACGTTAGTCTGATTTGAGACTAAGATCAACTTAACGGGATCGTCTAGATCCATTTCCAGTTTAAGGACGTAGTGGTCCATTTAATATATGGTCGTCGGGATCCGTCACCTCTCTGATGACGTTGAAAGATTACAACGACATGTATCAGAGGAGTTCAGAGATGTACCCTAGAACCAAAGTTGATTTGGAGTTTTATGGTCCATTTGAATATTTAAGGATACGTTAGCCAGGCTTTAGGCTAAGATCAACTTAAACGTTTGTTAAGGATACGTTAGTCTAATTTCCAGACTAAGATCTACTTAATGGGATCGTCTAGATCCATTTCCAATTTAGGGACATGACGGTCCATGTTCCAGTTTAAGGACGTAGGGGTCCATTGGTAGTTTAAGGACATTGCGGTCCACCATGTATGGCCGTCGGGACCCATCACCTCTCTGACGTCGTTGAAGGATTACAACGATAGGTGTCAGAGGAGTTCAAAGATATACCCTTGAACCAGAGTTGATTTTAAGGGAGCAACCATGCTCAGTCAATTTAATTTGAGGACTTACGGCCATGATTGGGCTAAGTCTAGTTGAAAAATGTTCAACACTTTTATTTGTTTTTGGCCTATTAGGCCTGTGCTAGGGCTTGGCCCCTTTTTAATAATGCAGAGCATTAATCTTGGTCTCTGTTGGACCTTTATTTGGGCTCTGCCCCTTTTAAAATAATGCATTACATTATTTATTATTTTGTTTAGGCTCTGCCTATTTATAAATGATGCAGAGCATCAATTTGTTTGGGCTCTACCCTTTTTATTGCATTGCAATTTAATTTGGCCTGCTAGGCCTTTCTGATTTGGGCCTGGCCCTTTAGTAAAAGAAATGCATTGCATTTGTCAGGCGCTTTACGCCGATCAGAGAGCGCAAGCGCATGTGGTATGGACACGTGTCACGCAAGCGCAGTGCGCTGTGCCAATGCGCTGCGCTTGCGCTGCTGACACGTGGCGTGCTCTGGTGGGTTGCGCCAGTTTCAGAGAGCAAAGCTCTATCTTGAAAGCGCACAGCGCAAGTGAGTCAGATGCTGACACGTGGCGCTCTCTGGTGGCTTGCGCCAACCCAGGAGCGCAACAGTGCAGTTTTTGCAAGTGCAAGGCACTATTAATTTGAGAATCTTTTAGATTGCAGAACCAATAGTTCATGAAAAAGTGCAAAGCACTGTTTGATTTCTTGATCCAATTAGATCAAAGAAAACAAGTTTTTCTTGTTTTCAGAGAACCAGTGGTTCATAAAAAAGTGCAAAGCACTGTTTATTATATGAAGATCATTGATCTTGTTCTTAGATCAATGATCTATCAGAAGAAATTCTTCTATGTTATGAAGGTTTTTACCTTTTTCTTGAAATTTCTTCAGAGTTCTCTCTATTTTGAGGTTCTTGATTTCTCACAATGTTCCTCCCTTTTATTGAGGTCTAGGGTCATTTTTATAGTGCCCATAAATTAGTTAAATTTGTTAAAGAGATCTTTCTTTGAGTAATTTGGAGAATTTTCCCCACCGTTGGATCTTTGATCCAAAGGCTTCTGTTTTACAGAAGGCAGTCTTCTTGTTTTAACAAGAACATAAAGATCTTTCTGGAATTTAATTCTGTTTGGCACAGATGCACCAGCGCTTGACACGTGTCAAGCAGCGCACAGCGCAGCGCAACTGCGCTGACACGTGTCGCGCAGCGCACAGCGCAGCGCAACTGTGCTGACACGTGTCGCGCAGCGCACAGCGCAGCGCAACTGCGCTTGCGCTGACACGTGTCGCGCAGCGCTTGCGCAACTGCGCTTGCTGACACATGTCGCACAGCGCAGCGCTTGCGCAACTGAAGCGTGGCTTCCTTTAATTTTTATTTTTATTTTAAATAGAGCCTTGCTCTAATTGGGCGCGCTGCCTTGGGCGCTGCGCTCTCTACGCTGGCGTGCCTGATTTTGACACGTGGCACCCTGCGCGCAGCGCAGAGGATCCGAAGCGTTGCTTCATTTATTAAAGTTTAAATTTTCAAAGTAGAGCTTTGCTCTAATTGGGGAAAGATGAAGCGTTGCTTCATCTCCCGCCTTGGAATTTGAACAGAGCTTTGCTCTGATTGGGGTAAACAAATGCCCCCCCCCACCGTTGCGCTTACGTGGCCCTCCAAACGTGAGCGCAGCGGTGGCAGAATTCTAACCGTCGCGGCAACTCTTGGAAGTTGAAAGGGCATTTGATGCCTATAAATAGGGTCTTTGGCCCCTAAGATGATTTTCATCCCTTCATAAGCATTTTGTCCAGAGCCCTGCCCTTGCCTTTAAGAACTCCAAGAGTTAGAACTCCTTAAAACTTTTTAGGTAAAAATTTTAATTTAAATTGAATCAATTTTAATCAACAGAGCCTTGCTCTCAATAGATCTCTGATCTAAAGAAAACCCATTTGGGGTTTCTTTTAGCAGAGCTTTGCTCTAAAGGGGTCTAAAGAGGACTAAGGAGAACCCTATTTGGGTTCCAGTAATAGAGCTTTGCTCTCTAGAAGATTTTCCTTGTATTTTCTCATTTTATTAATGGACATTTGCTCGTTCCAAACCATATAAAAGAACTCTTAGGAGTTTTTCATCGATCTTGGAGTTTAAAGATGGCATTTTATTCCTCGGTGCAGTATGTCGCTTTGCTTAATCAGTCTTTCTGATAATTTTGTTGGTTCTCTTTCACAGAAACAATGGACGCCCACATGTACGATCTTGATGAAATCATCTCTTACAGAGACATCCGCCGACTCGGTCGTTCTCAGAACCGAGAATTTACCCACGCCGAGTGTGCCTAGATCAAGAGTCGCTTCGACGCGTACAATGGTTAATTGCTTCCTCGACGCTCCTCTCTCCTGAAGCTTATCGTGGGAGCCATTTGGGAAGCACTTCCCTTATTCTGTTCCGGTATGCCGCTTGGAATGTTGGATGCTGCTAAAGATAAGGTACACTCGGTGTATCTGATGCACCTAATCTCGAAGAGACGGCGAGAAAATCTTGTCGATCTCCTGCACCAGGCTTTCCAACAGTCCGCCATACTCGCAGCTTATTGGAGGGAGGAAGACATCAGGGGGGACCCCGACGCTTGTGCTCGCAAAAGAAAGCACATTAGGATGGTTCGCGAGGCTTGGAAAGTCTTAGATAGGGTTACCTTCGAGTTCCTCAACCCATGTCCTGGGTCTGAGGTTATACCATTGTAGACACTTTAATGATTTTGTTATTTATTTCTTCATGATTGTAAGAACCCTTTGTAATGGAAAATTTCTCCTTTCAGCTTGTCTTATTTCTCGCTCTGAGTCTTTTGCACATGCATGAATGAGTGTGTCTCGAATGCTTAATCCAATGCCAATCAGATGTTCTCTTTGTCGCTTTCTTCTTTCTTTTATTATTCGCATGTTACCTTAGTGAACATGGTTGACAGACAATAGAGTAAGCATCTCGATTTCTTCAAGAGATAGTGATGGCTTAGGTCGCAGGTTCAGGTCTGCTGCCTAAGACTTTTCAACGCTATAAGCCGTGAGGGTCTCATAGAGACTTTTCTCCCTACGGATCGAGAGGATCTCGTAGGTGGATTTTCTACTTAGGAATCGTGAGGATTCCTAAGTGTGTTTTCTCTTATATTCGTAAGGATCTTATAAAAGAATTTTCCCTCTTACGAGTCGAGAGGACTTGTAAGCGGTTGTTTCCCTCCTTGTCAAAATTCGACGTTGGAGGGTGAGACCTATGGATAATATGCAAGAGATCGTTTTGGCTGACTTGCAGGGTCCCAGTGCTTAGGAAACAGGCTTCTTTTATGCCTACTGCCTAAGGCTTTATCTCACGAGTCGAGCCGCCTCAAGAATTTCTCGCAAAGACATCAATTTCTTCACAAGTCGAGACGAATCGAGCATTTCTCGCAAGAACATCCTAACGTCGCATTTAACCTCTGCTCTTTACGACAGAAGTCTGTTAGGGTCTATGGTACTTAGGGTTTTGGCCATCGTACCATCCCATAAGCTGATATATTTCTCGATAGGCAATTGTGCTGTTCGAGTAGCCCTTCGACTGCCATGTCTCTGATCCTTTCGGGGGCTGGACAAGACGTCTTCAAGGAATCTTCCTAGGCAGTTTGACCGTCGGAAGAGCAAGCGTTAGGAATTTGCCATGCCGCTTTTTACTTGAGGTTAGGCTCATTTTGGCGAGCCTCGATGAGTCATAACCACTCCGCGCTGGTGTGGAATGATCTCCGATAGTCTTTCAGGTTTTATGTGAGTTGCCGTCAAGACCCTGAAGCTAGGAATTTGGCTTTTGCTTGTTATGCTGGCATCGCGTCTGCTGTATCGAGACGAATGTCACGGTTGTATCTAGGTTGCTGGTGAACCATTGAGGTTTGGAACTAAGGATTTTGCCGTGGCTCCGTTTGTTTAATTGTGGCGTCTGATCCTGGCCGGAGGAAGAACGCTGGGTTAACATCTCGTCTGCTGTATCGAGACGAAATGCCGAGGTGGAGCTGGGATTTTTCCGTGGCTCCGTTTGTTTTGATTATTGCGTCTGATCCTTGCTGGAAGAAGAATGCTGGGGTGACATCTTGTCTACTGTATCGAGACGAACGTCGGGGTGGAGTTGGGATTTTGCCGTGGCTCCGTTTGTTTTGACCGTGAGGTCTTTTGTTGGCGTTGTATCCCCATCTTGATGGATTGCGAAGGAACACCGTTGTTAACATCTCGTCTGTTGTATCGAGACGATTGTTGAAATGAAGCTGGGATTTTTCCGTCGCTTCACTTTGTTTCGACCGCGGGGTCTTTTGTTGGCGTTGTATCCGCATCTTGAGAGGCTGAGGAGAAACGCCGTTGGTGATCTCTAAGTCGTCGACGTTGAAACCCTGAAGCTAGGGATCTTCCTTTGCTTCATTTGTTGACATTGTGTCTGCAACATCGCGACAAATGTCGAGGTTGTCTCTAGGTTGTCTATGAACCGTCGAGATTTGGCTTCGCTTTCTGATGGAGCCTGTTGGGAAGATATGGTTCCCTCTTTGTTTGCGCCCTTGGATTGCGTACAGGGATCAATGTGATCTCACCTGTAAGGCATAAGTTTCATTCATCATTTTTTTCCGCGATGCTCTATCATTTCAGCTTTATATAGCGAAGGTCGCGATTGCCCAATCATTTCGACTATTTTTCACGGTGCCTAATCATTTCGGCTGTTTATTTTATTTTTACTCGCTACTTTCTATTGCGAGCTGCCCAATCATTTCGGCTATTTTGTATGCATGTATGGTTCGCTGATTTTTTTTTATCACGAGTGTGGAACTTGGATTCTAACGCCAATCTCAGCATCAGCATCGCTACAACTGAAATATTGACAGGAGCGAATCATTATTTTCCATGAATGGGCTTTGAATTTGATACCGGTTTAGGCATCAGCATCGTTACAACTGGGATATTACCAGGAGCGAATCATCATTTGCCTCTGTCGATGTCAAACAAAGGTGGCTTAGTGAACAGGGTTAAGGTCCTGTCGACTAAGACTTTTAACTTCATGAGCCGTAAGAGTCTCACAAAGGTATTTCTCCCTAAAAGTCGTGAGGATCTTGTAGGTGTATTTTCTTCTTAGGAATCGTGAGGTTTCCTAAGTGTATGTTCCTCTGTAAGTCGTAAGGATCCTACAAGAGGGTTTTCTCCTTGTAAATCGAGAGGACCTACAAAGGTTGTTCATCATACGTACATACCCCCAGTCACGGATGGGACTTGGTTAGGGAAATGTTTATTCGCGCCTGTGGATTGTATACAAGGGCCAGTATTGAGCCACCTGTAGGGTAGTATCTAAAGTTGTGGGGGGGTTTGCTTAAGCACAGGTTTAGGTCTCTGTAACTTAAGACTTTTAAATCTTATGAGCCGTGAGGGTCCCATAAGAGAGTTCTCCTTACGAGTCGTGAGGATCTCGCAAGTGTATTTTCTCCTTAGGAATCATAGGGATCCCTAAATGTGTTGTTCCCTTGTGAGTCGTAAGGATCTCACGCGGGTGGTTTCTCTTTACAAGGTCGAGAGGACCCTATAAGTGTCTTTTAACGAGGTTGTGCCCTTTCGGGTTTTCACAAACACTCGCCGGTAGCCCTACTGTTTTTACTCACGGAGCCCTTTCGGGTTTTCATTCGTGCCCAATTCGCTTATGGACATACCATTTTTTTTAACGAGGTCGCGCCCTTTCGGGTTTTCACGAACACTCGCCGGTAGCCTTGCTGTTTTTACTCACGGAGCCCTTTCTGGTTTTCATCCGTGCCCATTTCGCTTATAGACATACTGTTTTTTTTTTGGTCAGCTTGAGGATGTTGCTGTAGTAGTTTAAGGACGTTTCGGTCCTCTATTAGTTTAAGGACGTTTCGGTCCGCCGTTAGTTTAAGGACGTTGCGGTCCGCCGTTAGTTTAAGGACGTTGCGGTCCGCCGTTAGTTTAAGGACGTTGCAGTCCGCCGTCGCCGTATTCGAGGCGAATCTCTAGTTTACTAACTTTTTGGTCCATGGGGCTTTCTCTATGACTGTACATGATGCCCCCGGCATATCCATCTTTCTCGGAGCGTGCGGTTGTGGCGGGTTCACCTTCCAGTTTTCGGACAACGCGAACTTGCCCTGTTGGTATTGGTCTTCAACCCAGTTCTTGAAGACGTAGCAATTTTCGATCAGATGACCTACCGTTTAGTGGTAAGGGCAATAATTGAGAGCGTTAACATCTCCTGGCCGTAACGGACGTTTTGGATTCGGCAGATTGATGAGTCTGTCACGTACCGCCAACTCGAATAGCCCCATTGTTTTATCTTGCGGAAACGAGTAAGGACGTTTTAACTTTTGCTGGAGAGGTTGCCGCTTATTGTTTTGGCAAACGACCGGTCTTGGGCCACTCAATTGTTGTTGAGTGTTGGCGATGAGGGTCATTTTCCCCTTCCCTTTATCCTTTTTGCTCGATCCTTTGTTTACGGGGCCGAGATTTTTTTCGAATAGCGTGCGATTGCACGGCCGAACGTTCTCCCAGCTCTTCAATTCCTTCATTTTTGAAATAGACTCCCCGAGGTAGGGGTTGGGGGTAGCTTCTTCGCCAGAGTCACTTCCAAAGGTGATAATTTGCGATCCCTTGGAGTCGGCTTTGTGACAGTCGGCGGCGGCTCTCTTGCGCTTATCTATCACATTTTTCCGATGTCTACGAACTTCACACTTTGTCCTGTTGAAGTGTTGCTTTTGAGCGACATATCCTTGCCACCAACACTTAAAGGAGTCGCAGTCTTCGGTAGGATGTATGATCTTCTGATGATATAAGCAGAAGTTGGGATGCATCTCTAATTCATCGAGAGTATTTTCTTCAGAGGGTGGTAGCTTCATTCCCACTGATAGGTCTTTGGCGAACCTTTTCCTCGTCTTGAATATGTTTTTATCCGCATTGGATGGCTTTTGATTTGACGGGAATGCCTTGGCTTTTTCCAGTATGGCCATCTCACGCTCTTGATTGGCTTTTGCTTTCAGACGAATTTCATTTAGGAAGACATCGATCAACTCGTCTGATGGCTGTAGAATCCCCGGCTCAGGGTTCGCCATTGGTTTCTCAGCGTAAGGAGCCTCCTCATCATCCGTCAGTGAATGGGAAATCACATGACATGTTACTACGTAGTCTTTGGATTCATCTGATAAATTTTCTCCATCGTTTTCGTCCTCGATAAAAGAACAAGTTTCCCCCGGCGTGTCCGTCTTCTTTGGAGAGTGCGGCTGTGGTGGGTTCACCTTCCAGCTTTCAGACAGCACGAACTTGCCTCATAGGTACTGATCCTCGATCCATCCCTTAAAGACGAAACAATCCTCGATCGGGTGACTTACCATTTGGTGGTAAGGGCAATAATTAGGATTATTAAGATCGCCTAGCTACGACAGACGCTTTGGACTCGGCAGATTGATGAGTCTGTTGCGCACTGCCAGCTCGAACAATCTTCTCGTTTTATTTTGAGGAAACGAGTAAGGACGTCCTAGCCTCTCTTCGAGGGATGGACGTGGACGCATGTTGTTTTGGCAAACGACCGGTTTTGAATTGCTCGGCTATTGTTGAGCATTGGCAACGACGATCGCTTTCCCTTTTCCTTTCTCATTTCGAGAATCGGGTTTTGGAGGAGATGGTCCATGGCCCATCTGGTCCAATTGGGCTAATTTTTCGATCAAGGCCTGGAAGGTGGTCGGCCTAAAGAACATCATGAATTGCGAGATGGTTGCTTGCGGATCAAGAGTGCCCACAAACATGCCTACTGCAGGTGCCTCTTCTATGCGTTGTTCGCATTTCGACCATAGGTTCCGCCATCGTGTTGCGTATTGGACCCACGTTTCACCGGGCCTTATCCTGGCGTTAATCAGTGCCGTCATCGAGGTACGTTCACTGGCGCTTGCAAAACGCTGGGTAAACAACAGCTCCATCTCCGCGAAGGTCTTGATAGAGTCGTTCGGGAGCTCAGAGTACCACTCGAACGCTGTATCTGATAAGCTTCCAACGAACTGGCGAAGCAACAGTTTATCATCGCCGCCAGTGTTGCCGCAAAATGCCCTGAATTGGGCAACATGCTGGTGGGGATTGCCCGTCCCCTTATTGACATGGAACTTGGGAATGGTATAGCCCGGCGGGTACTTGATCTGGTCGTACTAGCTCGGATACGGTCGCCCCATTTTCACGAGCTGACCGGTTGCTTTAGTCGCTTGATGAACCCGGATCTGTTGAGCTATGTATTCGTCTAGGTCAGCTTTGGAGATTGCCTCCTCCTTGGCTGTTGACAGTGCCAGTGGAGGATTTGACGTTTCTCCCCTATCATCTTCAAGGACGGTCGGGGGATCTTCGGCCGGAGGATCCTGCTGGATCATCATCCCTACCATGTCTTGGAACAGAAGGCCCATACGCTTTATGTTGGCTGCTTGTTCAGCAGCCTCTTTATCCTTCTTCTCCAATATTCGTCGAAGGAATTCGGCGTCAGTTTCTTGCTCCTGACGTTCATCCGAGAACGTTTCAGGGCTTTCTTTTGGCCCAGTAAGTGCGGCCATTGCGTTCACCATCTCCTGGAGCTTTTGCTGTTGGTCCTAAGCCTTGGTCACTGACCGTGTAAGCGTTCTGTGACCTGTGGATCCACGGCTGTCTTCCTTTCCCGACGCCATGTATACTGTATGAACTATTACGCCTCCAGACTTAAGGCGTTTAGGTTCACCGCCTTTGGCATTTGCCCGGGAGCGGGGGTTTTCTCCGTCCTTCTTCTTTTATGGGCCATTGAAGTGGAGGGGGCTGTTGAAGCGGGCACCCTAGCGACTGTCGTCCTTTGCTGTTTAAGAGGACGATCCTTTTCTTCTTGCACTTTTGCCTTTTTCTGTTGACGAGAGTGACCTGGGTCAATCACGGAGTCTTGAACCCTCCGCCAAACCTTGTATATTTTTTAGGACAGCCGTTGAGGGGGCTAGTTTTGCTTTGTTTCCGGAACTCTCTCCGCGGGCGGAGGAGATCTTTTCAATGTAGCGGTTGGAGAGTTCTTATGTACCCTCCTCAGCAGTTCAAAGCTGTTCCCAGTTGGAACAGCAGCGTTGACCTCCACCGCTGGAGCAAGTGGAGTTAGCCCTGAGGGGGAGTTGCCCCCTGTCTTCCTTACTCGTCACCAATGGCGACGTCGAGCATGACGAGCCGTTGGGACTGGCTCGGAGATAGAGACAGCTTCTTTTTGCCCCCTGTCTGATGGAGGCGCCGCTGGTGTTAACCTCTTAAAGACTGAGGTTGTCCTTTGAGGGGTGATACTCAACCTGTCGAAAACAGATCCTCGAGCAGGGGCAGGAAGAGTCAGTCTTGAAAAGACTGACTCTTTGACAGAGGAAGCCGCCTTGACGACTTCTGGAGCAGCGGTTATTGCCTTCCTTGCGATAACCACCTTGGGATTCACAGGCTTCTTGGCGGGCCCCTCAGATTTTTTGATCCAACCTCGCAAAGACAGAGGCGGTTGGCTTGGTAATGGACGACCCGTTGACAGGGGCCGTCGTAGCAGTGAGCCGGTCGAAGACCGACTTCTTGTTCGCTTCTGGTGCAGACATTGGCATAGAGAAGCTTGCAGGTGGGATCATAGTCCCGAAAAACAGGCCGGTAATGGCCTGGGTCAACTGTTCTACCGGCAGAGCGAGGAAGGAAGCCGCTTGAGGCCCATATGCTACACCTCTAGGTGAGGTGGAGCGTTCGTTGTAGTGGCACTTCGAGCAGTTGGTGCAGTTAAAGGCCATGGATGCTTGAGTTCTGCGCCAGACAAAAGACCAAATCTTAGTAACTTGGAAATCCAAAGGCAACCGTTAACAAACCGCGATTCGTTCGCGAAGACGACACACGAAGTGTGGAGTGGAAAGAGGAAAAGGTCCCACCGGGCGTGCCAGAATCTGTTCCCCTCCGAAAGACGGCGGCGACGTGGGGACGTCTGGCCTGAGATTCGGGGCAGATGCTATGTGGTTTTATCCGTCTACCTCTCCGAAGATGCCAAGTTAATTTATGGCACCGTGTATCGGAGGTTTAGACGGATGCGGCCGATGTAGCGGACTTCGTCAGATTCCCCCTCGCTTGAGGGGGTTTTGATTGTGGGGACGCTCTTCCCTGCAGTTAATTACGCTACCGCATCGCGGTAACAACTTTCTCCTTCTCCAAAATTTCACTTGGTGTTGTGGGTGTTTGTTTTGTTTGTGGTTGCCCGTGGATTGTATACGGAGACCGAGTAATGCCGTCGCCCGTAGGACGTGGATTAGTCCAAATCCGTATTTACTTAGATTTGGGTTTAATGTTTTTAGTTTAAGGATACGTTAGCCACATTTGAGGCTAAGATCAACTTAAACGTTCGTTAAGGATACGTTAGTCTGATTTGAGACTAAGATCAACTTAACGGGATCGTCTAGATCCATTTCCAGTTTAAGGACGTAGTGGTCCATTTAATATATGGCCGTCGGGACCCGTCACCTCTCTGACGACGTTGAAGGATTACAACGACATGTATCAGAGGAGTTCAGAGATGTACCCTTGAACCAAAGTTTATTTGGAGTTTTATGGTCCATTTGAATATTTAAGGATACGTTAGCCAGGCTTTAGGCTAAGATCAACTTAAACGTTTGTTAAGGATACGTTAGTCTAATTTCCAGACTAAGATCTACTTAACGGGATCGTCTAGATCCATTTCCAGTTTAGGGACATGACGGTCCATGTTCCAGTTTAAGGACGTAGGGGTCCATTAGTAGTTTAAGAACAATGCGGTCCACCATGTATGGCCGTCGGGACCCATCACCTCCCTAATGTCGTTGAAGGATTACAACGATAGGTGTCAGAGGAGTTCAGAGATGTACCTTTGAACCAAAGTTGATTTTAAGGGAGCTACCATGCTCAGTCAATTTAATTTGATTACTTACGGCCATGATTGGGCTAAGTCCAGTTGAAAAATGTTCAACACTTTTATTTGTTTTTGGCCTATTAGGCCTGTGCTAGGGCTTAGCCCCTTTTCAATAATGCAGAGCATTAATCTTGGTCTCTGTTGGACCTTTATTTGGGCTCTGCCCCTTTTAAAATAATGCATTGCATTATTTATTATTTTGTTTGGGCTCTGCCTTTTTATAAATGATGCAGAGCATCAATTTGTTTGGGCTCTGCCCTTTTTAATGCATTGCAATTTAATTTGGCCTGCTAGGCCTTTCTGATTTGGGCCTGGCCCTTTAGTAAAAGAAATGCATTGCATTTGTCAAGCGCTTTACGCCGATCAGAGAGCGCAAGTGCTTGTGGTATGGACACGTGTCACGCAAGCGTAGTGCGCCGCGCCAATGTGCTGCTCTTGCGCTGCTGACACGTGGCGTGCTCTAGTGGGTTGCGCCAGTTTCAGAGAGCAAAGCTCTATCTTAAAAGCGCACAGCGCAAATGAGTCAGATGCTGACACGTGGAGCTCTCTGGTGGCTTGCGCCAACCCAGGAGCGCAACAGTGCAGTTTTTGCAAGTGCAAGGCACTATTAATTTGAGAATCTTTTAGATTGCAGAACCAATAGTTCATGAAAAAGTGCAAAGAACTGTTTGATTTCTTGATCCAATTTAGATCAAAGAAAACAAGTTTTTCTTGTTTTTCTTGTTTTCAGAGAACCAGTGGTTCATAAAAAAGTGCAAAGTGCTGTTTATTATATGTAGATCATTGATCTTGTTCTTAGATCAATGATCTATCAGAAGAAATTCTTCTATGTTATGAAGGTTTTTACCTTTTTCTTGAAATTTCTTCAGAGTTCTCTCTGTTTTGAGGTTCTTGATTTCTCACAATGTTCCTCCCTTTTATTGAGGTCTAGGGTCCTTTTTATTATGCCCATAAATTAGTTAAATTTGTTAAAAAGATCTTTCTTTGAGTGATTTGGAGAATTTTCCCCACCGTTGGATCTTTGATCTAAGGGCTTCTGTTTTACAGAAGGCAATCTTCTTGTTTTAACAAGAACAGAAAGATCTTTCTGGAATTTAATTCTGTTTGGCGCAGATGCACCAGCGCTTGACACGTGTCGCGCAGCGCACAGCGCAGCGCAGCTGCGCTTGCGTAGCTGCGCTGACACATGTCGCGCAGCGCAGCGCTTGCGCTACTGCGCTTACTGACACGTGTCGCGCAGCGCAGCGCTTGCGCAACTGAAGCGTGGTTTCCTTTAATTTTTATTTTTATTTTCAATAGAGCCTTGCTCTGATTGGGCGCGCTGCCTTAGGCGCTGCGCTCTCTGCGCTGGCGTGCCTGATTTTGACACGTGACGCCCTGCGCGCAGCGCAGAGGATCCGAAGCGTTACTTCATTTATTGAAGTTTAAATTTTCAAAGTAGAGCTTTGCTCTGATTGGGGAAAGATAAAGCGTTGCTTCATCTCCCACCTTGGAATTTGAACAGAGCTTTGCTCTGATTGGGGTAAACAGGTGTCTTTATGGTTGCTGTCTCGTGCCACTTCTAACACCTTCCGTACCAATCTACCTCTTATAAACCCCGCGATGTCTTGATTTTATTGTTTTTATTATATTGTCTTGTCTTGTAATTTGAATTGTAAGGATGGATGACTTGTCGAAACCATGATATCAGTAAATGGATTTAACTGGAGAATCATGTAGATGAATGCATATCCATGGTTCGGTCCAGTCAAGATAGATTGAATAGATTGAACAGATTGATTATATGAATTCATGGATTCATATTGAATTGTTATATATATACTTGAATCTCATTCAAGTCAGATTGATTATATCAAGACTCCGTCTGAGTCAGACAATTAGAAAAGAAATTGAAATCCTGAAATAAGTTTTGATGTTATCGGTAACCACTGCACATGGACGGCAGGATTTGTGTCTTTTTCAAAGACAATTACCGTGTTGATAAAACCGTTTGTTAAGTTATCTACCTTAAATAGGCAAGCACCCATATCTCCGGCTCTCTAAGGCTCAAGAGACAGGTCCCGCTTAAACCTATGTTTATTAGGGTCCTTATTGTAATTTAGTATAACTTGAGGGGATTTTATATAAAAATAATTTTGTATAATTTTCAAAATACATCTCAAGTATTTTATTATCGTTTTTAGAGTTTTCATTGATGTATATTTTATCATTTTGACATTTCTAGTGAATAAAACCTAATTTCATAATATATGGTATTTATTTGTAATATTGGAATTGTATGGTATTTTCTTGTAAATGAGATATTTTTTCTCGAATTTTGGAAATGTGGAATATTATAAATATCAAAAATAGATATTTTGATATTAATTACATATATATTTATTTATTAAAAATATAAGTTTTACTTAAAATAGAAATCATATTTTCTAAAGAAAATTGTATTTTAAATCTTTCGAGACCGTATGCTCCTTGCAGAGGTCTGCATCTCGCACTACTAAGCCCGAGGACGTGCGATAATCCGCACCATCCTGAACGGGTTTCCCAAAATGGGTTGTAGCGGCACATTGCAAAGATTTGTTAAAAATACATATCTTGTAGAAAAAGATTTTTATAAGTTGGAGGTAGTTTTGTATAAAATCGTATTTTCCCAAAACTATGTTCCCAAATATCATCGTTCTATGTTACATATGAGTTTTGTGAGGAGATAGGTCATTATCTCGTGAGTTTTCTAAACGTATAGCAAAGGGTAATGATGTTTTATGTCGAAACTAAACTATATGGTATTTTTCTGAAAAATTGCGATAAAAAGTAAAATAGGAATTATTTTGATATGAAACTTGTCAATATATTTTGTTAATGTTTAATTATCATGATGTGAGAGTTTGGTATTATTGTGTTCAATAAAAATATAATTTTTAAGGAAAAACCGAATCGTAAGTCGGATTAACTCCACTTCCGTCGAGTTTTAGAATTTTAAGTTTTTAGAATAGTAAAGAGAAGGGGGAGAAGAGACTTACTGGGTGATTGTGTAGAGGAGAGGAAAAGAAAGATGTGGGAGGTGCCGGTGCGTCGTTTCGTCGCCGGAAACTCCTCGGATCGCCGCCGGAACTTCGTCGGAGTTTCGCCCTTTGCTAACTCCACTTGCACACAAAAAACTCCAGGGTATTTTCTTGAGAGTTTGGACAGAGATTTGGAAGTGAGGAGGTGTGATTTGAGGGTGGTATTTATAGAAAAAATTAGGGTTTAGGGATGTGAAAAGGTGTATTAAAAATTTGTATTAAAAGTGGTTTAATTCGGTGTTTTAAATTGCTCTGTAAATGTGCAGGGGATTTAAATAATACAGGGTTAATGGGGAGTTAAAGAGTCATGGGTTACACCAAAAAATGGGGTTTCGGCCGAGTTGACCCGGCGGCGCTGGCCGAGTCAGCCGCGCCGCCTGCCCGATTCGACCGAGTTAGTCCAAGTCTCGCCGCCACGTGTCCCCTGTCTCTTGGTCTACTTCCTGGACTCGTTTGTTTTATGTGTGACTCTTGGTTTTTACAATTTATACATGTGTAGACTCTTGGGCTTCTAAAAAGATTAAAAGAAAACTAATTAAAAATAATGTGGCTAATGGGATTTGAACTCTGGTGCTTTGGTTCAGTAGTGCAAGGTCTTACCAGTGAGCTACAAGCTCCTTCTTACTGTTCAAAAGAAAAACAAATTTATAACTTGTGCTCAGGCTCAAGTACCCCTTTCTGTATTTTTGAAAAAAAAATTTGTACAGAAAGTTTAGGGTTGTTACAGTATCCAAGTCTCTTTCTTCCCTTGCTCACTGATCTGGCATTTATAGGAACAAATTAAGAATAAACAAATAATATTGTAAGGATGATGTGACAACAAGAGATAAACAGAAGAAAAATGGAGCATATTGGGCAACAATGGACCGGCGGCGACGGGTCTATGGGCATTCTCGCCGATTTTTATTGAGTCAATTGGGCTTGTGTTGGTTTTGTGATGTAGTGCTCTCTCCACAATCCCACTGGTATTGTTTGATCTCTTTATTGAAGCCTGGGTTGTACTCAGTAGTTTTGGAGGGAAATTTTGATGCTTTAAATCACATCACAACTTTTAGCATTTATCACACATCACCTCACTTGTGCCCACTTGTGCCATGGGCAGCCTCGCCATGGGCCATGTGCCAAAGAGTTATGTGCACACTTGTATTGTATTGGACCAAAAAGGTGTACACTTTATTTGTTGCAAAAGAACTCTTTGGATATCGATCGGTTTTCTGTTCCGGTTGCAGTGTCGGCTCACAAATGTCAAATCCGTGTATTTGAGTATGTTTCCAGTGTTTTGTCATGAATACCTGTAATCTTTATTTACTGAGTAGACACTGGTTAATAGTACCGATATATAACAAAATAGATAATGAATGAGTGGTATTAAAATGCAGTTTTCTGAAATGAACACAGCCTCTCGTCGGGGTCTCGAAAAGTATACACTAGTCTACTCCGGAGTATCGATGCCCAGTCTCAATACTCTCTCGACTAGGGACATTTAAGGATGTGCTTATAGACCACTCAGCTCCCATGTATATGATCGCCATCATAATGCCGGTAATCAAGAAAAAATCCTATGAGCTCTATCAACATGTAATAGTGATATGTAATACCACATAATGAATATATATGATGATAGAGACAAAGCAGATAGCATACTATCATTTTGAGTAAGACTATTCTACCCGTATAGGTCCTCCCTCAATCGTAACAATCGCGTGTCTACGATTACAATAATTAACTTGATAGCACTATATCCAACAATCTCCCACTTGCACTTAAGGCTAATTATTATGGTGTTGCATACTCACAGCCCGTATGATACCGGACACCCAACTTCTTTACTGATTAGTCTCGCAAAGCTCGTTCGTGAAACTATTGCGTTCGAGAAATAGCCTTAGTGAGTGGATCCGCTCCAATATTTCTATCGTTATCTCTCTATATCTCAACTTCGCGGAGATAGACTATCTCCCAAAATGAGCGATACATGTCTTAGAATTTGTCTGGATATCTGATGGGACCCAGTTCACAAATGAACTCCAAATCCAAAAAACTTCTTAGACCGTATCTTCCACTGAATTTAATCAGTATCCAGCGCCATGCCTTCCTCAGTATCCGCTTGGACCACATGTCCAACATACTGCCCCTCAAAAGAGAGAACACATAACTCTGACAGTCACTCTGTCATCCAGGTCAGCTTGGAAGCCTGAAATGATAAGCGCCTCCTGAAGGAGGCTGCCGTTACCATATACCAGGAATATCCTCTTATGTTCATAACCGCTTCCCAATGTTTCTCCAAGATTGGATTAAAATATGCTTATTACAGCCAGTGCAAAAGCAATATCTGGTGTGGTACTTGACATTTCATGATTAAATCAATTGCCTAAGCAATGATATGCCAATCATGCAAATCTCTCTCATCATCAGTCTAAAAGACATCTCTTTAGAGAGGGTGACTCACTCACCTACGGGTACACCACCACGCTAGGAGTCGTCCATTCTAAAACACTTTAGAATAGTATCAAAGTACCCGAATTGGGACACTTCCCAAATCTAGATCTATAACAATAGATCTAGTTACCAGAATCCCTGATATTTTATTCAGATCCTGTGTGGAGAATCAACTTGTGACAACCACAGTATAACCGATCATAGTATAGGAAGATCGCATCCTATCAAGAGCATGTCATCCAAATACCATGACATCACTCCCTACTACCTTCTTACCAGGTCCATCTGTTATTCTGATGAAGTCAAACTCTATGACTGTCACATCAAAAATAGATGATCTTTCCTCGCTATACTTGCTTTAGTCTATAAATAGACATAAGCGACTTGCCCACCATTCTTCCCCTGCTCCCACTGACTACAACAACCCTCTGGCAGAGTCTTATACACATGCACTTCTAAAACTAATTTAGAACGACATTATAGTCATCCACCTGCCAGATCATATAGTCTAGGACAGCAGTAGTGGAAAGCTTGGGTCATTAAAACCTCTCTGTCGCCGTCTTCGAGGAGACCGAAGTACCTCTCAGGTGGCTGAGATTACCCACCAAATCTGTGGAGTGGCTAATAGATTATCGAATCCAATTGAATCTTTAGGTTCTACTAAATTTTCAATAATCGTTTGTGATTCTGGAATCACTTCCAGTTCTACCATACTCCTACCAATGTTTCCTGAAAAGAATTCATTTTACTAAAACGGGTGGTGAATCAAGAACAATATAACAATTGATCTTCCAAATGGTAGAATGTTAACCCTTGTTAATGCTCGGGATAACCCACAAACTGCCAATACTAAAGCGTGCCTTGAGTTTATCCGGATTCTGGTTTTAAGCATAAGCTGGACAACTCCATATACCTTAACATCGTTAAGATATGAATCCATTCTATATTCAATATAGAAACAAAGGCACTAATTTAATTGGAACCAGATTCAAAATATATGCAGCCGTTTCCAGTGCATATCGACTAAATGGAAGAAGGCCAAGCAGCATTACTCATCAAGGAGCGTACTCACGGATGAGTAACCTGAGAGAAAAGCAAGTTCTCAAAACTAATACTTACGACGGAATACCTAGCATAAGTATCTACATCTTTGATCACCTTGAAGAATCCTGATACTTGCAATATATGATTCTCTACTTTATTCTTATACCTATAACTTCTCAAAATCTGGACCTTATATTTCAACGAAATACTTGTCTTAAAGTAGAGAAGTCATAAGTAAACAGAATATAGTACGAACACAAGCCCCTTTGTCCTAAGGGACATCGGATAACATACAATACTTTGTATAAGTCCTTTGAGTTTAATAACTCAAACCCTATGCGTTGTATGTTGAAAACTGTGTTATGGTTAAGAAGAATTACACCGTTGTTGAATGAATCTTATCTAACCATCAATTGATATAGGTAAATGGTATAAACATAATTTCAAAAAGTTATATCTCACTTTATAAATAAACGTATAGATATATCAGTATGAAATTGGTGCATAACAATGGATATTCAAAACCAAATATTTGCCATTAGGCAAAACCCAGGTAATTTCCTCAAATATCACCAATTACAAAGAATTCTGATATATATTTAGGATCTAATCACCCAATTCCCAATGTTCTACTCCTACTCAGCATCTGTAATGCCATACAGATGAGAGAATCAAGTCTGGTAAATACATACACTGGAGTCGGAATCTAATTGGGAAAACAGTTTTCAATTAATACCGCACAGTAAACTAAAACAAGAAATGTTTCAATGGGGTGGTTCCTAGTAATGCCACTTCCACTATCCAGATTCATGATAGTAACCGTATATTTGCTTGCCCTCACTCCAATCCCTTTATATGTCTTTACTTCTTACCTTCTGTACACCATACTTAGGCTAATTGGTTTTCTTCCTTCCCTACCTTTCGGCAGCTGCCTAAGGTTTGGAAGAAGACTATCCAATAATCATAATAGGTGTACTCTCCTAATACCAGGAGCTCTCACAACTTGAGAAAAGGTAAAGAGAAAAGACAACCGAATAATCTTATTCAATTTCTTCAAAACCGGAAACCATCCTCGAACTGAAACAAGTTTCTTCGAGTTCGTATATAACTATACGATGGCATATCCAAGCAATATGGATCTTCGTAGTGATACTGGAGAAATGCAAAGGGGAAGTAGGAGTGGCATTGATATACGCGTCTTTGTCGTGAATAGTAATCACAATTTCCTTTGCCCTCACTCTAATCCCTTTATATGTCTTTACTTATTACCTTCTGTGCACCATACTTAGGCTAATTGGTTTTCTTCCTTCCCTACCTTTCGGCACATGCCTATGGTTTGGAAGAAGACTATCCAATAAGCGTAATAGGTGTACTCTCCTAACACTAGGAGCCCTTGCAGCCTGAGAGAAGATAAAAAGAAAAGACAACCGAATAATCCTATTCAATTTTTCCAAAACCGGAAACCATCCTTGAACTGAAAAAAGTTTCTTCAAGTTCGTATGTAACTATAAGATGGCATATCCAAGCAATATGGATCTTCGTAGTGATAAGGAGTGTCCTGGAAAAATGCAAAGGGAAAGTAGGAGTGGCAGAGATATATGCGACTTAATGACAATCCAAAAGCCAAAGTGTTTTAAGAAGGTTCGGTTAACTTGGTTCATGAGTTTTAGTTTAAGGTCAGGCCATGGTCGCAGCCCCAGAGAGAGAGAAAAAATAAACACTCAGCATGCACTCTAACCTAGATTAGATTGGTTAATCACTTTATCTAATCAGGATGGCTCCCACTATTTCTTCGAATTCCCCTTCAAACTTTAAAAGAAGAATTAGTCGGGATCATCTGAAAATCACCCGAGGAGTAACACCTACTCATCAGTTGGAATCGGGACCCAACTATCATCGCAAGATAACTTGATGGAAGCCACTCAAATCACCACACTCCAGAAGGTATGTGCATGCATGGCAAGTTTCCTTTATGTTTGAAACTCCCGATATAGTTTTTACCCCTAACGATCTATGACCTTGACAAAGTCAACAAATTATAAGTCGCTAGTCAAGTTCAACCCATCATTATCTCGATTACCCTAGACCCACCCGCATAAGCCCTTGACAAGGTCAATAAGGCTATGTGACTGTCCTAATTAATCGCATCATATGCTACAAACAAGCAACACTCAGCTACCGTACACTACGCCTTGACAAGGACAACAAATGCAGCAAATACTGAGCACTACTCGTAGGAAATGACGAAGGGCTACGGCTGGTTTTTGGCAAAAAACCGTTAATATAATGAACTTGATATCTTTGAAAAAACCCGAATGGTTTTACAAATATATAGTGGCATAAACTTTTGCTAAAGAGGTCACTACATGTGAAGGGATCTAGGCTCTTTCCTCGTTGAGTGAGGTGCAGGATATTCCTAACTGAATACCATGATGCAAAGCAAAAGAATCGACTATAGTGAAGTTATTATAACGACGCAAACTTTTTCCCAAGAGGTCACTCCCCATAAAATGATCTCGGCTCTTGCCTTGTCGAATGAGGTGCTGGATATACATAACCGAATACCGCTGTGTAAAGCAAAAAGAAACGTCTGTAATAACAGTTTTTAAAAATTGGTTCCAATAACATCTTTTAGGTTTGTTTTCCTTACATTAATTATAATTAATGCGGTCCCATCAATTAATCCATATCACACCAGACAAGAACGAAAATACAATATACGTATATGCCATCCGCATTCGTCACGGGGCCCCGTCATGCACCGTTAGGTTACTTAACTAATGGCAGAGCGGGAGCTGGACTAGCGCGGACGCAAAACATATACAACATCTACTAGTATATATAAATGTATATATAACATTCGTCCCAGGAATGTGTAAGTCCATGTCACGCACCCCACGTGTTCGCGGGGAGGCGGAAAATATGAAAAACAATAATCAAAGCTTCGTAACACGGACTTGAGCACACGGATCATGTCTAAACCATTACTAGCAAACTTCGAGAGGATTAACTACTCTGATTCGAAGTTATACCTCACGTTACTTGTCCTTCGGGTCTTCATCGCTGTCCTCCACATCTCGTCGGCTCTATGGAACATGGGTACCTCAACGGCCTCCTCGAGTCAAAGACGATCCACCTGAGTGTCTATAGTTCGAGCTCCTATCTCGAATCTGAGATAACTGCGGCTTCTAGTTTGCTAATCTAGAAGTCCTAGATGGTGTAGAGTATTTAGATGGAGTACTTAGTCACTTCAACCCCTAGGATTCTCAACTCATGAGAGCTTTTAGGGTTTGAGGAAGAAGATGAAGACTTGAGGAGAGAGAAGTGTTTTGTGATCATGAATGAACTATTCTCATTTGTGAATATCATGAAGCATAATAATATCATCAAAATAAATATCTCGCTAATATTCATCATGCTTCATTTAATTCACAAAGTGAATCATCTAATGAGTCACCTAATGAGTCATGGATCATTTAATGAAACTACACCTCATCTCCTCCACCTCATTTAGTTTAAATCTTAAAAGAAATAAACACAAATGATTCACCTCCTTCTAGAAGCTTCCCGACAAATTACGAGACTGCCCCTCCCATCCGTATTTCCGAAAAACACGGATAAACTGAGACTGAATAAATCCATCTGTAAAATACTAGGATCCGGCTTAAACCAAACCCCACTAGTATTATCTGCCCGATCATAGTACGTGCACAAGTGTACGTAAGTGATCGTGGCCCTGCCATAAAACCATACGACCTCTACACCTTTTGTACAGTGCAGGGAAACTCTCTGTGTGGGACTCTAAACACTCAACATTATGCTGGCAGTGGGTTTAACCACAGGCCGCAAGCTATACTAGCTGTACGTGACGGTCCCCGGGTAGATGTCGATGAGTAAACCCATCCGAATTCCTACTGAGCCTGTATGTGACAATCTCCGTACGGTCCGGTCTGTTCGTTTTGGTCTATCGCATATCGGGCCTAGGGGCGGCAAGCGTCAGTCCCCTAATAGCGGTATAAGTCGTATCAGAGTGTAGCCTATTACACCTTGAGAAACTACTGGAACACCTACAGTAAATCTCGCTTGCCCTGGCCAGGGACTTTGCGTAATGGCTCTCCATACACAGCGCGATATCAACCCCCAATACCGGGAGAGACGAATCCTGTCTAACCGCCACTGCCTCCAAATACTTCGGGACTGCACCCAACTGCTACCTGTTTGCACTACTCTTTTGAGCCGTGGTAGGGTAGTAATCTAAGTACAATGGAACACACTCGAGGCGAAGTAGCAATGTCAAGTCGACGGACTAAGCTGTACTCATATCACCTGGGAACTGCAATCTGACGATAGGTATAGTACCAACCTGCAGTTCCCGGCGAGACTTGTCCGGTGTACTCGTAACTTAACGAGCACCTGCATACTATCTCCAGTACGACGTACTGATGGCTGTGGGACAGACCATCTCCCCATGCTGGGATGAGAAGCGTATACACCAGTCTACTCCGGAGTATCGATGCCCTGTCTCGATAATCCTACGACCAGGGACCTGTATAGGATGTTGCTTATAGACTACCCAGCCTCCACTAGTGTGACTGCCATCACAATGCAGGTAATCAAGCAAAGATCCTAAGGGCTCTACTAATATGTATAAGCGATATGTTAAAAGGAACATATGCACATATTAAAGTAGAAACAAACCAAGTAGTATACTATACTACCATTTTTAGCAAGACTGTCAATACAACTGTGAATAGCTCAAGCTTCCATTAAGTAATATGCAATCTAGTATGATACAATAATGGCCTCTAGGGCATAAACACTAACAATCTCCCACTTGCACTAGGGCCATGTACTGGCATATTGCAGACCTATGATCTCGAATAGCCTCTTGAACTGCGTCCGAGGAATGGCATTTGTGAATGGATCAGCAGTGTTATTCTCTATATCTACTCTCTTCATCTCGATATCCCAGCGATCTACAATCTTCCCGATCAGGTGATACCGCCTTAAGGTGTGTCTGGACTTCTGATGGGACCTGGGTTCCTTCGCTAAAGCTATAGCGCAGTTGTTGTCGCAATACAGAGGTATTGGATCAACACTGGTAGGAACCACCTGAAGTTCCATGACGAACTTCTTCACCCAGACAGCTTCTTTTACGGTATCGCAAGCAGCTATGTACTCCGCTTCCATAGTCGAGTCAGCAACGGTGTCCTGCTTGGAACTCTTCCAACAGACCGCCTCTCCATTGAGGGTAAATACATAACCCGACATGTACTTGGAGTCATCCTTGTCACTCTGGAAGCTAGAGTCAGCAAAGGCCTTGATCTGGAGGTCCTTTCTGCCATACACCAAGAACATCTCCTTTGTTCTCCTCAGGTACTTGAGAATATTCTTTACTGCTATCTAGTGCTTCTCCCGTGGGTTTGCCTGATACCGGCTTACAACGCTCAAGGCGTATGCGACATCTGGTCTGGTATATAACATCGCATACATTATAGAGCCTACCGCAGAAGTATAGGGTATAATCGACATGCGAGCCCTTTCTAAATCAGTCTTGGGAGACATCTCTTTGGAGAGAGTGATTCCGTGACAAGCCGGTAGGTTACCGCGCTTAGAATCTTCCATACTGAATCTTTTCAATATGGTGTCTATGTACCTGGACTGCGAAAGTCCCAACATCCTCTTTGATCTATTACGATAGATCTGGATCCTCAGAATGTAGGAAGCATCACCCAGGTCCCTCATGGAGAACTTCTGTGACAAGAATCCTTTGACTAACTGTAGCATATGAATATCATTTCCTATTAAGAAAATGTAATCCACGTACAAGACGAGGAATACTGCAGTTCTCTCTACAATCTTACTATATATGCATGGTTCATCTGGATTTTTGATAAAGTTGAATTCTTTAACAGTATCATCAAAACAGATGTTCCAACTCCGCGATGCCTGTTTTAGTACATAAATGGACTTAAGCAACTTGCACACTTTACCGCTGCTCCTACTCTGAATGAATCCCTCTAGCTGATCCATATAGACGCGCTCTTCTAAATTCCATTTAGAAAAGCCGTCTTTATGTCCATCTTCCAGATCTCATAATCATGGAAGGCAGCAATGGCAAGAAGGACCCGAATGGATTTGAGTATAGCCACTGGAGGAAAGGTTTCGTCATAATCCAAACCAGGTCTTTGACGAAAACCTTTGAAACAAGTCTAGCCTTATAGGTTTCAACCTGTCCGTCTACACCAATCTTCCTTCTGAAGATCCATTTGCATCCTACGGGTTTTACCCCATCTAGAGCAATGTCCAAAGTCCATACTTTGTTTGTGTACATGGACTCCATTTCGGTCCGCATTGCATCCAGCCATCTTACTGAGTCGCCGCTCTGAATGGCTTGCTGGAAGCTGGTAAGTTCATCATTGTCAATGATGCAATCCTCTCGATCCCCATCTATGAGAAAACCGTAGTATCTCTCGGGCGGATGAGACTGTCTATTACTTCTGCGGATAGGCGCTAGGATGTCCCTTTCTTCTGAAACTTCTGGTTCTACCATACTTTCAGTAACAGCTTATGGTTTTGGAATTTCTTCCAGTTCTATTGCGCACCCACTCTTCTGATTTTCTAAAAATTCAGCTTCCAAGAAGTGGGCATGACGAGAAACAAAAACCTTTTGTTCCTCTGCATAATAGAAATAATACACCTTGGAGTTCTTTGGATATACCACAAACTTACACTGTACTGAGCGTGCCTCGAGCTTGTCCGCATGCTGCTTTTTAACAAAAGCTGGACATCCCTATGTCTTCAAGTACTAAAGATAAGGTTTCTTCCCACTCCACATCTGATATGGTATAGTAGGCACAGTCTTGGTTGGAACCTTGTTCAAAAGATATGCAGCTGATTCTAGTGCATAACCCCAGAAAGATTACGGTAACTCAGCCTTACTCATCATGGAATGAACCATATCCAATAGGGTTTGATTCCGCCTTTCCGATACACCATTGTGTTGTGGTGTGTATGGAGGAGTAAGCTGAGAGAGAATTCCATTCTCTTTTAAGTATCCCAGGAACTCGGCACTAAGTATTCACCACCTCGATCAGATCTCAGTGTCTTGATACTTTTGCCTGTTTGGTTTTCCACTTCATTCTTGTATTCCCGAAATTTCTCAAAGGCCTCGGATTTATGCTTCATCAAGAAGATATGTCCATACCTAGAGAAATCATAAGTAAAAGTAATGAAGTAGGAATGACCACCTCTTGCATGTGTAGACATTGGACCGCACACGTCATTCAATGTCTTCACGGGGGCGGTCATCGAACCGCCCACTGTGTACGAGTCCCAAAAGCTCGCTCGCTCTTACTCCATATCCAGTAAACGGAGTCTTTGTCATCTTTCCCATGAGACAAGATTCACAAGTAGCATAAGATTGATATTCGAACGAATTCAAATATCATTCTCTATGTAACTTAGTCAACCGTGTTTCATTGATGTGACCTAGTCTACAATGCCATAAGAAAGCCTGATTTACTTCCGGAGACTTTCTTTTAAGTGTATTCTGGACATTGAAAACCTGAGCTTGATTTAATACGTATATACCGTTATCTAATGTACCGGACCCAATCAGAACTTGATTTAGGTGGATGTTTACCACATCGCTTACGAATGTAAAATCATATCTCTCTCTAGAAAGTGAGGATACTGATATGATATTACAAGTCAAACTAGGTACATACAAACAGTTACGTATAATCAATATCTGCCCACTTGTCAGTCCTAGGCGATATTCCTCCACGGATTCAGCGTCCATGCTCATTCCGTTCGCAACTCTGAGAGACATGTCACCTACCCCTATAACTCTATGGTTTCTCAAAACATGTAACGAATTACAAATATGAGTTCCTGATCTGGTATCTAGTACCCAGGAAGTAGAGTTAATTGACAAACAGTTCTCAATTACAAACACACCCGAGGCTGAAGCCACAACATGCTTCAAATCCTGGCTACTGACTTCCAAAGCCCTGCAATCTTTCTGCCAATGCCCTTTCCCATAACAATAAGAGCATCCCTCCTTCCCTACACCAAGTCCCGAATGCTCTTCCGTTTCTTTCTACTTCACTGACACCGTATATCGTCTTTGTGGAGGTTTTCTTCTTTTCACCCTTTGCTTTCGCCCTGGATGCAAAAGAAGAAGGTCCCCCACTAAGCAGAGCGAGTGTCTCCCTGGTTTCATTCAGGGTGTAAGCAGAGGGTAGAGACTGTGGAAATAAGTCAGCATATGACATGTTTCCCAACGTGGTCTCCAGGTCCGTGAGCTAATCAATATAGCTAGTCATCGTAAGGACGTCGTCCCTTTCAGATGACCCGATAGCCAACCTCACTTAAAGGAATTCGTCCGAGGTCTCATATCTTGCGATACGAGATTGCTCTCCATATAAATCTTTGTTATGGAGGAAGATGAAAACTAAGTCCATCTTCTCGTGCTGCTTCTAGTATACACCATCAACTGAAGCCAACATGAGACATTTGGCATTCGCACTATCCTTTTCCATTGTCTGACGGATATCCATATCCGTGACGGTGGAAACCGGACCTGGGACGGCGGGGCTTGAGTAGTAATAGGGTAGTCCAGCTTGTCATAGGCAATGGACATCTGGACAGACCTTTGCCAGTCATAAAAGTCAGATTCAGTCAACTTGTTATCTAGATGTAAGCTAGTCATGGTCACAGGGTCGCTGCAGTTGAGAGAGAGAAGAAAACACTTTAGAATGATGCTCTTGCAAGTTTAGATTGGTTTTTAGTTTATCAAAACAGGATGGCTCCCACTGTTTCTCGAATCCTTTCTCAAACCATAAAAGAAGAATTAGTCAGGACTGATCTCACCGTACAATACTTGCTTAACCGTTCAGCCAGGCTAGTGTCGGTACTTCGAGGGAGGTTTTACAACGCTTTCGCGAAGTTTCTTAATTAAATAATCTCTTTTCCCTGGAGGCGTAGCCCCGCTGACACCGTTCTATACACCTACTTAGTTTATAGTATTGATCGTTAAGTGACGAATCTCCTGATGAGTAGCATATACTCACAGTAGGATCGGGATCCAGATATCATCATGTGATAATGCTGAAGGAATCCTACCAACATTATCAAACTCCAAATGGTATGCAACACTAGCAAGTTTCAGTTTCTTTAGAAACTCCCGATGTGGATTTTTGGCCCATGCTTTTATGACTTTGACGAAGGACAACAAATCATAAGTCACATGTCAAGTTCTTCCCATCATTATCCTTGTTAATTTGAACCCACCAGTACATACCCCTGACGTTGGCCAAATGGTAGTACGACTGTCCCAAACCAACGCATCTATCTATGCTATATATGAATACCCTAACAGCTACCAAACACTATGCCTTGACGAAGGCCAACAAACATAGCTTGAATACTACTGACCATCCATATGAAATGACAGAGGGTTATGACTGGTTTTGGCGAAACCGTGAACGTAGTGAACTTGATATAATCGAAGGAACCTGATAGCTTTTTTTAAAAGGAGTGGTTAAAGCTCCGCAATTAAAAATTCTGCTCTTTTAAAATAACCGAGTGGTTTCTTTTAAATTTTTTCCAACGATTCAGCTTTGGCTTGTTTTCTTTACATTAAAATAATGCGTCCCATCATTTATCCTATCATTGCAGAAAACAACGAAAATACAACGTCCGCTTATGCCATCCGCATTCGCCACTGGGCCCCGTCATTCACCCGTTAGGTTACTTAACTAATGACAGAGCGGGGGCTTGGCTAGCGCGGATGCAAAACATAAGCAACGCCAACTAGATATCATATATATATATTGTACATTCGTCAGACGCAATAATAGGCATTCCAGATATAGATGAACATATTGGATATACTAGGAATCCGCGTTTCGTTCGAGCCTGCAACAAAAAACGGATTACACGGTTGTGATGAATAGCCAAACCCCATCCTAGACCCCTACGGGTGCGGCAAACTACCCGCCTAGTACCAGAAGTGAAACAGTCTCCCTCAACGACGTGAGTAGGCCATTAAACACTTCAAAGTACCCGGTAGTTTGTGCACCCCATCTTGAGTCTATCCTAGGAGCATAAAACAGTAAATAAAATAATACAACGGTGGCTACAATCTCAACCCGGATATGCCCCGCAAAAGAATATTACAACATATTACAATTTACATCGAATGAAAGATAAAAACTCTCATCTCACATCCCCGGCTATTCATTCACAACAATCCAATAAAATTCATATCCACAAACCAATATCCATTACAGAAATGTGCAACCCCCAACTAACCGACATACTAGCAATTAGCTGAGGTTTACGAACACATTAAAAAACCCGATTAGAAAATAACTTAGAATTTCGATCGACAACCTTTTTCCGTGTCTACCCTAAATGCAAGCCAGCACTGAAAAGACCTGGGCAGAAACAAAAAATACAGGAAAACAGAACACCCAAAAATAAGACAAACTGTGTAAATACGAGTCGACTCGGAGTCGACTCGGCCGCGGATCCGCGGCGTATTGCACCAATCCGCCGCGCTTCCGCAGTCGTCTCACCGAGTTAGAAACTCATATTTCTCCAGTATTCTTAGAATTCCCTGCTGTGAATTTTCATACTTCTGAAATAATTTTTTCGACAAGTTTAAAATCGACAGAAACTTTAGGGAAGCGGGGTTTTGCTTTCGTGTTTTTCCGACGATCGAAATTCTAATTAGTTGCTAACAAGCTAGTAAAGGTTTAGTAGGCTCTGATACTACTGTAAGTCCATGTCACGCACCCCACGTGTTCGCGGGGAGGCGGAAAATATGAAAAACAATAATCAAAGCTTCGCAACACGGACTTGAGCACACGGATCATGTCTAAACCATTACTAGCAAACTACGAGAGGTTTAACTACTCTGATTCGAAGTTATACCTCAAGTTACTTGTCCTTTGGGTCTTCATCGCTGTCCTCCATACCTCGTCGGCTCTATGGAACATGGGTATCTCAACGGCCTTCTCGAGTCAATGACGATCCGCCCGAGAGTCTATAGTCCGAGCTCCTATCTCAAATCTGAGATAACTGCGGCTTCTAGTTTGCTAATCTAGAAGTCCTAGAGGGTGTAGAGTATTTAGATGGAGTACTTAGTCACTTCAAACCCTAGGATTCTCAACTCATGAGAGCTTTTAGGGTTTGAGGAAGAAGATGAAGACTTGAGGAGAGAGAAGTGTTTTGTGATCATGAATGAACTATTCTCATTTGTGAATATCATGAAGCATAATAATACCATCAAAATAAATATCTAGCTAATATTCATCATGCTTCATTTAATTCACAAAGTGAATCATCTAATGAGCCACCTAATGAGTCATGGATCATTTAATGAAACTACACCTCATCTCCTCCACCTCATTTAGTTTAAATCAAAAATGAAATAAACACAAATGATTCACCTCCTTCTAGAAGCTTCCCGACAAATTACGAGACTGCCCCTCCTATCCTTATTTCCGAAAAACACGGATAAACTGAGACTGAATAAATCCATCTGTATAATACTAGGATCCGGCTTAAACCAAAGCCCACTAGTATTATATGCCCGATCATAGTACGTGCATAAGTGTACGTAAGTGATCGTCGCCCTGCCGTAAAACCATACGGCCTCTACACCTTTTGCACGGTGCAGGGAAACTCTCTGTGTGGGACTCTAAAGACTCGACACTATACTGGTAGTGGGTTTAACCACAGGCCACAAACGATACTAGCTGTACGTAACGGTCCCCAGGTAGATGTCAATAAGAAGGCCGATGAGTAAACCCATCCGAACTCCTACTGACCCTGCATGTGACAATCTCCGTACAGTCCGGTCTGTTCATCTAGGACTATCGCATAACGGGCCTAGGGGGCGGCAAGCTTCAATCCTCTAATAGCAGTATAAGTCATGTCGGAGTGTAGCCCATTACACCTTAAGAAACTACTGGAACACCTACCAGTAAACCTCGCTTGCCCTGACCAGGGACTTTGCGTAATGGCTCTCCATACACAGCGCGATATCAACCCCCAATACCGAGAGAGACGAATCCTGTCTAACCGCCACTGCCTCCAAGTGCTTCGGGACTGCACCCAACTGCTACTTGTTTGCACGACTCCTTTGAGCCATGGTAGGGTAGTAATCTAAGTATAGTGGGAACACACTCGAGGCGAAGTAGCAATGTCAAGTCGACGGACTAAGCTGTACTCATGTCACCTGGGAACTGCAATCTGACGATAGGTATAGTACCAACCTGCAGTTCCCGGCGAGTCCTGTCTGGTGTACTCGTAACCTAACGAGCACCTGCATACTATCTCCAGTACGACGTATTGATGGCTGTGGGACAGACCATCTCCCCATGCTGGGATGAGAAGCGTATACACCAGTCTACTCCGTAGTATCGATGCCCTGTCTCGATAATCCTACGACCAGGGACCTGTATAGGATGTTGCTTATAGACTACCCAGCCCCCACTAGTGTGACTGCCATCACAATGCTGGTGATCAAGCAAAGATCCTAAGGGCTCTACTAATATGTATAAGCGATATGTTAAAAGAAACATATGCACATATTAAAGTAGAAACAAACCAAGTAGCATACTACCATTTTTAGCAAGACTGTCAATACAACTGTGAATATCCCAAGCTTCCATTAAGTAATATACAATCTAGTATGATACAATAATGGCCTCTAGGGCATAAACACTAACAGCATGATATAAGCAATATCACAGAAAAGCGATAAGAAACACATAATAATGGATAATTTAGGAGCCTCGGGTTTCATTTGAGCCCCAAATGAAACCTGACGTTCCTCGGTCATATGGATAGCCTGTGCAATGTATAACCAAGACCCCTACGAGTGCGGCAAGTTATCCGCCAATCCCAGAAGTGAGGCAACCCTAATAAACAAAGTGAATAGGCCACCCAGCATTTCATGGAATCCAGTAACTTGAGAACCCCACTATGGGTCATCTTATACCCCCCCTATGAGTGCGGCGAATAGCCCGCCATTTCTAGAGTAAGGCCCCCTCCGTCTCAATGCCATGAGATGCGGGCCCGTTGCCCTCTAGAACCCGGCTACTTGAGCACTCCACCGCGGGGTAATCTTAGTACAGAAAAGAAAAGTATATATACAGTGGCGACATCGACCTCAACCCGGTCATGCCCCAATAAAAAAATATATAATCTGGTAAAAACAGCTGTCCACATGTCGAACGCTCGCCCCGCAATAATAAATATACAAATTAATCTGAACTGTACTACTACCATTGCACTATAGGCTATCCACCAGGACAATCCATCCACAATATCAGCACAGCACAGAATATCAACGTGAATATCATGTTCACAAACCCGTCTAGTTGAACATAAAGCAACTAGTCGGGTTGTACCGCTCAATGATATTCACGGTCGCAGATATCAACATATACAATGAAAAACACGTATCCAAAATTTCGATCGACAAAAAAATTTCCACATTGGCCCCAAATGCAAACCAACACTCAAACAAATTTGGGTAAAAAACATACATCCCAAAAATCATATTTCCATATTATGGAGTGCCAGAAGAATTTTGGAGCACAACGGCCATATATCGACCGCGGAATCACGGCCTACAAGCATGTTAGGCGGCGGTTCCGCGGCCGTATATTATACTTATGTGCCCAAATTTCTTGAGGTGCTCTAAAAATGTCTGCACGTATTTTTAAGGCAATCTGAAATATTTTTTGAACAACTTTTAAAACAGCAGTTGGCATAAAAAATGGAAACACGATTCGAAAAATTTCGTCGATCGATACTTTAAACTTGTGTAAACTAGCTAGTAAAGGTTTATGGGGTGGAGCTGATACCATGTTGGGGTTTGCTCGCGCCCTGTCCATCTACCGTGGTCGATGCGAAACAAAAATGGTGTTTAAAAAATTTTGGCGCTAAAAAACCCGTCCTAGAATCGAACCATAAACCTAAAACTAGCTACAAAAGATAAAAGTGTTATACCGAATGATTCATGTCTTTCGGTCTTCTACCCTCTTCTTTGGCTCCTTGAGGTCTCCTCGATCGAGCTTGGCTGCCGGTCCTCCTCCGTCGAAGATGATCCACCCGATGGATGTACCTCATGGCTCTAGCTCTACACTAAGAATCTAGTGAACCAACTAGAGACTCTAGGTTGCTAATCTAGACTGCCTATGGATGTAGTGAGTTGCTCTAAATGTGTATCTATCTCTCTTCTACCCTTGATTCTCAAAACATGAGATGGTAGGGTAGAAGATGAAGAAGAAGGAGGAGGAGCTCAAGAAAGGTAGTGAAGAGAGAAGAAGCAAAATGGTGAGAGTCTTTCCAAAAAGCAACCATGCAATACTTAAGTGAAAAACAAGTGAGGAAAAACTCAAGTAAGAAAGAAAAAACTAGAGTGATAAAAACCTCCAGCATGGTTTTGTAAGGCTCAATTTTCAAATATAAAATTGCAACCATACTTGAATAGTTTGCACAAATGAATTAACAATTCATATGTTAACACTATTAAAGCATGGTTCTCACCATTCTCTCTTCATCACCTTTACACCTCATTTCCATTTAATTTAATAAATGGATAAAGAAAAATGTGGTGTCCACCTTCTGGAATGTTTTCCGTATAAATACGGATTACACTCAACTGTATATACATACCTGTATTCGTACCAAAATACGAATACCCAAAGAGATAGAATAACACAAAGAACATAATTCTAGAATATACATATCGAAATACATATACGTAAATTATTAAATCAATACCTGATTTAATAATCCGGCTCAATCCCGAGCCGGCTAGTATTATCAACCGTCCGATCGAAATTCTGGGTAACTAGTACAATCATTCGATCAGAACCCTGCACGTATCAAAATACGGCTACAACATCATTTCGCCTGAACTAGAGAAACCCTCTGTGTAGGACTCTAAAGACTCGTCAATATGCTAGCAGTGGATTTAACCACAAGCATGTCAGCGGCACTAGCTGTACGTAATGGCTACCCAGTTATTGAGTGAAAGAAAGGCCGATGAGCAAACTCATCCGGACCCCTACTGAGCCTGTCTGTGACAATCTCCATACAGTCTGATCTGTTCGTCTAAGAGTATCGCATATCGGATCTAGGGGGTAGATAAAGTCAGACCGCTAATAACGCGATATTTCGTGTCGGTGTGAAGCCCATCACCCATTGATAAACTACTGATCCAAATTAGTAATTCTCGTCTACCTTGGCCAAGAATTTCTGGTGATGGCCATACGTGCACAGCGCGACATCAACCCTCATTACTGGGAGAGACGAATCCCCGACGATCCACTCACTGCCTCCATGTGGCTCGGGACTGTATCTAACTAAAACCTGTTTGCACGACTCTTTTGAGCCGTGGTAGGGTAGTAATCAAAGCACAGTGGGAACTCACACAAGACAAATGACGATCACAGGTCGACAGACTAACCTGTACTCATGTCACCTGAGAACTGCTATCTGACAATAGGTATAATACTATCTAGTATGTTCTCGGCGAGTCTGTCCAGTGCAACTCATAACCTAATAAGCACCTGTATACTATCTTAGGTGACTAACTGACACCAATGTCTTGTGAGACCGTCCATCGCCCCTCGTCAGGGTCTCGAAAAGTATACACTATTCTACTCCGGAGTATCGATGCCCAGTCTCGATACTCTCTCGACTAGGGACATTTAAGGATGTGCTTATAGACCACTCAGCTCCCACGCATATGATCGCCATCATAATGCTGGTAGTCAATCAAAAATCTTATGGGCTCTATCAACATGTAATAGTGATTTGTAATACCACATAATGCATGTATATGATAATAGAGACAAACCAGATAGCATACTATTATTTTGAGTAAGACGGTTCTACCCGTGTAGGTCATCCCTCAATCATCACAATCGCGTGCCTGCGATTACAATAATTGACTTGAGGGCACTATGTCCAACAGATATGTCCCTCAAGGTTGGCAACGGAGCAAACGTTTATTACAGTAGGGGATTATCACCTGTGGTTGACAAATGGGCACATTTTTGTGTTGTATAGCTGTTTTTGTATACCCAGTATGCTATATAATATTATATCAGTATCTTTATTATCTAATGAAAGATATAATTTTGCACTTGAAAGAAGTATCATGAACATTCACCTAAATCAGGAACTGATTGGGTCTGACACACTGGAAAATGGCATGTACGTACCCAATCAACATCAAGTTTTCAACATCCAAAACACACTTAAAAGAAAGGCTCCAGATTCGAACCAAGATTTCTTATGGCATTGTAGACTTGGTCATATTAATGAAATAAGGTTGACTAAGTTGTATAAAGATGGATATTTAGATCCATTTGAATACGTATCATATGCAACTTATCAATCATGTATCAAAGGAAAGATGACCAAATCTCTATTCACAGGGCACGGAGAAAGAGCCACTGAACTCTTAGGACTCATACACAGCGATGTATGTGGTCCGATGTCTACACATGCACGAAGCGGTTACTCCTACTTCATCATTTTTACTGATGATTTCTCAAGGTATGAACATGTATTCTTAATGAAGCATAAATCCGATGCCTTTGAGAAATTCAAGAAGTATAAAAATGAAGTGGAGAATCAAACGGGTAAAAGTATTAAGATACTTCGATCTGATCGGGGTGGATAATACATAAGTACCAGTTTCCTTGAATGCTTAAAAGAGAATGGAATTCTCTCTCAGCTTACTCCTCCGTATACACCTCAGCATAATGGTGTATTAGAGATAAGGAACCGCACGCTACTCGATATGGTGCATTCCATGATGAGTAGTACTGAGTTACCACTTTCCTTCTGGGGTTTTGCGCTGGAATCAGCAGCATACCAATTGAATAGGGTTCCAACTAAGTCCGTGCCTACCATTTTATATGAAATGTGGAGTGGGAAGAGACCGTGTCTCAAGTATCTTAAGATATGGGGGTGTCCAGCTTTTGTCAAAAAGCAGAATCCGGACAAGCTCGAGGCACGATCGGTTTTATGCAATTTTGTGGGATACCCCAAGAATTCAAGGGGATATCTAGTCTACCGTACTGAAGAACAAAAGATGTTTGTCGCTCGCCATATAGTCTTTTTAAAGAACGAATTTCTTGCAAAAGAAGTTAGTAGGAGCGTGGTAGAACTTGAAGAAATTCCAGAAGCACAAACTACTGCTGAGGACTTAGTAGAACCTCAGGCCGACGAACCGACGCCGCTCCGCAGATCTAGTAAGCATTCTCATCCGCCTGAGAGATAATATGGGTTTCTTGTAGACGGAGATCGAGAGGATTGCATTATCAATGATAACAAGCCTACTAATTTTCAGCAGGCTATCACGAGTAATGACTCGGTGATGTGGCTGGATGTTATGAGATCCGAAATGGAATCCATGTATATCAACAAAGTATGGACTTTGGAAGTTGCTCCTCCTGGGGTAAAACCCGTTGGATGCAAATGGATCTTCAAGAAGAAGATTGGCGCAGATGGACAAGTGGAAACCTATAAAGCTAGACTTGTTGCAAAAGGTTTTCGTCAAAGACCAGGATTGGGCTATGATGAAACCTTTTCTCCAGTGGCTATACTTAAATCCATTCGGATCCTGCTTGCCATTGCTGCCTTCCATGACTATGACATCTGGCAGATGGACGTGAAAACAATTTTTCAAAATGGAAATTTAGAAGAGAGTGTTTATATGGATCAGCCAAAGGGTTTCTTAGACAGTGGGAGCAGCGGAAAAGTGTGCAAGTTGCTTAAATCCATTTATGGATTAAAGCAAGCTTTGCGGAGTTGGAACATCTGCTTTGATGAGACGGTAAAAGAATTTGACTTTATCAAAAATGTAAATGAATCATGCATTTATAGGAAGATTGTAGAAGGAGCAGTAGTCTTCCCCATACTGTACATGGATGACATACTCCAGAGAGGGAATGACATCCCTATGCTACTATCAGTCAAGCTCTTCTTGTCACAAAAGTTCTCCATGAAAGACTTGGGTGATACCTCCTACATTCTAGGGATTAAGATCTATCGTGATAGGTTTAAAAGAATGTTGGGACTTTCACAGTCCAGTTATATTGACACCATACTAAAAAGGTTTAGTATGGAAGATTCCAAGCGTGGTAATTTACCCGCTTATCACGGGATCACCCTCTCCAAAGAGATGTCTCCAAAGACTAATAAAGAGAGGGCTCACGTGAGCATTATACCCTGCGCTTCGGCGGTAGGATCTATAATGTATGCGATGTTATCTACCAAACCGGATGTAGATTACGCACTTAGTGTAGTAAGTAGGTATCAGCCAAACCTGGGTGAGAAGCATTGGATAACAGTAAAGAACATTCTCAAGTACCTAAGAAGGGCTAAGGAGATGTTCTGGGTGTACGGTAATGGGGACCTCCAGATCGAGGCTTTTACCGACTCAAGCTTCAAAAGTGACAAGGATGACTCTAAATCCGTCTCGGGTTATGTGTTTACCCTCAATAGAGGGGCGGTGTGTTAGAAGATTTCCAAACAAGACACCGTCGTAGACTCAACGATGGAATCTGAGTACATAGCTGCTAACGATGTCGCAATAGAGGCGGTTTGGATGAGGAAGTTCATTTCTGAACTTCAGGCGGTTCGGTCCATTGCCAATCCAACACCCTTGTATTGCGATAACAATGGGGTTGTAGCCTTAGCGAAGGAACCAAGGTCCCATCAGAAATCCAGACATATCTTGAGGCGGTATCACATGATCAGGGAGATCGTGGATCGCAAGGAGATTGAAGTTCGGAGAGTAGACACAAAAGACAACACAGCGGATCTATTCATGAAGGTCTTACCTCAAGAACAGTTCAAGCGGCTGTTCGAGATGTTGGGGATGCGTTATGCAAATAACTGGCCCTAGTGCAAGTGGAAGATTGTAGGATATATATATGCCCTAGAGGCCATTATTTGTAATGGATACTATGGATATGTATATATATAGGACGATCTTGCTCGAAATGATAGTATAATATCTATTTTAATTTTATCTTAACATGTGCATATGTTCTACTTGTTATTACGTACTCCTTATATATGTTGATAAAACCCATAGGACATGCTTGACTACCAGCGTTTTGATGGCGGTCGTACTTGTGAGAGCTGGGTAGTCTATAAGCATATCCTTAAAAGTGTCCCCAGTCGTAGGAATATTGAGACGGGCAAAATAGACTGTTGTATACATTTCTATACCCCAACGAGGGGTGATGGTTAGTCTCACAGCCATTGGTATGTTTCACCTAAGATTGTATATAGATGCTCACTATGGGTGGGTACACTGGACGGACTCGCCGAGAACTGCTGGATGGTATTATACTTAATGTCAGATGGCAGTTCTCATGTGGCATGTGTACAGGTAGTCTGTACACCTAAGATCATCATTTGTCCCACGTGAGTTCCTACTGTGCTTTGACTACTACTTCACCACGGCTTAAAGGAGTCGTGCAAACAGGTTTTAGTTAGGTACATTCCCGAGCCACATGGAGACGGTAAGTGATTTTTAGGGATTCGTCTCCCCCGGTATAGGGAGTCGATATCGCGCTGTGCTTGGTTGGTCAACGCTATAATCCCATGGCCAGGATAGTTGAGAATTACTGATAGATTAGATCAGTAATTTCTCTAATGGTATTGAGCCACACTGGCACGACTTATCAGGGTTAGTAGAGGTCGGACGCTGACCTCCCCCTAGACCTTGTATGCGGTACTATCAGACAAACAGACCGGACTGTATGGATATTGTCACGGTTAGGCTCAGTAGGGGTTCAGATGAGTTTGCTCGTCAGCCTTCTTTCTCGACAAGTATCTGGGTAGCCGTTTCATACAGCTAGTACCGCTGACGCGCTTGTGGTTAAACCCACTGCCAGCGTACTGTCGAGTCTTTAGAGTCCCACACAGAAGGTTTCTCTGGTTCAGGCGAAACGAGTAGAGGCCGTATGTTTATACGTGCAGGGTTTCGATTGATTGCGTGTACTAGTTGCGTGGAATTTAATCGGACGGTTTTTTTAATACTAGCGGGCTTAGGATTAAGCCGTTTCATTAAATCAGAAATTGATTTAAAGCTAGTATTATTTTTAGTGGTGTTATTTATCTTTTGGGTATTCATATTTTGATACGAATACGGGTATGTATATACGATAGAGAGTATTTTGTATTTATACAAAATACATTCTAGAAGGGGACACATCATAATATGGATTTTTCTATTTATTGATAAATAGAAAATGAAGTGTAAAGGAAGCATGGGATGAGGGATGGTTTGGGCATTTATTGCAATCACTATTTGTTAGATATATGTATGCCCTAGAGGCCATTATATGTATAGTGGATGCTTGGACATGTATATATATATATATATGACTTTCTCGCTCAACATGATAGTATGCTATCTGGTTTACTTTATCTTGACATGTTGATTTGATCATGCTTTTATTCATTTTCACATGTTGATAAAGCCCTCAGGATATTTGCTTGACTACTGTGACTATGATGCGGATCATACTAGTGGGGCATGTGTAGTTTATAAGCATATCCTTGAACTGTTCCTAGTCGTGGGTGTATCGAGATGGGGCATCGATATTCCAGAATAGACTGGCGTATACTATTCTTGTCCCATATGATGGGCGATGGATGATCCCATATCCATCTGGTGAGGTGACACCAAAGATTGTATGCGGGTGCTCAGTGCAGACTGGGTATACTAAACGGACTCGCCGAGAACTCATATGTGGTATTATATCTATCGTCGAATAGCAGTTCTCAGGTAACACTGGTACAGGTTAGTTTGCAGACCCAAGATCGTCATAGAGTCTTGTGTGTCCTCCTACTGTACTTTGATCTCCACCCTACCTCGGCTCTACTGAGTCGTGCAAACAGGTGGTCTTTGGGTACAGTCTCGAGGCACATGGAGGCGATGAGCGATAGGAGGGGTTTCGTCTCTCCCGGTATTGGGAGTTGATGTTGTGCTATGCTCGATTGGCTATAACAGTAAGTCCCTAGCAAGGGCTACTGAGATTTACTGATAAGTGTTATCAATAGTTTCTCGATCTGTTATGAGCTATACACCAGCATGACTTATTGAGTTATTGGGGTCGATGATTCCATCCCTAGACTCGATATGCAACATATCTGACGAGAAGACCGGACTGTACGGTAAGTGTTGCCAGTTGGCTCGACGAGAGTTTTGACAGCTTCGCTGGTTTTCTTATGATCGCTCAATACCCGGGTGGCCGTTACGTTTAGCTGACCGCTTGTGGCTAGTAGGTATTTGATATGATCATCACCTACTGCCGGCGTATTGACGAGTCTTAGAGTCCCACAATGAAGTTTCCTGGCTCAGGCGAAAAGATGTGGTATGCACATGAGATATACGCGTGGATCCGATTAAATACGGATATGTGATACCGTATATTAATCGGGCATTTTCTATTAGTCGGGTCGTATGTGATATGACCGGTTTGCTAAATCAAGTGTTGATTTAAAAAATGACTTTTAGATTAATTCTTTAATTAAACTCTTTTTTATTTGTATGTTTGCATGTATGCACATGATGATGTGCATGGACACATACATACATACTTTGTATCATGGTTGTTGATACAAATTTGGTGGCAATGCAAGACTCATTTTGTAGTAATTATATATATATATATATATTTATCATTTTGAGTTAATCTAAAGATAATTCACTCATGGTCAATTATCCACACTTGACTAAACTTTACCTAACTTTTAACCATGAGTTAATTCTCTTTTGACAATTAACTCAATAAGTAAATATCTAGATAATTACTAACCATGGTTGAAGTGAGAATGATATATTATTGATTATTCATTCTCATCTCAATTATTCATCACAAATATTTCTGAGCTCAAGCTTAGCCATCATCTTCTTCTTCCTCTCTTGATTTTTCTCTTGAGTGAGGTTGATAAAAAGTTAGGGTTTTGATTATAGAATACAAACCACATCATCATACTACACACATCTAGCCCATTTGTGTAGGGTGTTTGCTCTACTTTATTCACAAATCAAGTAAAGCAAGGAGTTTTGGGCAAAGGGACTTCGGGTGGATCTTCGTGGACTAGGAAGGCTTCCATCGATCCGTTCAAAACTCTCATAGTGCCAAGGAGTCACCAAGGGAGGTCTACAAAGATTGTAACATCTACCCTTAGTGATAGCTTTTCATTTGCATGTGATGTTTAGTTGAATGAAACCCTAAATTTCTAGTTATGATTCTTGTCATGTTCACTTAGCACCTTTAAAATTTGATTGTGGCATATGTGATGCTTCCAAACCCTTGATGAGGTGCTAGGTAAACCCAACAATGGTATCAGAGCCAAGCTAGAGCTTTAGGTAATGCGTAGATGAAGTTAAAAGTCCGATCGAACCACGAAACACCTATTTAGACCCCTCTCTGGAAATTTTCTAAAAAATTGATTTTTTTCCACATTAAAAATACTCAAAAAATCAAGCAGGTAATTATATGGATTACTGTGAAATATGAATCACTGTAGCCTTTAAGTCGCCGCGGAACCGCGGCCATACCATGCTTTTAGCGGCGGTTCCGCGGCAGTACTTGGATGTCAGGGATAGTTATTTCTAAGGTTCATCCGTATGTATTACTACATGCTTCTGGGTATTTTTAATATTACTCAGGTGTTGAGTTTTCTGGAGATCTTTTGTATTCTTTGATTCGATCGGAAAGTTTAACATCGTTTAGTTTTTCAGGTAATTTAGAACGTGTTAAAATGTTTGAACAAATATCGATAACTCACTTTTTCCCGTATTGGAAGATTTTCAAGTGTTGGATTTTTCACGAGTTTGAAACTTTCGGAAAATCATGCAAGCGTATCTGTGGACTCCCTAGAAGAACGTAACCTTAACTCGATTATGTGACCGTCAAAACTTCCACTGAACCCTAGGGTTTGTAGTAGTTTAAGGTTGCCACATGTGAGGCGTTGGTTTGACCCTTCTACGGCTGGATCATAGAGGCTGTGACATGTTCTGGAAATTTTTGAACTCGGCTCAAGTGTTGTGCAATTTAGGAAATCTTGGGTGTTTGTTTATTCGATCGAAAAGTTTAGCATTGTCTATTTATCTGGAATGTGATACAATATGTGGAATTCATAACGTTAGGCATGAAATGCGAAGTATGTGATATTTCGGATTTACGATGTCTAAAGTGATTGTGGATTCCAAATGTTGTAGTTTTTTCACTTTATTTTCCGCGACCGTAAGTGTAGTATGTGGTGTATCGCCGTTTTCGTTGCTATACATCAACGACAATCGGGATACGCATACTTGCTTACGTTGATGATATGAGATATTATGTGTTGCTGAGATATGATGTGCAGGATTGTCGCGATTGAATAGCCGGGGGTTTTATGTGAGATGAGAGTTTTATTTTCATTCATATATAAATCAATTGTATGTAATATTCTTTTATTTGGGGCACTTCCGGGTTGAGGATGATGTCACCATTATTTTATATTATTTACTTTTCCGGATTAGGATAGACCCAAGGAGGGGAGCACAAGTGATCGGGTTCTAGGGTTCAGTGGGAGGCCATCTCGAGGAGTCGAGATCGAGTCTCCTAAACTCTAGAATTGGCAGGATCACTTGCCGCTCTCGTAAGGGTCTAGGGGTGTGGGCTTGGCTATTCATTGCGAACGTGGAATCCGTATTTTCTATTGTTGGCTAAATACAAAATACGGACATCCTAGATATCCTTTTATTTTCATATGTGCTTCCGCTATTGATATTCTATAATGTGATTACTTAGTATCTGAGACGAATGGATTTTTATTATATATATGATATATAATAAACGTTGCTTATGTTTTACACCCGCACTAGTCCCACCCTGCTATGCCGTTAGTTAAGTAACCTAACGGTGCATAACGGGACACTATGGCGAATGCGGATGACATAAGTGTACGTTCTATTTTCATTTCTTTTCTGTGATGGCTTAGGAACTTAAACGATGGGATTACATTAATGAGATTAATTTAAAGTAAAAGAAACCTAAAAGATGTTGTAAAATCAGATTTGAAACCCACTCGGATTTTTTATGAAAAATGCAAGTTTCAAAATATGCGGAGCTTAAGCCACTCCTTTTCTAAACTGTTTTGATTGTATAACGAGATCAAGTTCAAAGCGTTAAAGGTTTTCATAAAAACCATTCGCCACCCTCCGTCATTTTAGCAAGCAGAGTACTTAGTATTCGTGTTGCGTATTTTGATCATAGTCAAGGCGCAGTGTATGGTAGCTAAGTGATGTCTTCCTATAAAGCATATGATGCGATCAGTTAGGACATTCATGTGATTATGTTGATCATAGTCAAGGGTCATATGGGTGGGTCTAGTTAATCTCGAAATGACGGGTAGAACTTGACTAGTGCTTATGATATTTTGACCATAGCCAAGGTCATAAGTAACTAGGGGTAAAAACAATATCGGGAGTTTCAAGAGTTGAAATTTGCAATGAGATTGCATACCATTTATATGATAGTTGGATCCCGATCCCACTGTGAGTAAGTGTTACTCCCAGGAGAGTTTTACACTTTACAATTAGCTAATCCAGTAGGTGTCTAGAGAGGTGTTAACGGGGTTTGACCTCTGGGAAAACGAGGTTTATTTTAATTAGGTCCGTGCGAAAGCACGGGGAACCTCCCTCAAAGTACCGACACTGGCCTGGCTGACTGGTTAGCGAAACTGTAGAATGTAATTAATCCTGGCTAGTTTTCTTTTCAGGTTTTGAAAGAAAATTTGATTAAAGCAGTAGGAGACATCGATTAGATAAGATAATAACCAATCTAAATCTTTGCAAGAGCATTCTGCTGAGTGTATTCTTTTCTCTCTCCTAATGGCAGATACCGATGACGGGACTTAAGCTTCTACTAGAGAAAAACAAACTGACAGGACCGAACTATAAAGAATGGTTGAGGAACTTGAACATTGCACTCACATATGATAAAGTATCATATGTCCTCACAACCAAAGCCCCACCCGTCCCAAGACCTGAATCATCTGTTTCGGATAGGGAGATCGAAAAACTTGGGATATTGACTGCAACACGGCCAAGTGCCTCGCGCTTGCTTCTATGGACAATATCCATCAGAAGCAACACGATGGATGTGCAATCCATCTTTCTTCACACAAAGGACTTGTATGAAGATCAATCTCGTACTTTGAGATACGAGGCATCTCGAAAGTTGTTTCAGATGCGAATGGCTCCTGGTACATCAGTAGGAGACCATGTTTTGAAGATGATTGGTCTTATAGAAGAACTTGAGGAACTGGGATGGACCATGGATAATGAGCAATATACGGATATTGTTATACAGTCTCTCCCCCCTGCCTTTGCTCCGTTCATAGTGAATTTAAATATGAACGATTTGGAGAAATCATTGCCTGAACTTCTCAATATGTTGAGAAGTGCAGAGAGCACGTTGAAAACAACGAAGACTCCCGCTCTGCTTGCTGGGCCATCTTCCTCTTCAGTCCCAAAAGCCAAGGCCAAGGGAAAGAAGAAGAAGAAGTCCATCAAACCGAAAGGTGGAGTTAAAAAGGCGAAGGGGAAAGACAAATCCGGGGCTGCAGGAAGCGGGAAAGGAGAATGTTTTTACTGCCACAAGTCAGGACATTGGAAATGCAACTGTGCTGTGTATCTTGCTGATCTCAAGAAGAAGAAGCATGCTGATGCTCACACTTCAGGTGTGTTTGTAATTGAAAACTGTTTTTCTTTAAAATCTGCATCATGGGTATTAGATACCGGTTCTGCTTCTCACATCTGCAATTGTATGCAGGGATTGAGAAACAGTAGAGTTTTGAAGACAGGTGACCATACTCTGCGGGTTGGAAATGGTTCCAATGTACATGCTGTATCCGTAGGAGAGTATCATCTTGGGTTGCCTTCGGGTTGTATTTTGGTTTTGAACCCGTGTTATTTTGTACCTAGTATGCTATGTAATATAATATTCGTTTCTTTGTTGGACAATGAAGGATATCATTTTGTGTTGCAAAATAATGTTATGAACATTAACTTGAATCAAGAGTTTATTGGGTATGGTACACTAAATAATGGTATTTACATCCTGAACTAACACACAGTTTTCAATATACAACATACTCATAAAAGAAAGTTTTCAGATATAAATGAAGCTTTTCTTTGGCATTGTAGACTTGGTCATATTAATAAAACAAGACTAAACAAGCTACATAAAGATGGATATTTAAATCCTTTTAAATATAAATCTTATGTGACTTGTCAGTCTTGTATCAAAGGTAAAATGACCAAAACTCCATTTACTGGACACGGAGAACGAGCTGTGGAACTCTTAAGCCTCATACATAGTGATGTATGCAGACCAATGTCTACACATGCTAGAGGTGGTTTTTCATACTTCATTACTTTTACCGATGATTTCTCAAGATTCGAACACGTGTTTTTAATAAAGCACAAATCCGAAACTTTCGAGAAATTCAAGGAGTACAAACTTGAAGTAGAAAAACAAACAGGCTTGAGCATCAAGAAAATTCGATCAGATCGAGATGGAGAATATTTAAGTACAGAGTTTTTAGACTTCTTAATAGAGAATGGGATTCTCTCTCAGCTCACTCCTCCTTACACACCACAGCACAATGGTGTATCAGAATGGAGGAATCGTACCCTATTAGATATGGTACGATCCATGATGTGTGATGCTAAGTTACCGCTTTCCTTTTGGGGGCATGCATTAGAGACAGCGATGTATCTGTTAAACAGGGTTCCAACCAAGACCGTGTCTACCACTCCATATGAAATATGGAATGGAAAGAGACCATCTCTTAAAAGAGTTAGGATTTGGGGTTGTCCGGCTTTTGTTAAAATGCAGAATCTAGACAAACTCGAGACACAATCGGTCATGTGTAAATTTGTGGGATATCCAAAATATTCATATGGATATCTATTCTACCATAAGGAGGAACAAAAGGTGTTTGTTGCTCAGCATGCCACAATTTTGGAAAATGAAATCTTTACAGATAGTACTGATGGCAATGCGGTAGAACTAGAAGAGGTTCTAGAGACACAAATTACTCAGGACGAATTGGTTGAAACTGATGTTGCAGTAGAACTTCAAGAACCTCAGCCGCTCCGGAGATCTAGTAGAACTTCTCGCCCACCAGAGAGATACTATGGGTTTCTCATTGATGGTGATAGAGAAGATTGCATCATGGATGATGATGACCCTACTAGTTTTCAGCAAGCTATCACGAATGGTGACTCAGTGAAATGGCTGGAAGCCATGAGATCCGAAATGGAGTCCATATACACCAACAAAGTATGGACTTTGGACGTTGCGCCTCCTGGGATAAAACCCGTTGGGTGCAAATGGATCTTTAAAAGAAAGTTGGTGTAGATGGACAGGTAGAGACCATTAAAGCAAGGCTAGTAGCGAAAGGTTTTCGTCAAAGACCAGGATTGGACTATGATGAAACTTTCTCTCCAGTAGCAATGCTTAAATCCATTAGGATCCTACTTGCTATTGCTGCTCACTATGATTATGAAATCTGGCAGATGGACGTTAAAACTGCATTTCTAAATGGTGATTTAGAAGAATGTGTTTTTATGGATCAGCCAGAGGGCTTCATTGACAGTGGGAGCAGCGGGAAAGCATGTAGATTGCTTAAATCTATTTATGGATTAAAGCAGGCCTCACGGAGCTGGAACATCTGCTTTGATGATACAATCAAAGAGTTTGATTTTATCAAAAATATAGATGAACCATGCATTTATAAGAAGATTGTAGGGAGTACTGTCACATTTCTCGTATTGTACGTAGATGACATTCTCCTGATAGGAAATGATATTCCTATGCTACAATCGGTCAAACTATTCTTATCACAAAGGTTCTCCATAAAGGACCTAGGTGATGCCTCGTACATTTTGGGCATTAGGATATATAGAGATAGATCCAAGAAGTTATTGGGACTGTCCCAATCAAAGTACATAGACACCATCCTAAAAAGGTTTAGTATGGAAGATTCCAAGCATGGTGCCTTGCCTGCTTGTCATGGAATCACTCTCTCCAAGGACTTCTGTCCGAAGACTGATAAAGAGAGAGCTCGCATGAGCGTGAGGGAGCGTTAGAGAAGAAAGAAGTCGTGAAATATGATCGTCTACTAGATTTTCACATCCTCTTTTGTCCTTGAAGACAAGGTCAAATTCTTGAAGTAAGAGGATCCAACGTATTAACCGAGATTTTGCATCCTTTTTCGCAAAAAGATATCGCAGAGCTGAATGATCGGTGTAGACAACAACTGGGGAGCCGATCAGATAGGGCCTGAATTTCTCTAAAGCAAACCCAACAGCCAAGAACTCTTTCTCGGTTGTTGTGTAATTCATTTGGGTGTCATTCAGGGTCTGGCTCGCGTAATAGACTACGTGCGGCATCTTATCGATGTACTATCCTAAGACCGCACCGATAGCAAAGTCGGATGCATCGCACATAATCTCGAAAGGATGCGTCCAGTCGGGTGAAGAAAGAACGGGAGCAAAGGTGAGTGAGCTTTTTAGTGATATGAAAGCAGTCAAACAGCTCGAGTCAAAGTTGAATGTGGTATCCTTGGCCAGAAGAAGATTCAAGGGTCTAGCAATCTTGCTAAAGTCCTTGATAAACCTTCTGTAAGAACCTGCATGGCCAAGGAAAGCTAGGATATCTCTGACGCATTTGGGAGGAGGAAGGTTGGAAATGACATCAATCTTTGCTTTGTCAGCCTCAATACCATTCTGCGAAATGATTTGTCCTAGAACAATACCTTCGCTTACCATGAAGTGGAATTTTTTCCAGTTTAAAGCAGATTTTTATCCTTACATCGGGTAACGACAGCATCAAGATGTTGCAGACACTCATCGAAAGAATCGCCAAAGATGGAGAAAGAATCCATGAATATCTCCAAAAATTTCTCAACCATGTCAGAGAAAATTCCCATCATACACCGCTGGAAGGTAGCGGGAGCATTGCATAGCCCAAAGGGCATACGGCGATATGCGAATGTGCAGAAAGGACAAGTGAAAATGGTTTTTTCCTGGTCTTTCTCGGCGATGGGAATATGGTTGTAGCCTGAGTAACCGTCCAGAAAACAGTAATACTCATGTCCATCTAATCTTTCGAACATTTGGTCAATGAATGGCAGCGGAAAGTGATCCTTCCGCGTTGCGGCGTTGAGTTTTCGATAATCAATACATACTAGCCACCCGGTCTGGGTGCGAGCAGGGATCAACTTATTTTCCTCGTTTGTGATGACCGTAATGCCCGACTTCTTAGGGACAACGTGTATAGGACTGACCCATTGGCTGTCTGAAATAGGGTAAATGATACCACTATCTAGACATTTGACGATCTCCCTTTTCACAGCCTCCTTCATGACTGGATTTAATCGCCTCTGTGGATCCCTAGCTGGTTTGGCATCATCCATCAGGTGAATGTGATGTTCAACGATCAGGGAACTAATCCCCTTGATGTCCACCATCGTCCAGCCGAAAGCTTGGCGATTGGACTGCAAGACTGTGAGAAGGGCTTTCTCTTGCTATAGAGCTAGAGAAGCCGAGATGATGACTGGGAGGGTCTCGTTCTCGCCTAAATAAGCATACTTAAGGTGAGACGGCAGAGGCTTGAGTTCGAGCGTAAGAGGTGAAATGACTGAAGGCAAGATTGGAGAAAATGTTTCGAACTCAAAAGATTCCAACAGGGGCACAAAGTGAGTGTATGCGACCGAGTCGGATGGTTTAACTAACGTATCCGAAAATTCGAAAGATTCAAACTCGGGCGGCGACAAGCCAAGATCGTTTGAAAACGTGAAGCACTCGTAATCGTTGTTGGAAGCGGAAGTGGAAGCAGCAGTAGGTTCAAAGAGGAACGCACTAATGGTGTCAAGATTACTATGATCAAACAAGAATTCCTCAAATTCACAGTCCTCTGGGGCGATCTCCTGGATGGAACAAACATCTAGTATATGAGCACTTGGTTCGGATGGCTGATTCCCTAACCTACAAAATGTTGAGTTCAATTGTCATGTTGCCAAAGGATATGTTCATCGAACCATTTCGACAATTGATCACAGCATTTGAGGTTGTAAGGAATGGGCGACCGAGTATCACCAGAATTTGATTCCGGGGGTTAGCTATAGGTTGTGTATCTAAAACAATGAATTCAACGGGGAATATGAAGTCCCCAACCTTTATTAACACATCCTCTAGCTCACCCCTAGGATGGGTGATAGATCGGTCGGCCATTTGAAGAGTACAATGTGTAGGTTTCAGTTCTCCTACACCTAGTTGCTCATATACAAAATAAGGAAGCAGGTAACACTGGCACCAAGATCCAAAAGAGCGTGGTTGATGTTCTTATCCCCAATGGTTATTGAAATCATAGGACAGCCAGGGTCCTTCCGTTTTTGTGGTAAATTTTTGGTAAGAGCATCACTCACGTTACTAGCTAGGAAAACCCTCTTTGGTACCCGAGATTTCCTCTTCATAGTGCACAAGTCCTTCAAGATTTTTGCGTAAGACGGGATTTGATGAATTGCATCTAAGAGGGGAATGTCGATGTTAACCTATTTGAACAACTCCAGATTCTTCTCCATTTGTGGATTTTGTTTATTGGACCTCAACCGGTTTGGAAATGGAACATTTTTGAATTGGTTGAGTCCAATGCTTGTGGAGGAGATTGTGGAGTTTGAGTGGAGTGAGATGTGGATCCATTCGGAGCAGCAATTGAAGAAGAAGAAAAGCCTTTTGAAGAATGGAGAATAGGCTCAGAAGAAGAAGAAGGAGTAGAAGAAACGGCCGGGGTGTCATAATCATCAATTCGTGTGCCGATGTTGTTGTTCAGCTTTCTTCCAGATCTCAACGTAGTCACGGCACTCACATTATGGTTCTGTTGTTCAAGAGAAATATATACATTATGTGGGTGACCAGGATTTGGGAGAGGTTGAAATGGAATCCTTCCTTTCTCTCGCTTGCTTAAAGCCGCGTTCAGCTGTGCAATCTGGGCATCGATGGTCTTGATGCTTTTCCCGTGTGCAGCGGTATGTTATACCAGAGACTAAATAGACGACTGGATGTTGGTGGTGGATTGAGTCGATTGCTTTACAAAAGCCTCCAGACTCCGTTCTAGCGAGGAAACCTTATCGTTATTTGACGGAACAAAGTTGTTTTGAGAAAAAGAATTGTTGCAAGGTGCAAAGTTGTTCGTCGGATTCTGAAAAGGTTGGGGTTGGAAAGGCTGCTGAAATTGTTGTTGAGTTTGTTGTTGAGCTTGTTGTTGTTGAGGAGGAGGTCTCTGGAAATTTTTGTGGCCTTGGAACTGATGCTGGTTCTGATTCCAGACAAAATTGGGATGGTTCCTCCAACCGGGATTGTATGTAGAAGAATATGGATCGTTTCTTGGTCCTTGCTGAATTGCGGCATTAACCTGATCCTGTCATTGAGATGGTGGATTGTAAGGAAACTCTTCGGTCAAATGAGATGGATCCGAACAACAAGCGCAAATGGTACGAGGGGGAAGAGCAAGGGCAGGAGAAGGAGATGAGAATTTGCTCTCAATTGCTTCCAGTTTCCGCGTGATTGCAGCCATCTCGGCCTTCATTGCAATTGAGATATCGGGTTGATGAACTCCTGCCTTAGAGAGACCTGAAGAAGAAGAAGAAGTTGAGGTGTTCGGTCGGGTGCTCTCCCACTGCAGCGTTTGCTCTGCAAGATCGTCAAAGAATTACCAAGCCTCATCGTCAGATTTGGATAGGAAGTGACCTTGACAAGTGGTTTCTAGCAACTGCTTAGTTGCTGGATTTAGGCCCTCATATAAAGTTTGGAAAAGTTGCCATTTCTTTATACCGTGATGATGACACTGAACAAGGAGGTCCTTGTACCGGTCAAAGCACTTCCAAAAAGGTTCGGTTGGAAGCTGGGTGAATTGGTTTATCTCGTTTCCGATCCGTGCGGTCTTATGATTTGGGTAGAATTTCTTTAAAAACGCTTTCACAAACTCATCCCAACTGGTATCGAATGAGATGCGGTGCTATATAGCCTCTTTTCAGCAAGGTCGCACAAACTGAAAGGAATAACTCGTAGCCGTATAGCATCATCAAACAGTTGGGTTGTCTTCATCATCGCATAAATATTCTGGAATTTATTGATGAAGATGTAGGCATCTTCGGATTCAAGCCCATGAAATTTAGGCAACATGTTGATAAAGTGGGGCTTAATTTCAAAATTATCCCCATTGCCGGTGGAAGAGAAAGACAGGTAGGGAGTACGGCGCGGGTAGGATAGAATCGATCTTGGAGCGCAATTCGCTATGGCGCTTCAACAAGAGGCGGTCGCGGGTTATTCGCACCTAATGGAGGTGGAATAATTCCCGGGTGTGGGGATGAGGGTGGGGAGTAAAGGGATGTTAGGAGGAAATCCCGACATCTCGGAAGAAGAGTCCGATGAAAATGAAGGTGAAGAAGTATGGACAGAATCATGGTCAACGTCGGAGTTGACCGGCAAGGGTAAAGGTGAAAGAGGCGTGGAAGGAGTTTCGACTGCGGTGCCGATCACGCAATCCATAGCGACTAACGAAACGCGGACTAAACGGGCACTAGGGTCCTTAATCCAAGCGGACATACACTAAACGATTTTAGTGTAGTCAAAGCGTAGAATATGAGGGTAAGAAAACGAAAGTGGAGAAAAATTGGGTGAAGGTGGTAAAAATGGCGAATTTGTGTTTGCTTCGCAAGAATGGGAAAATGAAACGTGTAAGTCCACGTTGCCACCCCGGTGCTTGCGGGGAGGCGGAAAACGGAATAAAAAAACGGATTTTTACTACTCTAGGCAACATGGACTAGACAAAGTCGGGATCTTTGCTAAACAAAACTAACTAAAAGCTAACTAAACTAGCTACAAGGAAGAATGGTTATACCTAGGGCTTCAAGTCCTTCTCTCCTTGCTCCTTGGAGTAGTAAAAAGGGATCACCTTTGTCGTCTTCTCGCGTCGAAGAAGGATCCACCCGAAAGCCTCAACCTTTGGCTTCAACTTCAAGCTAGAAGTAACTAGGGTGCTAGAAGTGCTAATCCTAGAACCCTAGATGAGAGTAGAGATTACTATGGAATGGTTTTTCTCAAGCTCAAGTGTTTCTCAACACATGAGAGGGGAGAGCTTGAGGAAGAGGAAGTGCAAGAGAGAGAAAGTATATGATAGAATGAGAGAAATATGAAGCATCCTCACATATATGTGTGAATTATTGTGAATTGATAATTAGTGAGATAATTGTCATGGCTTGATCAAGACATGACCATTATCATTTCATTTTTAATGCAAATTGCAAGGATCAAAGAGCATCTTCCAAATGAAATGATGATGGTCAAAGTGTCAACCTAGATCAACAAGTCAAGAATGTCAAATGGTCAATAACAATAACCATGCACAATTATATTAAACTAATATCAATTAACCAAAATACACACATAAGCATTAGGATTAATAAAATGACAATGGTCATTAACCCTAATCAAAGTCCTCTCCCTCTGTCTCAAGCAACTGTGCATACGCACCCGTATTCGTGATCCGAGGAACACGAATACAAAGAGATAAAACCAATCCTAAATCATATACTAGGATCTGGCTTAAACCAAAGCCCGCTAGTATAAGCTGTCCGGACAGCAAACGTGCACAAGTGCGCGGATGTGAACAAACCCTGTCGCAAAACCATGCGACCTCTACTCATTTTGCCTAAAGGCGAATAGCTCTCTGTGTGGGACTCTAAAGACTCGACACTACGCTGGCAGTGGGTTTAACCACAGACCGCAAGCGGCACTAGCTGTACGTAACGGTCCCCAGGTAGATGCCGATAAGAAGACTGACGAGGTAACCCCATCTGAACTCCTACTGAGCCTGTATGTGACAGTCTCCGTACAGTCCGGTCTGTTCGTCTGATACATCGCATGGCGGGCCTAGGGGGCGGTGAACGTCGGTCCCCTAATAGCGGTACAAGTCGTGTCGGAGTGTAGCCCAGAACACTCTGAGATAACACTGGAAACCTACCATTATATCTCGCTTGCCCTGGCCAGGGACTACTCGTGTAATGGCTCTCCTAGACACAGCGCGATGTCAACCCCTAATACCGGGAGAGACGAATCCTGTCTAACCATCACTGCCTCCAAGTGCTTCGGGACTGCACCCAACTACTACCTGCTTGCACGACTCCTTTGAGCCGTGGTAGGGTAGTAATCAAAGTACAGTGGGAACACACTCGAGGCGAAGTGACAGTGTCAAGTCAGCGGACTAAGCTGTACTCATGTTACCTGGGAACTGATAACTGACGATAGGTATAATACCAACCAACAGTTCCCGACGAGTCCTGTCCAGTGTACTCGTAACCTAACGAGCACCTGCATACTATCTCAAGTACGACGTACTGACGGCTATGGGACAGACCGTCTCCCACGCTGGGATGAGAAGCGCATACGCTAGTCTACTCCGGAGTATCGATGCTCTGTCTCGATAATCCAACGACCAGGGACATGTATAAGGATGTGCTTATGGATCACCCAGCCCCCACGAGTGTGAGCGCCATCACAACGCTGGTAATCAAGCAAAGATCCTAAGTGCTCTACTAATATGTATATAAGCGATATGCTAAAAGAAACACATGCACATATTGAAGTAGAGACAAACCAAGTAGCATACTACCATTTCGAGCAAGATTGTATATGCAACTGTGAATATCCCAAGCTTCCATCAAGTAATATACAAACTAGTATGATACAGTAATGGCCTCTAGGGCATATACACTAACAATCCCCCACTTGCACTAAGGCCATGTACTGGCGTATCGAAGACCTATCATCACGATCAGCCGCTCGAACTGAGTCTGGGGCAAGGCCTTGGTGAATGGATCTGCAGTGTTATCTTCTGAAGCAACCCTCCGAACCTCGATCTCCTGGCGATCCACGATCTCCCTGATCAGGTGATACCGCCTCAAGATGTGTCTGGATTTCTGATGGGACCTGGGTTCCTTCGCTAAAGCTATAGCCCCGTTGTTGTCGCAATACAGAGGTATTGGATCAACAATGGACGGAACCACCTAAAGTTCTTTCAAGAACTTCCTCATCCAGACAGCTTCTTTTGCGGCATCAGATGCAGAAATGTATTCCGCTTCCATAGTCGAGTCAGCAACGGTTTCCTGTTTGGAGCTCTTCCAACACACCGCCCCTCCATTGAGGGTAAAGACAAAACCCGACATGGACTTGGAATCATCCTTGTCACTCTGGAAGCTGGAATCAGCAAAGGCCTCAATCTGGAGGTCTTTTCCGCCATACACCAAGAACATCTCCTTAGTCCTTCTCAGGTACTTGAGAATGTTCTTTACCGCTATCCAATGTTTCTCCCTAGGGTTTGACTGATACCTGCTTACCACGCTCAGTGCATAAGCCACATCTGGTCTGGTACACAATATCGCATACATTATAGAGCCTACCGCAGAAGCATAGGGTATAATAGACATGCGATCCCTCTCCAAATCAGTCTTGGGAGACATCTCTTTGGAGAGGGTGATCCCGTGACAAGCCGGTAGATTACCGCGCTTGAAATCTTCCATACTGAATATCTTTAGTATGGTGTCGATGTACCTGGACTGTGAAAGTCCTAATATCCTCTTGGATCTGTCACGGTAGATCCGGATACCCAGAATGTATGAGGCATCACCCAGGTCTTTCATGGAGAACCTGTGTGACAAGAACCCCTTGACAGATTGTAGCATAGGAATGTCATTTCCTATTAAAAGAATGTCATCCACGTATAAAACGAGGAATACTACAGTTCTCGCTACAAATCTACAATAGATGCATGGTTCATCTGGATTTTTGATAAAGCCAAATTCCTTGACCGTCTCATCAAAACAGATGTTCCAACTCCGCGATGCCTGCTTTAGTCCATAAATGGACTTAAGCAACTTGCACACCTTTCCGCTGCTCCCACTCTGAATGAAACCCTCTGGGTGGTCCATATAGACACACTCCTCTAAATGTCCATTTAGAAAAGCGGTTTTTACGTCCATCTGCCAAATCTCATAATCGTGGAAGGCAGCAATGGCAAGAAGGATCCGAATGGATTTCAGCATAGCTACTGGAGAAAAAGTTTCGTCATAGTCCAAACCAGGTCGCTGACGAAAACCCTTTGCAACCAGTCTAGCTTTATAGGTCTCAACCTGTCCATCTACACCAATCTTCCTTTTGAAGATCCACTTGCATCCTACGGGTTTTACCCCATCTGGAGCAATGTCCAACGTCCATACTTTGTTGGTGTACATGGACTCTATTTCGGTCCGCATTGCATCCAGCCATTTTACCGAGTCGACGCTCTGAATGGCTTGCTGGAAGCTAGTAGGTTCATCACAATCTATGATGCAATCCTCTCTATCCCCGTCAATGGGAAAACCATAGTATCTCTCGGGCGGATGAGACTGCCTACTACTCCTGCGGAGTGGCGTGGGAATGTCCTGATCTTTCGAACCCTCTGGTTCTACTAAGCTTTCAGTAATAGTTCGTGGTTCTGGAATTTCTTCCAGTTCTATTGCGCTCCCACTTATTTCTTTTTCTATGAACTGGTGTTCTAGAAAGTGTGCATAGCGAGAAACAAAAACCTTTTGTTCCTCTTCGCAATAGAAGAAATATCCCTTGGAGTTCTTTGGATATCCCACAAACTTGCACTGTACTGAGCGTGCCTCGAGCTTATCCGCATGCTGCTTTTTGACAAAAGCTGGACATCCCCATGTCTTAATGTGATTAAGATAGGGTCTCTTCCCACACCACATCTGATATGGTGTAGTAGGCACAGTCTTAGTAGGAACTCGGTTCAAAAGGTATGCAGCTGATTCTAGCGCATATCCCCAGAACGATCGCGGCAACTCAACATTACTCATCATGGACCGTACCATATCCAATAGGGTTCGGTTCCGTCTCTCCGATACACCGTTATGTTGCGGAGTGTATGGAGGAGTAAGCTGAGAGAGAATTCCATTCTCTTTTAAGTAACCCAGGAACTCGGCACTCAAGTATTCACCACCTCGATCAGATCTTAGTGCCTTGATACTTTTGCCTGTTTGTTTTTCTACTTCATTCTTATATTCCTGGAATTTTTCAAAAGCCTCGGATTTATGTTTCATTAAGAAGACATAACCGTACCTTGAAAAGTCATCCGTAAAAGTAATGAAGTAAGAATAACCGCTTCGTGCATGCGTAGACATTGGACCGCACACGTCGCTGTGTACGAGTCCCAAGAGCTCACTCGCTCTTACTCCGTGTCCAGTGAACGGAGTCTTTGTCATCTTTCCTTTGAGACAGGATTGACAAGTTGCATACGATTGATATTCGAACGAATCCAAATATCCTTCTGTATGTAACTTAGTCAACCTTCTCTTATTGATGTGACCCAGTCTACAATGCCATAAGAAAGTTTTATTGATTTCTGGAGACTTTCTTTTATGTGTATTCTGGACATTGAAAATCTGTGGTTGGTTCAATACGTATATACCGTTGTTTAATGTACCTGACCCAATCAAAACTTGATTAAGATGAATGTTCACTACATTACTTACAAATGAAAATTCATAACCTTCTTTAGATAATAAAGATAAAGAAATGATATTACAGGTTGCATTTGGTACAAAATAACAACTACGCAAAACCAAAAAGTGTCCATCTGACAATCCCAGGTGATAGTCCCCCAGGGCCTCAGCATCCATGCTAGCTCCGTTTGCAACTCTGAGGGTCATGTCACCTGCTTTCAAATACCTACGCTTTCTCAACGCCTGCAAAGAATTACAGATATGAGATCCTGATCCGGTATCCAATACCCAGGATGTAGAGTTTATTGATAGACAGTTTTCAATAACATACACACCTGAAGCTGAAGCCGCAACTTGCTTCAGATCCTGGGTTCTGGCCTTCCAAGCCTTGCAATCCTGTTTCCAGTGTCCACTTTTGTGACAGTAGAAGCATTCTTCCTTCCCCACCAGCTTTCCCGCTACCTTTGTTGCCTTTCTTTTTCCCTTCGTATCCACTTTACTGACACCGCCTCTTGGTTTGGCGGGGGCTTTCTTCTTCTTGCCCTTGGCTTTCGCCCTGGACCTAGAAGAGGAAGATCCTCCTACAAACAAAGTGGATGTCTCCCTACCTTTCTGTAGGGTGCCCTCTGCACTCCTCAGCATGTTGAGGAGCTCTGAAAGTTCAACTTCCTTTTCCTGTAAGTTGAAGTTCAGAATGAACTGGGCGTAAGTGGAAGGAAGGGACTGAAGAATCAAGTCCGTATAGAGCTCATTCTCCAACGTGGTCCCAAGTTCCGCGAGCTCCTCTATGTAGCCAATCATCTTAAGCACGTGTTCCGCTACCGATGATCCGATGGCCAACCTTGCCGAAAACAACTTCTTCAACACTTCGTATCTGGCGATACGAGACTGCTCTCCATACAGTTCTTTTGTATGAAGAAATATGGACTCTAGGTCCATATTCTCGTGCCTCCTCTGATGTTCGTTGTCCATCGAGGCAAGTACGAGGCATTTGGCCTTCGCGCAATCTATTTCCCAGGTCTTACGGATTTCCCTATCCGCGATACTGGTTTTGGGACATGGGATAGGGAGAGCTTTGGTGGTAAGGAGATACCCCAACTTGTCGTAAGTGATTGCCATCTTGACATTCCTGAGCCAATCTTTGTAGTTTGTCCCTGTCAGTATGTTTTTATCTAGTAATAACTTAAGTCCGGTCATCTTGAATGGTCGCTGCAATTAGGAGAGAGAAAAGAAACACTTTAGCATGATGCTCTTGCAAGTTTAGAGTGGTTTTTAGTTTGTCTAAACAGGATGGCTCCCACTGTCTCTCGAATCCCTTCTCAAACCATAAAGAAAGAATTAGTCGGGATCAATCTCACCGTACAATACTTGCTTAACCGTTCAGCCAGGCCAGTGTCGGTACTTCGAGGGAGGTTTTCCAACGCTTTCGCGAAGTTCCTTAATTAAGTAACCTCTTTTCCCTGTGGGAGTAGCCCCGCTAACACCTTTTTAGACACCTACTAGGTTTATAGCATTGATCGTTAAGTGAGAGTTTTCCCGAGGAGTAGCATATACTCACAGTAGGATCGGGATCCAAATATCATCGCGTGATAAAACCGAAGGAATCCTACCAGAATCATCACACTCAAAATGGTATGCAGCGCTAGCAAGTTTCAGTACTTATGGAACTCCCGATGTGGATTTTTGCCCCATGCTCTTATGACCTTGACTTTGGCCAAAATATCATAAGTCACATGTCAAGTTCTACCCGTCATTCTCCTGGTTAATTTGGACCCACCCGTACCTACCCTTGACTTTGGCCAAAATAGCAGCACGACTGTCCCAAACCAACGCATCTATCTATGCTGCACATGAATACCCAATAGCTACCAATCACTATGCCTTGACTTTGGCCAAAATACATAGCTTGAATACTTTTTGACCATTCATGTGGAATGACGGAGGGCTACGAATGGTTTTGGCGAAACCGTGAACGTAGTGAACTTGATATAATCGATGGAACGAGATAGCTTTTAAAAGGAGTGGTTCAAGCTCCGCGTTTAAAAGTTTAGTTTTGAAAAGAACCGAGTGGTTTTCAAAGTGTTCCAATCGACTTTTACTTGGTTTATTTTCTTGCATTAGTTCTTTTAGTGCTTCCCATCATTTAATTCTACCATTGCAGAAAACAACCAAAATATGACGTACGCTTATGCCATTCGCATTCGCCACGGGGCCCCATCATCACCCGTTAGGTTACTTAACTAACGACAGAGCGGGGGCTGGGCTAGCGCGGCTGTAAAACATAAGCAACGCCTAAATAGTTATAGTATATAGATATATAGCAATGATAGACATTACAGATCACAGATGAATACATTGGATATACTAGGAATCCGCAATCTGTTCGAGCCTGCAACAAAAAGCGGATTACACGATCGCGGTGAATAGCCAAATACCCCTCCCAAGACCCCTACGGGTGCGGCAAACTACCCACCAAGTACCCGAAGCGAAGCAACCTCCCTCAACACCGTGAGTAGGCCACTCGGCACTTCGAGATACCTGGTAGTTTGTGCACCCCCTCCATGGGTCTATCCTAGGAGCAAAAACAGTAAAAAGAATTATACAATGACGGCTACAACCCCGACCCGGTTGTGCGGTCATACAAATAATAATACATCAATTTACATATTACATGAATGAAAGAAAAAGAAACACTCATCTCACATCCACCCCGGCTATTCACCCGCGACAATCCAACGCATTCAAATACACATACCAGCATCAAACACAGATCACAGATATGTATAACCCCCACAAATCGACTTATAGAAATTAGCAGACGTTCAATACATATAAACATCACAGATATAACCGATTAGTCAAAGTATAGTGAAGTTCGATCAAAAATACGGATTTATAGGCCCCCAAATACAAATTTCATTTCTGGAAAATCTGGGCTGAAATAAACCATCTTAAAAATCCCAAAACCACAACCTAAGAACACTGCACCAAACTCGTTCATGAACTGAGTCAAAACGGCGGCGGTTCCGCGGCAAAAGTATACCCATTGCCACGGAACCACGGCTCTTTGAAGGGATCACTCGACCGTTTTTGGTGGGTTTCTTCACAAAACCCTGAGATGATTTTTGGAGTATGACTTTTTATTTTTAGAGCAGAAAAAATTTTAACAGAAACTTGGGGTTTTGCATGTCGTAGTTTTGCGATTTTTCTGATCGAACTTCCATATACTTTTACTACCTAGCTAGTTTATATTTAGTTAGGCTCTGATACCACTGTAAGTCCACGTTTCCACCCCGGTGCTTGCGGGGAGGCGGAAAACGGAATAAAAAAAACGGATTTTTACTACTCTAGGCAACATGGACTAGACAAAGTCGGGATCTTTGCTGAACAAAACTAACTAAAAGCTAACTAGAGAGTAGCTACAAGGAAGAATGGTTATACCTAGGGCTTCAAGTCCTTCTCTCCTTGCTCCTTATAGTAGTAGAAAGGGATCACCTTTGTCGTCTTCTCACGTCGAAAAAAGATCCACCCGAAAGCCTCAACCTTTGGCTTCAACTTCAAGCTTGAAGTAACTAGGGTGCTAGAAGTGCTAATCCTAGAACCCTAGATGAGAGTAGAGATTACTATGGAATGGTTTTTCTCAAGCTCAAGTGTTTCTCAACACATGAGAGGGGAGAGCTTGAGGAAGAGGAAGAGCAAGAGAGAGAAAGTATATGATAGAATGAGAGAAATATGAAGCATCCTCACATATATGTGTGAATTATTGTGAATTGATAATTAGTGAGATAATTGTCATGGCTTAATCAAGACATGACCATTATCATTTCATTTTTAATGCAAATTGCAAGGATCAAAGAGTATCTTCCAAATGAAATGATGATGGTCAAAGTGTCAACCTAGGTCAACAAGTCAAGAATGTCAAATGGTCAACAACCATAACCATGCACAATTATATTAAACTAATATCAATTAACCATAATACACACATAAGTATTAGGATTAATAAAATGACAATGGTCATTAACTCTAATCAAAGTCCTCTCCCTCTGTCTCAAGCAACTGTGCATACGCACCCGTATTCGTGATCCGAGGAACACGAATACAAAGAGATAAAACCAATCCCAAATCATATACTAGGATCTGGCTTAAACCAAAGCCTGCTAGTATAAGCTGTCCGGACAGCAAACGTGCACAAGTGCGCGGATGTGAACGAACCCTGTCGCAAAACCATGCGACCTCTACTCATTTTGCCTAAAGGCGAATAGCTCTCTGTGTGGGACTCTAAAGATTCGACACTACGCTGGCAGTGGGTTTAACCACAGACCGCAAGTGGCACTAACTGTATGTAACGGTCCCCAGGTAGATGCCGATAAGAAGACTGACGAGGTAACCCCATCTGAACTCCTACTGAGCCTGTATGTAACAGTCTCCGTACAGTCCGGTCTGTTCGTCTGATACATCGCATGGCGGGCCTAGGGGGTGGTGAACGTCAGTCTTCTAATAGCAGTACAAGTCGTGTCGGAGTGTAGCCCAGAACACCCTGAGATAACACTGGAAACCTACCAGTATATCTCGCTTGCCCTGGCCAGGGACTACTCGTGTAATGGCTCTCCTAGACACAGCGCGATGTCAACCCCCAATACCGGGAGAGACGAATCCTGTCTAACCGTCACTGCCTCCAAGTGCTTCGGGACCGCACCCAACTACTACCTGTTTGCACGACTCCTTTGAGCCGTGGTAGGATAGTAATCAAAGTACAGTGGGAACACACTCGAGACGAAGTGACAGTGTCAAGTCAGCGGACTAAGCTGTACTCATGTCACCTGAGAACTGATAACTGACGATAGGTATAATACCAACCAACAGTTCCCGATGAGTCCTGTCCAGTGTACTCGTAACCTAACGAGCACCCGCATACTATCTCAAGTACGACGTACTGACGGCTGTGGGACAGACCGTCTCCCACGCTGGGATGAGAAGCGCATACGCTAGTCTACTCCGGAGTATCGATGCCCTGTCTCGATAGTCCAACGACCAGGGACCTGTATAAGGATGTGCTTATGGATCACCCAGCCCCCACGAGTGTGAGCACCATCACAACGCTGGTAATCAAGCAAAGATCCTAAGGGCTCTACAAATATGTATATAAGCGATATGCTAAAAGAAACACATGCACATATTGAAGTAGTGACAAACCAAGTAGCATACTACCATTTCGAGCAAGATTGTATATACATCTGTGAATATCCCAAGCTTCCATCAAGTAATATACAAACTAGTATGATACAGTAATGGCCTCTAGGGCATATACACTAACAAAATGACAGTTCAACAAACACAATCACAAATGCACAGTCAAAAATTCACAATCAATACCTAGACTAGGGTTCTCTAAGTCCACTAGATTTGCTCCTAACTGTTCCAAAGTGACAAATTGTGAGACAACCCTCAAATCGCCTCTTCACAGCCAGTTGTGGCCAGGTAAGCACAAGTGAGGTAAGGAGGGTTCCGCTCATGATCTCCGTGAGACGGGCCTTTTAAAGTTACCTCCTCACTTGTCTAGCCTAGGCACCATAAATGTCATGTTTATATAAACGATTGAATGCCCACAATCTTCCTTTGTCCTATTGAGCGCGACAAGTCCTTAGTTGGCTGAGTCTAGATATTTCTTATTAAGCCTGAGGTGACACTTATGCAATTAGTGATTTCCGGGGTCTTAGGAAGGGTGATGAAATCCCCATCCAATCTGAATTGGTGTTATAGCCCCTTAAGTCCATATTAATGATGCAATGCGCAAATCAACAAAGCTTTGTTATCAAACAATCAATCAATTTTTCTTTTACTTTAAATGCGGGGCTACAACAAATACGGTTAGTTTTTCTTTGGCTATTGCTGTGATGTTGCAAAGAATCCTGCAAAGATAGGAATAATGGAGCTTCGGATTTGAGAAGAGGAAGTATAGAAAAATACGTACTAAAAGAGTTGAGTTTAAGAAACTCGCGTCGATATTGCCTCCGAGTGTTTGAATGGTACGCTTGCGTGGATCAAACTATCCAGGTCTTTGGCACGAAGTGTTCATTCTCCTTATACTTGAAAATGCCCCCTTGCTCCGCACGATCGCTGCTCGTCAATCCGTCAAATCTGCAAATGTCTGAAAAATACGGATATTTGAGCTAGAAAGTAATATAGATAGCCAAAGTTCTGAATACAAATAATTAAGAAAATCAAACAATAAAAATGGGATACTATCAGAACACTGGAGGCAACACAAAAAATCAATTTTTAAAACATCACCAGAAAACCGGCGACATCGAGCATTTGCAAGTTCTCGCCGGCCAAATTTGCAAGTTTGGTGCTTAAATTTTGTGTTTCCTCTATGTAACAATAGTATTCCACTCTTATACTTTGATTTTCATTTTAAAACACAGTGTGTTAGCAGAACACAAATCCAGAGAACATTCTTGTTTTTAGTTTTCGTGTCGGTTTAAAAATGTGTTTTATCCATTGAATGAGTTAGAAGGTTAGTTTTGTACAAAATATTCATAAATTAACCCGAGACTACAAGTGTAAAAGCGTTTTCGTCTCCCCGGCAACGACGCCATTTGATTGATATCGCGCTTTCGCATGTTGTGTCATTTTTAGTTCTAAAGTTAATCACAATCAAAGACGGTGTCGCTTGTAGCGAGCCGCGATGAGTACGGGTTGTCCGCAGGGAGATGGTAAGTTTTCAAGCTTGTTTAACGAGTTAATACTATAACTTGGTTTGTTGTTTATACTAAGTGTTGTAACAATGATATGTTTAATAAAAAAGACTTGTTAAGGGTAGTTTTAGATTAGCTTGCATGAGTATGATGTTTGCCGCTTCCTTATAGACCTAATTTTGATATTGACACTAAGGCAATAGGCAACAACGTGGATTATGGAACTTGAAATACGACATTTGCGATTTTTAAGCTAAATCCGTATTCCTTGTCCCTTGTCCTTCCATTGATGTCTCTTGACCTTAGCCTTCGGCAAACCACTTGCAATCTGGTCACGATTAGGATTCACCGCTATCGTGGTAGGATAGGACGCCTAACGGAGCGGAATTGCGAATGGTTTGCTCGGAGTTTCAATTGCGAAGTTAAGGTTTTTTTAAGGTTTTAGCAAACACATCTCCTAACACAAACTAACCATATTCTATCCTTAACAAGTAAATCAATTACTCACACATATTTACAATACCAAAATAAAAAGAAAAGAGTAAGACAACATAACAAAAAATTGCAATAAAAGAAAAGACAAAGAGAGAACCGATAAAACATGCAAATTCCTTCAATTGTTCTTTAATCCCGTACCAATGTGAAATCAAAATACCAAACTTTAAGGTTGCATGCTCACTTAAGAGGTTGCCAGATCAAAATAAAGCAATGATTTCACAAGTTCAAAGTATGTAGAAAGCAAAACATATTAATAAAATGAGAACTTTATTGAATTTCAAACAAAATACAACTAATCTTGAAGTCAAGAACCTAAATCTTAAGCTTGCAGGTTCAATGAAGAAGTCGCAAGGTCAAGACAAAGGGGCGAGAGCTCAAGAGTTCAAAGGAAAAGCAAGTTACAAATTACAAGTGTTCTAAAGCAAAAGCTAAAGCAAAAAAGTATCCTCTCCCATTGTCCAATGATCTGGTATTTATAGGCCTCATACCAGAATAAACAAACAATAAAAATAAAATGATGTGACCCAGATAAACTACCAAAAGAAAAATGGGAACAATTGGAGCAAGGGGACCCGGCCATGCCTGTCTTTTTGGGAACTCGCCGGTCTTGGTCCGAGTAAAGGGGCTCAAGTTGGTATGGTGGTCTCGAGTGCACTCAACAAGTCCACTGGTACTGTTTGATTTCTTCATACCAGTTTGGGTTATACTCAGTAGTCTTGGAGGGAAACTTGATGCTTTTTAAATCACATCACATCTTTTAGCATTTATTACATATCACACTCACTTATGCTTTGGGCAGCCCCCACCTAGGTCCAAGTATCAAAGAGTTGTGTGCACACTTGTATTGTGTTGGACCAAAATTGTGTACACATTTATTTGTTGCAAAAGAACACTTTGGATATCGATCGGTTTGTAGTTCCGGTTGCAGTGTCGGCTCACAAATGTTATATCTGTGATTTTGAGTGTGTTTCCAGTATTGTGTCACGGATACCTGTAATCTGTATTTACTGAGCAGACACTGGTTAATAGTACCGATATATAACAAAACAGATAATTAATGAGTGGTATTGAAATGCAGTTTTCTGTGATAAACATATGTCCATATAGAATCAAATGCACTAATTTAGATGGTACCGGATTCAAATATCATGCAGCTGTTTCCAGTGCATATCACCTAAGTGGAAAAAGGCCAATACAACATTACTCATTAAGGAGCAAACCCGCAGCTGAGTAACCTGAGAGAGAATTAAGTTCTCAATATTACTATAATGGAATACCTAGCATAAGTATCTATATCTTCGATCATTTCGAAGAATCCTTATACTTCCAACATATGGTTCTCTACTTTATTCTTATACCTATAAACTTCTCAAAAATCTTTGGACCTTGCATTACAACGAATACGTGTCTAAAACCTGAGAACTCATAGGTAAATCTGAATAAAGTAAGAGTACCAACCCTTTGTCCAGAAGGACACTGGACAACATACATTTTCATGTATAAGTACCAAGAGTATACTAACTCAAATTCCATGTGTTGTAAGTTGAAAACTGTATTTTGGCCGAGAATGTCTTATACCGTTATTCAATGCACCTTACCTTATCCTCAACTGATAAAGCTAAATGTTTGGAACACAATTTTCAAAATTTATATCTCACTTTATAAAATAAAGATACAGATATTTCATTTTAAAAATTGGTGCATAACAACGGTTATTCGAAACCAAATATTTTGCCGTTAGGAAAAACCAGGCGATTCAATCCAACATCTCCAATTATAACGAATTCCGATATTGAGGATTATATCGCCCATTTTCCAATATTATACTCCTTCTCAGCATCTGTAACGCCGTACAGATGTTAGATCCAAATCCGATAAATACATACCCTGGAGTGAGAATTAATTGGGAAAACAGTTTTCATTTACAAGTACACAGAAAATCTGAAAAATAAATGTTTCAAGGGGGTGGCCGGGTATTCCTAGTAATGCCCTTTCCCTATCCAGATTCATGACATTAGTCGCAATTTCCTTTGACCTTACTTCAGTCCCTTTATATGTCTCTATATCTTACGTTCTGTACACCTTACTTACGCTAACTGGTTTTCTTCTTTCCCTACTTTCGGCACCTGCCTATGGTTTGGTAGAAGACTATCCAATAAGCGCAATAGGTGTACTCTCCTAATGAAAGGAGCTATCACAACCTGAGAGAAGGTAAAAAGAAGAGACAACCGAATAATACAATCAAAATTCACCAGAACCAGTGACCATCATCGACAGAAATAATTTCTTCGATTTCGTATATAACTATACGATAGCCATTTCCAAGCAATATGGATCATCGTAGTGATACAAAGTGTTATGGAGAAATGCAAAGGGAAAGTAGGATCAGCAGGGATATTTGCGACTTTGTCATGAATCATGACAATCCAAAACAAACGTGTGTAAGTAGATTCGGTTAACTTGGTTAATGAGTTTTAGGTAAGTCATGGGTCGCTATTCCACAGAGATAGAGACAGAGAGAGAGAGAGAGAGAGAAAGAGAGAGAAGAAACACTCAACATGCACTCTGTCAAGATTAGATTGGTTATCACTTTATCTAATCAGGATGGCTCCCACTGTTTTCTCGAATTCTCCTTCAAACCCTAAAAGGAGAACTAGTCGAGATCATATACACCTTACAAGTTCGCTAACCGTTCAGCCAGGTCAGTGTTGGTATTCCGAGGGAGGTCCCCCGTGCTTTCACACGGACCTAATTAATAACCCCGTTTTCACAGAGGCGTAACCTCGTTAACACTTTCTAGACACCTAATAGGTTAGCTAATTGTGAAGTGAAAAATCTCCCGAGGAGTAATACCTACTTATCAGTGGGAATCATGACCTAACTATTATCGTGTGATAACCTAATGGAAACCACTCAAGTCACCACACTCTAGAAGGTATGCGCATGCTTGGAAAATTTCCTTTATATTTGAAACTCCCGATGTGGTTTTTTCCCCTAGGACCCAAGCACCTTGATAAATAATCAAAAAATCAAGCGTCCTAGTCAAGTTCAACCCGTCATTTTCTTGATTGCGTTAAACCCACCCGCACGACCCTTGACGAATAATCAACAAAGTCGTACGACTGTCCTAACCAATCCACATATCCTTATAACAGAAAAGTATTACAGAGCTACCGCACACTACGCCTCGGCGAATAGCAACGACAAATATAGGGCGAATACTAGGCAATACTAATCTGAAATGACAGAGGGCTACGACTGGTTTTTGTCGAAAACCTTTTAACGTAATGAACTTGATATCATTGAAGGAACTTGAGTGGCTTTGAAATGGAGTGGTTTAAGCTCTTCTTTTTAAAACTAGTAACATAAACCTTTGCTTAAGAGCGAATTCCAGTGAAGGGATCAAGGCTTTTCCCTTATAGAATGAGGTGCTGGATATTCCTAACTGAATACCTCTATACAAAGAAAAAGAACATGACAATTGTTTTTAAGAAAACCAAGTAGTTTTAAAAATTGGTTCCGACAATATCAAATAGGTTTGTTTTCTTTGCATTAAAGATATAATTCAGTCCCATCAAATCTAGTTTCTAAGCTACAAAAAGATCAACCAAAATAATATGCTGTTATATGCCAGCATTTGCCACGGGGTCCCGGGTCTTCACCGTAAGGTTTCTTAACTTACGGCAGGACGGGGACAGGGTTAGCACGGATGCAAAACATATAGAAGCATCTAAGCCACAAAAAGATCAACCATAATAATATGCTTTTATATGCCATTCGCATTTGCCACGGGGTCCCGGGTCTTCACCGTAAGGTTTCTTAACTTACGCCAGGACGGGGACAGGGTTAGCACGGATGCAAAACATATAGAAGCATCTAATAATATATATATATATATATATATATATATCAATATTGCAGGCAGATAATAGTCATTATAGGCAGATAAGAATCATCACAGGCATGCGAACAATAATATGGAATAGCGGATAAACTTGGAGCCTCACGTTTCATCTGAGCCGTAAATGAAACGTGACGTTCCCCGGTCGTGTGGATAGCCCGTACATAGTCGATCCTAGACCCCTACAAGTGCAGCAAGCCACCTGCCAATCCTGGAAACTGGGTAACACGCCCTCAATGAAATGAGTCGATCACCCGCTGCTTTCTAAAATCTGATAACTTATGCACCCCTCCATGGGTCGGATCCTAAAACCCCTATAAGTGTGGCGAGTAGCCCGCCAATTCTAGAGCGAGATGGCCCGGTCTCAACTCCATGAGATGGCGACCTGCTGCACTCTAGAACCCGGCTACTTGAACATTTCTCCTGGGTTAATCTTAGTACATAAATGAAATATATACAATGGCAACATCGACCGCATCCTGGTCGAGCCCCAATAAAAGAATATACATCATACGAAAATGGAGACCACATGTTGGAGCTCATCCCGAACAAATGAATACAACATAATAAATCAAACTGTACAAGCAACAAATGAGGGGCTATCCGACACGACAATCCGACTAAGCCATAATCAAGATATATATCACCAGAAATAAGTAACCGAAACAAGTGTGTAACCCCGTATAATTGAGCATATAGAAATTAGACAACGTTAGCAACACATCCACGCATGCAAACGAAATCACAACATTAGAATTCCAAAACAAAATTACCGCACATCCCAAATTTACCAAGGATAAAAAACCAAGTGCACTAAACATCCAAAAGAGTCGAGTTTTGAGCCAATTCGGAGGTCCGAATCAAAACGAAACGCACCTGAACCTTCACGGAGAGTTAGAGCAAGAAATTAACTTTGAGTCGGAGGGCCTAGGGTAGTACCCCACCCCCGAGGCCACCACGAGGTGGCCAGAGGGTGAGGCAGACCCGAAACAGCCCCTCCAGGGGCAGTTTCGGGTCCCCACCCCCAAGACCACCTTGTGGTGGTCTTGGGGAGTGGGCCCAGTCGTTTAGTCCCCCCAGGGTGCCCGCGCACCACCCCATGGCTTCTTGATTTAAACCGTGAGCCCGCAGGGTGTGCAAACTTGTCAAAACTCAAAATTTCGAGACTATTTTTTCGACAGTTTTTGATGTCTAAAAAACACGATTTCTAATGTCGTAACTAGCTAGTTTGAGGTGTTAGGGAGGCTATGATACCTATGCAGGGTTCTTTAGTGCCCACGGTGCAGCGGAGGTATGGATCGCGAAAAAAAATTTCAAGCAAACACGAAGGAACCCCGAACCTAGAATCGATCCAAACCCTAAACTAGCAAACCAAGCATACAAAGATACGGAATACTACCTTCAACGCGTGTCCACCCAATCGTGGAAGACCCATCCAAGCTCTGTGTATGATGTCTGGATCAAGCTTAAGTGGCGACCGCCGTTGCCAAAGAAGATCCACCTGATAGAAACCGATCCAAGCTCCGGTTTCACCTAGTGAAGCGACCGACGCTCGAAGCTCGCTACGAATGAAGAGTGGAGATGTAGGAATATTTTCACAATATATTGTTAGTGTATATGCCCTAGAGGCCATTACTGTATCATACTAGTTTGTATATTACTTGATGGAAGCTTGGGATATTCACCTTGTATAAACAATCTTGCTCAATATAGTAGTATGCTACTTGGTTTGTTTCTACTTCAATGTGTACTTGTGTTTATTTCAGTATATCACTTATACGCATTAGTGGAGCCCTTAGGATCTTTGCTTGATTACCAGCGTTGTGATGGCAGCCACACTAGTGGGGGCTGGGTAATCTATAAGCACATCCTTATACAGGTCCCTAGTCGCAGGACTATCGAGACTGGGCATCGATACTCCGGAGTAGACTAGCGTATGCGCTTCTCATCCCAGTGTGGGAGATGGTCTGTCCCACAGCCATCAGTACGTCGTACTGGAGATAGTATACGGGTGCTCGTTGGGTTACGAGTACACTGGACAGAACTCGTCGGGAACTGACAGGTTGGTATTATACCTATCGTCAGTTATCAGTTCCCAGGTGACATGAGTACAGCTTAGTCCGCTGACTTGACACTGGCACTTCGCCTCGAGTGTGTTCCCACTACACTTTGATCACTACCCTACCACGGCTCAAAGGAGTCATGCAAACAGGTGGTGGTTGGGTGCAGTCCTGAAGCACTTGGAGGCAGTGACGGTTAGACAGGATTCGTCTCTCCCGGTATTGGGGGTTGACATCGCGCTGTGTCTAGGAGAGCCATTACACGAGTAGTCCCTGGCCAGGGCAAGCGAGATATACTGGTAGGCTTCCAGTGTTATCTCAGGGTGTTTTGGGCTTCACTCCGACACGATTTGTACCGCTATTAGGGGACTGACGTTTACCGCCCCCTAGGCCCGCCATGCGATGTATCAGACGAACAGACCGGACTGTACGGAGAATGTCACATTCAGACTCAGTAGGAGTACAGATGGGGTTTCACCTCGTCAGCCTTCTTGTCGACATCTACCTAGGGACCGTTACGCACAGCTAGTGCCGCTTGCGGTCTGTGGTTAAACCCACTGCCAGCGTAGTGTCGAGTCTTTAGAGTCCCACACAGAGGGTATTCGCCTCTGGGCAAAACAGAGTAGAGGTCGCATGGTTTTGCGACAGGGTTCGTTCTCATCCGCGCACTTGTGCACGTTTGGAGTCCGGACGGATATTACCGGCTGGCTCTGGTTTGAGTCAGATACTGGTATATGTTTTTGGGGTTGCTTTTATCTCTCAGTATTCATGTTCCTCGGAACAAGGATGCAGGTGTGTATGCACGGTTATTTGAGGAAGAGGAAGAGGGCTTTCATTAGGGTTTCGGAACGGGTGCGTATGCACAGTTGACAGTCGTCTTTTTCCAAACCCTAATGGATTTATGTTATATCAATTAATAATATATAATAAAATGAAATTGTGTCATGGTTGGTTTTTATGTTGACTTGTTGACCATGGTTGACTTGTTGACCATGGTTGAAGTTTTGACCATCATCATTACAAAAGAAAGATGCTCTTTGATTCTAGCAAATTCAATTAATGTTTGAAATGATAATGGTCATTCCTAAACTTTCCATCAACCTTTTTCATTTTCATTATTATTATTATTTGATAATTCTTTTGCTTTATGTTATGGTTGCAAAAGAAAAAGAGCTCACTTTATCATAACAACTCTCTCTCCTCACTTCATCTTCTTCTTCCTCTAGCAAAAGAGAACCCTTCTCATGTGTTGAGAATCCTTCTCTTTAAAAAGAAAAGCACCCCTTTGACACTCTCTACTCACTCTAGGATCAAGGGTTTAGCAAGCTGGAGATTCTAGTTCACTCCAAGTTCGAGAAAGAGCCCAAAGGTTGAACCCTCGAGGTGGATCCATCTTCGACGGAAGAAGGCGACAAGAAGAGAACCATCAACCTCTACAAAGGCTTGAAGAAGAAGGAGTTCAAGTTTAGGTATAACCATCTTCATCCGAGTAGCTAACTCTCTTTAGCAAGTATGCTAGTTTTAGTTTAGTTAAAGATCCCGACTTTGCTTAGTCCATGTTGCCCCTTGCGCTAAAAATTTGATTTTTATACCGTTTCCGCCTCCCCGTAAGAACCGGGGGTCGCAACGTGGTCTTACAGTGGTATCAGAGCCTAACTAAACTTAAACTAGCTTGGTGGTGAAGTGTAACGAAGTTCGGAACCGAAAAAATCCAAAAACCAAACTTTTGCAAAACCCTAGTTTCTGTTAAAAAATTTTCTGGTCAAAACAAGATTTGTTATACACCTAAATTCGGCTCAGGGTTTTGTGTGAACACCCATGAAAAACGATCAACTAATTCATTCAATCAGCCGCGGATCCGCTGCCTCACCTTTGCTCAGAGCCGCGGATCCGCCGCCGTTTGTCGTCTTCTGGTGATCGGGTTTCGTGCAGTGTGTCTCTGTGTTGGTTTTGGGATTTTTAAAATATATTATATGTGCCCAGATTTTCCAGAACAGAAATTTGCTTTTGGGGTCCTATAATTCCGTATTTTTTCCGAACTTCACTGCACTTTGGCTATGATGGTTGTATCTGTGATGTTTGCATGTATTGAACGTCGGCTAATCGCTATAAGTCGATTAGTCGGGGTTATACATGATCTGTGTTTGATATTGGATTGTGTATATGAATGTGTTGGACTGTCGCGGGTGAATAGCCGGGGTGGATGTGAGATGAGCTTTTGTTTTTCTTTCATTCATTTGTAAATGTAAATTGATGTAATATTATTATTTGTTTGGCCGCACAACCGGGTCGGGGTTGTAGCCGTCATTGTATAATTCTTTTTACTGTTTTTGCTCCTAGGATAGACCCATGGAGGGGTGCACAAACTACCGGGAACTTGGCGGGTAGTTTGCCGCACCCGTAGGGGTCTTGGGTGGGGTATTTGCTATTCACCGCGACCGTGTAATCCGTTTTTCGTTGCAGGCTCGAAAGGATTGCGGATTGCTAGTATATCCAATGTATTCATCTGTGATCTGTAATGTCTATCATTGCTTTCTATTTAGGCGTTGCTTATGTTTTACAGCCGCGCTAGCCCAGCCCCCGCTCTGTCGTTAGTTAAGTAACCTAACGAGTGATGACGGGACCCCGTGGCGAATGCGAATGGCATAAGCGTACGTCATATTTTGGTTGTTTTCTGCAATGGTAGGATTAAATGATGGGACGCATTAAAAGAACTAATGCAAGAATATCACGCATTAAAAGAACTAATGCAAGATAATAAACCAAGCTAAAGTCGTTGGAACACTTTCGAAAAACCACTCGGTTCTTTTCAAAACTAACTTTTAAATGCGGAGCTTGAGCCACTCTTTCTAAAAGCTATCTCGTTCCATCGATTATATCAAGTTCACTACGTTCACGGTTTCGCCAAAACCATCCGTAGCCCTCCGTCGTTTCATATGAATATTCAACAGTATTCAAGCTGTGTTTGTTGGCCTTAGTCAAGGCACAGTGTTTGGTAGCTGGTGGGTATTCATATGTTGCATAGATAGAATGCGTTGGTTTGGGACAGTCGTATTGCCTTGTTGGCCACAGTCAAGGGTATATACGGGTGGGTTCAAATTAACCTGGATAACGACGGGAAGAACTTGACATGTGACTTATGATTTGTTGGCCTTAGTCAAGGTCATAAGAGCATGGGGCAAAAATCCACATCGGGAGTTTCATAAGTACTGAAACTTGCTAGATTTGCATACCATTTGGAGTGTGATGATTATGGTAGGATTCCTTCATTTTCGTCATGCGATGATATTTGGATCCCGATCCTACTGTGAGTATATGCTACTCCTCGGGAAATTTCTCACTAAACGATCAATGCTATAAACCTAGTAGGTGCCTAGAAAGGTGTTAGCGGGGCTACGCCCCCAGGGAAAAGAGGTTCTTAAATTAAGGAACTTCGCGAAAGCGTTGGAAAACCTCCCTCGAAGTACCGACACTGGCCTGGCTGAACGGTTAAGCAAGTATTATGCGGTGGGATTGATCCCGGCTAATTCTTCCTTTGTGGTTTGAGGAGGGATTCGAGAGACAGTGGGAGCCATCCTGTTTAGACAAATTAAAAACCATTCTAAACTTGCAAGAGCATCGTGCTAAGTGTTTCTTCTCTCCCCCTGCAGCGACCAAATCGAAATGACTGGACTTAAGTTACTTCTAGATAAAAACATACTGACAGGGCCAAACTACAAAGATTGGCTCAGGAATGTCAAATTGGCAATCGCTTACGACAAGCTGGGGTATCTTCTTACCACCAAAGCTCCCCCCGTCCCAGGTCCCACCTCCAGCGTCGCGGATAAGGAAATCCGTAAGACTTGGGAGATTGATTGCGCGAAGGCCAGGTGCCTCGTGCTTGCCTCTATGGACAACGAACATCAGAGGAGGCATGAGAATATGGACCTCGAGTCCATATTTCTCCATACAAAAGAACTGTATGGAGAGCAGTCTCGTATCGCAAGATACGAAGTGTCGAAGAAGTTATTTTCGACTAAGTTGGCCGTCGGATCATCGGTAGCGGACCACGTGCTTAAGATGATTGGCTACACTGAGGAGCTCGCGGAACTTGGGACCACGTTGGACAGTGAACTTTATACGGATTTAATTCTCCAGTCCCTTCCATCCACTTACGCCCAGTTCATACTGAATTTCAACTTGCAAGAAAAGGAAGTTGAACTTTCAGAACTCCTCAACCTGCTGAGGAGCGCAGAGGGCACCCTACAGAAGGGTAGGGAAACACCCGCTTTGTTTGTAGGAGGATCTTCTTCCTCTAGGTCCAAGGCGAAAGCCAAGGGAAAGAGGAAGAAAGCCCCCGCCAAACCAAGAGGCGGTGTTAGTAAAGTGGGTACGAAGGGAAAGGAAAAGGCAACAAAGATTGCGGGGAAGCTTGTTGGAAAGGAAGAATGCTTCTATTGTCATAAGAGTGGACACTGGAAGAAAGATTGCAGGGCTTGGAAGGCCAGGACACAGGAACTGAAGCAGGTTGCGGCTTCAGCTTCAGGTGTGTATGTTATTGAAAACTGTCTTTCTATAAACTCTACTTCCTGGGTATTGGATACCGGATCAGGATCTCATATCTGTAATTCTTTGCAGGCGTTGAGAAACCGTAGGTTTTTGAAGGCAGGTGACATGACCCTCAGAGTTGCGAACGGAGCTAGCATGGATGCTAAAGCCATGGGGGACTATCACCTGGGAATGTCAGATGGGCATGTTTTGGTTTTGCGTAATTGCTTTTTTGTATCCAACGCAACTTGTAATATCATTTCTGTATCTTTGGTTTCTAAAGAAGGTTATGAATTTGCGTTTGTAAGTAATGTTGTAAACATTCACCTTAATCAAGTTATGATTGGGTCAGGTATATTGAGCAATGGTATATACGTATTAAACCAACCACAGATTTTCAATGTCCAGAATACACACAAAAGAAAGTCTCCAGATATCAATCATGCTTTCTTATGGTATTGTAGACTGGGTCACATCAATGAGACACGGTTAACTAAGTTACATAAAGAAGGATACTTGGATCCGTTCGAGTATCAGTCTTATGCCACTTGTGAATCTTGTCTCATGGGAAAGATGACAAAGACTCCGTTCACTGGACACGGAGAAAGAGCGAGCGAGCTCTTGGGACTCATACACAGCGATGTGTGCGGTCCAATGTCTACACATGCGCGAAGCGGTTATTCATACTTCATTACTTTCACAGACGATTTCTCTAGGTATGGACATGTCTTCTTGATGAAGCACAAATCCGAGGCCTTTGAGAAATTTCGGGATTATAAGAATGAAGTTGAAAAACAAACAGGCAAAAGTATTAAGATTCTAAGATCGGATCGAGGTGGTGAATACTTGAGTGCCGAGTTCCTGGACTATTTAAAAGAGAATGGGATTCTCTCTCAGCGTACTCCTCCATACACTCCGCAACATAATGGTGTATCGGAAAGGAGGAATCGAACCCTATTGGATATGGTTCGTTCCATGATGAGTAAGGCTGAGTTACCGCGATCTTTCTGGGGATATGCACTAGAAACAGCTGCACATCTCTTGAACCAAGTTCCTACTAAGACTGTGCCGACTACACCATATGAGATGTGGAGTGGGAAGAGACCCTATCTTAAGCACATTAAGACATGGGGATGTCCAGCTTTTGTTAAAAAGCAGCATGGGGACAAGCTCGAGGCACGCTCAGTACAGTGTAAGTTCATGGGATATCCAAAGAACTCCAAGGGATATTTCTTCTACTGCGAAGAAGAACAAAAAGTTCTTGTTTCTCGTCATGCCTACTTCTTGGAAACTGAGTTTTTGGAAAACCAGATAAGTGGGAGCACAGTAGAACTGGAAGAAATTCCAGAACCACGAGTTATTACTGAAAGCTTAGAGGAACCAGAGGGTTCAAAGGAACAGGACATTCCTACGCCGCTCCGCAGGAGTAGTAGGCAGTCTCATCCGCCCGAGAGATACTACGGTTTTCTCATAGACGGGGATAGAGAGGATTGCATCATAGATTATGATGAGCCTACTAGCTTCCAGCAGGCCGTTCAGAGCGTTGACTCGGTAAAATGGCTGGATGCAATGCGGACCGAAATGGAGTCCATGTACACCAACAAAGTATGGACGTTGGACATTGCTCCAGACGGGGTAAAACCCGTAGGATGCAAGTGGATCTTCAAAAGGAAGATTGGTGTAGATGGACAGGTTGAGACCTATAAAGCTAGACTTGTAGCAAAGGGTTTTCGTCAAAGACCTGGCTTGGACTATGACGAAACCTTTTCTCCAGTGGCTATGCTGAAATCCATTCGGATCCTTCTTGCCATTGCTGCCTTCCATGATTATGAGATTTGGCAGATGGACGTAAATACCGCTTTTCTAAATGGAAATTTAGAGGAGTGTGTCTATATGGATCAGCCAGAGGGTTTCGTTCAGAGTGGGAGCAGCGGAAAGGTGTGCAAGTTGCTTAAGTCCATCTATGGACTAAAGCAGGCATCGCGGAGTTGGAACATCTGTTTTGATGAGACGGTCAAGGAATTTGGCTTTATCAAAAATCCAGATGAACCATGCATCTATAGTAGATTTGTAGCGAGAACTGTAGTATTTCTCGTTTTATACGTGGATGACATTCTCTTAATAGGAAATGACATTCCTATGCTACAATCTGTCAAGGGTTTCTTGTCACAAAGCTTCTCCATGAAAGACCTGGGTGATGCCTCATACATCCTGGGGATCCGGATCCATCGTGATAGATCCAAGAGGATATTAGGACTTTCACAGTCCAGGTACATCGACACCATAGTGAAGAGATTCAGTATGGAAGATTCCAAGCGCGGTAACCTACCGGCTTGTCACGGGATCACCCTCTCTAAAGAGATGTCTCCCAAGACTGATTTGGAGAGGGATCGCATGTCTATTATACCCTACGCTTCTGCGGTAGGCTCTATAATGTATGCGATGTTGTGTACCAGACCGGATGTAGCTTATGCACTGAGTGTGGTAAGCCGGTATCAGTCAAACCCTGGGGAGAAACACTGGATAGCGGTAAAGAACATTCTCAAGTACCTAAGAAGGACTAAGGAGATGTTCTTGGTGTATGGCGGAAAAGACCTCCAGATCGAGGCCTTTGCTGACTCCAGCTTCCAGAGTGACAAGGATGATTCCAAGTCCATGTCGGGTTTTGTCTTTACCCTCAATGGAGGGGCGGTGTGTTGGAAGAGCTCCAAACAGGAAACCGTTGCAGACTCGACTATGGAAGCGGAATACATTGCTGCATCTGATGCCGCAAAAGAAGCTGTCTGGATGAGGAAGTTCTTAAAAGAACTTCAGGTGGTTCCGTCCATTGTTGACCCAATACCTCTGTATTGCGACAACAACGGGGCTATAGCTTTAGCGAAGGAACCCAGGTCCCATCAGAGATCCAGGCACATCTTGAGGCGGTATCACCTGATCAGGGAGATCGTGGATCCCAAGGAGATCGAGGTTCTGAGGGTTGCTTCAGAAGAGAACACTGCAGATCCATTCACCAAGGCCTTACCCCAGACTCAGTTCGAGCGGCTGATCGAGATGATAGGTCTTCGATACGCCAGTACATGGCCTTAGTGCAAGTGGGAGATTGTTAGTGTATATGCCCTAGAAGCCATTACTGTATCATACTAGTTTGTATATTACTTGATGGAAGCTTGGGATATTCACCTTGTATAAACAATCTTGCTCAATATAGTAGTATGCTACTTGGTTTGTTTCTACTTCAATGTGTACTTGTGTTTATTTCAGTATATCACTTATATGCATTAGTGGAGCCCTTAGGATCTTTGCTTGATTACCAGCGTTGTGATGGCAGTCACACTAGTGGGGGCTGGGTAATCTATAAGCACATCCTTATACAGGTCCCTAGTCGCAGGACTATCGAGACTGGGCATCGATACTCCGGAGTAGACTAGCGTATGCGCTTCTCATCCCAATGTGGGAGATGGTCTGTCCCACAGCCATCAGTACGTCATACTGGAGATAGTATACGGGTGCTCGTTGGGTTACGAGTACACTGGACAGGACTCGTCGGGAACTGACAGGTTGGTATTATACCTATCGTCAGTTATCAGTTCCCAGGTGACATGAGTACAGCTTAGTCCGCTGACTTGACACTGGCACTTCGCCTCGAGTGTGTTCCCACTACACTTTGATCACTACCCTACCACGGCTCAAAGGAGTCGTGCAAACAGGTGGTGGTTGGGTGCAGTCCTGAAGCACTTGGAGGCAGTGACGGTTAGACAGGATTCGTCTCTCCCGGTATTAGGGGTTGACATCGCGCTGTGTCTAGGAGAGCCATTACACGAGTAGTCCCTGGCCAAGGCAAGCGAGATATACTGGTAGGCTTCCAGTGTTATCTCAGGGTGTTTTGGGCTTCACTCCGACACGACTTGTACCGCTATTAGGGGACTGACGTTTACCGCCCCCTAGGCCCGCCATGCGATGTATCAGACGAACAGACCGGACTGTACGGAGAATGTCACATTCAGACTCAGTAGGAGTACAGATGGGGTTTCACCTCGTCAGCCTTCTTGTCGACATCTACCTGGGGACCGTTACACACAGCTAGTGCCGCTTGCGGTCTGTGGTTAAACCCACTGCCAGCGTAGTGTCGAGTCTTTAGAGTCCCACACAGAGGGTATTCGCCTCTGGGCAAAACAGAGTAGAGGTCGCTTGGTTTCGCGACAGGGTTCGTTCTCATCCGCGCACTTGTGCACGTTTGGAGTCCGGACGGATATTACCGGCTGGCTCTGGTTTGAGTCAGATACTGGTATATGTTTTTGGGGTTGCTTTTATCTCTCAGTATTCATGTTCCTCGGAACAAGGATGCAGGTTTGTATGCACGGTTATTTGAGGAAGAGGAAGAGGGCTTTCATTAGGGTTTCGGAACGGGTGCGTATGCACAGTTGACAGTCGTCTTTTTCCAAACCCTAATGGATTTATGTTATATCAATTAATAATATATAATAAAATGAAATTGTGTCATGGTTGGTTTTTATGTTGACTTGTTGACCATGGTTGACTTGTTGACCATGGTTGAAGTTTTGACCATCATCATTACAAAAGAAAGATGCTCTTTGATTCTAGCAAATTCAATTAATGTTTGAAATGATAATGGTCATTCCTAAACTTTCCATCAACCTTTTTCATTTTCATTATTATTATTATTTGATAATTCTTTTGCTTTATGTTATGGTTGCAAAAGAAAAAGAGCTCACTTTATCATAACAACTCTCTCTCCTCACTTCATCTTCTTCTTCCTCTAGCAAAAGAGAACCCTTCTCATGTGTTGAGAATCCTTCTCTTTAAAAAGAAAAGAACCCCTTTGACACTCTCTACTCACTCTAGGATCAAGAGTTTAGCAAGCCGGAGATTCTAGTTCACTCCAAGTTCAAGAAAGAGCCCAAAGGTTGAACCCTCAAGGTGGATCCATCTTCGACGGAAGAAGGCGACAAGAAGAGAACCATCAACCTCTACAAAGGCTTGAAGAAGAAGGAGTTCAAGTTTAGGTATAACCATCTTCATCCGAGTAGCTAACTCTCTTTAGCAAGTATGCTAGTTTTAGTTTAGTTAAAGATCCCGACTTTGCTTAGTCCATGTTGCCCCTTGCGCTAAAAATTTGATTTTTATACCGTTTCCGCCTCCCCGTAAGAACCGGGGGTCGCAACGTGGACTTACATATATCTCTTTTCTAAGCTTAAGTGAGCTACCTAGAAGAAGGTGGAGGAGGTGAAGAAGAAGAAGCCATTGAAAATGGCGAAGTCTTTTTGGTGAAGAAAAACTAGCAAGCATAGAAAGAAATGGCTTGATTTCTTTTGCAACCATGGAAAAATAGTAACCACAAATGATTTTATTAATATTTAAAAGCAAGGCCATACTTCTCTACACCATATTTGTTTACAACTCATCCTCCACCTTATTTTTTATTTTCTATAAAAAAAAAATCAACAAATGAAGTGTCCATCTTTTAGAACAAATTCCATGTAAATACGGAATACAACCCGGTATACGTACCGAAATACATATACGCGTAATCGTACAAAAATACGAATAGCCAAGAGAGAGAAAATGAATAGTGAACAATAATACTAGAATATACATATTAAAAAATTATATATATATATATATATTTATAAATTATTAAATCAAAACTTGATTTAATAATCCGACTTAATTCTAAGCCGCTAGTATTATCAACCGTCCGATTAAAGTCCGTGTATCCTATACACGTATTTAATCAGACACCCTGTATGCACCAACATACGTCATCTACATCATATCGCTTGAACCGGGAAAAATCTCTGTGTGGTACTCTAAAGACCTGACAATACGCTGGGAGTGATTTACTGGATAAATCCAAAAACCATAAGTACGTCAGCGGCATTAACTGTACGTAACGACTGCCCAGGTATCTGTCGAAAGGGAGGTCAACAATCAAGTCCGTCCATACCCTACTGAGCATGAACGTGACAATCTTCATATAGTTCGGTCTCTTCGTCTGAGAGTATCGCATACCGGGTCTAGTGGGTTGAAACGTCAGACCCCTAATAACCGATAAGTCGTGTCGGAGTCAAGCTCATCACCAACCGAGAAACTACTGAACTCATATCAGTAAATCTCATCTACCATAACCACGGATTTAGGGTGATAGCCAACTGAACACAGCACGACATCGACTCCTAATATCAGGAGAGACGAATCCCCGACAATCGCTCACTGCCTCCATGTGGCTCAGGACTGTACCTAACTAAAATCTGTTTGCACGACTCTTTTTAGCCGTGGTAGGGTAGTAATCAAAGTACAGTGGGAATTCACACAAGACAAATGACAATCTCAGGTCAAAAGACTAACCTGTACTAATGCTACTCGAGAACTTCCATCTGATGATAGATATAATACCATCTAAAAGTTCTCGGTGAGTCCGTCCAGTATACTCACCTCCAGTGAGCACCTGTATACTATCTTAGGTGACATATCACCAATGGCTTGTGAGACCGGCCATCGCCCCTCGTCGGGTTCTCAAAACGTATACACTAGTCTACTCTGGAATATCGATGCCCAGTCTCGATACTCCCACAACTAGGGACATTTAAGGATGTGCTTATAGACTACCAAGCTCTCTCGTATATGATCGCCATCATAATGCTGGTAGTCAAGCAAGAATCCTACGGTTCATCATTATGTATTAGCGACACGTAATAACAAGTAAAATGTGTACACATCAATGATAAAGACAAACTACATAGCATACTATTATTTCGAGTAAGATTGTTCTACCTGTATAGGTCCTCCCTCAATTATCATAATCGCGTGCCTGCAATTACAATAATTTCCTTGAGGGCACTATATCCAACAAGTTGTTGTATATTTCGATGATATCCTTGTATACAGTAAAAGTGAGGCCAAACATTTTAGCCATGTTCGAGAGGTATTAACTGTGCTGCAGGAGAACAAACTTTATGCAAATCTGAAGAAATGCAGCTTCCTCACTAGTAGCCTTATCTTTTTTGGTTTCATGGTGAGCGCTGATAGGATCGCCGTGGATGAAGACAAAGTAAAGGCCATCTGACAGTGGCCGACGCCAAAAACTGTTTCAGAAGTCCGAAACTTTCATGGCCGTACCACTTTCTACTGACGATTTGTCCCTGACTTCAGCGTTATCATGGCACCCATCACGAGTGCATGAAGAAGGGGCGATTTCATTAGGGTGAAGAGGCCGAGGCTACCTTTGCCCTTATTAAAGAGAAATTATCTACCGCCCCATCCTTGCTTTGCAGACTTCGACAAGCTGTTCGAGGTCGAATGTGATGCTAGTGTTGTCGGCATAGGAGTCGTGCTGATGTAAGAAGGCCGACCAATAAATTACCACAGCGTGAAGCTTAGCAAGGCTCGCCGAAAGTGGTCAACCTATAAACTTGAGTTCTATTCCATTATCCAAGCTTTGAAGCGGTGGGAACACTATCTCATCGAAATAGTGTTTCTCCTCCACACTGATAATCAAGCACTCGGGTTTATCGAAAACACACAGAACCTGAATCGTATGCATGTTTGTTGGGTATTGTAACATTTCAGAAAATAAAATATTTTTTTAGGAATTTAAATAATTAAAATAAATAAATTCCATGAATATTTTATATAGTATGGAAATTTTGTTTTAACAATATAGTATGATTACACACTTATAGTTTAAAGAATATTTGGAAAATTGATAAGAATTATTGATTTTGAAGGTATTTATTTGATTTAGACATTTTATGAATTATTATACAATTAATTATATACAAGTTTAATGCTAAACTTGATTAATATTTACTAATTATGCATTAAGCTTGATTATGCATATGACATGCACCATATCATGTTTCAAAACACTTGTTATTTCTTTTGTGTCGTGAACTATGGTTCATTTTGGTTTTATTAAGGTTTTGTTTAAAAAAGAAGAAGAAGAAGAAATTGTGAGATATTTAGAGACAAAGAGGTATGGGCTAGGAGAGGGGGAGAGAGAGGGATATTTTTCTAGCCATGGCACACTCTTCCTCCTACATTCTCATTTTCATCTTCCTCATAGCTTCTCTTTCTTCTCTTCCACCTTCTCTCTACCATCCTAAACATCCCCAAAATTCCACCAAAAATCACCCAAGCCATCACAAAAATTGTGTCCAAGCTCATTACAAGCATGATGGTATGAACAAGTTGAGGTTTTGAAGACTTTTGGCAACTCAAGAAAATTCTTGAGTTTCCAAATGAGGTATAATCCTACACCCTTTGTTTAGAATTTTAGTTTCCTTATCTCCTAGTGTAGTTTGGAGTTAAACTTTTGTGGTTTAGTGATGCTGGAATATTTCAAGATGAGGTTTAGGGTTGATGTGTATTGGAAAAGTGCAATTGAGGTGTTTTTAGTGACTACAGCCCCTGTAGTGTTAGTATTATGGACAAAACCTGAGACTAAACCCCAAGATTTGAACTTTAGATTTACCAATATCGGATTTTGTGAGAATTTGAGATGTGTTATGGGAATCTGCTATGACCCGGAGGACCTAAAAAATATTTAGCGATCACTGAGAGGTGTGCAGGAAACCTAGAAGATATCCCGAAGACCCGAGACCTTAAATCTTAATCATGGCCGCAAATAATCTTCTTTTAGCCGCAAATTGTGGCCTAGGTACGAGGTAATTGCCTCATGCCTGGCCTGTGGCTTCTATATCAGTTAATTGACATATCCTATATGCTAAATGTCCCAATTTGACCTGAGGCAAAATCTGGAGGTGTTTTCTTGAGTTGATGATTTCGTTTTATGACTTTTAATGACTTGGATTTTGGTATTTGTGTTTCATCTCGGTCAATTGACGTTTGTACGTTGATATCGGGAGTTGTTTGGTTATTCTAGCATGCGTAAGCCATGGGTTCTAACCTATGTGCGTTTCGTGTGCCCCTTTGGTTTTCATATTTGATTCGTATTTACGATACGACACATTTGAAACTGTAGGTGTAACACCCTAGTTCATTTATACCAATTTCAGTTCTCGTATTTCTTTCTTTATGGTATTTCCTAATTTATCGTGTTTTGGGTGCGAATGGAATTTTACATTTTTTATTGCATCCGACCCGTCCCGTGTGCCGCGTGTGTGTTGCGACGATTTACCGACGTCGGACGTGCCATGTGTATCCGTCGCGTGATTCGATCGAGGCGAGTTAATCTTGCTACATGCTATGTTACTTTATTTACATCTATTTGAATAAATATAACACTTGTATTTTAAATCATGCATCCCATGTTATAGTTTTATAGTTTTATGACGTCCGTTTGCATCTATAACATTTAATATACATGTAGCTGCATCTACCTATCATATTAGTCCATGTTATTATTGTTAGAACACCCCATGTTTAATAAAGTGCATCCTAATTAGTATTGGAACTGTAATTGTAACCCTAATCGATAATTGTGCATCCATACCATTGATTTCATATATATTCACATACCATGTTGCATTATATCATTTTATTGTTATATTAGTACTGCATACTTGATATTGTGTATCCTTCACAGTAATATAGTAACCCCTGATAAATATTGGTGTATCCATGCTTTTGTTGTGCATCCGTACCTGTTACAGTTTTATTATGAGCTTCCGCTTGATACCTGTGCATTACTTGACATGACCTGATACTTGTGTACTACCTAACATGACCCGATACACCATTACTTGACCTGGCTTGATACTTGTACACTACCTGACATGACCTGATACACTACTACTTAACATGACTTGATACTTGTGCACTACTTGACATGACTTGATACATGTACACTACTTGACATGTTACCTTATCCTGTTTCTAATGCCGACAATCCTGACATGTTGTCCCGATGAACATATCCTGTTGTCTGTATAGACAAACATGTTCCTGCTTTATCTTGTGTTGGCATTAGCTTTAGACTTATCAATACCTGACTTGAACACATAACTTGGGGGTATGGGGAAATCAAGAATGTAACCGAACGTAACTCAAAGGGCCATCTTATTGTTTGCCATTTTTCTGGGCGTTACGGAATACCTATTGTTTGCCGTTTTTCCGGGCATTACGGAATAATCACCGATCGGTTACGATAAGGATTACATTAATTGATTTCAAAGACTTTAGAATAGATAACCCCGTAGCACAGTTTAGATATCACTGCACATCATTTATACTAATGTACTTCACTGTTATATATATCCCTGTTATACTCTTGTTACTGTTTATATTCATACCTGCATATCCTGTTACCTCCTGAATATATTTTTATTGTTTGATATTATGACGCACCGACGTCTGGGTTTTGCATAGTCCAGATCCTCCACCTTTGCCGTAGGCCGTTCAGGAGTATCTCAGTCATCAGGCCAAGCAGTGAAGACTTGTTAGTATTCTAGTTTAGTTTCTTTCAGTACTTTTCATTTCCTGACGTGAGCCCGTATTTGGGACGTACATTCCGGATTATTATTGTTTATTGGATCTATTGCTTCCACATTTTATTTCTTGACTCATTATTCTGGCTCATGGACATGTATTATATAGTTGTTTCTATTTCTACTGTGCTTGATATCTCTATACAACCGTAATATGACTGTGGAGGGATTTTTCCTTGCCACAGGTAGCATGGTTGGCTCTGTCGCGTGCCAATCTTAGCGCACTCTGGGAAGCGGGGCGTGACAGTAGGTACCCCGCGTGGACTCCGTATGACAAAGGAGAGCAAGACGTCATCGACATTAGCCAGCGAGGATCGAGGTGAGTAGATGTATATCTACGGGGGAAGTCGGGTGGATGGCGTATAGCACCCCCGCAACCGTAGTTTAGGGTTATTTGTTTATCTATATTTCTATGTGGAAAACGGAATTTTAGCAAGCAGGAAACTAGAAGACTATAGGTTAGATTAAATATTCACGTAGGAAGGCTTACCCCTAGTGTTATTTCCTTAGTCATGATCCGTTAGAATTGTTTTGTCGCACTGATTGCACGCTTTTGGCGTGTCGTGTATTTGAAGTTCTAAAGTTAACCACAATCAGGACGGTATCGCTTTGCAGCTAGCCGCGATGAGTACGGGTCGTCCGCAGGGAGATGGAGCGTTTTAAGTTCTTGTTCTCACGAGTTAATGCGCGAGGCGGAATGTTCATATCTAACCTAAGTGTATATATGCAAAGTAAAAGTTGTTAGGATTAGATAGGTTAGTGTAAGTTAAGGAAATCCGTATTCAAGTCCTTTGAGCCGAGCTCGACCACTAAAGCTAGATCAATCGGCAACAACATGGATTAGGGTACTTAAGCACGGTATTAGTGAAATCCGGCTTTTTGACCCTTGTCCGTCCGTTCTTGTCGCCTGCTTTCGCCTCCGGCTAATCCGAACACAACCGGTCACGGTTAGGAATCACCGATACCTTGGTAGGGTAGGATGCCTAACGGAGCGCTTGCGTAAGATTTGGACGGAGTTCAATTGGAAAATACGGGCAAAGGAAATGAGAAGCGAAACCTTAACTTACAAAACCAATCTTTTTCCTAACAACACAAATATTCACAACCATTACAACAACAAACAAAAAGAGCAAAGAAAAGATAAACAAAGAAAAGAAAAGACAATAAACAAGTAAGTAAATGACATGGAATTAAATTGCAAGTAAGTAAAGAGCAAGTAATGAAAGATCAATTAAGTTAAAGAGCAAGAATGAAATACTAAGAACCATAGAACAAAAGCTTTATTAAACTTTAAGTAATGATACAACCCTTGAGATCAATAACCAAAACTTAAATTTGTAAGCTCAATGGAGAGGTTGCAAGATCAAGAGAAGGCAAGGAGCTCAAGGGGACTAGCTATATACAAGAAAAAAATGAAAACAAAGAGAGTATGAATCAAAAGCGTTGGACAAAGAATGACCCCTTCTCCCTTGCTCACTGGTCTCCTTTTATAGGCAGAAAAGAAAAATAAACAAGCAATAAAAATATGATGACGTGGCAGCAAGGGAAGGACCACAGAAAACTGCAAGTTTTTGGAGCAAGGGGGGCCGAGCAGCTCGGCCAGAATGGGAATGTGGCCGGCCTTGGTCCGAGCGCCTGGGCTCGTATTTGTTGTGTGGTCTTGTGTGTTCCCTAATATTACTCTGGTGCTGCTTGATTTCTCAATAGAGGCCTGGTTTGCACTCAGGTATTTGGAGGGAAACAATATGCTTTATATCACATCACACCTTTTTGCATTAACTCACACATCACTTCTCATGCCCACCACTTGCACAAGCTATCATTTGTGTGTGCCATGGGCATCCCCACCATGGTCCATGTACCAAAGAGCATGTGTACACTTGCATTGTGTTGGACCAAAAGTTGTGTGCACACATGTTATTTGCAAAAACTCTTTGGATATCGGTCGGTTTCCAGTTCCGGTTGCAGTGTCGCTCACAAACGATATATCCGTGATTTTAAGTCTATTTCCAGTATTTTGTCACGGATACCTGTAATCTGTAATTACTGAGCAGACACTGGTTAATAGTACCGATATATACAAAATAGATAAAGAATGAGCGGTATTAAAATGCAGTTTTTAGTGATAAACAAATACCCCCAAACTTATCTTTTGCTCATCCCGAGCAAAACAAAATCCTAGCCCCACTTTAAGAGAACGCGATTGCGCTGAGCTCGTGCGACAAGCCGAACCTCTAGGTGTCCCTAGTAGGAGGAGTGTTGTATCCTGAGGGTTTTCAGCGGATACTACCCACAAAATCCTGTCAAGCTAGTTTCATAAGTTAACGTTGATTCTACTCCTACAGTTTAATATGTAGGTTAGAAATTCTATCATCCTAAGTTAGAAATATTCAATCCTTATATTTCACACCTTCTATTTATTTAACCTCAGATCCTATACGTTTTACAGTTTAGAAAGATCTTGACATATCTTAAGTTTTCCTTCTAAAGTGCGGTCTCTAATCAGGGATTTTTATCATCTTTACGGAAAACATAAGTCTTATTCTTTATTTCTATCTTTCTTCCAAATATCGATTGTATACCCCCTACGTGTGTGTAAAATTTCACCCCTATACTTAAGAATTCAATTCAAGCTATAGTACCCTTGCCTTAATACCTAATACTACTTCTTTTCATTAATAATGGACGGTGTTGCTTACACACCTTTCATGTGACTATTAATGCTTCTTGAGGCACTAATAGCCGATTACTGAATGTGTGAGCTTTAAAGCGTAAATAGCAAATTCCGGGTCTTGACTTTATTTATTATTATTTTTTCTTTATTTTTCTTTTTCAAGACCGGATATATTTTTCAATGATGCTCTTTTGGCGGTTAGTTTTAAATACCATTTTTTTCTTTCATACTAGGTTTTCAGGCAAGAGTATTTCTAGGTATCCTCTACTATCCCAAGTTTCAAGGTGCATGTATGTGCATTTTGTAGGGTATATACTTTCTAAATTTGAATTCAAGAATAGAAACTATTTTTCAGACTTATCCTTCAGTAAAGCTTCAATACTTTCCCTTCATCTTAACTTAACTCAAGAACTGAACTCAAGATTGCATACTTCTATAAAAAACTGTAAGGACGTATAATTACCAAGGTTAAACAGAAAGAGGGTTATTTTTAGGGTTTTCAATTCCTATAGGATTTAGTTATTTCTAACGTACCAACTAAACTTTCAGAATAAAAATCTAAGTTACCCTATTAGTTAACTTGACGACAAAGTTTTTATATTTTAGTAAAAAATTTTGATTTTTGTGGGGTTTTAATAAGTATGCGATGCAAAATATACATATGAATGCGGAGGTAGAAAGCTTACCGAGCACACCCCAAAATTAAACTTGACAGTGTCCTCACTGTCAGGCTACACCAAGAGGGTCGAAATTGTCGGCGCTCCCTAAAGAAAATTTTATACAAAGCAAACCAAAAATATATATACACAAAATGGTCCCCCCAAACTTAAGTGAAACAATGTTGCCACTGTTAAGCGGTGAAGTTCAGGATTAGAGGGGAAAGTGAACAGGATCAATCTATACAAGACCTTACACAGGCCAAAAGTTAGCACCAACTATTCAAAAAATTTATCGCTATAATGTGCAGGTTGGTGAAAGAATGCGGTGAGGAAAGAAATAGAGAATACGTGAGACCGTATGGGGATAGAAGTGGGATACGGTCTCGGTATATGAGGAGAAGAATGGTGGAAGGGAAAAAGAAATGGAATATGAACTTGAGGGTGGAAATGGAGTGAATAGATTAGCACAATTTGTAAAGATCGATGTGTAAAAATCGTTTGTGCTAATCTATTAACCCGTCGAAAGATGGGGTCAAATTCCTCAAGATTCATAAGAAAACATGGGTAGGCTGATCTTGGTAAACCAGACATAAGAAATAAAGGTGATACGGTTTCTTACGAGGTCGGAACGATGGAAACGATGGAGGGGAGTGATCGAGGAGGGATATCAGTTAAAGGTTCAGGAGGGTGTACACAGTCAATGAAAGGGATTGGATGAATTGGAAAATTCGACTCATCAAGTAAAACTGGTTCATCTTCAAAAATATCCTCCAAATTCTCTTCAAAGTGAAGCTCATCCATGCATTTATCATCAATATCTAGACGCATATGAAGTTCGGGAAAAATAATTAATGACTCAGGATGATGAATTGGAAAGAAAGATTCATCCAAATCTGTGGGTTCATCATCCAAAATATTCCCAGCGTCAATATCCTTAATCAAGTGAAAATCAAATTTCTCAAACACCTCATCAATAGCATGGATTTCAATCAATTCAGGTTCTAGGATGGAGGTGTAGTGGTCAAACGGATTTGGTGTGGTTTCACTTGGAATGGACCCTTCATAATCGGGCAAATCAAACACTACAAAGTCGCACAACTCATTAAACATTCTATCTTCAATTGGTAAATCATTTGGGACACTTGATAGACATTCAAAACCGGAGTTGTGGGATTCAATTTGCATTGGGTAGGTTTGATTTGAAAGGGTGTACAGCTCACTCTCACCACTCAAATTTTCAACCTGTCTTACCGTCTCATCATACATTGGAAAATGTGGAGCTAGTTGGAAACTAGCTACCGAGTCACTAGGTTGTATGAGGGCGGCCATGGACACATTCAAATCCATCATCTGTTTGTACGACGCTACCCGAAAGTCTTCTAACGACTGTTCCATACTAGACATGAGTTGTGAAAGGGTTTCAGTAAAACATTCAAAGTTGTTTGGATACTGAAAACTCCCAAAAGGCTGTGTAGAAGCAATGTCTAGGGAAGGTGTAAAAGTCGGATAGGACTGGTAGGAATTGAATGATTGGAAAGGATGATGATCAACGTCATGATAAGAAGGTGAATGGAATTGTTGATCAAAAGAAGTTGCAGTGGTGAAAGGATTGAAAGATCGGCTACGAGATTGTTCAATATGTTCAACAATAGACATAGGTCTTGGGGTTACAACAGGACTCTCAAAAGGGGTATCAACGTAAGAAGGTGGTGAAGGTTGAAATGGTTGATACAAGGTGGATTGCGGAGTCCAATTATTTGTCCTAGACACGTCTATCCGATCTTTCAAAGAAAGTTTAGACATGGATAGATCATTCGACGTTCGACCAAAGCAAGAACCGTAAGAAGTAATATATGGTTGTGGATACCAAAGTTCGGCAAGAGTTTTTCTAGGTGGGGTACCCATGATATGAAGAGAGGAAGAAGAAGAAGAGAAGAGTGTGGTTTTTTTTAATTTTTAATTTTTTTGTTGGTTATCAACAAAAGAATGAAATATGCACACAAAAAGAATCTGGACAAAAACAATCACAACACAAAATTACCACACACCTAATCGGTCTAGGGTTCACCTAGGTCAACTAGACCTGCTCAAGAACTTGATTTTTGAAGTAAAACTGTGTCGAGAAACGGGCTCAAGATATACTGATCATGAAGCCAGGTAAGTGCAGAGATAAGGGGAGGTTTTCCGACGCTTTTGCGAAGGTCCTTAATTAGATAACTCTTTGTCTTTTAGTGGTTTCCCCGTGAATACTTTCCTAGACATCCCGTGAATGATATACCGTTAAGCGGTGTTCTAAACACAGTTAACTTCTCCTAGTGAGCGCGAAGTCCTTAAAGGCTTAAAATCTAGTTTCTTTTAAAATTTGTGCGGATAAACGTTATGCTCAATTTTCGTGATTTGTGGGCCACGGAAAAGGTGATGAAATCCTTTACCGTATGTTGTGGGGTTCGCTTGCCCTTAAGTCCGTATTAATGGATGCAATGCGCAAATTAATCAAAAAGTTATTCAAAATATTAAACAACCGTTTTTTATGTTAAGTACGGCACTGCAACAAATACGGATTAGTCACTTTAGCGTTTGCTAGCGAACTTGCAAAGAATCCTGCAAAGATATTATATTGGATGCGTCGGATTTGAGAAAGAAGGTGTTAAAGAAATACGTACCGATAAGCTTTCAGGTTAAGAAACCCTCGTTTGAATAAATCCGAATAGCTTCGAACTTCGCTTGCGCGGGTCAAACTACCGGGATCTTTGGCACTGCACTTCGTAATCACCTTAGCTTAGAATGTACACTTTGCTCCCCACGATCGCAGTTCGCAAATCCGCAAAAATCTGAAATGTCGGAAAAACGGATTTAGTGCGAAAAAGCGATATGAATGCCCATATACCTGCACACTAAAAATTATAAAAAATAAACGATAAAAATGGGACAAAAACAGAACACTGGACCACAGAGGAGAAATTGGAGGCAAAAGGAGGCAAGGGGGCCGACGCGCTCGGATTTTGAGGGTGTGTCGCCTGTTTTCTTATGGAGCCGGGGCTCTAAATTTCTTCAGGTGTCTAAGTCTTCTACTAGTGTCTCACCGGTATTGTTTATCTTTTTAGTTTAGATCCAGAGTGCTAGCAGGTCAAAAATCCAGAGAACAAAATGGTTAGGAATGTTAGTTTTTGTTTTGGTTTTTGAAATTGTTGAAATTTTTAGTTTGTTTTTTAAGAATGGTGTTAGATGGATATTAACAAGATTAACCCGAAATAAAAAGAATAAAAACGTTACTATCTTCCCTGCAACGACGCCATTTGATTGCACGCTTTTGGCATGTCGTGTATTTGAAGTTCTAAAGTTAACCGCAATCAGTACGGTATCGCTTTGCAGCTAGCCGCGATGAGTACGGGTCGTCCGCAAGGAGACGGAGCATTTTAAGTTCTTGTTTTCACGAGTTAATGCGCGAGGCAGAATATTCGTATCTAACCTAAGTGTATATATGCAAAGTAAAAGTTGTTAGGATTAGATAGGTTAGTGTAAGTTAAGGAAATCCGCATTCAACTCCTTTAAGCCGAGCTCGACCACTAAAGCTAGATCAATCGGCAACAACGTGGATTAGGGTACTTAAGCACGGTATTAGTGAAATCCGGCTTATTGACCCTTGTTCGTCCGTTCTTTTCGCTTGCTTTCGCCTCCGGCCAATCCAAACGCAACCGGTCACGGTTAGGACTCACTGATACCTTGGTAGGGTAGGGTGCCTAACGGAGCGCTTGCGTAAGGTTTGGACGGAGTTCAATTGGAAAATACGGGCAAAGGAAATGAGAAGCGAAACCTTAACTTACAAAACCAATCTTTCTTAACAACACAAATATTCACAACCATTACAACAACAAACAAAAAGAGCAAAGAAAAGATAAACAAAGAAAAGAAAAGACAATAATCAAGTAAGTAAATGACATGGAATTAAATTGCAAGTAAGTAAAGAGCAAGTAATGAAAGAGCAATTAAGTAAAAGAGCAAGAATGAAATACTAAGAACCATAGAACAAAAGCTTTATTAAACTTTAAGTAATGATACAACCCTTGAGATCAATAACCAAAACATAAACTTGCAAACTTAATGAAGAGGTTGCAAGATCAAGAGAAGGCAATGAGCTCAAGGGGATTAGCTATATACAAGAACAAAATGAAAACAAAGAGAGTATGAATCAAAAGTGTTGGACAAAGAATGACCCTTCTCCCTTGCTCACTGGTCTGCTTTTATAAGCAGAAAAGAAAAATAAACAAGTAATAAAAATATGATGATGTGGAAGCAAGGGAGGGACCACAGAAAACTGGGGGTTTTTGGAGCAAGGGGGCCGGCCAGCTCGGCCAGAATGGGAATGTGGCCGGTCTTGATCTGAGCTCCTGGGCTCGTATTTGTTGTGTGGTATTGTGTGTTCCCCAATATTACTCTGGTGCTGCTTGATTTCTCAATAGATGCCTGGTTTGCACTCAGGGATTTGGAGGGAAACAATATGCTTTATATCACATCACACCTTTTTGCATTAACTCACACATCACTTCTCATGCCCACCACTTGCACAAGCTATCATTTGTGTATGCCATGGGCATCCCCACCATGGTCCATGTTCCAAAAAGCATGTGTACACTTGCATTGTGTTGGACCAAAAGTTGTGTGCACACATTTTATTTGCAAAAACTCTTTGGATATCGGTTGGTTTCCAGTTCCGGTTGCAGTGTCGGCTCACAAACGATATATCCATGATTGTAAGTGTATTTCCAGTATTTTTTCATGGATACCTGTAATCTGTAATTGCTGAGCAGACACTGGTTAAAAGTACCGATATATACAAAATAGATAAAGAATGAGTGGTATTAAAATGAAGTTTTTAGTGATGAACACGCACGTACACACACGCACACGCGCACACCTGTGATATGATGTGTGTGTGTGTGTGTGTGTGTGTGTGTGTGTGTGGATGCGTTGAGATATATATATAGTATGCATATACGTGTAGGATGAGGATATGATATGCTTATGGATATGAGTCGGTATGATCGGGCATGATGCCGTGAGGTTATGATATGTGTTTGAGTTGAGACACCGAATATGATATGACATATTAAAGGATTGTTGGGCGATGTATACATGCCATGCGATAACATGTGACATGATAAAATAATTGATTGCACGAGTCCTTAGATCCGTACCACTGATTATGATATTGTACGACGATTGATACTGTACGAGCTATATGACATATATATGATATTTGACCCGTACCCTCGATTTTGAGGATTCCGTACAATAGATTTTACTGTACGAGGTATATATGATGATTGATCCACACTCTTGACTTAAGGATTCCGTACGATGTGTTATACCGTACGTGATGCCATGAGGCTGGATCGCCGACTATTAGATATATTGACTCGGATACGTAGTCTTCCACTATTTTGACCCAGGTTTAGTTTAGCCTTTTTGTTAGTTTCTTAATTTATTAATTAAATGTTAGATTAAAGTCTGAGTCATACCTATTTTCAAAACTAGCGAATCGTAGGTATTTTCAAATGGGTAACCGAGGGATGCTACGGATTTTCAAAATGATATTTCTTTCCTCAAAGCACCGTAGCCCCTACTTTCTTAAAACATCAATTCGTGCTATTTCCAACACTATCACTATATGTCTCGTATATAGATATATATTTTATAATGTTGCATTTATTGCTTATTGCCTGTCTTTCATTGCATTGTAGATTTAATTGTGTCTTTATTAACTGTTATGATCTCGCCTGCTAGGACACCTGCACCATTACCGACGATGCACATGTTTCACGTTCACTTGCTAGCCGGCTTACACACATCATCATCGGTAATTTCCATGCCACGTATACATTAGAAAATGTTACTTCACTGGTATAACCTGCTAGCTGATAGTCTTTTCATATTGTTAGTATCCTTGCTCTCACATGTTAGTTTAGATATTGCATTTCTTATTTAAATGTCGCATGCATTCATATATTTATTCTGCTATGCGCTGTTGAGGGGCTTTATGCCGATATTCCTTGTTTCTTATTAACCCATGATTATGAGATTTCGGTATTTCATGAGATTTCTGGATTTGGGAAACCGCATGTAAATTTGAAAACTTATGCTCTTTTTTAAAAGAAGAAATGCGGTTTTCTCTTGATATGATATTTCATGTCCACCATGATATTTTCTCGGTTCTGAGTTTGGTTTTCGAGACCCGATTCGAGGAGTGGATGAACCGTCTGCGGGTACATGGTGGACCCAGTAAGATACCCTGGGGCAATAAGCTCGAGTTGTAGACGATGAGCCTGGCAGGGGAGCACTACCTACTGGTCATAGTTGGACCCGGCGGTTATCCGTAGGATAACGATCGGAGTTATAAGATGGATATGAGGGCCGATCAGAGGATGCGGCGCCAGAGATCTGAGGATTTACGTGTCGATACTGGACACGGATTTCATGATGTTCGAGTGTCGGTGTTGGAAACTCCAGTTTTATTATGATTTTTGTGTGTCGTTGCTGGACACACCCACCTGCTGATGCATTCGTACATGATTCACATTTTATGACATGGACACGAGTACCTTGGTATCACTTTTATGCTACTGTTACCCTTGCTTTTATTCGATGTCCGTGTATTATTATTATTATACAGTATGACCTAGGAAATCATTATACATGCGATTTCTACTCGGTGATATCTTTTATTCACGAGTTGGCAACTCACCCTCGTTGTGCCACGGTTCTTGCAGGTTTAGCCGTACAGGTTCCGTAGCGGCTTGCTGGCACTTCACTTTCTTCCGGGTGATTGCTTGGTAGGTGGGACACATTGCTTCGTGACCACCATTTTATACTTTTTTATTCATTTTGTTGTATCTAGTTAGAGCTCCATCAACCAGACTTGTATATTTAGTAGACTTAGATAACCACAGTTTGTATATTCTTTCAAGCTTAGAGTCGCACTTATGTATTTATTGTTGTTTATGGTTTTCTTGATGATGTTAGTTTCTTGCTTTCTTTCTGTGTTTTGATCCTCGCCCTTCGGCATTGTATATTTACATTATCTTGCGTGGTTGTTTCCGCTTTTCGGCGAAGAGCTAGCTCCCGCTTGGGGATGCCTATATTTATTATTGCTTGTACCATTTTTGGGTTAAAATATACAAAGGAGGTGCTGCCCAAATTTCGAATGACAAAAAGGGTTTTCAAGTTAGATACAAATATAGTGTTTTCATATATTACTACTTATGTATATATATAAGAATAAGTTTGATTTCAGTAAGCCTTATTTCAAAACTGCACCTCCGCTTTTTTCCCTGAAAAGGTTTAGATTTTTGGGCTTTTGGCTTACTATAATTAGGTAGGGTCCTATAGACTTCAAATGATTCAAGTGCCAGTCACGTGGCTTTTCCGGGTCATGACATGAGTACTTTCAGCGATTCACCTACATCTTAAAACACAAGTCTGGCGTATTGAACAAGGTTGCTGATGCATTGAGCCGACGAGCTGACCTGTTGATCACCTTACATCATAAGGTGACAGGCTTTGAATATCTTCGGGAGTTGTATGCCGAAAATGAAGATTTTGGAGAAATTTGGGACAAGTGCAAAAACACTTAGGCAGCAACAGGTGGCTACTACATCCAAGATGGTTTTCTCTTTAGGGGAAATTAACTATGAATTCCTCGATGCTTACTTTGCGAGCATCTTGTTCACGAGCTGCACGGAAGTGTCCTTGGAGGTCATTTCGGCCGCAATAAAACCATCACTATGGTGGAGAAGCTCTACTATTGGCATCAACTGAGGAAGGAGGTTAGCAATCATGTTAGAAGGTGCCAAAAATGCTAAGTTGCCAAAGGGAAAGCATAAAATACAGGCCTCTACCAACCTCTTCCTATTACAAAAGGCCGGTGGAAAGATCTATCGATGGATTTCATACTCGGTCTGTCTCGTACACAAAGAGGCAACGATTCTATCTTTACAGTGGTGGACAAATTTTTTAAGATGGCGCATTTTATTCTCACTCGCAAGACTGCCGATGCGACACACATAGCTCTAATATTCATCCGAGAAGTGGTCCACTTGCATGGTATACCACAGACCATTACCTCCGACCGAGACGTGAAGTTTCTCTCACAATTTTGGAGGACTTTGTGGGATAGATTTGGCACTAAACTCCAGTTCTGCACCGCCAGCCATCCTCAAACCGATGGACAAACGGAGATCGTCAATCACACTCTCGGAAATATACTAAGAAGCATTGTAGGGACTCGGCCAAAACAATGGGACGTCGCTCTCGCCGAAGCGGAGTTTGCCTACGATACCATGGAGAGTCGATCCACTGGGAAAGCTTCATTTGACATTGTTTGCTCTCATCCTTTAAAACACAACACACGCACACGATATATCCAAAACCCTTTAAAACACAACACACGCACACGACACATTGAGTTCGCATGACCAGTTTGATCCGTCCATCGGAGGTTCCCTCTCCAAAAACGAAGGGTAATTAATAGCAGCTTAGTCCGTGGCTGCCGGAGATTCGAATCCCTACAGTTAATAAACCCCCGGCCTACCCTAGGCATGGGGAATCTGTATACGTCTTACAAGCGCGCACATTCCGATCTCAATGGTGTGACGAAAAACACCCTACAGATTCTGGCATGCCTGGTGGGACCTTTCTCTCCTCCCATATCTCGGGTCAAGCGTTCATGCGAACTCATTTAACATATATACTGATGTTTGTACTAAAATAATGCTTTTCCATGCATTAATCAACTTTCAACGACGATATCTTCTAAGATGAATTCAGCTTTCGACGCGACCCCGATCCCGTACGTGGTCAAGATCAATGCTAGTATGGTTCTCCCCGCAAGCCTCAGTCGGAAGTGGGAGGAACCGCCCCGCCAATTTGGTTCCGTCATCATCTACCCAGCCGGAAGTGCTCATCTGGCAGAAATCCCGGCAAATCAGGTGGCCAAGCTGGTCTCAAGGGGTAAGAAGCCGAACGTTGTGATCGCTAAGGCACCACAACCAAATTTAAGACGATGTCTGAATGACTCTCTGGTGCTCCAGCTAGAGAAAAGACGGCCGGTACAAATGGCATCATCAAACGTCGTGGATGAGCTCAGGCGACTACTCTAACAAGTGCAAAATCAGGCGTATCTCCAAAGCTCTCCATCGCTCGGTCTACGGCGGGTTCCGGATGAGTGCTCAGAACAGAAAGGTTGAGACAGAAGCGGCTCAGGTATCGAGCCAACAAGAGGGCCAGGACTCCGTCCAAGTGGAATCTTGTGAGGTTATAAAAGCAGGGTCACCCCGCGACGACAGCTGAGTCGGCCGTAAAAGTCAACAAATCCTTCGAACCTCTGAAGTAGGTTTAGAAAAACGCCATGACCTCCAGAATCAAGAAGACAACAGTCCGAACGATACTACAAAGAGACGTGTCCCAACCCTGACAGAGAAAGCATGACACCGTCTTTTCAAGAGTCTATCAAGCACTCCGTGCCACGCAAAAACAGTGGGGTAAAGCCAAAAAGGAAGCACCAACACCATTCAAGAACCCGGTCAGGCCAGCCGCCTTCAGTCGATTGCCCGTTACCGAAAAAGAAGGGCCACGACATCAATCCGCAAAATCAGCTGCCAAGGATGAAAAGACGTCCGGATATGTTATCCATATGGTCTATATGGTGGGAGGGCGTCCCAGCGACAACTTGCGCAGCAAAAGCAAGGATGGGGCCACCACATCCCAAGCACAATCTGGCTTGAATGTAGCTACCGTTTTCCAAGATCATCCACCTCTACTGGACGATAAAAACCTTCTCGATGAGGCCGATAGGCAGAAAGACCCCTCAGTCCATGTGGAATCAAGCTCGGACAGCGAAGAAGAGCCGACTTTCCGCCCAGGACCGCAGAGCAAGAGCTTCTTTAAGAGCTTCGAAAACAGCTCAGGTGCAAAGATAAAAATATGGCCAAGCTCTACTCAAAAATTGATGACCTGACGAATGTTGTGATGCAGCTCACGGCTCAAATTGCTCGGGCGCCTTCTAATCAAGCACATGTCTCTACTCATGAGCCGGGCGATAACGACCCAAAGCAACCGATGCCTATCCCTTTAGGTCCAATTATGGGTGAACCGCATGAAAGCCGCCCACATTCCACTTCTGGGGACGCCATAGCCCCGGATGGCACTATCCCGCTAACACAAAATCGGATAATGGATTTGGTCACCAGCAAGATTAAAACATTGGTGGTCGAAGCCGAAGCTCAGAAAGAAATTGGCAGTAGTGGGCGGCCATATCCCGCACAGTACGATCTGATCGAGTTCCCCAGCGGCTATGTCCTTCCTAAGTTCAGAAGATTTGACGGGATGGGAAATGCAAATCAGCACGTCTCCCACTTTAAAGCATCGTGCGGAAATACAGGGGCAATGATACACTCCTTCTTAGTCAGTTTGTCAATAGCCTGACCGGTGTTGCTTTCGACTGGTACACGAGTATACCAGATGGGCCCGTCACTAATTTCGCCCAAATGGAGTCTCTGTTTCGGCAAAGATTTATGAGTGTTAGAAACAAAATCTCTATTGCTGACTTTGTAAGAACCAAGCCGAGGAAAAACGAAAGCAACACGGACTTTATTGCCCGATGGCGCAACCTCTCTGTCAAGTACGAACCGCCGCTAGAGCAGAACCAGACCGTCAGCCTTCTTATTAGGAACCTTAGGAATTGGATGGTCCCATTCTTATGTACAGCAGACCTCAAGACATTTCGAGAGTTGACCAAGAGAGTTCAAATGTTGGAACGCTCGAAGCAAGTGTCTACCACGGACTTTCAGGGTGACAAGTCTTAGAAGAGCAGAAAAGATGACAACCATAAAAATGGGATCTCCAACAAGACCAACGCCTTCAATGCGTCTGACAGTGAAGATAAGAGAAAGGCGGGCGGATCAAAACCAAACCGGGCTTGAAAGCCAGTGCTAGGAGGAGAAGGGCCTTCCCTAGAGGAGAAGAAGAATAAGCTTTACTCTTTCAGAAGGGATAAGATCCACAAGATATTCAAAGATATCTTGAACAACGGTCTACAATTGCCGGAGTCGAAGAGACCTCACGAAGCAAAAATGACCGACAATCCCCTGTATTGCCCGTACCATAGAGTAGTGAGCCATGCGATCAAGGATCGTTACATTTTCAAAGACTGGGTCGAAAATCAATAAAAGACCAGAGAGATCGAGTTGCCCAAGAGTGTATTGGTGAACAATCAAGTTGCAACCACCAACTTTACACAAATAGAACCTGAAGCCTTCTGGGAGCAGACGGTTGAATCCGCTTCCCCGAGAAATGAATCCGACTAGTCGTAGTCTCCATAGAGTATGCACATCTCTAATAAGACGAAGAAGATGCTAAATCTACTTCAGAAAGAGCCTAGAACAGAATGGGAGGGGCAGAAGGAGCCCACCGTTCTAGCTACCGCTTTAGCTCAATCGGGCTCAAAGCCCAAAAATCTAAAGAAGAAGAAAAAGGAAAGGTGCGGCTCGAAGCGAAAAAGAGTCTACAGGGAGATCAAACATTCAAAATTATATCGAATCCCTTGAAGACTATGAACAAAAGGAAAGAACTCTAGTTCAATTGAAGGAGTTCTTCCCCATAGAAGCGGCTAAGATTCTGGAGGAGCTAGAAGAAGACTCCAATGACAAGATCTCTATAGTGACCTGCTACGTCGTCCACCTTGGTAGAGACTCTGAGGAAGAGCTATATTTTCCCGAAGAGGACGAGTCGCTCACCACAAAGGCTAACCAAATCCAGCTCAGAAACGGCAGGGCTCTACCGCCAAATCAGGGCAACACCCCAAAAGGAAAGGAAAAACAAGACACTAATGAAGAAGACGGCAGAGAGCCGGCTCATGAAAACTCGAGTCCTTCCTCAGTGGACTATAATGTCTTGGCCCATCTCCGGAAGCTTCCGTCTTTCCGGAGCATATACGATATCTTTGTCCTACTAAGGAGCTTAGAGATGTTTTTGTAGGGTTCCTAGGAAAACTAATGAGGTCTCACAAGGCATCAACCATGCCAATTTCAAATTTAACAAGTGCCGAGAAACCCTAATACGGATCGTTAACTAGAATTTTAGGCGAAACAAGCATCTAGTTAACAACTTAACTAAAGGAAACGGAAATACAACATTTGTAGATCCGGTCCTCCACCTCCATAGATCCATGATGAAGTCTCCTTTCTATCCAAATCGAATCCCAAGCTCTAGCGTCAGCTTCATCGGAGAAATGGGCGGGCTTGGTCGTCGGCTTCGATGCCGAAGATGATCTACGTCGAGGCATCACTAGATCAAGCTCCAACTTCACCAAGTCAAGAAACTTGTGAAGAAAACACCCTATACTACTTGGCAAGAGGTAGAGAATGAAGAAATAGGAAGTGGGTTCACGTTAGAATTGGATTTCTCACTCATTTTCATCAATCACCATTGATGGAAACTAGGTTTTCTTCTTCAAGAAGAAGAAGAAGATGATGATAATGTTATGATAAGTTATTCTCAAAAAGAAAATAAAACAATACTTATCATATGGCAACCATGGTCAAGTGTAGAGAATAAATAATGGTTAGAAGGAATGGTTAGGGTTAAGCATGAAGACAAAATGGTCACTTAGTCAAAGCTTCATGAAGCTTCAACATGCATCCAAAGAAAGCCACCATTTTTCTTTATGCTTATTATTTTCCAAAAAGAATAAACAAATAAATAAATGAATAAATAAGTAATGGATAAACAAAACCCTAATCATTAGTTTAACCATGGTTTAATTCTTTGCACTTAACCAAGTAAACATGATACAATCATTTGCACAAAAAGTATATCACATATACAACTTGTACATCCAAGTGAGAAAATCCATTTAAAATGAACCAATACTAGTTAATGCAAAGTAATATATCAAATATATAATTATGCATTAAAGCATTAAATCAACACTTGATTTAACGATCCGGTCATATCGCATATAACCGACTAATATCCAATGTATCGACTTATCGAATCAATCCTTAATTCGATAACTAGGTTATATCGCATACAACCATTCAACACATTCATCGTGAGAATGAAATACGGTATCACATACACGGATTATTCTCGGTCCCGCACATATCTCATATGCGCTCCTATTTCGTTTCGCTTGAGCCAGGAAACCTCTGTGTAGGACTCTAAAGACTCGTCAATACGCCGGCAGCAGGTGATGATCATATCAAACACCCACAAGCCGCAAGCAGTCTGCTAAACGTAACGGCCACCCGGGTATTGAGCGATCAGAAGATCGACGAGCAAGCCCGCTCACACTCCTGTGAATCCAACCAGTAACACTTACCGTACAGTCCGGTCTGATCGTCTGATATGTCGCATATCTTGCCTAGGGGTGGTAAACGTCAGACCCCAATAGCTCGATAAGTCGTGTCGATATGAGGCCTATAACAGTTCGAGAAACTACAGGTAACAGTTACCAGTAAATCTCAGTAACCCTGGCCAGGGATTTCCGGTTATAGCCAATCGAACACAGCGCAACATCAACTCCCTATACCGGGAGAGACGAATCCCCTCCTATCGCTCATTGCCTCCATGTGATTCGGGACTGTACCCAAAAACCACCGTTTTGCACGCCCTCTTGGACGTGGTAAGATGGAAATCAAAGCACAGTGGGAACCACACAAGACTCTATGATGATCTCGGGTCAACAGACTACTCTGTACCAGTGTCACCAGAGAACTGCCATATGACGTAAGGTATAATACCATCTGGGAGTTCTCGGCGAGTCCGTCCAGTGTACCCAGTCTCCACTGAGCACCCGTATATCATCTCTGATGTCAAACACCAATGGATATGGGATCATCCATCGCCCATCTGTATGGGTCGAGAAGGTATATGCTAGTCTACTCTGGTATATCGATGCCCCGTCTCGATACACCCACGACTAGGGACTTTGAAGGATGTACTTATAGACTATCTGTCCCCACTAGTATGATCTGCATCATAGTCCAGGTAGTCAAGTACACATCCTAAGGGCTTTACCAACATGTAACAGAGAGACAATCAGTATACATGTTAAGGTAAAGAGCAACCAGATAGCATACTATCATGTTGAGCAAGAAAGTCCTCCCTATATATGTCCCAGCATCCACTACAATGTACATCCTATGTACAGTAATGGCCTCTAGGGCATACATATAACTAACAATCTCCCACTTGCACTAGGGCCATCTGTAGCAGTGGTTGTAGTATCTCATACTCATACTCAACCATCCCATAAAAATCTATCTCTGGGAATAGGCCTTCGTGAGTGGATCCACCGTGTTGTCCTCTGAGTCTACTCTCCTAACCTCAATCACCCTGGAGATCAACCATCTCCATGATCAGGTGACACTGCCTTAGAATATGTCTGGATCACTGATGGGACGGACGTTCCTTGGCATAAGCCACAACTCCATTATCACACAATGGGAGGAACTAAGTTCATCTCATGAACAAATATACATCCAGACTGCCTCTTTGGTAGCATCTTAAATAGCGATGTATCGAGCCTTTATCGTCTAGCATGCCACGGTATCTTGCTTAGAACTCTTCCAACATACGTTCCCTTTACTGAGGGTAAAGACAATGCCTGCGACTGACTTTCAGTCGTCCTTATCACCCTGGAACCCTTCCAGTGATTCTCCCCAAGATCGGTTGATACCATCTCACTACAACTAGTGAGAATCCTAACATCCAATTAGATCTATCTCATAGATCCAAAACCCTGGATTTAGGAGGTATCACTTTGATCCTACATGGAGAATCCTTGTGATCTGCGGAGATTGACCGAGCGTAGCATAGGAAACTCCTTTCTTATCAAGAGTATGTCATCCATGTACTCTACGAGGATCATCACCATACTCCCTACTACCTTTTTGTATATACAAGGTTCATCTACCATTTTGATGATGTCAAACTGTTTGACCACTACATCAAAACAGATGTTCCAACTCCGCGATGCCTGCTTTATCCTATAAAGCATCTTGTACACGTTTCCGCTGCTCCCACTGTCTATGAAGCCCTCTGGCTGTGTACTTATAGACGCACTCTTCTAAAATATTATTTAGAAAAGCAGTCATGGCACCCAACCGCCAGACATCGTAGTCATGGTATGCAGCCGTGGCAAGTAGGATCTGGATGGACTTTAGCATAGCCACTTGAAAAGGTTTTATCATAATCCACGCCTGGTCAATGACGAAAAGCTTTAACAAGTCTAGCTTTGAAAATCTCAACTTTTCCATCTACACCAAGTAATCTTCTCAAGATATACTTGCTCCTGATGGGGATTTAACCCTTCAGATATAGCAGCTAAAGTCCATACTTTGTTTGTGTACATGGATTCCATCTCAGATCACTAAGCATCCAGCCATTCTTACAGAGTCCCACTCCTAATGGCCAGCTCGAAACTAGTTGGGTCATCATCTCATGATGCAATCCTCGCTCCCACTGTCATAGAGAAACCGAAGTATCTCTCAGGTGGGTGAGGAACCCTACTAGATCGGCGGAGAGGCTGAGTTTCGTTGGTAACTATTGAATCCTTTGGTTTTATCAAATCATCTGCTGTAGTTTGTATAGCTGGAACATTTCCAGTTCTACATAACTGACTTTGCCTCGAGCTTGTCCGGATTTTGCTTTTCAGACATAGGCTGGACAACCCCAAATCTTAACTAACTTAAGAGATGGGCTCTTCCCTTATCATATCAAATATGAAGTGGTAGGCAACTGATTTGATTTGAACCCTATTCAATAGGTATGCTGCTTCTCAAGCGCATAACTCCCAAAATAGGAAACAGATAACTCAGTATTACTCATCATAGAGCACACCTTATCACATAAGGTGTGATTGCTCCGCCCCGATATACCATCGTGCTATGGTGTATTCGGAGGAGTAATGCTGAGAGAATCTCATTCTCCTTTTGAATAGTCCAGGAATTCTGTGCTCAAGTATTCTCCTCCTTGATCACATCTAAGGACATAATACTTATACCCGTATTGGTTCTCTACTTCTAACTTATATTCTGTGAATATCTCAAAAGGTTCGGACTTGTGTTTCAACAAGAACATATGTCTGAATCTAAAGAGATTATCAGAGAATGTAATGAAGTACAAAGAACCGGTCTTGGCATGTGTAGACAGGGGACCTTGCATACATCAACATGTATCATCCCAAGAGTTCACTAACTCTTTCTCTGTTTCCAGTAAACGGAGCTATGGTCATCGTATCTTTGTGACATGACTGGCAAGTTTCACAAGATGTAAATTCAAACAGTTTTAAATATGCATCTATGTGCAACTTAGCTAGTCAGGTCGCATTGATATGACCTAGTCTACAATGCCTCAAGAAGGATTCGTTCATTTCTGAACTCTTCCTCTTGTGTGTGTTCCGTATACTAAAGAACTGTAGTTTGATTTAGAACATCAATGCTTTTAGATAACGTGCCTGAACCGATGAACTTTTGCTATAGGAAATGTTCAAAACATTATCCAACAATACAAAATTTTATCATTTCTTTACTAATAAAGAAATAGATATGATTTTGTATATCAGGTTCGGTATGTAATAACATTCGTTCAGAATCAATGTATTTGGAATACAGGGTGACAGTGACCAACAGACTTGGCTGCAACACTTGCCCCGTTTTCTGTCTCATGAAACTTATCACCCGTTCTCAGTTCTCTACCTATCTGTAGCCCTATGTAACAGATTACATATCTGGGATCCTGATCCGGTATCATATACCCAGGATGTGGAGGATACTGAGAAACAGTTCTTTGTAATGAACACACCCGAAGATGATGCATCAGCATGCACTCTCTTCGTTTGGGCGGCACGGGAATTCTGGTAATTCCCAATTTCCTGCTCTGTCTTATAACAATTATAAGTTGGAGCGGGACCAACGTTCTCCAGCTCAGTATAACAAGCATGTTCAGTCAATATTCCGTATTATTATCTTGATTAAGGCGTGATATGGTCGCTACCTTGAGAGAGAGAAGAAAACACTCAGCGTGCGCTCTTGCAAGAATAGATTGGTTATTATTTTATCTAATCAGGATGGCTCCCACTGCTTTTTATCAAATCTTCCTTCAAACCCAAAAAGGAAAGACTAGCCGGGATTAATTACACACTACAAGTTCGCCAATCTTTCAGCCAGGCCAGTGTCGGTACTTTGAGGGAGGTCCCCCGTGCTTTCGCACGAACCTAATTAATGTAAACCTCGTTTTCCCAGAGGCGTAACCCCGTTGACACCTTTCTAGAACATACTTGATCGGCTAATTGTAATGTGTAAAACTCTCCCAGGAGTAACTCTTACTCGCAGCGGGTATCGGGATCCAACTATCTCATAGAAGGTATGCAATCTCATCGGGAATTTCAACACTTGAAATTCCCGATAATTTTGCCCCTAACGTCCTATGACCTTGACGCAGGCCAACAAACCATAGTGCGCTAGTCAAGTTCAACCCGTCATTTCCTGATTGAATTAAACCCACCCGCACGACCCTTGACGCAGGCCAACAAAGTCGCACGACTACCCTAATCCAATCTGCATCATATGCATAAGCAGATAAATACTAGTTAGCTACCGCACACTACGCCTTGACGCAGGCCAACAAACATAGCACGAATACTAACTACAACTTATCTGAAATGACGGAGGGCTACAACAGGTTTTTCTGAAAACCTATTGCGTAATGAACTTGATATCGTTGTAGAATCAAATGATTTTAAAATGGAGTATTTTTGAGGCTTTTCTAGTTTTGCTAAAGGAGTCACTCCCGGTGAAGGGATCGTCGGTTCCTCGTCGAATGAGGTGCGGGATATATCATATATATCACTGTGCAAAGCAAAAACTCTTAAAAGCAATCAAAAGACAAACCGAGTGTGTAGCATCTGCCAGTTATTGCTAAAGGAGTCACTCCCGGTGAAGGGATCTCAGTCCTTTCCTCATCGAATAAGGTGCAGGATATATCACATATACCTCTGTGCAAAGCAAGAACCGTAGCTACCTTTTTATTTTGAAATTCGATTCTAAAACATCTTTAGGTTTCTTTTACTTTCATTAATCACATTAATGAAGTCCCATCATTTAAGTACCTAAACATCACAGATAAATACGACGTACACTTATGCCATCCGCATTCGCCTCGATGTCCCCTCGTGCACCGTTAGGTTAGGTAACTAACGGCAGAGCGGGGCAGGGCTAGCGCGGGTGTAAAACATAAGTAACGTCTATATAATATATCATATATACTATATACAGTATCCATCACAGAACATATCACATGATCACATCACAGATATCGCAGCAGAAGAATCATATGAAATATTGGATATACTAGGACGTCCGTGTTTTCAATACGAGCCAGTATAAAACACGGATTCCATGGTCGTGATGAATAGCCAAACTCACACCCCTAGACCCCTACGAGAGCGGCAAGCAACCCTACCAATTCTAGAGTTAGGAGACCCGGACTCGACTCCTCGAGTTGGTCTCCCACTGGACTCCAGAACCCGGTTACTTGTGCTCTCCTCCTTAGGTCTTTCCTAGTGCGGAAAAGTAAATAATATACAAAAGGTGACATCTTCCGCAACCTGGAAGTGCCCCAATAAAAGAATATTACATACAAGTTTTTACATGAATGAAAATGAAAAACACTCATCTCACATAAAACCCCCCGGCTATTCAAACACGACGATCCAATATAACATATCCAGCAACACATAACATCACATGTCATCAACATAAGTAAACATGCGCATCCCAATTGTCGTTGGCATATAGCAACGAAACCGGCGATATCACATATTACACTTACGGTCACAGAAAAGAAAGTGTAAAACTAAAACAGTTGGAATCCGCAATCTCTTTAGACATCGCATGCCTAATCAAACGAAATACTTAGACATCACATGCCTAACAATTATAAACCCCGCATTTTAGTCTCATTATCGAAAACACTTTTCAATATCAAGTCGGGCAATTCAACAAGATTCCCAACATTCTGATCGAATGATCGTCGCAAACTTCAATAGACGGCTGCACCCCCGATGCCTCCGACGAAGTGCACCAAGGCGGAACACCGCTGCCGCGAGCACCCGAACGGATGCTTTCGGCGACGGGGTTCTCCTACAGTCACTTAGTCGGGGCTATAGGGCGTAGCTGTCTATTAAGTTTACCGGCGAGTATCCGCGTACGCTACGTGATTGCGACGGACTTTTGATCACATCAAAATTCCGTGGCAACCGATCAAGTGAGACTAAACTGCTATGTTTATAACATTCATTCAGTTATCTCATAACTTTTTGTGAATTCCAATTATTGTATCCCATTCCAGATAAATAGAAAATGTTAAACTTTCCGATCGAACAATCGAACACCCAAGTTTTCCCGAAACAGCTCAACTCATGAAATAAGTTCAAAGACATTCACTTCGTGCCTCAGTACCAACGGTCCAGCCGTAGAAGGGTCAAGCCAACGCCTCACATGTGGCACGCCGTACTGCCCCAAACCCTAAGGTTCAAAGGGCAGTTCAAGACGGTCACATAATCGAGTTAAGGTTTGTTGTCTTCTAGAGGGACCATCGCGTTACTTGCACTACTTAGAACGTGATTAAACCTCGGAAAAATCCAACACTTGGAAATTTTCCGGCAGGGGAAAAGTTGGGTATTTATATCCGGTCGAACTTTTTAACATATTCAAAAATTATCCGGAAAACACATAGACAAGATTAGACAATCCGATCGAAGCACCGAGTCCCCAATACAACCCAGAAATTTCAACTCTTGAAAAAAATTTTAAAATTCCCATAAAACTCAGCATTTAAATAAAGAAGTTACTGTGCAAAAATGGTTGACTAAAGAGACTAAATGGGCGCGGAACCGCCGCAATAGGCGGCTAATGCCGCGGTTCCGCCGCGCTTTAGAAAGATCATTAGGTAATTTTTGCACCGTAATTCTTAGAATTTCCTGCTGAATTTTTTAAGCATTTTTAATTTGGAAAAAACCACTTTTTCAGAAAAAGTCCAGAGAGGGTTAAAAGTTAGGGTTTCGGGGTTCGATCGGGTTTCTAACATCGTCTACGCATCGCCTAAGGCTCTAGCTAGGCTCTGATACCACTGTAGGGTTCCTAGGTACACTAATGAGGTCTCACAAGGTATCAACCATGCCAATTTCAAATTTTACAAGTGCCGAGAAACCCTAATACGGATCGTTAACTAGAATTTTAGGCGAAATAAGCAACTAGTTAACAACTTAACTAAAGGAAACGGAAATACAACCTTTGTAGATCCGGTCCTCCACCTCCATAGCTCCATGATGAAGTCTCCTTGCTGTCCAAATCGAATCCCGGGCTCTAGCGTCAGCTTCATCGGAGAAATGGGCGGGCTTGGTCGTCGGCTTCGATGCCGAAGATGATCTACGTCGAGGCATCACTAGATCAAGCTCCAACTTCACCAAGTCAAGAACCTTGTGAAGAAAACACCCTATACTACTTGGCAAGAGGTAGAGGATGAAGAAATAGGAAGTGGGTTCACTTTAGAATTGGATTTCTCACTCATTTTCATCAATCACCATTGATGGAAACTAGGTTTTCTTCTTCAAGAAGAAGAAGAAGATGATGATAATGTTATGATAAGTTATTCTCAAAAAGAAAATAAAACAATACTTATCATATGGCAACCATGGTCAAGTGTAGAGAATAAATAATGGTTAGAAGGAATGGTTAGGGTTAAGCATGAAGACAAAATGGTCACTTAGTCAAAGCTTCATGAAGCTTCAACATGCATCCAAAGAAAGCCACCATTTTTTTTATGCTTATTATTTTCCAAAAAGAATAAACAAATAAATAAATGAATAAATAAGTAATGGATAAACAAAACCCTAATCATTAGTTTAACCATGGTTTAATTCTTTGCACTTAACCAAGTAAACATGATACAATCATTTGCACAAAAAGTATATCACATATACAACTTGTACATCCAAGTGAGAAAATCCATTTAAAATGAACCAATACTAGTTAATGCAAAGTAATATATCAAATATATAATTATGCATTAAATCATTAAATCAACGCTTGATTTAACGATCCGGTCATATCGCATATAACCGACTAATATCCAATGTATCGACTTATCGAATCAATCCTTGATTCGATAACTAGGTTATATCGCATACAACCATTCGACACATTCATCGCGAGAATGAAATACGGTATCACATACACGCATTATTCTCGGTCCCGCACATATCTCATATGCGCTCCTATTTCGTTTCGCTTGAGCCAGGAAACCTCTGTGTAGGACTCTAAAAACTCGTCAATACGCCGGCAGCAGGTGATGATCATATCAAACACCCACAAGCCGCAAGCGGTCTGCTAAACGTAACGGCCACCCGGGTATTGAGCGATCAGAAGATCGATGAGCAAGCCCGCTCACACTTCTGTGAATCCAACCAGTAACACTTACCGTACAGTCCGGTCTGATCGTCTGATATGTCGCATATCTTGCCTAGGGGTGGTAAACGTCAGACCCCAATAGCTCGATAAGTCGTGTCGATATGAGGCCTATAACAGTTCGAGAAACTACAGGTAACACTTACCAGTAAATCTCAGCAACCCTGGCCAGGGATTTCCAGTTATAGCCAATCGAACATAGCGCAACATCAACTCCCTATACCGGGAGAGACGAATCCCCTCCTATCGCTCATTGCCTCCATGTGATTCAGGACTGTACCCAAAAACCACCGTTTTGCACGCCCTCTTGGACGTGGTAAGATGGAAATCAAAGCACAGTGGGAACCACACAAGACTCTATGACGATCTCGGGTCAACAGACTACTCTGTATCAGTGTCACCAGAGAACTGCCATATGACGTAAGGTATAATACCATCTGGGAGTTCTCGGCGAGTCCGTCCAGTGTACCCAGTCTCCACTGAGCACCCGTATATCATCTCTGATGTCAAACACCAATGGATATGGGATCATCCATCGCCCATCTGTATGGGTCGAGAACGTATACGCTAGTCTACTCTGGTATATCGATACCCCGTCTCGATACACCCACGACTAGGGACTTTGAAGGATGTACTTATAGACTATCTGTCCCCACTAGTATGATCTGCATCATAGTCCAGGTAGTCAAGTACACATCCTAAGGGCTTTACCAACATGTAACAGAGAGACAATCAGTATACACGTTAAGGTAAAGAGCAACCAGATAGCATACTATCATGTTGAGCAAGAAAGTCCTCCCTATATATGTCCCAGCATCCACTACAATGTACATCCTATATACAGTAATGGCCTCTAGGGCATACATATAACTAACAGTTCTCATTCACGCTTTACAAAACCCCGAGCGGTAACATGCTCGCTTTGCGTAAATTAATATGAAAGAAACCTTATACACTCTGCATGTCGCCGCAGTCACTTTTAAGGACGAAGACCTGCTACTGGGAACAGCTGAGCATAACCGGCCGCTTTACATGTCCGGGTACAGCGACGGAGATCGGATTAATCGCATATTGATTGATCCGGGATTCTCAGTGAACATCATGAACTTGCGGACTCTGAAGAGTTGGTCAATGGATGTCCGACATCTGTCAAGGGAAAGAATTGTTATTCAAGGCTTCAATCAAAATTGCCAGCAAGTTCTAGGATCCATAGCTCTTCCGATCAGGTCCGGGGACCTATACCAAGATATATGTGATCGATGCTAACATTTCTTATAAAATTCTCCTAGGACGGCCGTGGCTCCACGATTACGGTATCATTCCATCAACTCTCCATCAATACATGAAGTATACCAAAAATGGTGAAGAAATACGTATTGACGGAGACATCCAGCCATTCGGTATGCATGAAGTCCGATATGAAGATTCTCAGTACTTCGTGAACCCCCAAAATACTGAGCCACGACTGATCAAAGACAGAACGTCTCTGAAACTCGAAAGCCAATCTGAGCCGGCTGTCACTTTCAAAAGCAAAAACCCCCCAGTGCGTCCACGTTTCGGCAGTGATGTAAGTCTATTTTACATGCTCTACAAGGTTTGTAGAGAAGTGGAATTTCAAAACCCAGATTTTGTGAGCATGCAAGAAAGACTTTTAACCAAGATCTACCACAAAACCCTAACTAGCCATACTACAAAGGTATTTATTCTACTATGTTAGAATTTTATACCTATAGGATTCATGTCCTTTGGGTATTGAATCCTTTTCTTAAGCTCCTTTTGGGTCTTTGGTGTAGTTTGATCGGCGGTCTCCTGAATCCTAGATGATCCACCTGAAGGTCCTAAGTGCAAGCTATAACTTTCAAATGAAAAAAAACTCAACTACATAGTTTGCTAATCTAGTTAGTTGAGGATGAGTGGAGATGATAAGTGGTGATTTTTCTTTCTCAAAAATCCTTGTTTCTCAACTCATGAGAATGATAGGATTTTGAAGAGGAAGAAGCAAAGAAGAGAGGATGGCTACTTAAGAAAGAAATGAACTCAAGAAAAGAAAGAGCTAGCAACCAGGAAGAATGGCTAGTAAAACTAATATGAAGCCTTTTCTTTTCTTTTTAAAATTCTATCCATACTTCAATAGTGTTGGGTTTACCTAGCACCTCATCAAGGGTTTGGAAGCATCACATATGCCACAATCAAATTTTAAAGGTGCTAAGTGAACATGACAAGAATCATAACTAGAAATTTAGGGTTTCATTCAACTAAACATCACATGCAAATGAAAAACTATCACTAAGGGTAGAGATTACAACCTTTGTAGACCTCCCTTGGTGACTCCTTGGCACTATGAGTGTTTGGAACGGATCAATGGAAAACTTCCTAGTCCACGAAGATCCACCCGAAGTCGCTTTACCCAAAGCTCCTTGCTTTACTTGATTTGTGAATAAAGTAGAGCAAACACCATACATAAATGGGCTAGATGTGTGTAGTATGATGATGTGGTTTGTATTCTATAATCAAAACCCTAACTTTTTATTAACCTCACTCAAGAGAAAAATCAAAAGAGGAAGAAGAAGATGATGGCTTAGCTTGAGCTTAAAAATATTTGTGATGAATAATTAAGATGATAATGAATAATCAATAATATATCCTTCTCACTTCAACCATGGTTAGTAATTATCTAGATATTTACTTATTGAGTTAATTGTCAAAAGAGAATTAACTCATGGTTAAAAGTTAGGTAAAGTTTAGTCAAATGTAGATAATTGACCATGAGTGAATTATCTTTAGATTAACTCAAAATGATAAATATATATATAATTACTACAAAATGAGTCTTGCGTTGCCACCAAATTTGTATCAACAACCATGATACAAAGTATGTATGTATGTGTCCATCCACATCATCATGTGCATACATGCAAGCATACAAAATAGAAAAGGGTTTAATTAAAGAATTAATATAAAAGTCATTTGTTAAATCAACACTTGATTTAGCAAACCGGTCATATCACATACGACCCGACCAATAGAAAATGCCCGATTAATATACGGTATCACATATCCGTATTCAATCGGATCCCCGCGCATATCTCATATGCATACCACATCTTTTCGCCTGAGCTAGGAAACTTCATTGTGGGACTCTAAGACTCGTCAATACGCCGGCAGTAGGTGATGATCATATCAAATACCTACTAGCCGCAAGCGGTCATCTAAACATAACAGCCACCCGGATATTGAGCGATCAGAAGAAAACCAGCGAAGCTGTCAAAACTCCCGTCGAGCCAACTGGCAACACTTACCGTACAATCCGGTCTCCTCGTCAGATATGTTGCATATCGAGTCTAGGGATGGAATTGTTGACCCCAATAACTCAATAAGTCATGCTGGTGTATGGCTCATAACAGATCGAGAAACTACTGATAACGCTTATTAGTAAATCTCAGTAGCCCTGGCCAGGGACTTACTGTTATAGCCAATCGAGCTTAGCACAACATCAACTCCCAATACCGGGAGAGAAGAAACCCCTCCTATCGCTCATCGCCTCCATGTGCCTCGAGACTGTACCCAAAGACCACCTGTTTGCACGACTCAGTAGAGCCGAGGTAGGGTGGAGATCAAAGTACAGTAGGAGGACACACAAGACTCTATGACGATCTTGGGTCTACAGACTAACCTGTACCAGTGTTACCTGAGAACCGCTATCCGACGATAGATATAATACCACATAGGAGTTCTCGGTGAGTCCGTTCAGTGTACCCAGTCTGCACTGAGCACCCGCATACAATCTTTGGTGTCACTTCACCAGATGGATATGGGATCATCCATCGCCCATCATATGCGATAAGAATAGTATACGCCAGTCTACTCTGGAATATCGATGCCCCGTCTCGATACACCCACGACTAGGAACAGTTCAAGGATATGCTTATAAACTACACATGCCCCACTAGTATGATCCGCATCATAGCCACAGTAGTCAAGCAAATATCCTGAGGGCTTTATCAACATGTGCAAATGAATAAAAGCATGATCAAATCAACATGTCAAGATAAAGTAAACCAGATAGCATACTATCATGTTGAGCGAGAAAGTCATCTATATACATATATACATGTCCAAGCATCCACTATACATATAATGGCCTCTAGGGCATATATATATCTAACAATCTCCCACTTGCACTAAGGCCGGTTATTGGCGTATCTCAAACCCAACATCTCAAAAAGTCGCTCATGCTGCGGCTGTGGAAGGGCCTTGGTGAGTGGATCCGCTGTATTATCCTTTGTATCTACTCTCCGAATCTCGATCTCTTGGCGATCTACTATCTCCCGGATAAAATGATATCGTCTCAGGATGTGTCTGGATTTCTGATGGGACCTTGGTTCTTTGGATAACGCCATAGCTCCATTATTCTCACAATACAATGGTATTGGATCAACAATGGTTGGAACTACTCCTAGTTCCGCAATGAACTTCCTCATCCAGACGGCTTCCTTGGCATCATCATTTGCAGCAATATACTCAGCTTCCATTGTAGAGTCTGCAACGGTATCCTGTTTGGAACTCTTCCAACTAATCGCCCCTCCATTGAGGGTAAATACAAACCTTAAGATAGATTTGCTGTCATTCTTATCACTTTGGAAGCTGGAATCGGTAACGGCCTCCATCTGGAGATCCCTATTACCATACACCAAGAATAATTCTTTAGTCCTTCGGAAGTACTTAAGAATGTTCTTCACTGCTATCCAATGTTTCTCCCCTGGGTTGGATTGATACCTTCTTACTACAGCTAGTACATAAGCTACATCAGGGCGAGTACATAACATCGCATACATTATAGATCCTACGGCTGAAGCGTAGGGTATCTCCCAATCAACGACACTTTCCCTGATGAACAACTCTTGACGATATCTTGCGAACCCTGGTTCGCAGATATTGTGAACTACCTGGCGACTATACTAATACCTGACGATTGGTCGAGTCAGGACAGACTTAGATTTTTATCCCAAGTAAAACACTTTTACGGGACGAGCCCTACCTGTTCAAGTACTGTCTAGACCAAATCATCCGCCGATGTATTCCGGGAAACGAATTCAAGAGTGTGTTGTCTTTTTTCCACGATCAAGCATGTGGCGGGCACTTTGGCCCAAGAAAGAAAGCTGAGAAAGTCTTGCAATGTGGCTTTTACTGGCCAAAACTTTTCAAAGATGCACATGAATACTACAAGACTTTCTCCCGGTGCCAACATTTAGGCCGGGTTTCCAGGCGAAATGAAATGTCGCTCCAACTAATCTTGGTTGTTGAGATGTTCAATATTTGGGGAATTGATTTCATGGGCCCGTTTCCTAACTCTTTTGGGAAGCTCTACATTCTCTTTGCTATTGATTATGTCTCCAAATGGGTCGAGACGGTACCAAGCCGAACTAATGACAACACGGTTATCATTAAATTCTTTAAAGAAAACATCTTTTCCCGGTTCAGGCACCCTCGCGCTATCATTAGCGACAATAGGACACATTTCTGCAATAGGTCTTTCGAGGCCTTGATACGGAAATACTCAATCAATTATAAGCTATCCACACCCTACCACCCCCAAACATATAGGCAAGCCGAAGTTTCGAATCGGCAGATCAAGCAGATTCTGGAGAAAACGGTTTCCGAGAACCGTAAAAATTGGTCTTTGAAATTAACCGATGCCTTTTGGGCATTTCGAATTGCATACAAGACTGATCTTGGAATGTCTCCCTATCGGCTTGTTTATGGAAAGGCTTGCCACCTCCCTGTGGAAATCGAACATCGTGCTATTTAGGCGATCAAAGAGCTGAATCTCAATCTTGAAGATGCGGGCAGCTATCGGAAGATGCAACTGAACGAACTAAACGAGCTTCGGGATGAGGTTTACGACAACGCGGTTGTTATAAAAAACTGAACGAAGGTATTTCATGATAAACACCTTACGCGCAAAACCTTCATGCCTGGACAACAGGTACTTCTTTATGACATCCGGCTCCATTTCTATCCCGGTAAACTTCGATCTCGCTGGAAGGAACCTTTTATTGTGCGGTGTGTGTACCCGCATAGCGCAGTGGATTTGGAGAATCCAAAGGACGGTTAGTTTTTCAAAGTAAACGAATACAGACTGAAACTGTTCCTTAGCGCAGAACCATTAGAGGAGGTCCTGATCTTGCAGGAGCCGGTTTACCCTGCATAATCTTCCTCTATTTACCACCAAACTTCAATTATCCAGCCATAAATAGTGGAGACGCTGTTTCAAATAAGTTTGGGGGTATATATATACTATTTTTGGTATATATATGTGGATATTCTTGTCCTGTGCATATCCATTTTTCTTTTTAATGAGCAATCTTGTCTGGTGATGCTCAGTCTTAAAACATTAAAAAAGGTGAACCGCCGCTTTTGACCCTCCAACTATTTTGCCCTCTTGGTGTACATTGACAGTGAGGGCACTATCCAGTTTAAGTTTGGGGTTGTGCTTGGTAGGCTTTCTCCCTTCGCATTCATTTGTTTATTCTGCATTTGCATACATATTTAAAACCCACAAAAATCGAAAAAAAATACAAAAATATAAAAACTTTATCGTCAAGTAAGCTAATGGGAGAACTTAGATTCGATATTTCGACAGTTTTGTTTCATAAGATAGGAACAACTAAATCCTATTTTTAGATTTTGAAAACCTGAAAGATAACCCTCTTTTGAGTTTAACTGTAGCTAATATACGTCTTTACATCACACTGCACGTGTCGTGAGTTTTGAAAATTAGATGACAAGTCTAAAATGTCTGAAAACTTTTAAATTGATAAACTATTTTTAGGATCAAATAGGTTTGTTATGAAATAAGTAATATCAAGAATAGTTTCAAAAGTGAAGTGGATATGAAGGGATATTATAGATGCCTTAATAGGAACTAATTCTGAAGAATAACCCATCTGGAACTTGATTGGAGTGATTACACACCTGATCCGCTAAATACGTCTTTTATCATAAAAATAATTGAACAACTGGTTATATCTCCGTTTGCATTAAATCATTATGATTTTCATGCCAAAATGAGTCTTTTTGTTTTAGGGCCTAGGTAACTTGAGCAATTAAGTCCGCCGGGGTGTCTCTACACCTAATGCCCTAAAACCAACTGGTTTGGGAGTATTGGCCCAAAGCTCGCTAAGAAACCTAAAAAGTCCAAATTAAAACAAAGTCAAGCAAGTGTTCTCTCCGAGTTAAAATTCCTAACGATTATTTGTGTAAGAATAATCTTGACAAAAGACAGGTTTTATAAAAATATTTTTAATGGAGATATGAGGTTTTATCTTATGATGAAGACTATTGCACGTTCACGAAGGTGTGTATGAAACAAAAACAAGTAAAAAGTGGAGTGAAAAATAAGACTTAGTTTCCTATTATGGAAGATAGAAATTCTAAATTTGAAACCTAGCTGGAAAACGAAACTTGAGAAGTACTTAACTCTTTATAAAAACTTGTGTGATCCTTTTTAAGTTTTTATCTGGGCTTTATTTTGTGACATGACGACTTTAATCGATCCTTTTGAAACTTAATGACTCTATTTGCACCGAACGTAAAGACATATAGGATTTTAAGTTAAATAAGAAGCGAGGTGTGAAAAATAAAGGTTCGATATTTTTAACTTAGGATAATAGAATTGTTAGCTTTGAAACAAAACCTTAGGGCTAGAATCATAGTTATTTCGCAAAACTAGTTTGACGGGATTTTGTGGGTGAAATACGTTGAAAAGCCTCAGGAAACAACACTCCTCCTAGTAGGGACACCTAGAGGTTTAACGGCTTGTTGCACGAGCTCAGTGTAACCGCGTTCCCTGCGAAAATGTGGTCAGGATTTTTTTTTACTCGGGACGAGCAAAAGATAAGTTTGGGGGTATTTTTTTATCACAGAAAACTGCATTTCAATACCACTCATTCATTATCTGTTTTGTTATATATCGGTACTATTAACCAGTGTCTGCTCAGTAAATACAGATTACAGGTATCCGTGACACAATACTGGAAACACACTCAAAATCACGGATATAATATTTGTGAGCCGACACTGCAACCGGAACTACAAACCGATCGATATCCAAAGAGTTCTTTTGCAACAAATAAATGTGTACACAATTTTGGTCCAACACAATACAAGTGTGCACACAACTCTTTGATACTTGGACCTAGGTGGGGGCTGCCCAAAGCATAAGTGAGTATGATATGTAATAAATGCTAAAAGATGTGATGTGATTTAAAAAGCATCAAGTTTCCCTCCAAGACTACTGAGTATAACCTAAGCTGATATGAAGAAATCAAACAGTACCAGTGGATTTGTTGAGTGCACTTGAGACTACCACACCAACTTGAGCCCCTTTGCTCGGACCAAGACCGGCGATTTTCCCAAAAAGACCGGCATGGCCGGGTCCCCTTGCTCCAATTGTTCCCATTTTTCTTTTGGTAGTCTATCTGGGTCACATCATTTTATTTTTATTGTTTGTTTATTCTGGTATGAGGCCAATAAATACCAAATCATTGGGTAAGGGGAGAGAATACTTTTTTGCTTTAGCTTTTGCTTTAAAACACTTGTAATTTGTAACTTGCTTTTCCTTTGAACTCTTGAGCTCTTGCCCTTTTGTCTTGACCTTGCAACTTCTTCATTTGTCACGACCCAAATTTAGGCATGTGACCGGCACTTAAACCACGTAACGTCAACAGGCGTACGCAATTTAAGTAAGCCGAAACCCAGAAATCTAAACCACCCAAAAATGGATAGTGGAGAAAAATATAGTTAAAAACATTCGGAAATCTCAAGTAAAATTCTTTAACTTAAGTTCACTTTCTTGAAAATTTCGGCAGCACCTCCTTTGTAAAAACTAGCCTCGAAAACGGGTACAACATAGAATATAAATATAGCATCTCAAACGGGAGAAAATCACGCCCAACGGCAGAGAAAACCACCACAAGCATATATACGACGCCGAAGCGAAGAAATATAAATGAAAACAGCTTAAGGAGGTAAAACTTTACAACAAGACCGGCTCCCACGAGCACGGCACCCAAAGTCACCAAAAAATAATACAACACTGATCCTCACAACTCGTCTCTAAGTCAAATACATGAAATGGTAAATGGAGAATACTAGATCCAACCAAAAAGATATACAATGTACATAAACGGACCGTGAACCCACCTAAAAGTAAAGGCCTCACAGCCAACCGTAGCGGTATCCGCAAAAGTAGAGATAACAAGAAGTCCTGCCGCGACCACTCTGAGGGTAAGTCCTGCAAAACACTGTGGCACAACGGGGGTGAGTTGCCAACTCGTGAATAGAAAATAACATCATACTGTAATCGCAAGTATGCATTAACAGCAATAATCTATCACATGTAATCTGATAACATAAGTATGGCAATATGAATATGCAACTATCATGATCAGGGTACACCACCAGGGTACTACATCTACATGAATCAAATGCATATCAACTAAATCCTAAGTGCAGGATAATTAATAATATCATGCACAAATCATCAGCATAGAAAAACCCGGTGTAAATCAACAACACCCCAAATCCCAAAATCCTCAGACGCCGTCACCAGGACGGGCCCCTATATCCTGTAAATCTCATGGAACCTGAGTGCCCAATATCGGCACTCGAAAACATCATGAAAATACTCGTGTCCAACATCGACACTTAAAACCACATATCATATATGTACTGTTAGTTATATGTATGCCCTAGAGGCCATTACTATACATAGGATGTATATTGTAGTGGATGCTGGGACATATATAGGGAGGACTTTCTTGCTCGACATGATAGTATGCTATCTGGTTGATCTTTACCTTAACGTGTACACTGATTGTCTCTCTATTACATGTTGGTAAAGCCCTTAGGATCTGTACTTGACTACCTGGACTATGATGTGGATCATACTAGTGGGGACATGGTAGTCCATAAGTACATCCTTCAAAGTCCCTAGTCGAGGGTGTATCGAGATGGGGCATCGATATACCAGAGTAGACTAGCGTATACCTTCTCGACCCATACAGATGGGCGATGGATGATCCCATATCCATTGGTGTTTGACATCAGAGATGATATACGGGTGCTCAGTAAAGACTGGGTACACTGGACGGACTCGCCGAGAACTCCCAGATGGTATTATACCTCACGTCAGATGGCAGTTCTCTAGTGACACTGGTACAGAGTAGTCTGTTGACCCGAGATCGTCATAGAGTCTTGTGTGGTTCCCACTGTGCTTTGATTTCCATCTTACCACGTCCAAGAGGGCGTGAAAAACGGTGGTTTTTGGGTACAGTCCCGAGTCACATGGAGGCAATGAGCGATAGGAGGGGATTCGTCTCTCCCGGTATAGGGGGTTGATGTTGCGCTGTGTTCGATTGGCTATAACAGGAAGTCCCTGGCCAGGGCTGATCAGAGAATTGCTGGTAAGTGTTACCAGAAATTTCTCGACCCGTTATGAGCCTCATATCGACACGACTTATCGAGCTATTGGGGTCTGACGTTTACCACCCCTAGGCGAGATATGCGACATATCAGACGATCAGACCGGACTGTACGGTAGTGTTACTGGTCGATTTCACTGGAGTGTGAGCGGGCTTGCTCGTCGATCTTCAGATCGCTCAATACCCGGGTGGCCGTTACGTTTAGCAGACCGCTTGCGGCTTGTGGATGATTGATATGATCATCATCTGCTGCCGGCGTATTGACGAGTCTTTAGAGTCCTACACAGAGGTTTCCTGGCTCAAGCGAAACGAAATAGGAGCGCATTGAGATATGTGCGGGACCGAGAATAATACGAGTATGTGATACTGTATTCGATTCTCGCGATGTGACATTGATCGGTTATATGCGATATAGCCGGCTTATCGGATCAAGTGTTGTTTCGATAAGATGTTACTAATGGTACCAGTCGGTTATGTGCGTCATGACCGGATCGTTAAATCAAGCGTTGATTTAATGATTTAATGTATAATTATATATTTGATATATTACTTTGCATTAACTAGTATCGGTTCACTTTAAATGGATTTTCTCGCTCGGTTGTGCGCATTGCATATGCGATATGATTTTGTGCACTTGTTTGTATCATATTTGATGATACATGCAAATTAGGGTTTGTGTAAAGAATTAAACCTTGGTTAAAGAAATGGTTAGGGTTTTTATTTGATTATTCATTTATTCATTTGTTTTTTATTTTTGGAAAATAAAATTGCATAAAATAGAATGGTGGCTTCTTTTGTTTTCTTTCATGAAGCTTCATAAACTTTTGACTTAGTCACCATTTTGTCTCATGCTTAACCCTAACCAATTCAATTAACTCAAGTTAATTCTCTACACCTAACCATGGTGAGAATTATGATAAGAATGGATTTTTATTTATTCTTTTATTCTTATCATAATACTTATCTTCTTCTTGCTCTTCTTCTTCTTCATTCTTCTTTGAAGAAAACCAAGCTCCATCAGGTGATTGTTGGAAAAGAGTGAGAAATCCAAAACTAAAGTCTACCCACTTCCTATTTCTTCATCCTCTACCTCTTGCCAAGTAGTAGAGTGTGTTTCCTTCATAAGTTTTCATGACTTGGTGAAGGTGGAGCTTGATCTTTCGATGCCTCGACGTAGATCATCTTCGGCATGGACATCGACGACCTAGCTTGCCCATTCTCCGACGAAGCCGACGCTTGAGCCCGGATTTGATTTGGACAGCGGAGAGGATCTCGTTGCGGAGCTATGGAGGTGGAGCACCGGATCTACAAAGGTTGTATTTCCGTATCTTGTAGTTAAGTGTTAACTAGTTAGCTTTTTCGCCTAGAAATCTAGCAAACGATCCGTAGTCGGGTCTCTCGGCACCCGTAAAATTTGAAATTGCCATGTTCGATGGCTTGTGAGACCTCATTAGGGTGCCTAGGGACCCTACATGTACATCTCGCGGAACATGAGCGCCCAATATCGACTCTCGCAATCATCGGAACATGAGTGTCCTACACCGACACTCACAATCCCCATAGCCATATATCTCACGAAACATGAATGTCCAACCTTGACATTCGCAATCCACGGAACATGAGTATCCAACCCTGACACTCGCAATCCCCATATCCATACGTCTCACGGAACATGAATGTCAAACACCGACATTCGAAATCCAAAACCATCTATCTCTCGGAACATAAGTGCCCAACATCGACACTTGAAATCTCCAAATCGCATGAAAAAAAATCTCAATGCGTAAATCCATGTAATATGACATATGCAACATAGAACAACAATATGCGCATATCAAAGGAAAATCCGCTATTTAATTGCATCAAGTCATTAAATATATCACGCAGTTCCCAATTATCCAAATCCCATATTATGTTATATATACATATATAACAGCGTCCCATACCACTGATATATATCATATAAATCTGAACATATAACTATAGCAAGGTATATGTGTGAGCATGTAGGTATAGCAAAATATATGTGTAAGCATGTAAGTGTACGGGTATGCTATATTTCATATGCGCCATCGCACAAGAATAAGTGCCTCAATGTCGCTAACCATAGCAAGGTATATCATAAGAATATTTATGTTGTGTGTATCATGTGTAACGCTTTGAAATTCGTTTAGGTTAATTTCGTTTTAATTAGCAATAATGCGTGTTTTTCATAAAATCTCGTAAATTTTAAATTTCCACTTAAACTAAAATAAAATCAGTTTTAATTGTGATAAGATGTGTTTTTATATATAAATGGGTTTTATTAATTATAAATTAACTTAGTGTTCACTTAATTAGAAATTTCCCTTAATTACTTTTTCCTAAGTGAGGATTAATGTAACTTGCATGCACACTTAATATATTTTGTAACATATGTTTCTTTTTCCCACTCCATTCAAATTATCATTTCTTTCCCTTATAAAACCATAACTAAATAAAACAATAAAGAAAAATAGAAAATGAGAGAAAAGAGAGAGCATGGGGGGCATTTATTATAGCATGGTGAGCTTTTGACTTTGGGCATTCTCTCTCACACACTCTCTCTCTTCATTTCCAGCAGCAGCAGCAGCAACCCCAGCAGCAACCTAGCTCCCCCTTCATCTCTTCTCCTTCTCTCATCAATTTCTAACACCCACCTTCGTTAAAAACACATCTACCCTCACACCAACCTTACTTCAATCACTCTTTTGTGGATTTTTGGAGCCAAATATGAACTCTTGGGTCAAGACCAGCAAGTGTGCCACTACTTGATCTATTGTGAGGTATAAAGCCCACTTTAATCACCTCTTTGCTAAACTTGTAGTTATTTTAGCTTAATTTAGTGTTTTTATGGGTTATTAGTGCTAATTAGATGGTTTAAGTGGTGATTAGGAAATATTAGGGTTTTTATGGCCTGATTAGCTTAACTAAGTGTTGTTAGTGTCATTTAATCGTAGAAATTATTTCAGGTTACACTAAAACACCATAATGTATTAATTTAGTGTTAAATTAGCGTTTTAATTAAGATTAGTGCTCTGTTGCGATCTGCTTTCAACCCAATTGCTTCAGGAAAAAGTTGCATTTACTGGAGCATGCTCACTAGACCTAGACCACACACACAAAGCACGAGACCCTTATTCCTAGTCCACGCCGCAAATTTATTAGATCTGGCCGCAAATTGCGGCCAGGGGAGTGAGTTGGGTGTCGGGGTTTGGGCTAGGGGAGTCTGCTACATATCTAGGGTGTTTGGTATATGCAACTTTTCCTAATTCAAATCGAGTCGAAATCTGGGATCAAATACCTTATTTCCAATACTTTTGAGCTTGCGCAACACGTGTGTTATGCGAGTGGGTTTAGCGTTTGCTGCATATCACAGCGTGTCGGGGTAGTTTCAGACGCGTATACACACGTTTTAGCGTATTGGATACACACGCGTTTAGTTCACGATGCGAGTTTCTCGTTTGGTTTTGATATCGTGTTTTTGCAGGATTTTAGCTTATGTGTATTCTTTGTGTAAATTTTAGGTTCGCAGGAGGGTACGTCGGACGCCGCAAAGAAGGGAAAGTAAGTAGTCGGCTACACTTAGCACGAGACCACGGTGAGTAGATTTAACATCTACGGGGAAATCGCCCGTATGGCATTAAGCGTCAGGGCTTGATAGGATATTATAGTCGCGTATGTATATTTATATATATATATATATATATATTGCTTGTGCATATGTACTATCGTAGCGTACCCATCTTTTGTTGCATATAGAAATAGTAGTTATGTAACACCGCACTGTCACTAACGGTTCAAACTGCACGAGCAATATTTGTATGTTACACCCACACCATTTGTGATTGCCATGACACTCGCACTATAGGATTACTACGAACCATACATCATTTCGATTACCGCATCATTGATGATTAGATATGATTCTGTCGCATATTGGCACATATACATATTGTACATCTATACTTGCGCGCGCGCAGCGCGCGCGTGTGTGTGTGTATCTTTGTGCATCCATGCCTACATACATACATACTCTTGCACATACATAGATGATGCTGACTTTGATTTGAAAAATTGGGAACCGCATGAAATGTTTTCAACTGGATCTTTTTAAAAGAGCGGTTTTCCCCTTTTACTCATAGTACGATTTTTTGCGGCATACGACACATTGCATGGATTTACACATTGAGTTTTGGATTCGTGTGATTTCTGGATTTGAGAACCGTGGTATTATTTTAAGAAAATATGCACTGTTTTGAAAACCCGGTTTCTCTTGATATGATATTTCAGTGCGTCCACGATGCGTTTTCTCGGTTCTGAGACGTGTGACATGTGAACCCGAATCGAGGAACTGGATGAGGCCGATTGTGGGTACATGGTGGACCCGATACGATACCCCGGGGCAAGAAAGGGATGCTGTGTATACAGACGGTGAGCCTGGCAGAGGGACTACTACCTACCGGTGATTGGTTGGACCTGGCGGTTATCCGGAGGATACTGACCAGAGTCGAGAGATGGATATGGGCCGACCCGCACTGCCGGGGCCGAGGGCCAATTCCGCAAGCGGAGCCCGTGGGCCGATCCGGACTAACGGAGCCCGATATATGAGGATTTGCGTGTCGATACTGGACACGAGTATTTCATGATGTTTTCAGGTGCCGATGTTGGGCACCCTGCTTCTATGAGATTTACAGGATTGCGGGCCGGATAGAGTGACGGCGCCTGAGTTATTGGGATTTTGGGGTATTTTTGGTAGACACCGGGGTTTTTCACGTTGATGATCCGTGTAGATGATATTTTATCCCATGCTCAGCATTCATTGTTATGCATTGCATCATGTAGTCGTAGTGCCTGATAGAGTACTTTACATGATTATTGCATACCCAGCTCATCATATAGATGTTATCTGATTGCATATGTTAAAGTATTGCAGTACGTGCATACTCGCGATTACCTTTATATGTTATTTACTATTCACGAGTTGGCAACTCACCCCCGTTGTGCCACAGTGTTTGCAGGTCGACCCTCAGAGTAGTTGCGGCAGGGCTATCTCTTGTATCTTTTTGGTTACGGATACCACTACAGTTGGCGTGTGAGCCGTTTTGTTGATAGGTGGGTTTGTGGTATCCGGTTGTTTTCCATTTGTACACTCTATTGTATCTAGTACTCTCCATCTACTATTTCATGTATTGACTTAGAGATCAGTTGTGAGGACGATATTGTATATTATTTTGTACTCTGGTGTCGAGCTCGTGTAAGCCGACTTTATTTATGCAGTTTTATCTTTTATGTTGTTCTTTTGCTTATTCTGTTCATTTCTTTGCTACGGCGTCGTATATTATTCTTGTGGTGGTTGTTTCCGTCGTTGGGCGTGATTGCTCCCGTTTGGGGATATTTTATTCTTGTTATTAGTCATTTTACTTATATCATGTTTTGTACCCGTTTTCGGGGCTAGATTTTACAAAGGAGGTGCTGCCGAAATTTTTAAGAAATTAACTTAAACTTTAAAGAATTTTTACTCAAAGTTTTCTAAATGTTTTAAACTAATGTTTTCTTCACTCACTATTTTAATGGTTTTGATTTCCCGGTTTCGGCTTACTTGATCACGTTGCGCCTGTAGACGTTACGTGGTTAAGTGCCGGTCACGGGCCGAACTTTGGGTCGTGACAAAGTTGGTATCAGAACGTAGGTTTTACCTTTCGGAGTGTAGGATGACCCTGGTATGATTGAGTAGGTAGCTGAAGCAGAGTGGTGTAGCGTGTGTATGTTCCATGGCATACTCACGACATGGTACTCCGCCTAAGTGACCTTAGGACTTATTGATTGAAATTCCTTCATGATTATACGCATTCTTGTGATTCAATTTCTGTATCCTTATCGAAACCTATTTTCTTTTCATCCATTATGCCGCCAAAGACTACGAGGGCGCAGAGAGCGGCCGCGAGAGCCGAGATTAGAGTTGACTCGTCTGAGACAAGGACTGACCCGGGTAGTACACCCATTGTACCAGAGCAGACTGTTCCTCCTCCGACAGACCAGATCGCTATGCTAGGGGCCGGTATGCAGGAAATGCGCCAGATGATGGGGTCGTTAGTTGAGGCACTTCCGCAGCGACCAGAGGTAGTTCCACCCGTTATGGGGACCGCGATGGTACCTACAGTGTAGGAAGTTGCACCTGCGGCTACAAAGGTTATCACAGTATCGCTATCTGAATTTATAAGGCTGAAGCCTCCGGTCTTCACAGGCACCGATGCAGCCGAGGACCCACAATCATTTATCGATAGGATGGCCCGGATATGTCGTTCACTCAGATGCTCAGATGCGAGATGGGTGGAGTTTGCGAGCTTTCGCCTGGAAGGTCTTGCGCAGAAGTGGTGCGAGTCGGTAGAAAAGGGCAGAGTAGTAGGTCTTCCTCCTATGACCTGGACTGAGTTCATGACGCTGTTCCTTGCCCGTTTCCTTCCACAAAGTGTCAGAGATTCTAGAGCGCGCAGGTTCGAGTCCTTACGTCAGACGCCGGATATGACAGTGGCGGAGTATGATGTGCAGTTCACCGAGCTATCTGATTATGCCCCGTATTTAGTGGTTACTGAGGAGATGCGAGTCAAGAGATTTGTTCGAGACTTGCTTACCCCGTTGTTTCTTGCAATCAGCGCACAGCATTGGGAGACCTATGCAGCAGCTGTAGATGCAGCCTTATTAGTCGAGGAGCGCCTTGCTGAGACTTCGGTAGTTCCAGAGCCGAAGAGAGTTCGTACTGATACACCAGCACAGATATAGCCGTTTAGGCGCAGCGACAGGTTTCGTTCAGGTATGGAGGGTAGCGGAGGCTCGAGACGAGGTCAGCTATTCAGCTCTTATCCCCAGGAGGGTCAGCCGGTACCGTCTAGATGTTTCCGGTGCGGGAGTACTTATCATCGTGTGGGAGATTGTCCTGAGCCACGTGAGGACAAGATAGCCGTACCACATGCCACTGTTGGATATATGTATGCCCTAAAGGCCATTATGTGATAGTGGATGTATCTGTACATATATATATATATATATATATATATATATATATTCAGTATGCATTCTTGCTCGACATGATAGTATGCTATCTGGGTTTTCTTTATCTGACATGTTGATTTGATCATGCTTATTATTCACTCATACATGCTGATAAAGCCCTGAGGATATTGGCTTGACTGCTCTGATTATGATGGAGATCATACTAGTGGGACATCTGTAGTCTATAAGCATATCCTGGAAAGTCCCTAGTCGTAGGTATATCGAGACGGGGCATTGATATACCAGAGTAGACTAGCGTATATGATACTAGACCCATGTGATGGGCGATGGATGATCCCATATCCATTGGTGTTTGACATCAAGATCATATACGGGTGCTCAGTGGTGACTGGGTACACTGGACGGACTCGCCGAGAACTCCTATATGGAATTATATCTATCATCGGATAGCAGTTCTCAAGTGACACTGGTACAGGTTAGTCTGTAGACCCGAGATCGTCATAGAGTCTTGTGTGTTCTCCCACTGTACTTTGATTGCCACCCTACCACGGCTCTACTGAGTCGTGCAAACAGGTGGCCGTTGGGTACAGTCCCGAGACACACGAAGGCAATGAGCGATAGGAGGGGTTTCGTCTCTCCCGGTATTAGGGGTTGATGCTGTGTTGTGCCCGACTGGTTATATCAGTAAGTCTCTGGCCAGGGCTGCTGAGATTTGCTGATAAGTGTTATCGGTAGTTTCTCGATCTGTTATAGACCATTCACCAGCATGACTTATTGAGTTATTAGGGTCGACGTGACCATCCCTAGGCTCGATATGCAGCATATCTGACGAAGAGACCGGACTGTACGGTAGTGTTGCCGGATGGCTCGACGGGAGTTGTAGCAGGTTCGCTTGTTTTCTTCTGATCGCTCAATACCCGGGTGGCCGTTACGTTTAGCTGACCGCTTGCGGCTTGAGGGTACCTGATATGATCATCACCCTCTGCCGGAGTATTGACGAGTCTTAGAGTCCCACAAAGGAGTTACCCAGTCCAGGCGAAACGTTGTGGTGCGCGTATGCGATATGCGCATGCACCCGATTAAAATGTGCGTATATGATACCGAACATTGATCGGGTGGCCTGCTTTTGGTGGAGTCGTATGAGATATGACCGGATTGATAAATTAAGTGTTGATTTATCATCTAACCATTAGTTTTCTCACTTGAAACCTTTCTAGGGTTTGATGGATGTATGCATGCATGCATATGTTTCTTTCTTTCATTCTAGTTTCATGCACATGTGAATGTGCATACATGCATACATACATACACCCATCCATCATGGTTGTTTGTATATGGAAATGGTGGCAATATAAGACTCACACCATGGATTAAATTATGGATTATTATTTAATTTTGGTTTTAAAACAAAATGAAAAAGGAAAGGATAATCATTCTAGCTTCTACATTCTTCCTTTGACCTAACCATGCTTACCTACCTCTTAACTTGAGTTATCCTTCTCTTTATCATTTAAAACTCAAGGTAAATAATGTCTCCATCACTTTAACCATGGTTCATAGTAAGAAGAAATAAAATATATATTGATATATTTCTTTTTCTTCTAGTGAGTTATCTTTTATCTCATTATCTCTTGTGAAAATATTGCCACCATCTTCTTCCTCTTTCTCATTTGCTCTCTAGTTTTTTCTAGTGAGTAAATACCACTTAAAGAAAGGTTTTTGAAGTGAGAACCTTAACCACAACTTCATTCTACACAAGCTTAGCCGTCTTGTTTAGAGTGTTCTCTTCGTTTTTACGAAGTTGCGAGCTTGGACGGAGAACTCCGTGGTGGATCGTCATGGACACAAAAGGACTTCAAGAGGACCTCCATTCAACACCCTAGAGACCAAGGAGTCCAGCGAAAGGGAGCTACAAAGGTTGTAGTCTCGAAACCCTAGTTTAGTTCGCTTTATATTTCGAAATCCTAATTTTCTAGGATCGATTTCTTTGCATGTTCGTTTAGCACCATAAAAATTTAAACTTTGGGACATGTAATGCTTCAAAACTCATTATAGGGTGCTAGACAAACCTTTCATTGGTATCAGAGCCGACCTAGAATATTAGGCGACCTTTTTACGAAGTTAAAACTCCGATCGAACCGAAATACGGCTTTTTAGGGTGCTCTCTGGAAATTTTCTAAAAATTGACATTTTTCAGAATTAAAAATATGTAAAAAATACAGCAGGAAAAAATAAGGATTACGGTACAAAAATTATTCAATGAACAGTGATTCTTGCCGCGGAAACGCGGCCTAAGCTTGCTTAGGCCACGGTTCTGCGGCCGTATGTATTAATTGATGGATAATTTTTTTACAGTAATTCAGGAAACTGCTTGTTTAATTTTTTGGGTATTTTTAATCTGTATTTAGTTTTGAAAAATTCTGGAGATATTTTTGGACTCGTCGATTCGATCGGAATTTTCATTTTGTAGTTTTTCCGGGTAAATAAGAAAGTATTGAAGTGTTTGAATGAGTATCATTTGCTCACTATTCACGGGGTTTAAATGTTTTGGAGATACGTGCAAGTTTTTTTGCGGTGGTCCCTCTAGAAGACAACAAACCTTAACTCGATTATGTGACCGTCTCGAACTGCCCTTTGAACCTTAGGGTTTGGGGCAGTACGGCGTGCCACATGTGAGGCGTTGGCTTGACCCTTCTACGGCTGGACCGCTACTACTGTGTCACACTCCGGATTTTTGAACCCTGCTCAAGTGTTGAGCTTTAGTGAATCTTGGGTACTTGATCGTTCGTTCAAAAACTTTAATACTGTCTGTTTGTCTGGAATGTGATACAATATGTGGAATTCATATAGTTTAGGCATGAAATACGAAATATGTGATATTTCGCATTTATGATGTCTAAAGAGAATGTGGATTCCAAATATTGTAGTTTTACACTTTCTTTTCTGTGACCGTAAGTATAGTATGTTCGATATCGCCGGTTTCGTTGCTATACGTCAACGACAATCGGGGTACGCATACTTACTTACGTTGATGATATATGATATTATGTGTTGCTGAGATATGATGTGCAGGATTGTCGCGATTGAATAGCCGTGAGATGAGAGTTTTATATTTTCATTCATGTAAATTCAAATGCAATGTAATATTCTTTTATTTGGGGCACTTCCGGGTTGAGGTTGTGTTACCAGTGTTGTATATTATTTACTTTTCCGCATTAGGATGGACCCAAGGAGGGGAGCACAGGTGACCGGGTTCTGGGGTTCAGTGGGAGGCCATCTCGAGGAGTCGAGACCGGGTCTCCTAAACTCCAGAATTGGGAGGGTCACTTGCCGCTCTCGTAGGGATCCAGGGTGTGGGCTTGGCTATTCATCGCGACTGTGGAATCCGTATTTTCTATTCTGGCTAAATACTAAATACGGACGTCCTAGGATATCCCACGTTATATCTATGTTTCTGCTGCCTGTGTTCTGTGATATCTGAGACGAATGACATATTATATATATGATATATAGTAAACGTTGCTTATGTTTTACACCCGCGCTAGTCCCGTCCCGATATGCCGTTAGTTAAGTAACCTAACGGTGCATAACGGAACATTGCGGCGAATGCGGATGGCATAAGCGTACGTGTTATTTTCGTTTCTTTTCTGTGATTGGCTTAAGGACTTAAATGATGGGATTACATTAATGTGATTAATGTAAAGAAAATAAACCTAAAAAGATGTTGTAGAATTGGATTTGAAAACTACTTGGCTATTTATGAAAAAGCTATATTTCAAAACTGCGGAGCTTAAGCCACTCCTTTTGAAAACTGTTTGATTCTACAACGATATCAAGTTCAAAGCGTTAAAGATTTTCTTAAAAATCATCCGCAACCCTCCGTCATTTTAGGAAGTAGAGTACTTAGTATTCGTGCTACGTTTGTTGACCTTAGCCAAGGCGTAGTGTACGGTAGCTAAGTGATGTCTTCCTACAAACGCATATGATGCAGATTAATTAGGACGGGCATATGACTTTGTTGACCTTAGCCAAGGGTCATGTGAACGGATCTAATTAATCAAGAAATGACGGGTTGAGCTTGACTAGTGCTCGTGATTTGTTGACCTTAGCCAAGGTCACGAGTATTAGGGGTAAAAACCACATCGGGAATTTCAATAGTTGAATTCGCAATGAGATTGCATACCTTCCATATGATGGTTGGATCCCGATCCCACTGTGGGCAATAGTTGCTCCTAGGAGAGTTTTACAGTTTACAATTAGCTAACTTATTAGGTGTCTAGAAAGGTGTTAACGGGGCTCCGCCTCTGGGAAAACGAGGTTTACTCTAATTAGGTCCGTGCGAAAGCACGGGGAACCTCCCTCAAGTACCGATACTGGCCTGGCTGAACGGTTAGCGAAGTTGTAGACTGTAATTAATCCTGGCTAGTTTTTCTTTTTAAGGTTTGAAAGAAAAACTCGATAAAAGCAGTGGGAAACATCGGTTAGACAAGATAATAAACCAATCTAATCTATGCAAGAGCTTTCGCTGAGTGTATTCTTTTCTCTCTCTTAATGGCAGATACCCATGACTGGACTCAAGCTTTTACTAGATAAAAACAAACTGAATGGGACCAACCATAAAGACTGGCTGAGGAATCTGAAAATCGCCTTGACTTATGATAAAGTATCATATGTCCTCACGGCTTCATCCCCGCCCGTCCCTGGTCCAAAATCCTCAGTTGTGGACATTGAAGTCCGCAAGACATGGGACGCTGACTGTGCCACGGCCACATGCCTCGCGCTTGCATCGATGGATAACACACATCAAAAGCAGCACGAGGACATGGACATTCACGGTATATTGCTCCATACAAAGGAGTTGTATGGGGAGCAGTCCCGCGTATTACGATACGAAGCATCAAAGAAATTGTTTCAGATGCGAATGGCCCCTGGCACACCAGTAGGAGACCGTGTTCTGAAGATGAAAGCTCTTATAGAAGAGCTTGAGGACCTTAGATGGACAATGGACAATGAACAATATATAGATATTATTCTGCAGTCCCTCCCCTCCACCTTTGCTCAGTTCATAGTGAACTTCAACATGCATGGCATGGAGAAGGACCTCCCTGAACTCCTTAATATGTTAAAGAGTGCAGAGAGCACTATGAAGTTAGCAAAAACTCCCGTTATGACTATTGGACAGTCTTCCTCTTCTCGCCCGAAAGCCAAGGCCAAGGGAAAGAAAAGGAAGAAACCCACTAATCCTAAGGGCGGAGTTAAAAAGGTGAAGGGAAAGGGAAAGTCCAAGGCTGGAGACTCAGGGAAGGGCGAATGTTTTCACTGCCACAAGACAGGACATTGGAAGCGCAATTGTACGGAGTACTTAAGTCTCAAGAAGAAGCATGGTGATGCTTCTGCTTCAGGTGCGTTTGTGACTGAAAACTGTTTTTCTATAAACTCTGCTTTCTGGGTATTGGATACCGGTTCAGGTTCTCACATTTGCAATTCTATGCAGGGGCTGAGAAATAGCAAGGTTTTGAGGACAGGTGACCATACTCTCCGTGTTGGAAATGGTTCCAATGTACATACAGTCGCAGTGGGAGAGTATCACTTGGGGTTGCAATCTGGATGTATTTTGGTTTTAAATCCATGTTATTTTGTACCAAGTATGCTATGTAATATAATATCCGTTTCTTTGTTGGACAATGAAGGGTATAATTTTGTATTGCAGAACAATGTTATGAACATTAACCTGAATCAAATGTTGGTTGGGTATGTTACACTTAACAACGGAATATATGTCCTAAATCAACACACAGTTTTCAGTATACAACACACTAATAAAAGAAAACTTTCAGAATTAAATGAAACTTTTCTTTGGCACTGTAGACTTGGTCATATTAACGAAACAAGACTAAACAAGTTACACAAAGATGGATATTTAAATTCTTTTGAATATAAATCTTATGCGACTTGCCAGTCTTGTATCAAGGGTAAAATGACCAAAACTCCGTTTACCGGACACGGAGAAAGAGCTACTCAGCTCCTGGGCCTCATACATAGTGATGTATGTGGGCCTATGTCTACACAGGCTAGAGGCGGTTTTTCATACTTCATTACATTCACTGATGATTTCTCAAGATTCGGTCATGTATTTTTATTAAAACACAAGTCCGAAGCTTTTGAGAAATTCATTGAATATAAACAAGAAGTAGAAAAACAAACCGGCTTGAGTATCAAGATGCTTCGATCAGATTGAGGTGGTGAGTATCTCAGTGCAGAATTTGCAAACTTCTTGAAAGAGAATGGGATTCTCTCTCAGCTCACTCCTCCTTACACACCACAGCACAACGGTGTGTCAGAACGAAGGAATAGGACCCTATTAGATATGGTCCGATCCATGATGAGTGACGCTGAGTTACCCGTCTCGTTTTGGGGGCATGCATTAGAGACTGCAGCGTTTCTACTGAACAGGGTTCCAACCAAAGCCGTGTCTACCACACCATATGAGATATGGCATGGGAAGAGACCATCTCTTAAGAGAATTAAGATTTGGGGTTGCCCGGCCTATGTTAAAAAGCAGAATCCGGACAAACTCGAGACACGATCGGTCATGTGTAACTTTGTGGGATATCCAAAGAATTCTTATGGATATCTATTCTACCACAAAGAGGAACAAAAAGTGTTCATTTCTCAACATGCCACATTCTTGGAAAAAGAGTTTTTCACAGACAAAGATGATGGCAAGGTGGTGGATCTAGAAGAGGTTCTAGAGACACAAACTACAAATAGCGATTTGGTTGAACCGGCTGTTGCAGCAGAAACTGAAGAACCTCGGCCACTCCGTAGGTCTGGTAGGACTTCTCGCCCACCGGAGAGGTACTACGGTTTCCTCATTGATGGTAACGGAGAAGATTGCATCATGGATGATGATGATCCTACCAGTTTTCAGCAAGCTATCACGAGTAAAGACTCTGTGAAGTGGCTGGATGCCATGAGATCCGAAATGGAGTCTATGTACACCAACAAAGTATGGACTTTAGACGTTGTACCCTCTGGGCTAAAACCTGTGGGGTGCAAATGGATCTTTAAAAGAAAGATTGGTGTAGATGGGCAGGTGGAGACCTATAAGGCAAGACTTGTGGCGAAGGGTTTTCGTCAAAGACCAGATTTGGACTATGACAAGACTTTTTCTCCCGTAGCCATGCTTAAATCCATTCGGATCCTACTTGCTATTGCTGCTCACTACGACTATGAAATCTGGCAGATGGACATTAAAACCGCATTTCTAAATGGAAATTTAGAAGAATGTGTTTATATGGATCAGCCAGAGGGTTTCATTGACAGTGGGAGCAGCGAGAAAGCATGTAAATTGCTTAAATCCATATATGGGTTAAAGCAGGCATCACGGAGTTGGAACATCTGTTTTGATGATGTCATCAAAGAGTTTGATTTCATCAAAAATCCAGATGAACCTTGTGTTTATAAGAAGGCTGTAGGGAGAGCTGTCACATTCCTCGTATTGTACGTGGACGACATTCTTCTGATAGGAAATGATATTCCTATGCTACAGTCGGTCAAATCTTTCTTATCACTAAGGTTCTCCATGAAGAACCTGGGTGATGCCACGTACATTCTGGGCATAAGGATCTATAGGGATAGATCCAAAAGGTTATTGGGATTGTCCCAAACCAGGTATATTGACACCATCCTAAAAAGGTTTAGTATGGAAGACTCCAAACAGGGTGCCTTACCCGCTTGCCATGGGGTCACTCTCTCCAAGGATTCTTGTCCAAAGACCGATGAAGAGAGAGCTCGCATGAATATTATACCCTATGCTTCGGCAGTAGGATCTATAATGTATGCGATGTTATGTACACGCCCAGATGTAGCTTACGCACTTAGTGTTGTAAGCAGGTATCAATCCAACCCAGGGGAGAATCACTGGACAGCAGTGAAGAACATTCTTAAGTACTTGCGAAGGACTAAAGAATTGTTCTTGGTGTATGGTAATGGAGATCTCCAAATGGAGGCCTTTACCGATTCGAGCTTCCAGAGCGATAAAGACGACAGCAAATCTATATCTGGGTTTGTATTTACCCTCAATGGAGGGGCGGTAAGTTGGAAGAGTTCCAAACAAGATACCGTTGCAGACTCTACGATGGAAGCTGAGTACATTGCTGCAAATGATGCCGCCAAGGAAGCCGTCTGGAAGAAGAAGTTCGTCTCGGAGCTAGGAGTAGTTCCAACCATTATTGATCCAATACCTTTGTATTGTGACAATAATGGGGCTATGGCGTTAGCCAAGGAGCCCAGATCCCATCAGGGTCCAGACACATCCTGAGGCGTTTTCATTTGATCCGGGAGATTGTTGATCACCGCGAGATCGAGATTAGGAGGGTAGACACAAAGAATAACGCCGCGGATCCATTCACCAAGGCCCTCCCTCAGCCGCAGCATGAGCAACTTTTTGAGATGTTGGGTATGAGATACGCCAATAACTGGCCTTAGTGCAAGTGGGAGATTGTTGGATATATGTATGCCCTAAAGGCCATTATGTGATAGTGGATGTATCTATGTGATAGTGGATGTATCTGTACATATATATATATATATATATATATATATATATATATATATATTCAGTATGCATTCTTGCTCGACATGATAGTATGCTATCTGGTTTTTCTTTATCTGACATGTTGATTTGATCATGCTTATTATTCACTCATACATGCTGATAAAGCCCTGAGGATATTGGCTTGACTGCTCTGATTATGATGGAGATCATACTAGTGGGACATCTGTAGTCTATAAGCATATCCTGGAAAGTCCCTAGTCGTAGGTATATCGAGACGGGGCATTGATATACCAGAGTAGACTAGCGTATATGATACTAGACCCATGTGATGGGCAATGGATGATCCCATATCCATTGGTGTTTGATATCAAGATCATATACGGGTGCTCAGTGGTGACTGGGTACACTGGACGGACTCGCCGAGAACTCCTATATGGAATTATATCTATCATCGGATAGCAGTTCTCAAGTGACACTGGTACAGGTTAGTCTGTAGACCCGAGATCGTCATAGAGTCTTGTGTGTTCTCCCACTGTACTTTGATTGCCACCCTACCACGGCTCTACTGAGTCGTGCAAACAGGTGGCCGTTGGGTACAGTCCCGAGACACACGAAGGCAATGAGCGATAGGAGGGGTTTCGTCTCTCCCGGTATTAGGGGTTGATGCTGTGCTGTGCCCGACTGGTTATATCAGTAAGTCCCTGGCCAGGGCTGCTGAGATTTGCTGATAAGTGTTATCGGTAGTTTCTCGATCTGTTATAGACCATTCACCGGCACGACTTATTGAGTTATTAGGGTCGACGTGACCATCCCTAGGCTCGATATGCAGCATATCTGACGAAGAGACCGGACTGTACGGTAGTGTTGCCGGATGGCTCGACGGGAGTTGTAGCAGGTTCGCTTGTTTTCTTCTGATCGCTCAATACCAGGGTGGCCGTTACGTTTAGCTGACCGCTTGCGGCTTGAGGGTACCTGATATGATCATCACCCTCTGCCGGCGTATTGACGAGTCTTAGAGTCCCACAAAGGAGTTACCCAGTCCAGGCGAAACGTTGTGGTGCGCGTATGCGATATGCGCATGCACCCGATTAAAATGTGCGTATATGATACCGAACATTGATCGGGTGGCCTGCTTTTGGTGGAGTCGTATGAGATATGACCGGATTGATAAATTAAGTGTTGATTTATCATCTAACTATTAGTTTTCTCACTTGAAACCTTTCTAGGGTTTGATGGATGTATGCATGCATGCATGTGTTTCTTTCTTTCATTCTAGTTTCATGCACATGTGAATGTGCATACATGCATACATACATACACCCATCCATCATGGTTGTTTGTATATGAAAATGGTGGTAATATAAGACTCACACCATGGATTAAATTATGGATTATTATTTAATTTTGGTTTTAAAACAAAATGAAAAAGGAAAGGATAATCATTCTAGCTTCTACATTCTTCCTTTGACCTAACCATGCTTTCCTACCTCTTAACTTGAGTTATCCTTCTCTTTATCATTTAAAACTCAAGTTAAATAATGTCTCCATCACTTTAACCATGGTTCATAGTAAGAAGAAATAAAATATATATTGATATATTTCTTTTTCTTCTAGTGAGTTATCTTTTATCTCATTATCTCTTGTGAAAATATTGCCACCATCTTCTTCCTCTTTCTTATTTGCTCTCTAGTTTTTTCTAGTGAGTAAATACCACTTAAAGAAAGGTTTTTGAAGTGAGAACCTTAACCACAACTTCATTCTACACAAGCTTAGCCGTCTTGTTTAGAGTGTTCTCTTCGTTTTTACGAAGTTGCGAGCTTGGACGGAGAACTCCGTGGTGGATCATCGTGGACACAAGAGGACTTCAAGAGGACCTCCATTCAACACCCTAGAGACCAAGGAGTCCAGCGAAAGGGAGCTACAAAGGTTGTAGTCTCGAAACCCTAGTTTAGTTCGCTTTATATTTCGAAACCCTAATTTTCTAGGATCGATTCCTTTGCATGTTCGTTTAGCACCATAAAAATTTAAACTTTGGGACATGTGATGCTTCAAAACTCATTATAGGGTGCTAGACAAACCTTTCAGCCACATTTCCACCTTCTCCATCCCAGAGGGCGTTGCCTCTTGTACTTGCTGTTGCTCCGCGTCAGACTCATGCACAGAGAGGTCGTGGTCACGGAAGGTTTGCTCAGAGAGGACAGGGTGGCCGAGGCAGAGGACAGCTAGTTGCTAGTAGGGGACCACCAGTCGCAGGCAGAGGACAGGCACGGGTATTCGCTTTGACGCATTAGGACTCACAGACGTCCAATGCAGTAGTCTCATGTACTCTTTCAGTATGTTTTGTTGACGCACACGTGTTGTTTGATCTGGGATCCACGCACTCGTACGTTTCCACACACTTCGTACCGAGTTTGGGTAGAGAGTCTGGTTTGCTTGATCAGCCGCTTGCTGTGACCACTCCCGTGGGCGAGTCGTTTATTGCTAGACACGTGTTCCGGTCGTGTATTGTCCGTATTGGCGAGAGAGAGTTGCCTGTCGACTTGATCCTTCTTGAGATGTTGGACTTTGACGTTCTTCTGGGCATGGACTGGTTAGCCACGTGCTATGCGTCTGTGGACCGCCGTGAGAAGACGGTTGGGTTTTGTTTTCCCGGCGAGTCGGCTTTTGTTGTGCAGGGGAACCGTGGTGCCGCCCTCACAGTTTGATTTCGTCTCTTCGCGCTGGACAGCTATTGAGGAAGGGATGTTAGGGATTTCTAACCTATGTTTGCGATACTAAAGCTACAGAGGTTCCGTTGGACCAGGTTCTGATTGTTAGTGAGTTCCCTGATGTTTTCCCTGACGAGCTTCCTGGGCTACCGCCTGAACGCGATATTTTTTCTGCATTGACTTGATTCCCGGCACGGGGCCTATTTCCATACCGCCTTATCGGATGGCCCCGGCGGAGCTTAGAGGGTTGAAAGGTCAGTTGCAAGATTTGCTGGATAAAGGGCTTAGTCGACCTAATGTGTCTCCTTAGGATGCTCCAGTCCTATTTGTCAAGAAGAAGGACGGCAGTTTGCGCTTGTGTATCGATTACCGCCAACTGAACAGGGTTACCGTATGGAACAAATGTCCTTTACCATGTATCGATGACTTGTTCGACAAGCTTCAAGGTGCGGGATACTTTTCAAGGATTGACTTGTGGTCAGGCTACCATCAGTTGCGAGTTCGGCAGAAGGATATTCTGAGGACGGCTTTTCGCACACGTTACGGGCACTATGAGTTTTTGGTGATGTCGTTCGGACTCACCAATGCCCCGGCCGCATTTATGGACTTGATGAACCGCATTTTCAGGCCATATCTTGATCGGTTCATCATCATGTTTATTGACGACATTTTGGTTTATTCCCGGAGCCGAGAGGAGCACGAGCAGCACCTGCGGATTACATTGCAGACGTTGAGGGAGCACCGGCTGTTCGCGAAATTCTCCAAGTGCGCGTTTTGGCTTGACAGCGTAGATTTCTTGGGTCACGTGATTACGCGAGATGGTATATGTGTGGATCCGAAGAAGATCGAGGCCGTTCAGTATTGGCCCAGACCAGCATCAGTTACAGAGATCCGCAGCTTTCTAGGACTGGCCGGCTACTACCGACGATTTGTACAGGACTTCTCCCGTATTGCTGCACCACTGACCGGGTTGACCCGGAAGGGAGTTCCTTTTGATTGGACGGAGGCGTGCGAGCATAGCTTTCAGCAGTTGCAAACTCGTTTAACTACGGCGCCGGTATTATCTTTGCTTTCGGGATCGGGCGGATTTGTGGTCTATTGTGACGCTTCTCGAGTGGGGTTAGGGTGCGTATTGATGCAGCACGACATGGTGATCGCGTATGCTTCTCGGCAGCTGAAGAAACACGAACAGAACTACCCCACTCATGATTTGGAGATGGCTGCAGTGGTCTTTGCACTCAAAATCTAGCGACATTACCTATACGGCGAGTCGTGCCAGATATTCACGGATCACAAGAGCTTGAAGTACATATTTCAGCAGTGAGACCTGAATCTTAGACAGAGCCGTTGGATGGAGTTAGTGAAGGATTACGATTGTGAGATCCTTTACCACCCAGGCAAGGAAAATGTAGTGGCGAATGCTTTGGGTAGGAGGCCCGGGGGTAGTCTGTCTTATTTGAGCGTAGTGCAGAGGCAGTCGTCGGCAGATTGGCATATTTTATGCGACAGCCGAGTGCAGTTCGAGTTCACTCCGAGCGGGGGACAGCTTGCGCATGTTCATCCATGTCCAAAGTTGCTTGACCGTATACATGAGGCACAGTACAGTGATGACCGTTGTTCAAAGATCATGGCACAGATTGGACAGGGCATATTTTCCAAGTTCGTGATCGATGATTAGGGGATACTACGATTTGGGACTAGACTGTGCGTACCAGATGCTGAGGGACTGCGGTGTGAGATTCTTGAGGAGGCACATCGATCGGTGTATAGTGTTCATCCGGGTTCCACCAAGATGTACCATGTTATGAGAGATGTTTACTGGTGGGACGGGATGAAGAGGGACGTCACAGACTTCGTGTCGAGATGCCTGACTTGTCAGCAAGTCAAGGCCGAGCACCAGAGGCCCGCGCGAGAGCTACAGCCGTTGCCCATTCCGGAGTGGAAATGGGAGCAGATTTCTATGGACTTCATTATGGGTCTACACAGGACTAGTCGAGGTTATGACTCCATTTGGGTGATCGTGGATCGATTGACGAAAGCGCCTCACTTCCTGCCGGTGAAGACCACTTTCTGATTTTCTCAGTATGCCCAGATATACATCAACGAGATCGTACGACTGCATGGAGTCCCAACATGTATCATGTCTGACCGAGGCACCCAGTTTACCAGCCGACTATGGCAGAGGCTTCACGAGGCTTTAGGCTCCCACTTGAGTTTTAGCACAGCATTTCATCCGCAGACCGAAGGCCAGTCAGAGCGGACTATTCAGACTCTCGAGGACATACTCCGAGCGTGTGTCTTAGATTTCGGAGGTAGCTGGGATCACCATTTGCCCTTAGTAGAGTTCTTCTACAACAACAGCTTTCAGGAGACCATTCAGATGGCACCATTCGGGGCTCTATATGGGAGGAGATGCAGATCGTCCGTCTGTTGGACAGAGTTCAGCGAGAGCAGTATTTTGGGGCCGCAGATTGTTGAGGAGACGACCGCGAAGATCCAGTTGATTCGCGATAGGATAAGAGCAGCCCAGAGCAGGCAGAGATCTTATGCGGACCGTCGTCGGTGCAGACTTGAGTTTTCTGTTGGCGATCATGTTTTCTTGAGGATCTCCTCAATGAAAGGTGTGATGAGATTTGCGAAGAAGGGGAAACTTAGTCCCAGATATATGGGCCCCTTTGAGATTCTCGAGCGTGTTGGTGCAGTTGCGTATCGATTAGCTCTTCCGCCCAGTTTCCCAGACGTTCACCCCGTCTTCCATGTTTCGATGCTCCGCAAGTATCTTCATTATCCTTCGTATACGATTCAGCACCCGACGATCCAGCTCGAGCACTACCTTTCTTTTACAGAGCAGCCGGCGGTCATCTTGGATCGACATGTGAAGAAATTGAGATCAAAGGTTATACCGTCCGTCAAGGTATTTTGGCATGGCCCGAGCAGCGAGGAGGTCACCTGGGAGACCAAGGACGAGATGAGAAAAAATATCCACATCTCTTTGAAGGTACGTGTAGCTAGATTTTTAAATTCGAGGACCGGATTTGTTTAAGGGGGGAAGATTGTAATGCTTTGAAATTCATTTAGGTTAATTTCGTGTTAATTAGCAATAATGCGTGTTTTTCATAAAATCTCGTAAATTTTAAATTTCCACTTAAACTAAAATAAAGTCAGTTTTAATTGTGATAAGATGTGTTTTTATATATAAATGGGTTTTATTAATTATAAATTAACTTAGTGTTCACTTAATTAGAAATTTCCCTTAATTACTTTTTCCTAAGCAAGGATTAGTGTAACTTGCATGCACACTTATCATATTTTGTAACACATGTTTCTTTTTCCCACTTCATTCAAATTATCATTTCTTTCCCTTATAAAACCATAACTAAATAAAACAATAAAGAAAAATAGAAAATGAGAGAAAAGAAAGAGCATGGGGGGCATTTATTATAGCATGGTGAGCTTTTGACTTTGGGCATTCTCTCTCTCACACTCTCTCTCTTCATTTCCAGCAGCAGCAGCAGCAACCTAGCAACCCCTTCATCTCTTCTCCTTCTCTCATCAATTTCTAACACCCACCTTCATTAAAAACACATCTACCCTCACACCAACCTCACTTCAATCACTCTTTTGTGGATTTTTGGAGCCAAATATGAATTCTTGGGTCAAGACCAGCAAGTGTGCCACTACTTGACCTATTGTGAGGTATAAAGCCCACTTTAATCACCTCTTTACTAAACTTGTAGTTATTTTAGCTTAATTTAGTTTTTTTATGGGTTTTTAGTGCTAATTAGATGGTTTAAGTGGTGATTAGGATATAATAGGGTTTTTATGGCTTGATTAGCTTAACTAAGTGTTGTTAGTGTCATTTAATCGTAGAAATTGTTTCAGGTTATACTAAAACACCATAATGTATTAATTTAGTGTTAAATTAGCGTTTTAATTAAGATTAGTGCTCTGTTGTGATCTGCTTTCAACCCGATTGCTTCAGGAAAAAGTTGCATTTACTGGAGCATGTTCACTAGACATAGACCACACACACAAAGCACGAGACCCCTATTCCTTGTCCAGGCCGCAAATTTATTAGATATGGCCAGAAATTGCGGCCAGGGGAGTGAGTTGGGTGTCGGGGTTTGGGCTGGGGGAGTCTGCTACATATCTAGGGTGCTTGGTATATGCAACTTTTCCTAATTCAAATCGAGTCAAAATCTGGGATCAAATACCTTATTTCCAATACTTTTGAGCTTGCGCGACACGTGTGTTATGTGAGTGGGTTTAGCGTTTGCTGCGCATAACAGTGTGTCGGGGTAGTTTCAGACGCGTATACACACGTTTTAGCGTATCAGATACACACGCGTTTAGTTCGTAACGCGAGTTTCTCGTTTGGTTTTGATATCGCGTTTTTGCAGGATTTTAGCTTATGTGTATTCTTTGTGTAAATTCTAAGTTCGCAGGCGGGTACGTCGGACGCCGCAAAGAAAGGGAAGCAAGTAGTCGGCTACACTTAGTACGAGACCACGGTGAGTAGATTTAACATCTATGGGGAAATCGCCCGTATGGCGTTAAGTGTTAGGGCTTGATAGGATATTGTAGTCGCGTATGTATATTTATATATATATATATTGCTTGTGCATATGTACTATTGTAGCGTATCCATCTTTTGTTGCATATAGAAACAGCGGTTATGTAATACCGCACTGTCACTAACGGTTCAAGCTGCACGAGCACTAGTTGTATGTTATACCCACACCGTTAGTGATTGCCATGACACTCGCACTATAGGATTGCTACGAACCATACATCATTTCGATTACCGCATCATTGATGATTAGATATGATTCTGTCGCATATTGGCATATATACATATTGTACATCCATACTTGCATATATATATATATATATATATATATATATATATATATATATATATCTTTGTGCATTCATGCCTACATACATACATACTCTTGCACATACATAGATGATGCTGACTTTGATTTGAAAAATTAGGAACCGCATGAAATGTTTTCAACTGGATCCTTTCAAAAGAGCAGTTTCCCCCTTTTACGCATAATACGATTTTATGCGGCATACAACACATTACATGGATTTATGCATTGAGTTTTGGATTCGTGTGATTTCTGGATTTGAGAACCGTGGTATTATTTTAAGAAAATATGCACTGTTTTGAAAACCCAGTTTCTCTTGATATGATATTTCAGTGCGTCCACCATGCGTTTTCTTGGTTCTGAGACGTGTGACATGTGAACCCGAATCGAGGAGCTGGATGAGGCCGATTGCAGGTACATTGTAGACCCGGTACGGTACCCCGGGGCAAGAAAGGGATGTTGTGTATACAGACGGTGAGCCTGGCAGAGTGACTACTACCTACTGGCGATTGGTTGGATCTGGCGGTTATTCGGAGGATACTGACCAGAGTCGAGAGATGGATATGGGCCGACCCGCACTGCCGGGGCCGAGGGCCGAATCCGTAGGCGGAGCTCATGGGCCGATCCGGACTGACGGAGCCCGATATATGAGGATTTGCGTGTCGATACTGGGCACGAGTATTTCATGATGTTTTCGGGTGCCGATATTGGGCACGCCGCTTCTATGAGATTTACAGGATTGCGGGCCGGATAGAGTGACGGCGCCTGAGTTATCGGAATTTTGGGGTGTTTTTGGTAGACACCGGGGTTTTCCACGTTGATGATCCGTGTAAATGATATTTTATCCCATGCTCAGCATTCATTGTTATGCATTGCATCATGTAGTCGTAGTACCTGATAGAGTACTTTGCATGATTATTGCATACCCAGCTCATCATATAGATGTTATCTGATTGCACATGTTAGAGTATTGCAGTACGTGCATACCCGCGATTACCTTTATATGTTATTTACTATTCACGAGTTGGCAACTCACCCCCGTTGTGCCACAGTGTTTGCAGGTCGACCCTCAGAGTAGTTGCGGCAGGGCTATCTCTTGTATCTTTTTGGCTACGGATACCACTACAGTTGGCGCGTGAGCCATTTTGTTGATAGGTAGGTTTGTGGTATCCGGTTATTTTCCATTTGTACACTCTATTGTATCTAGTACTCTCCATCTACTATTTCATGTTTGACTTAGAGACCAGTTGTTAGGATAATATTGTATATTATTTTGTACTCTGGTGTCGAGCTCGTGTGAGCCGACTTTATTTATGCAGTTTTATTTTTTATGCTGTTCTTTTGCTTATTCTGTCCATTTCTTCGCTACGGTGTTGTATACTATTTTTGTGGTGGTTGTTTCCGCCGTTAGGCGTGATTGCTTCCATTTGGGGATGTTTTATTCTTGTTATTAGTCATTTTACTTATATCATGTTTTGTACCCGTTTTCAGGGCTAGTTTTTACAAAGGAGGTGCTGCCGAAATTTTTAAAAAATTAACTTAAACTTTAAAGAATTTTTACTCAAGGTTTTCTAAATGTTTTAAACTAATGTTTTCTTCACTCACTATTTTATTGGTTTTGATTTCTGGGTTTCGGCTTACTTGGTCGCGTTGCGCCTGTAGACGTTACGTGGTTAAGTGCCGGTCATGGACCGAACTTTGGGTCATGACATCATGGCAATTACTGAAAATGTGTGTGTAGCATATAATGAGTGCTCGTGCAACATGGGCTGTCAATAATAGTGCAGTGTACAAGGGTACAGGTTCAGGCACAACTAGTAACTATATGCAATGAAGTTCATGTACCATCTCTATATGTGCATATAAACATGCGGCTAATATCATATCATATCTAGCCCTGACGCTTAACGCCATACGGGCGATTTCCCCGTAGATGTTAAATCTACCCACCGACAATCTCATGCTAGGTATATCCAATCACCTGCATCCCTTTCGTCGCAGCGCTCGAAGTCCCCGCCTGCGATCCTAAAATTTCACAAACACAACACATAAGGCTAAATATTCTACGCCGACACAAAGATAACGAAATGCAAGGATAACGCCCACAAGATAATCACACTGTGCACCTATTGCACAAAACGCGTACGATATCGGCACAACCCTAGTTAGGATCGCTAAACTACGCAACCACCAAGCCTAGACCCCGATCGTACCGATCGCGCATTCACAACACAATATAACGCAAGGAAAATAATATATATAATATCGCAACGTCCATTAGAACCCACATCCAATTAAATCCGAAAACCTAGTAAGCAACTTTTCTCATTTTAGCTCAAGTCTAGAATTTAACACAATTCTAGCGATCTTCATCACCACAAAGTAGCTTAACTAAGTCATCCAAACCATTACTAAAAATTTAATCTCGCCCAAATATGCTTTAGTAAAACTTAGTTTGCTAATTATCTCAATTATACAAATTAGAAATTTAACAAATATCATTCTCCCACTAGGTTAAGTTTTCCAAGACTACACTTAACAATTGACCACTTCAACAAATTAAACCCTAACTAGATCTTCACAACTCCTTCATGAATTTCCAAACATGAACTTAAAGCTATAATAAACAATTAATAAACTAGCTTAAAAATTTAAAACAACATTTAAAATTTAGGGTTAGGATTATACCTCCAAAAGATTCTCAACTAGCAACTAAACCCCAAATTTAAGCCTCCAAAATGATGTCTTTCATGAAGATCCATGCTAGTTTAGTATTGAAGAATGATGGGTAGCGATTTGTTTATGAGTTTGTGGGATTATATGAGGATTTTTAATTATTTATTTGAGTTTTGGAGAGATGAAATGAAGCAAGAGAAAAAGAGGGCGGAAATGGGGGAGGTTTCGGCTAAGGCAATAGAAAAGGGGGGTTTTGTGAAGTGTGTGGAAAATTCTAGCTAAAAACCTCAATAAATGCATATTAATGCAAATAATATCTTAAGCCACCTCATTACTTTTCTTTTAAAATTTCATTTTAATTACACGAATATCTAGATATTTTGGAGAGAAAGAATTAAGTTTAAACTAGTGATTAACTTAGCATAGATTTACTTTAGTAGAAATTAACCCAAACAAAATTATAATTACCACTAATTAAGTGCATAATTAACAACTTATAATAATATTTTAATTAGGGGAAAATATCTATGTGAACCAAAATTTTAAAGTGACCACCAAAACCCGCAAACTAGCACTATTCTAGTTAAAACTAGGTGCAGTCAAGTCTATACTGAAAATTGATCCCCCCCGGTGTTTTTACGGAAAACACCGGCTATTTTACCCTAAAACGGAAAAATTCGCATAATGATTTCTAAAACGTTACATCATTGAACTTGCAAGCTTAAGATTTAGGTTCTTGAATTCAAGATTAGTTGTATCTTGTTTGAAATTCAATAAAGTTCTCATTTCATTACATATGTCTTGCTTTCTACATACTTTGAACTTGTGAAAGCATTGCTTTACTTCGATCTTGCAACCTCTTAAGTGAGCTTGCAACCTTAAAATTTGGTATTTTGATTTCACATTAGTACGGGATTAAAGAACAATTGAAGGAATTTGCACGTTTTATCGGTTCTCTCTTTGTCTTTTCTTTTATTGCATTTTTTTATTATGTTGCCTTACTCTTTTCTTTTTATTTTGGTATTGTAAATATGTGTGAGTAATTGATTTACTTGTTAAGGGTAGAATATGGTTAGTTTGTGTTAGGAGATGTGTTTGCTAAAACCTTAAAAAACCTTAAATTTGCAATTGAAACTCCGAGCAAACCACTGGCAATTCGGCTTCGTTAGGCATTCTATCCTACCACGATAGCAGTGAATCCTAATCGTGACCGGATTGCAAGTGGTTTGCCGAAGGCTAAGGTCAAGAGACATCAATGGAAGGACAAGGGACAAGAAATACGGATTTAGCTTAAAAATCGCAAATACCGTATTTCAAGTTCCCTAATCCATGTTGTTGTCTATTGCCTTAGTGTCAATATCAAAATTGGATCTATAAGGAAGAGGCAAACATCATCCTCATACAAGCTAACCTAAAACTACCCTTAAACATATCATTGTTACAACACTTAGTATAAATAACAAACCAAGTTACGGTATTAACTCGTTAAAACAAGCTTGAAAATTTACCATCTCCCTGCGGACGACCCGTACTCATCACAGCTCGCTACACGCGACACCGTCCTTGATTGCGGTTAACTTTAGAACTAAAAACGACACGACGCGCGAAATCGCGCTATCAATCAACATACATTGGTTACATATCTTAAGGTTATAAATATAAGGAGTTATCCGATTCCTGTTTAAATGCAGAATCCGGACAAACTCAAGGCACGCTTCGGTAATGGCTGTTTGTGGATTATCTCAAGCATTCGCTAGGGTTTTGCTTCTACCATTTCAAGATCAATAGTTATATTGTTCTTGACTCACCACCTTTTTATAAAAGGAATCTTTTTGCAAAAAAAACTAGTGGGAGTATGGTAGAACTGTAAGTGATTCCAGAACCACAAACGGTTATAAAAAATTTAATAGAACCTAAGAATTCAATTGGACTTGACAATCCATTAGCCACTCCGCAGATTTTAGTATGTGACCTCAGCCATCCGAGAGATACTTCGATTTTCTTAGAGACGGTGACAGGGAGGTCAGCATCATAGTTATGATGGCCCTACTGGTTTTCTGTAGGTCATAGGAAGTGGTAACTTCCAGGTGACCAGATTATTTTTATCAAAGATGGACTCCATGCACTTCAGCAAATTATGGATTTTGGACTTTGTTGGGTTTTCCTGAAGGGGTAAAACCCATTAGGAGCAAGTAGATCTTTCGAGATCCGTGCTGGTGGAAAGGTATTAACCTAATAAGACTAAACTTGTTGTAAATATTTTCATAAAATACCCGTTGTGGATTGTGATGAGACTTTTACTTCAGTGTCTACACTAAAGTCCATACGGATATGACCTGGCACCGCTGCTACTCTAGACTATGATATCTGGCAAGAGAATGATTATAACATCTTTCCAAATAGGAATTTGGAAGTGCACATGTATATGACTCTACCAGAGGGTTATCGTAGTCAGTGGGGGCAGCGGAAGGTGTGCAAGTTGCATATGTCTATTCATAGACTAAAGCATGTATAGCGGAGACGGATCATCTCTTTTGATATGACAGTCAAGGTGATTGAATTCATCAAAACAATAGATGAGCCTAGTAAGAAAGGTGTAGGGAGTACTGTCCTGAGATTTAGATGACATACTCCAAATAGGAAGTGATGTTCCTATACTATAATCGGTCAAATTTTGGTTGTCACGTAGTGTTTTCTCCATGTTGGATATGAATACAATATCAACGATTCTGGTGACTAGATCTATGGTTTTAGATCTAGATTTAGGAAGTGTCCAAATCCGGGTACTTAGACTATATTCTAAACGTATTTTAGAATGGACGACTCCTGGCATGGTGGTGTACCCACAGGTGATAGAGTCACCCTCTCTAAAGAGATGTCTTCCAGACTGATGAGGAGAGGGACTGGCATGAATGACATATCATTTGCTTAGGCAACTGAGTCAATCATGCAATGTCTTGTACAAAACCAAATATTGCTTATGCACTTGCTGTAGTAAGCAAATATTAATCCAATCCTAAAGAAACAAAGGGAAGCAGTTAAGAACATAAGAGGATGTTCTTGGTATTTGGTAACGGCAGCTTCCTCCGGGAGGTGGTTATCGGTTTAGGCTTTCAAGGTGACATGGATGACAGAGATGCTGTCAGAGTTTTGAGTTTTACCTCTTCTGAGGATCAGTATATTGGATAGTGTTCCAATAAGGATACTGAGGTAGGTATGGTTCAGGATGCTGGTTATGACTCAACAGAGGATACAGCCCAAAAAGTTTGTAGGATAAAGTTGTTCATTTATGAACTTGGTCCCATCTTGTATCCAGACAAAATTCTTGAGGCGAGGTATCGCTCAGTTTGGAAGATTGTTCATCTCCGTGAAGTTGAGATATAGAGAGAGGAAGTTGAAACATTGAAGCAGATCCATTCACTGAGGCTATTTCTCGAACACGGATGTTCCTCAAACGAGATTTGAGAAACTGATTAGTAGAGAAATTGGGTATTCGATAGCACATGGGATGTGGGTATGTGATACCGCAATAACTAGCCTTAAGTGCAAGTGGGAGATTGTTAGATATAGTGCCCTCAAGGAAATTATTATAATTGCAGGCACGCGATTATGATAATTGAGGGAGGACCTATACAAGTAGAACAATCTTACTCGAAATGATAGTATGCTATCTAGTTTGTCTTTATCATTAATGTGTACACGTTTTACTTGTTATTACGTGTCGCTAATATATAATGATGAAGCCCGTAGGATTCTTGCTTGACTACCAGCATTATGATGGCGATCATATACGTGAGAGCTGGGTAGTCTATAAGCACATCCTTAAATGTCCCTAGTCATGAGAGTGTCGAAAATGGGCATCCATATTCTAGAGAAGACTGGTGTATACGTTTCGAGATCCCGACGAGGGGCGGTGACCGGTCTCACAAGCCATTGGCGTTATGTCACCTAAGATAGTATAAAGTGCTCACTGGAGGTGAGTACACTGGACGGACTCGCCGAGAACTTTTGGATGGTATTATATCTATCGTCAGATGGAAGTTCTCAAGTGGCATTAGTACAAGTTAGTCTTTTGACTTGAGATCGTCATTTGTCTCGTGTGAGTTCCCACTGTACTTTGATTACTACCCTACCACGGCTCAAAGGAGTCGTGCAAACAGGTTTTAGTTGGGTATAGTCCCGAACCACATGGAGGCAGTAAGCGATTGTCGGGGATTCGTCTCTCCTGATATTAAGAGTCGATATCGTGCTGTGTTCGGTTGGCTATCACCCTAAATCCGTGGCCATGGTAGATGAGATTTACTGATATGAGTTCGGTAGTTTCTCGATTGGTGATGAGCTTGACTCCGACACGACTTATCGGGTTATTAGGGTTCTGACGTTTCCAACCCCTAGACTCGGTATGCGATACTCTCAGACGAAGAGACCGGACTGTACGGAGATTGTCATATTCAGGCTCAGTAGGGTACGGACGGACTTGATTGTCAACCTTCCTTTCGACAGATATCTGGGCAGCCGTTACGTACAGCTAATGCCGCTGACGTATTTGTGGTTTTTGGATTTATCAAGTAAATCGTTGCCGGCGTATTGTTAAGTCTTTAGAGTCCCACACAGAGGGTTTTTCCGGTTCAGACGATATGATGTAGATGACGTATGTTGGTCCATACAGGGTGTCCGATTAAATAGGTGTACAGATTACACGAACTTTAATCGAACGGTTGATAATACTGGCGGCTTAGGATTAAGCCAGATTATTAAATCAGGTTTTGATTTAATAATCTGTATATATATATTTTTAATATGTATATTCTAGTATTATTGTTCACTATTCATTTTCTCTCTCTTGGCTATTCACATTTTTGTACGATTACGCGTATATGTATTTCGGTACGTATACCGGGTTGTGTTCCGTATTTATACGGAATTTGTTTTAGAAGATGGACACTTCATTTGTTGATTTTTTTTTATAGAAAATCAAAAATAAGGTGGAGGATGAGGTGTAAAGAAGTATGGTGTAGAGTGGTATAGCCTTACTTTTAAATATTAATAAAATCATTTATGGTTACGATTTTTCCATGGTTGCAAAAAAAATCAAGCCATTTCTTTCGATGCTTGCTAGTTTTTCTTTACCAAAAAGACTTAGCCATTTTCCATGGCTTTTCCTTCTTCACCTCCTCCTCCTTCTTCTAGGTAGCCACTTGAGCTTAGAAAAGAGAGAAAATATAGTGAAAATATTCCTACATCTTCACTCTCCTTTCGTAGCGAGCTTGAAGCGTCGGTCGCTTCACTAGGTAAAACCGGAGCTTAGATTGGTTTCCTTCAGGTGGATCTTCTTCGGCAAGGGCAGTCACCACTCAAGCTCGATCCGGACAGCATACATGGAGCTTGGATGGGTCTTCCACGATTGGGTGGACACGCGTCGAAGGTAGTATTCTGTATCTTTGTATGCTTGGTTTGCTAGTTTAAGAATTTGGTGTAGGGTTCCTAGGCACTCTAATGAGGTCTCACAAGGCATCAACCATGCCAATTTCAAATTTTTCCGGTGCCGAGAAACCCTAATACGGATCGTTAACTAGAATTTTAGGCGAAAAAGGAAACTAGTTAACATCTTAACTAAAAGTGAGATGCTACAACCTTTGTAGATCCGGTTATCCACTCCTTAGCTCCACGTGGTTGTCCCCTCGCTGTCCATCTCGAATCCCGGACTTTCGCATCGGCTTCATCGGAGAAATGAGCGGAACAGTCGTCGGCTTCGATGCCGAAGATGATCTACGTCGAGGCTTCACAAGATCAAGCTCCAACTTCACCAAGTTGTGAAACTTGTGAAGAAAACACCATATACTACTTGGCAAGAGGTAGAGGGTGAAGAAATAGCAGGTGGGTTCACTTTAGAATTGGATTTCTCACACTTTTGCTCAAGATACCATTGATGGAATCAAGCTTTCTTTCTTGATGAAGATGATGAAGAAGAAGAAGGAATATGATAAGTGTTTTTTAAATGCAAAAGAAATGAATACTTATCATAATATGAACCATGGTTAGGTGTAGAGAATTGACTAAGATTAGATGAATGGTTAGGGTTAAGCATGAAGACAAAATGGTCACTTTGGTCAAAGCTTCATGAAGCTTCAACAAGCTTCAAGAAAGAAAGCAACCATATTGTTTTCTTTTGCAATTTCTTTTTAATCCAAATTAAAAAGATAAATGAATGAATAAATAAAAACCCTAACCATTTACTTAACCAAGGTTTAATTCTTTACACTTAACCAAATGAGCAAGTATCATCAAACATGATACAAACATGTGCACAAAAGTATATCACATATACAACTTGCACATCAAGTGAGAAAATCCATTTAAAGTGAACCAATACTGGTTAATGCAAAGTAATATATCAAATATATAATTATACATTAAATCATTAAATCAACACTTGATTTAACGATCCGGTCATATCGCATATAACCGACTAGTATCCTATGTATCGGCTTATCGAATCAATCCTTGATTCGATATTTAGGTTATATCGCATATAACCAATCGATACATTCATCGCGAGAATGGAATACGGTATCACATACTCGCATTATTCTCGGTCCTGCACATATCTCATATGCGCTCCTATTTCGTTTCGCTTGAGCCAGGAAACCTCTGTGTATGACTCTAAAGACTCGTCAATACGCCGGTAGCAGATGATGATCATATCAAGCACCCACAAGCCGCAAGCGGTCTGCTAAACGTAACGGCCATCCGGGTATTGAGCGATCAGAAGATCGACGAGCTAGCCCGCTCACACTCCTGTGAATCCAACCAGTAACACTTACCGTACAGTCCGGTCTGTTCGTCTGATATGTCGCATATCAAGTCTAGGGGTGGTAAACGTCAGACCCCAAAAACCGATAAGTCGTGCCGATGTGAGGCTCATAACGGGTCGAGAAACTACTGGTAACACTTACCAGCAAATCTCTGATCAGCCCTGGCTAGGGACTTCCCTGTTACGGCCAATCGAGCACAGCGCAACATCAACCCCCAATACCGGGAGAGACGAATGTAAGTGCACGGCGGCGCCCCGGCCGTCAATCCGACGGCCAAATGCGGAAGCGGTGAAAAACTTTAAATTTTTACTTGAACTGGCAAACCGCCGCGCACTAATACCCGGATCGAACCACTAACTAGTCCTAGCTATCAACAAGAAAGGGAATAGAGATATACCGACGATCCAAGTCCTCCGGTCTTCTCATCGTCGTCCCAATCTCCTGCGGAATGTCCCGTCTCCTCCTCGTCGCCGGAAGTGCACCACATCGCCTACATCGTTTACGGGCTCCCACCTCAATGCCGAGGCAACTCAGGCACGAAGCCGGCTACTCGACGTGCCCAAGGTTCGCTGTAGAATATGTAGTCCTCAAGTCTCACTTTGGGGTTATGGAGTTGCCTTTTGGTGGAGGTATGAAACATGAACTTTTTCTAGGTGAACTTGGGGATTTTTCTAACATGAAATGAACAAAAATCCCCATTAGAAATTCTTGGACAGCCCCATATCAAGAGTGGCCGGCCAAGTCTAGAGAGGAGAGTGAGAATGAGAGTGTGTGCAAAAGAAAATGAGTGGAGCAACCATCATATCCAAGAGAGAGAGAGAGAGAGGAATGGTTATGATGCAAAAGGGAATGATTACCACAAATCCAACACTCAACACCACCATCATCACCTCATAAAGTCCAACCATGATGAGAAAGGAAAAGTCAATGATGGTGCACATCATGAAAACCATCATGATACCAATATAAGCAAAGACCCCCCTCCACAAAAGCCTATTTGCAACAATGCAAATAAACCCTCCTCCACCAATCTTCGGCCAATGAACGATACAAAAGAAATTGGCCGAAACGGAAAGCAAACTGGCAACTCCAGAAAACTGGTCCCGTAATAAATTACAGGAAAACCCCGATACTGTGCATACACACCCGCATTTGTATTCCGACCGAAATACAAATGCAATGAGACAAAATCTACACTGTACTATACTAGAATCCGGCTTATACCAAAGCCGGCTAGAATTATCCGTTCGATCCTGATCCGTGCAATACCGCACGTATCTGATCGAACCCTGCCATATAACCATACGTCCTATAGTACAAACTGTCCGATCCTGATCCGTGCAATACCGCACGTATCTGATCGGACCTTGCCATATCTCCATACGGCCTCTACAACCTTTCGCCCGAAAGCTGAGTAACAGAATGTGGGGGACTCTAAAGACTCATCAACACCTTGGTTGTGGATTTAACCACTAGCACGTTAGAGGTATAAGCCAATACATAACGGGCTACCAGGTATTGACCAAAAAGGGACGTCTGTGAGCGAACTCAGCCTGACTCCCTACTGAGCCTGTCAGTGACAATATCCGTACAGTCCGGTCCGTTCGTCTATGAGCATCGCATGGCGGGCCTAGGGGGTTGGTAAAAGTCAGACCCCCAAAAGCGGTACAAGTCGTGTCGGAGTGTAGCCCAGAACACCCTGAGATACTACTGGAATACCTACCAGTAAATCTCCTTGCCTCGGCCGAGGGCTTCGTGTAATGGCTCTCCTAGACACAGCACGACCTCACCCCCAATACCGGGAGAGACGAACCCCTAAAGATACGCTCACTGCCTCCATGTGGCTCGGGACTGTACCCAACTAAAACCTGTTTGCACGACTCCTTTGAGCCATGGTAGGGTAGTAATCAAAGTACAGTGGGAACTCACACAAGACAAATGACGATCCCCAGGTCGATGAACTAACCTGTACACATGTCACCAGGGAACTGCCATCTGACGTCTGGTATATGACCAACTAACATGTTCCCGGCGAGTCCTGTCCGGTGTACTCATAACCCAATGAGCACCTGTATACATCTTAGGTGATCCAACTGACACCAGTGGCTTGTGAGACCGGCCACCGTCCCTCGTCGGGGTCTCGACTGTATACAGTAGTCTACTATGGAGAATCGATGCCCTGTCTCGAAACTCTCACGACTAGGGACCTTTTAAGGATATGCTTATAGACCCCCAGCTCCCACTTATATGATCGCCCTCATACTGCTGGTGGTCAAGCAAGAATCCTAGGGGCTCTACCAACGTGTAATAGCGACTTGTCAGGTCACTTAAAGCAGTACACGATGATAAAGGTAAACCAGATAGCATACTATCATCTCGAGTAAGACTGTCCTACTGGGATAGGTCCTCCCTCAATCATTGCAATCACGTGCCTGTGATCCAATAATTGACTCTGAGGGCACTATCTCCAACAATCTCCCACTTGCACTCAAGGCTAATTATTGCGATGTCGCATACTCACAGCCCGTGTGATACCGAACACCCAACTCCTCTACTAGTCAGTCTCACAAAGCTCGTTTGCGAAACTATTGCGTTCGAGGAATAGCCTCAGTGAGTGGATCCGCTTTGTTGTTTCTTTCTATGTCTCTCTATATCTCAAGTTCGCGGAGAAACCCATCTCCCGAAATGAGCAATACCTGTCTTAGGATGTGTCTGGATGTCTGATGGGACATAGCTCATAAATGAACTCCAAATCCAAACTTCTTAGACTGTATCGTCAACTGAACTTAATCAGTATCCTGCGCCATGCCACCCTCAGTATTGCCTTGGACGACCTGTCCAAAATACTGCCCCTCATCAGAAGGAAAAACTATAACTCTGACAACCTCCTTGTCGTCCACGTCACCTTGGAAGCCTGGAATGATAACTGTTTCCTGAATGAGGCTGTCGTTATCATATCCTTAGAACATCCACTTATGTTCTATAACTGCTTCCGACTGTTTTTCCAGGATTGGATCAATGTCAACTTATTGCATCTAGTGCAAGAACAATATCTGGTGTGGTACTTGACATCTCACGATTGACCCAATTGCCTGAGCAAGTGATCTGCCAATCATGCACGTCCCTTTCCCCTTTAGTCTGTAAGACACCTTTGGAGAGGGTGACTCCATTACCTGCAGGTACACTACCGTGCCAGGAGTCATCCATTCTAAATACCCTTAGAATGCTGTCTAAGTACCCAGATTGGGAAACCACCCAAATCTAGATCTAAAACCATAGATCTAGTAACCAGTTTGTCTGATATAAAATCCATTTCCTTTGTGGAGAAACAACTGTGTGACGACCAAAGTATAACCGATCGTAGTATAGGAGTTTCCTTTCCTATTCTGTGTATGTCATCCAAATACCAGGATATCACACCCTACTACCTTCTCAACAGATCCATCTCCTATTCTGATGAAGTCAAACCCATGACTGTCACGTCAGAAATAGATGATCTATCTCCGCTATATCTGCTTTAGTCTATAGACAGACATAAGCTACCTGTCCACCAATGCTTCCGTTGCTCCCACTGACTACGACAACCCTCTGGCAGAGTCATACAGACGTACACTTCTAAAACTAGTTTAGAACGACGCTATACTTATCCTCCTGCCGGGTCTCGCAGCCTGGAACAACAGCAATGGTAATTGTGGGTAAACAAGAACTTCCCTGTCACCGTCCTTGAGGCTACCGTAGTACCTCTCGGGTGCCTGAAGTTACCCACCTTATCTGCGGAGTGGCCAATGGAATGTCAATCCAGATTGAATCTTTAGGTTCCTTGTCAAATCTTCAGTAATCGTTTGTGGTTCTGGAATCACTTCCAGTTCTACCATACTCCCACTACTGTTTTTCTGAAAAAATCCATTTTTTTAATAAAACTGTGGCGAGTCTAGAACAATATTGCTATTGTTCATCCAGATGGTAGAAAGTCAACCCTCGTCATAGCCTGGGTCAACCCACAAACAGCCATTACAGAAACGTGCCTTGAGTTGTCCAGAGTCTGGTTTTAATCATAAGCCGGACAACTCCCCGTACCTTAACACCGTTAAGATATGAACTGTACTATATCCAATATAGAACCAGAGGCACTGATTTAACTGAACCAGATTCAAATCATGCAACTTTCTCCAGTGCATGTCAACTAAATGGAAGGAGGCCGATCAGCGTTACTCAACTCAGGAATGCTTCCAATTATGAGTAACCTGAAAGAGAAGCAAGATCTCTTTATCATTACTATCAACTGAATACCATACACAAGTATCTACATCTTCGATCTCTTTGAAGAATCCCGATACTTGCTATACCTGGTTCTCTACTCTATTCAAATACCTATAACTTCTCAACATTCAGACCCTGTGTTTCCGCGAAACACCTGTCTAAAAACTAGAGAAGTCATAAGTAAACCGAATATAGTACGAGGACCAACCCCTCTGTCCTGATGGACCCTGGACAACATACAATACTCTGTATAAGTCCATTGAGTCTGATAACTCATTCACTGTGTGTCGTAGGTTGAGAACTGTACTTATGGTTAAGAAGAATTACACCGCTGTTTAATGCTCCTTACCTAACCATCTACTGATATAGGTAAATGTCATCGACATAATTTCAAAAAGGTATATCTCACTCTATGAAAATAGACGTACAGATAAATCAATTTGAAATTGGTGCATAACAGCGGATATTCAAAACCAAATATTTGCCGACCGGCAAACAGCCCAGGTGATTTTCTCAAATATCACCGATTACAACGAATCCCGATATAATGAGGATGATCACCCAATTCCCAATAACTTACTCCCACTCATCATCTGTAAAACCATACAGATGTGAGAATCAAACCTGGTAAAAACATACCCTGGAGCAAGTGTCAAACTGGGAAATCAGTTTTCCTTTAACCGTACACAGTGAAGCTGAAACATTGAAATGTTCCGATGGGGAATCCCGGTATCCCTAGTAATGCCTCTTCCAAATTCATGACTGTAACCGTATAATCCTTTGCCACCTCTCCAAATCCCTTCTTATGTCTTTAGTCTTTACCTTCTGTACACCCCTTTAGGCCAAATGGTTTTCTTCCTTCCCTACCGTTCGGCACCAGCCTATGGTTTGGAAGAAGACTATCCAATAAGCATAATGGGTGTACTGTCCCAATCCTAGGAACACTCGCAATGAGAGAGGGTGAAGATAAAAGACAACCGAATGAACTTAATTCCTATTTCTCCTGGACCAGAATCCATCCCCGAACTGGAACAAGTTCCTTTCGAGTTCGTATATAACCATACGATGGAGTATCCAATAAACTGTGGATCTTCGTAGTGATACGGAGTGTCCTGGAGAAATACAAAAGTGATTTAGGATTGGCGAAGAAATACTTGGTTTGGTCGTGAATATCTGTTGCAATTTACTTTGCCCTCTTACTAATCCCTTGCTTTGTCTTAACTTAATACCTTCTGTACACCATCGTTAGGCTAATTGGTTTTCTTCATTCCCTACCGGTCGGCACCAGCCTAAGGTTTGGAAGAAGACTATCCAATTTGCGTAATAGGTGTACTACCCCTAAACCAAGGAGTACTCGTAACCTGAGAGAGGGTAAAAGGAAAAGACAACTGAATAATCTTATCCGTTTTCTCCAGAACCGGAAACCATCCTCGAATAAATTCTTTCGAGTTCGTATCTAACCATACGATGGTTTTGTCCAATGGAAGTGGACGTTCGTAATAAAACGGGGTGTCCTGGAGAAAAGGGTAAAAGTAGGAGTGGCAAAGAGGTTTGCAACTCTGACAATCCAAAAGCCAGTGTTTAAGAAGGTTCGGTTAACTTGGTCACTGAGTCATAGTCTTAGGGTCGGGTCAATGGTCGCTGCCAAAGAGAGAGAGAAAAGAAACACTCAGCGTGCACTCTAACCTAGATCAGAATGGTTACCAATTTATCTAATCTGGAAACCTCCCACTGTACCTCAAATTCTCCTCCAAACCTGAAAGAAGAATTAGCCGGGGTCACCCGAGGAGTAAACTAACTCATCAGTGGGAATCGGGATCCAACTATCATCGCGTGATAACGTGACGGAATCCGCTCACATCATCACACTCCAGAAGGTATGCGCATATCTGGCAAGTTTCAGTACTTTTGAAACTCCCGATGTGATTTCTGCCCCATGCTCTTATGACCTTGACTTTGGCCAACATATCATAAGTCGCATGTCAAGTTCTACCCGTCATTCTCCAGGTTAATTTGAATCCACCCGTACATACCCTTGACTTTGGCCAAAATGGCAGTACGACTGTCCCAAACCAACGCATCTATCTATGCTGCATATGAATGCCCCAATAGCTACCAATCATTGTGCCTTGACTTTGGCCAACATACACAGCTTGAATACTATTGACCACCCATATGAAACGACGGAGGGCTACGAATGGTTTCTGGCGAAAACCTTTAACGTAATGAACTTGATATCGTTGAAGGAACGGATAGCTTTTTGAAAATATAGTGACGAAAACCATTGCTAAAGAGGTCACTCCCGGTAAAGGGATCTCGGCTCTTTCCCCGTAGAATGAGGTGCAGGATATTCCAACTGAATACCACGGTGCAAAGCAAAAGTAATCGGCTATAGTGAAGTTAATGCCCTGACGCAAACTTCTGTCCAAGGGGTCATTCCCGGTGAAGGGATCTCGGCCCTTGCCTCGTCGACTGAGGTGCTGGATATTCATAACCGAATATCACTGTGCAAAACAAAAGTGAACGTCCTTGCAATAACAGCTTTTTAGAAAAGTGTTCCAACAACATCAGATTAGGTTTGTTTTAACTTGCACTGATCCGAATCAATGCAGTCCCATCAATTGATCACACCAAAAAGAACGAAAATATACTGATGTACGTATATGCCATCCGCATTCGCCACTGGGTCCCGTCATTACCCGTTAGGTTAGCTTACTAACGACAGAGCGGGGACTGGACTAGCGCGGATGCAAAACATATACAACATCTACTAATATATATACCAATATATTATATTTCGCTCAAGGCGTGAAAGAAATGCAACATCACAGAAAATGTACAGCATCACAGAAACAATACAGATATCTGGGATCCCCGGGTTTCACAGAGCCACTACTGAAACCCGACGTTCCCCTGGTCATGTGGATAGCCTGCGCAATGAAATCCTAGACCCCTACGGGCGTGGCAAGTTACCCGCCAAAACCTGAAGCGAGGCAGCCCCCTTCAGCAACGTGAATGGACCACCCAGCACTTCACGGAATCCGGTAACTTGGGCACCCCTCCTGGGTCAACCTGTACCCCCTACGAGTGCGGCGAATAGCCCGCCAATCCTAGAGTGAAGCCCCTTCCGTCCCAATGCCATGAGATGCAGGCTTGTTGCCCTCCAGAACCCGGCTATCCGTGCACCCCTCCGCGGGGCAAACCTAGTACAGAAAGTAAAATATACATACAACGGGTACATCGACCGCAACCAGGTCGTGCCCCAAAATAATAATACAAACAGGCAGTGACGGCAGTCCACATGTCGGACGCTCGCCCCGCAATATCAAATGTACATAATACAACAGAACTGTACTAGCATTGCATCCAGGCTATCCCCCACGACCGATCCGCAACATCACAGCAAAGACAGAACATCAACGTGAAAGTCACGTTCGCAAATCCATCTAACCGGGCTATAGCAGTTAGACCGGATTTACCGATCAAGTGACATTCACGGTCGCAGATATAATGTAAATACTGTGAAAAATGTGTTTAAAATATTCGATCGATCAAACTTTAACAAGTGGGCCCCAAGCGATACTGTAGCAGATCAAGAAATCCTGGGCCTAATGTAATTATTCCAAAACCCATATTTTAAGCCCACAAAGATACTGTGGAAATTCAGTGCAGTGATCAGCACAGTGCGCGGCGGAAACGCGGCCCAAAGGGGGTTTTGGCCGCGTTTCCGCGCCTACATTGTTGACTGACCCTGTCGAATTTCTACAGTATTCTTGTAATCTCCAGTACATCAATTTTATTCAACCTGAAAAAAATTTGGAGACTAAAAAATTTCAACAGAAAACTGTCACTTCGAAAAACATGGTTTTGGAACTTTTTCATCTATCGGAAATGCAAACACATTACACAAAGCTAGACTAAGTTAATGGCGAGTCTCTGATACCACTGTAAGTGCACGGCGGTGCCCCGGCCGTCAATCCGACGGCCAAATGCGGAAGCGGTGAAAAACTTTAAATTTTTACTTGAACTGGCAAACCGCCGTGCACTAATACCCGGATCGAACCACTAACTAGTCCTAGCTATCAACAAGAAAGGGAATAGAGATATACCGACGATCCAAGTCCTCCGGTCTTCTCGTCGTCGTCCCAATCTCCTGCGGAATGTCCCGTCTCCTCCTCATCGCCGGAAGTGCACCACATCGCCTGCATCGTTTACGGGCTCCCACCTCAATGCCGAGGCAACTCGGGCACGAAGCCGGCTACTCGACGTGCCCAAGGTTCGCTGTAGAATATGTAGTCCTCAAGTCTCACTTTGGGGTTATGGAGTTGCCTTTTGGTGGAGGTATGAAACATGAACTTTTTCTAGGTGAACTTGGGGATTTTTCTAACATGAAATGAACAAAAATCCCCATTAGAAATTCTTGGACAGCCCCATATCAAGAGTGGCCGGCCAAGTCTAGAGAGGAGAGTGAGAATGAGAGTGTGTGCAAAAGAAAATGAGTGGAGCAACCATCATATCCAAGAGAGAGAGAGAGAGGAATGGTTATGATGCAAAAGGGAATGATTACCATAAATCCAACACTCAACACCACCATCATCACCTCACAAAGTCCAACCATGATGAGAAAGGAAAAGTCAATGATGGTGCACATCATGAAAACCATCATGATACCAATATAAGCAAAGACCCCCCTCCACAAAAGCCTATTTGCAACAATGCAAATAAACCCTCCTCCACCAATCTTCGGCCAATGAACGATACAAAAGAAATTGGCCGAAACGGAAAGCAAACTGGCAACTCCAGAAAACTGGTCCCGTAATAAATTACAGGAAAACCCCGATACTGTGCATACACACCCGCATTTGTATTCCGACCGAAATACAAATGCAATGAGACAAAATCTACACTGTACTATACTAGAATCCGGCTTATACCAAAGCCGGCTAGAATTATCCGTTCGATCCTGATCCGTGCAATACCGCACGAATCTGATCGAACCCTGCCATATAACCATACGGCCTATAGTACAAACTGTCCGATCCTGATCCGTGCAATACCGCACGTATCTGATCGGACCTTGCCATATCTCCATACGGCCTCTACAACCTTTCGTCCGAAAGCTGAGTAACAGAATGTGGGGGACTCTAAAGACTCATCAACACCTTGGTTGTGGATTTAACCACTAGCACGTTAGAGGTATAAGCCAATACATAACGGGCTACCAGGTATTGACCAAAAAGGGACGTCTGTGAGCGAACTCAGCCTGACTCCCTACTGAGCCTGTCAGTGACAATATCCGTACAGTCCGGTCCGTTCGTCTATGAGCATCGCATGGCGGGCCTAGGGGGTTGGTAAAAGTCAGACCCCCAAAAGCGGTACAAGTCGTGTCAGAGTGTAGCCCAAAACACCCTGAGATACTACTGGAATACCTACCAGTAAATCTCCTTGCCTCGGCCGAGGGCTTCGTGTAATGGCTCTCCTAGACACAGCACGACCTCACCCCCAATACCGGGAGAGACGAACCCCTAAAGATACGCTCACTGCCTCCATGTGGCTCGGGACTGTACCCAACTAAAACCTGTTTGCACGACTCCTTTGAGCCGTGGTAGGGTAGTAATCAAAGTACAGTGGGAACTCACACAAGACAAATGACGATCCCCAGGTCGATGAACTAACCTGTACACATGTCACCAGGGAACTGCCATCTGACGTCTGGTATATAACCAACTAACATGTTCCCGGCGAGTCCTGTCCGGTGTACTCATTGTAAGCCCGCGGGGGCGCCCCGGCCGTCGACCCGACGCCGGAAACGCGGAAAACAAAAACTTTGCGAACTTTGCAAAACGGCACCACCGCGGACTTTTCACCCGGATCGGGCCATTAACCTAGCTAGCTAGCATAATAGAAAAGAGTAGAGAAGTTATACCAAGCGATCCGTGTCCTTCGGTCTTCATCTCCACTCCGATCTCTTGCGGAATCTCCGTCACCTCCTTGCTCGTCGGAAAGGGCACCACGTAGCCGGAATCTTTTACGGGCTCCCGCCTCTTGACCGAGGCAACTCGGGCGCGAAGTTGGCTAGCCGACGCGTCCAAGGCTTGCTATAGAATAGTGTAGTGAACTTGTCTCTTGGGGTTATGAGGTTGCCATGGTTGGAGGAAAGGAATGAGCTTGAGAGAAGGAAAAAATTGGAGCTCTCAATTTTTCAAGACATGAAAATGAAGATAATGTTTCACACCCAAAAATGAAGCTCTCTCATTCTCTCTACAAGATGTGGCCGGCCCTCTCTCCTCTTGAATTAGATTGGAGAGAGAAAAAAGAATGGCATAAAACAATATGTGAAGATAATTATCAAATTATCTCACATCAACCACTAATCAAAGCACCATCAAATGAAAAGCAATGGAATGGACCAAAAGGGAATCTCATGATGAAATAACAATCATGATGCCACAAATATGCAAAGAAGCCCCTCACAAAATGTTAATTGCGAACTTGCAATTAACACTCTCCAACACAAAGCCCGGCCGAGAAGGAATGAAAGAAAAACGGCCGGAACGGAATGCAAACTGGCAACTTCAGAAAAACTGATCCCGTAATAAATTACAGGAAAACCCCACTACTGCAAATACATGCCCGCATTTGTATTCCCACTGAACACAAATGCAAAGAGACAAAACTACACTATCAAATACTAAGATCCGGCTTAAGCCAAAGCCGGCTAGTAAAAACCGTCCGATCACGATCCGTGCAATACCGCACGTATCTGATCGAACCCTGCCATATCTCCATACGGCCTCTACAGCGTTTCGCCCGAAACTTGAGTAACTGTCTGTGTGGTGGACTCTAAAGACTCGTCAATACCTTGGCTGTGGATTTAACCACCAGCACGTCAGAGGTATAAGCCAATACGTGACGGGCCACCAGGTATTGACCAAATGGGACGTCGATGAGGAAGCTCACCCCGACACCCAACTGAGCCTGTCAGTGACAATATCCGTACAGTCCGGTCCGTTCGTCTATGAGTATCGCATGGCGGGCCTAGGGGGTTGGTAAAAGTCAGACCCCCAAAAGCGGTACAAGTCGTGTCGGAGTGTAGCCCAGAACACCCTGAGATACTACTGGAATACCAACCAGCAAATCTCCTGCCTTGGCCAAGGACTTTTCATGTTCTGGCTCTCCTAGACACAGCACGACCTCACCCCCAATACCGGGAGAGACGAACCCCTGCAGATCCGCTCACTGCCTCCATGTGGCTCGGGACTGTACCCAACTAAAACCTGTTTGCACGACTCCTTTGAGCCGTGGTAGGGTAGTAATCAAAGTACAGTGGGAACTCACACGAGACAAATGACGATCCCAGGTCGATGAACTAACCTGTACACATGTCACCTGGGAACTGCTATCTGACGTCTGGTATATCCCAACTAGCAGGTTCCCGGCGAGTCCTGTCCGGTGTACTCATAACCCAATGAGCACCTGTATACATCTTAGGTGAACCAACTGACACCAGTGGCTTGTGAGACCGGCCACCGCCCCTCGTCGGGGTCTCGACTGTATACACTAGTCTACTCTGGAGAATCGATGCCCTGTCTCGAAACTCCCTCGACTAGGGACCATTTAAAGATGTGCTTATAGACCCCCAGCTCCCACTTATATGATCGCCCTCATACTGCTGGTGGTCAAGCAAGAATCCTAGGGGCTCTATCAACGTGTAATAGCGACTTGTCATGTCACCTAAAGCAGTACACGATGATAAAGATAAACCAGATAGCATACTATCATCTCGAGTAAGACTGTCCTACCGGGATAGGTCCTCCCCTCAATCATTGCAATCACGTGCCTGTGACCCAATAATTGACTCTGAGGGCACTATCTCCAACAATCTCCCACTTGCACTCGAGGCTAATTATTGCGATGTCGCATACTCACAGCCCGTGTGATACCGAACACCCAACTCCTCTACTAGTCAGTCTCACAAAGCTCGTTTGCGAAACTATTGCGTTCGAGGAATAGCCTCAGTGAGTGGATCCGCTTTGATGTTTCTTTCTATGTCTCTCTATATCTCATGTTCGCAGAGAAAACTATCTCCCGAAATGAGCAATACCTGTCTTAGAATGTCTGGATGTCTGATGGGACCTAGCTCATAAATGAACTCTAAATCCAAACTTCTTAGACTGTATCGTCAACTGAACTTAATCAGTATCCTGCGCCATGCCTTCCCTCAGTATCCTCCTGGACCACCTGTCCAAAATACTGCCCCTCGTTAGAGGGAAAAATATAACTCTGACAGCCACTCTGCCATCCAGGTCACCTTGGAAGCCTGGAATGATAACCGTCTCCTAAAGGAGGCTGCCGTTATCAATTCCCTAGAACATCAACTTATGTTCTAAAACTGCTTCCGACTGTTTCTCCAGGATTGGATCAATATCAACTTATTGCATCTACTGCAAGAACAGCATCTGGTGTGGTACTTGACATCTCATGATTGACTCAATTGCCTAAGCAAGTGATCTGTCAATCATGCGTATCCCTCTCCCCTTTAGTCTGTAAGACACCTTTAGAGAGGGTGACTCCATTACCTGCAGGTACACTACCGTGCCAGGAGTCGTCCATTCTAAATACTCATAGAATGCGGTCAAAGTACCCAGATTGGGAAACCACCCAAATCTAGATCTAAATCTATAGATCTAGTAACCAGAATGTCTGATATAATATCCAAATCCTATGTGGAGAAACTACCGTGTGACGACCAAAGTATAACCGATCGTAGTATAGGAATATCACTTCCTACTCTGTGTATGTCATCAAACACCAGGACATCACATCCTACTACCTTTTTAACAGATCCATCCCTTATTCTGATGAAGTCAAACCTCTGACTGTCACATCAGAAATAGATGATCTATCTCCGCTATATCTGCTTAAGTCTATAAATAGACATAAGTCTGATATCCACCAATGCTTCCGCTGCTCCCACTGACTACGACAACCCTCTGGCAGAGTCATATAGGCGTGCACTTCTAAAGCCAGTTTAGAACGACGCTATACTCATCCTCCCGCCGGGTCTCGCAGCCTGGAACAACAGCAATGGCAAGTCTGGGTAAACAAGAACCTCCCTGCCACCGTCCTTGAGCATACCGAAGTACCTCTCGGGTGCCTGAGGTTACCCACCTTATCTGCGGAGTGGCCAATGGAATGTCAAACCTGATTGAATCTTTAGGTTCTTATTAAATCTTCAGTAATCGTTTGTGGTTCTGGAATCACTTCCAGTTCTACCATACTCCCACTACTGTTTTCTGAAAAAATCCATTTTTGATAAAACTGTGGCGAGTCAAGAACAATATCACTATTGATCTTCCAGATGGTAGAAAGTCAACCCTCGTCATAGCCCGGGCCAACCCACAAACAGCCACTACTGAAACGTGCCTTGAGTTGTCCAGAGTCTGGTTTTAAGCATAAGCTGGACAACTCCCCGCATCTTAACAAAGTCAAGATATGAACTGTTCTATATCCAAGAAACAGAGGCACTGATTTAATTGAACCAGATTCAAATCATGCAGCTGTCTCCAGTGCATGTCAACTAAATGGAAAGAGGCCGATCAGCGTTACTCAACCTAGGAATGCTTCCAATTATGAGTAACCTGAAAGAGAAGCAAGTTCTCTTAAACATTACTATCAACTGAATACCATACACAAGTATCTACATCTTCGATCACCTTGAAGAATCCCGATACTTGCAATACCTGGTTCTCTACTTTATTCATATACCCATAACTTCTCAAAACTTGGACCTTGTGTTTCTACGAAACACTTGTCTAAGAACTAGAGAAGTCATAAGTAAACCGAATATAGTACGAGTACCTACCCCTCTGTCCTAATGGACACTGGACAATATACAATACTCTGTATAAGTCCCCTGAGTCTGGTGACTCATTCACTGTGTGTCGTAGGTTGAAAACTGTACTTATGGTTAAGAAGAATTACACCGCTGTTCAATGCTCCTTACTTAACCATCCACTGGTATAGGTAAATGTCATAGACATAATTTCAAAAAGGTATGTCTCACTCTATAAAAATAGACGTACAGATATATCAATTTGAAATTGGTGCACAACAACGGATATTCAAAACCAAATATTTGCCGACCGGCAAACATCCCAGGTGACTTCCTCAAATATCACCGATTACAACGAATCCCGATATAATGAGGATGGTCACCTAATTCCCAATAACTTACTTCCACTCATCATCTGTAAAACCATACAGATGTGAGAATCCAACCTGGTAAATACATACCCTGGAGTAAGTATCTAATCGGGAAATCAGTTTTCTTTTAACAGTACACAGTGGAACTGAAACATTGAAATGTTTCGATAGGGTATCCTGGTATTCCTAGTAATGCCTCTTCCATTATCCAGATTCACAACTATAACCGTATAATTCTTTGCCACCTCTCCAAATCCCTTTACATGTCTTTAGTCATTAGCTTCTGTACACCCCTTTAGGCCAAATGGTTTTCTTCCTTCCCTACCGTTTGGCACCAGCCTATGGTTTGGAAGAAGACTATCCAAAAAGCATAATGGGTGTACTGTCCTAATCCGAGGAGCACTCGCAATGCGAGAGAAGGTGAGGATAAAAGACAACCGAATGTACTTAATTCATAGGTGATTTAGGATTGACAAAGAAGTACATGGTTTGGTCGTGAATAGCAGTCGCAATTTACTTTGCCCTCTTACTAATCCCTTGCTTTGTCTGAACTTAATACCTTCTGTACACCGTTTAGGCTAATTGGCTTTCTTCATTCCCCACCTGTCGGCACCAGCCTAAGGTTTGGAAGAATACTATCCAATTTGCGTAATAGGTGTACTATCTCCTAAACCAAGGAGTACTCGCAACCTGAGAGAAGGTAAAAGGTAAAGACAACTGAATAGTCCTATTCGTTTTCTCCAGAACCGGAAACCATCCTCGAAGTCCTTCGAGTTCGTATATAACCATACGATGGTTTTGTCCAATGGAAGTGGACGTTCGTAGTAATACGGGGTGTCCCGGAGAAAAGGGTAAAAGTAGGAGTGGCAAAGAGGTCTGCAACTCTGACAATCCAAAAGCCAGTGTTAAGAAGGTTCGGTCAACTTGGTCACTGAGTCATAGTCTAGGGTCGGGTCAATGGTCGCTACCAGAGAGAGAGAGAAAAGAAACACTCAGCGTGCACTCTAACCTAGATCAGAATGGTTGTCACTTTATCTAATCTGGAAACCTCCCACTGTAACGTCAAATTCTTCCCCAAACCTGAAAGAAGAATTAGCCGGGATAACCCGAGGAGTAAACCAACTCATCAGTGGGAATCGGGATCCAACTCTCATCGCATGATAACGTGACGGAATCCGCTCACGTTATCACACTCCAGAAGGTATGCGCATATCTGGCAAGTTTCAGTACTTTTGAAACTCCCGATGTGGATTTTTGCCCCATGCTCTTATGACCTTGACGAAGGCCAACAAATCATAAGTCACATGTCAAGTTCTACCCGTCATTATCCAGGTTGATTTGAACCCACCCGCACAAGCCCTTGACGAAGGCCAACAAGGCTATACGACTGTCCCAAACCAACGCATCTATCTATGCAGCAGAAAGGCAACAAGCAGCTACCAAACACTATGCCTTGACGAAGGCCAACAAACATAGCTTGAATACTACGTGCTACCCGTCTGAAACGACGGAGGGCTACGAATGGTTTCTGGCGAAAACCTTTAACGTAATGAACTTGATATCGCTGAAGGAACGGATAGCTTTATAAAAATATAGTGACGACAACCTTTGCTAAAGAGGTCACTCCCGGTGAAGGGATCTCGGCTCTTTCCCCGTAGAATGAGGTGCAGGATATTCCAACTGAATACCACGGTGCAAAGCAAAAGTAATCGGCTATAGTGAAGTCAATGCCCTGACGCAAACTTCTGTCCAAGGGGTCACTCCCGGTGAAGGGATCTCGGCCCTTGCCTCGTCGACTGAGGAGCAGGATATTCCAACTGAATACCACTGTGCAAAACAAAAGTGAACGACCTTGCAATAACAGCTTTTTGAAAAAGTGTTCCAACAACATCAGAATAGGTTTGTTTATCTTGCATTGATCCGAATCAACGCAGTCCCATCAATTGATCACACCACAAAGAACGAAAATATACAGACGTACGTATATGCCATCCGCATTCGCCACTGGGTCCCGTCATCACTCGTTAGGTTAGCTTACTAACGACAGAGCGGGGACTGGACTAGCGCGGATGAAAAACATATACAACATCTACTAATATATATACCAATATATAGTATTCGCTCAAGGCGTGATAAAAGCAACACAGAAATGTATAGCAACACAGATCAATACAGATATCTGGGATCCCCGGGTTTCACAGAGCCGCTGAAACCCGACGTTCCCCTGGTCGTGTGGATAGCCTGTGCAATGAAAACCTAGACCCCTACGAGCGCGGCAAGTTACCCGCCAAAACCTAAAGTGAGGCAGCCCCTTTCAGCAACATGAATGGACCACCCAGCACTTCACGGAATCCGGTAACTTGGGCACCCCTCCTGGGTCAACCCTATACCCCCTACGAGTGCGGCGAATAGCCCGCCAATTATAGAGTGAAGCCCCCTCCGTCTCAACGCCATGAGATGCGGGCTTGTTGCCCTCCAGAATCCGGCTATCCGTGCACCCCTCCGCGGGGTAATCCTAGTACAGAAAGTAAAATATACATACAACGGGTACATCGACCGCAACCAGGTCGTGCCCCAAAAGAATAATACAAACAGGCAGTGACGGCAGTCCACATGTCGGACGCTCGCCCCGCAATATCAAATGTACATAATACAACAAAACTGTACTACCACTGCAACCAGGCTATCCCCACCGACCGATCCGCAACAACACAGTACAATCACAGAACATCAACGTGAAAGTCACGTTCGCAAATCCGTCTAACCGGGCTATAGCAGTTAGACGGGATTTACCGATCAAGTGACATTCACGGTCGCAGATATAATGAAAAAACTGTGAACTAGCATGTTTAAAATATCCGATCGAACAAATTTATCAAAGTGGGCCCTCAAAAAGAACTGTAGCAATTACAGAAAACCTGGGCCCAAATAAAATATCCCAAAAGCCCTATTTCTAACTCATAAGCTTACTGGGAAAATAGGGTGCCAAGATTCCTCCTATCCGCCGCGGAAGCGCGGCCAAACCGAGGTTTTGGCCGCCCTTCCGCGGTCGAAGTGAAGAATCATTGGATCGTATTTTCCCATAATTCTTATAATTTCTTGTACATGCCTCTGCAACAACCTGAAAAATTTTAGGAGCTCAAAAAATTTCAACAGAGAACACATGTGCACAAAAATACGGTTTTTGGGGATTTTGTTCGATCGGGTTCTAAACGCGCTAGAGCAAGCTAGGCGAGGTTAATGGCATGGCTCTGATACCAATGTAAGCCCGCGGGGGCGCCCCGGCCGTCGACCCGACGCCGGAAACGCGGAAAACAAAAACTTTGCGAACTTTGCAAAACGGCACCACCGCGGACTTTTCACCCGGATCGGGCCATTAACCTAGCTAGCTAGCAAAATAGAAAAGAGTAGAGAAGTTATACCAAGCGATCCGTGTCCTTCGGTCTTCATCTCCACTCCGATCTCTTGCGGAATCTCCGTCACCTCCTTGCTCGTCGGAAAGGGCACCACGTAGCCGAAATCTTTTACGGGCTCCCGCCTCTTGACCGAGGCAACTCGGGCGCGAAGTTGGCTAGCCGACGCGTCCAAGGCTTGCTATAGAATAGTGTAGTGAACTTGTCTCTTGGGGTTATGAGGTTGCCATGGTTGGAGGAAAGGAATGAGCTTGAGAGAAGGAAAAAATTGGAGCTCTCAATTTTTCAAGACATGAAAATGAAGATAATGTTTCACACCCAAAAATGAAGCTCTCTCATTCTCTCTACAAGATGTGGCTGGCCCTCTCTCCTCTTGAATTAGATTGGACAGAGAAAAAAGAATGGCATAAAACAATATGTGAAGATAATTATCAAATTATCTCACATCAACCACTAATCAAAGCACCATCAAATGAAAAGCAATGGAATGGACCAAAAGGGAATCTCATGATGAAATAACAATCATGATGCCACAAATATGCAAAGAAGCCCCTCACAAAATGTTAATTGCGAACTTGCAATTAACACTCTCCAACACAAAGCCCGGCCGAGAAGGAATGAAAGAAAAACGGCCGGAACGGAATGCAAACTGGCAACTTCAGAAAAACTGATCCCGTAATAAATTACAGGAAAACCCCACTACTGCAAATACATGCCCGCATTTGTATTCCCACTGAACACAAATGCAAAGAGACAAAACTACACTATCAAATACTAAGATCCGGCTTAAGCCAAAGCCGGCTAGTAAAAACCGTCCGATCACGATCCGTGCAATACCGCACGTATCTGATCGAACCCTGCCATATCTCCATACGGCCTCTACAGCGTTTCGCCCGAAACTTGAGTAACTGTCTGTGTGGTGGACTCTAAAGACTCGTCAATACCTTGGCTGTGGATTTAACCACCAGCACGTCAGAGGTATAAGCCAATACGTGACGGGCCACCAGGTATTGACCAAATGGGACGTCGATGAGGAAGCTCACCCCGACACCCAACTGAGCCTGTCAGTGACAATATCCGTACAGTCCGGTCCGTTCGTCTATGAGTATCGCATGGCGGGCCTAGGGGGTTGGTAAAAGTCAGACCCCCAAAAGCGGTACAAGTCGTGTCGGAGTGTAGCCCAGAACACCCTGAGATACTACTGGAATACCAACCAGCAAATCTCCTGCCTTGGCCAAGGACTTTTCATGTTCTGGCTCTCCTAGACACAGCACGACCTCACCCCCAATACCGGGAGAGACGAACCCCTGCAGATCCGCTCACTGCCTCCATGTGGCTCGGGACTGTACCCAACTAAAACCTGTTTGCACGACTCCTTTGAGCCGTGGTAGGGTAGTAATCAAAGTACAGTGGGAACTCACACGAGACAAATGACGATCCCAGGTCGATGAACTAACCTGTACACATGTCACCTGGGAACTGCTATCTGACGTCTGGTATATCCCAACTAGCAGGTTCCCGGCGAGTCCTGTCCGGTGTACTCATAACCCAATGAGCACCTGTATACATCTTAGGTGAACCAACTGACACCAGTGGCTTGTGAGACCGGCCACCGCCCCTCGTCGGGGTCTCGACTGTATACACTAGTCTACTCTGGAGAATCGATGCCCTGTCTCGAAACTCCCTCGACTAGGGACCATTTAAAGATGTGCTTATAGACCCCCAGCTCCCACTTATATGATCGCCCTCATACTGCTGGTGGTCAAGCAAGAATCCTAGGGGCTCTATCAACGTGTAATAGCGACTTGTCATGTCACCTAAAGCAGTACACGATGATAAAGATAAACCAGATAGCATACTATCATCTCGAGTAAGACTGTCCTACCGGGATAGGTCCTCCCCTCAATCATTGCAATCACGTGCCTGTGACCCAATAATTGACTCTGAGGGCACTATCTCCAACACTCATAACCCAATGAGCACCTGTATACATCTTAGGTGATCCAACTGACACCAGTGGCTTATGAGACCGGCCACCGCCCCTCGTCGGGGTCTCGACTGTATACACTAGTCTACTATGGAGAATCGATGCCCTGTCTCGAAACTCTCACGACTAGGGACCTTTTAAGGATATGCTTATAGACCCCCAGCTCCCACTTATATGATCGCCCTCATACTGCTGGTGGTCAAGCAAGAATCCTAGGGGCTCTACCAACGTGTAATAGCGACTTGTCAGGTCACTTAAAGCAGTACACGATGATAAAGGTAAACCAGATAGCATACTATCATCTCGAGTAAGACTGTCCTACTGGGATAGGTCCTCCCTCAATCATTGCAATCACGTGCCTGTGATCCAATAATTGACTCTGAGGGCACTATCTCCAACAACGAAACCCCTCCTATCGCTCATTGCCTCCATGTGACTCGGGACTGTACCCAAAGACCACCGTTTTGCACGCCCTCATGGACGTGGTAAGGTGGAGATCAAAGCACAGTGGGAATCACACAAGACTCTATGACGATCTCGGGTCTACAGACTAACATGTACAAGTGTCACCTGAGAACTGCCATCTGACGTGAGGTATAATACCATCTGGGAGTTCTCGGCGAGTCCGTCCAGTGTACCCGGTCTCCACTGAGCACCAGTACACCATCTCTGATGTCAAACACCAATGGATATGGGATCATCCATCGCCCATCTCATGGGTCGAGAAGCGTATACGCTAGTCTACACTGGTATATCGATGCCCGTCTCGATACACCCACAACTAGGGACCTTGAAGGATGTACTTATGGACTACCATGTCCCCACTAGTATGATCTGCATCATAGTCCAGGTAGTCAAGTACACATCCTAAGGGCTTTACCAACATGTAACTATAAGACAGTTTAAAGAGACTAGTGTACATGTTAAGATAAAGAGCAACCAGATAGCATACTATCATATCAAGCAAGAAAGTCATCTCTATATATGTCCAAGCATCCAATATAATATACATCATCTATACAATACTGGCCTCTAGGGCATACATACAACTAACAATCTCCCACTTGCACTAGGGCCAGCTGCTGTAGTATCGCATACCGAGCATCCCGAAGAGTCTCTCAAACTGTATCTGGGGAATGCCCTTCGTGAGTGGATCCGCTGTGTTGTTCTTCGTGTCAACCCTCCTGACCTCGATCTCCCGGTGATCAACTATCTCCCGGATCAGGTGATACCGCCTCAGAATATGCCTGGATCGCTGATGGGACCTAGGTTCCTTGGCCAAAGCCACCGCTCCATTGTTATCGCAATACAAAGGTATTGGATGCTCAATGGATGGAACCACACCAAGTTCAGTAATGAACTTCTTGATCCAGATAGCCTCTTTGGCAGCATCGTTGGCAGCGATGTATTCAGCCTCCATCGTCGAGTCTGCCATGGTTTCCTGCTTGGAACTCTTCCAGCTAACCGCCCCTCCGTAAAGGGTAAAGACAAATCCCGACTGCGACTTAGAGTCGTCCTTATCACTCTGGAAGCTCGAATCGGTAAAGGACTCCATTTGGAGTTCTCCGTTACCATACACCAAGAGCATCTCTTTAGTCCTTTACAAGTACTTGAGAATGCTCTTCACAGCTGTCCAGTGACTCTCTCCAGGATCAGCTTGATACCTGCTCACTACACTTAGTGAGTATGCTACATCGGGTCTGGTACATAGCATCGCATACATGATAGAGCCTACAGCCGAAGCATAGGGTATCTCTTGCATGCGAGCTCTCTCCAAATCAGTCTTGGGAGACATCTCTTTGGAGAGAGTGACTCCAGAGATCGTAGGCAAGTTCCCACGCTTGGATTCTTCCATACTAAACCTCTTTAGTATGGTGTCAATGTACCTGGATTGGGACAATCCCAATATCCGTTTGGATCTATCTCTATAGATCCTTATTCCCAATATGCAGGAGGCATCACCAAGATCTTTCATTGAGAATCTTTGTGATAAGAAGAGCTTGACCGATTGCAGCATAGGAATATCATTTCCTATCAAGAGTATGTCGTCCACGTACAATACGAGGAAGACAACCTTACTCTCTGCCACCTTCTTGTAGATACAAGGTTCATCTGGATTTTTGACGAAATCAAACTCTTTGATAACGACGTCAAAGCAGATGTTCCAACTCCTCGATACTTGCTTTAATCCATAAATGGATTTAAGAAGCTTGCACACCTTTCCGCTGCTCCCACTATCTACGAAGCCCTCTGGCTGAGTCATGTACACGCACTCTTCTAAATCACCGTTTAGAAAGGCGGTCTTAACATCCATTTGCCAGATTTCGTAGTCATGATATGAAGCGATGGCAAGCATGATCCGGATGGATTTAAGCATAGCCACTGGAAAAAAGGTTTCGTCATAGTCCACACCTGGTCTTTGACGAAAACCCTTTGCAACAAGTCTAGCTTTGAAAGTCTCCACTTTCCCATCTACACCAAGTTTTTTCTTGAAGATCCACTTACTCCCAATGGGTTTTACCCCTTCAGGAGCAACATCCAAAGTCCATACTTTATTGGTATACATGGATTCCATATCGGACCGCATAGCATCCAGCCATTTCACTGAGTCCCTACTCGTGATGGCCTGCTCGAAGCTAGTTGGGTCATCATCCTCCATGATGCAATCCTCGCTCCTACCGTCCATGAGAAAACCGTAGTATCTCTCAGGTTGGCGAGGAACTCTACTAGATCGGCAGAGAGGCTGAGGTTCATTGGGAGCTACTGAATCTTCTGGTTCCACTAAATCTTCAGTTACGGTTTGTGTATCTGGAACCTCTTCCAGCTCTACCACTTTGCCACTAATTTCTTTTTCAAGGAATTCCTTTTCTAAAAAGGTGGCATGTTGAGCAACAAACACTTTTTGTTCTTCACTGTGGTAGAAAAAATACCCATATGAGTTCTTTGGATATCCCACAAACTTGCAAAGAACTGACCGTGCCTCGAGCTTGTCCGGATTTTGTCTTTTGACATAGGCTGGACAACCCCATATCTTAACTCGTTTAAGATATGGCATCTTCCCACTCCATATCTCATATGGTGTGGTAGGTACAGATTTAGATGGAACTTGATTCAATAGGGATGCTGCTGTCTCCAGCGCATATCCCCAGAAGGAAATAGGTAACTCAGCAGTGCTCATCATAGAGCGCACCATATCCAATACGGTGCGGTTCTTCCGTTCTGATACACCGTTGTGCTGTGGTGTATATGGAGGTGTCAGCTGAGAGAGAATCCCATTCTCTTTTAGGAAGTCCGGGAATTCATTGCTCAAGTATTCACCTCCTCGATCAGATCGAAGGATTTTAATACTTTTTCCAGTTTGGTTTTCAACTTCTTGTTTATATTCTCTAAATTTCTCAAAAGCTTCTGATTTGTGTTTCATCAGGAACACATATCCGAATCTAGAGAGATCGTCAGTGAATGTAATGAAGTATGAAGAACCATCCCTGGCATGTGTAGACATGGGACCGCATACATCACTATGTATTAGTCCCAAGAGTTCGGTAACTCTTTCTCCGTGTCCCGTAAACGGAGTTTTGGTCATCTTTCCTTTGAGACATGACTGGCAAGTGTCATAAGATGAAAATTCGAATGGTTTCAAATATCCATCCTTATGCAACTTAGCCAGTCGTGTCGCATTGATGTGACCCAGTCTACAATGCCATAAGAAGGATTCGTTCAGTTCTGAACTCTTCCTCTTGTGTGTGTTTGTTATGCTCAGAACTGTTGATTGGTTTAGAACATAAATGCCATTGCACAACGTGCCTGATCCAACCAACTTTTAGTTACGGAAAATGTTCATAACATTATCTTGTAATACAAAATTATATCCCTCTTTACTTAATAAAGAAACCGATATAATGTTGCATATCATGTTCGGCATGTAATAGCATTCGTTCAGAACCAATGTATTACCAGTTGGTAATACAAGGTGATATTCCCCGACAGTCTTAGCTGCAACAATTGCACCATTTACAACTCTAATGTCTTTATCACCTTCTCCAAGTTCTCTACCTTTCCTAAGCCCATGTAACTGATTACATATATGGGATCCTGACTCGGTATCTAATACCCAGGACGTAGAGCAAATGGAGAAACAGTTCTCTGTAACGAACACACCCGAAGAAAATGCATCAACATGTACTTTCTTCATTCGGGTGGTTTGGGAATCCTGGTATTCCCCTATGTCCTGTTCATTCCCATAACTCTTATAAGAAAGAACGGAACCAACGTTCCCCAGCACAGTATAACATGCGGGTTCGGTCAATACATTCATATTATTATCTTTATTAGGGCATGACATGGTCGCTACCTGGAGAGAGAGAGAGAAGAAAGCACTTTAGCGTATGCTCTTGCAAGATCAGATTGGTTATTATCTTATCTAATCAGGATGGCTCCCACTGGTTTTTATCAAATCTTTCTTCAAACCCTAAAAGGAAAGACTAGCCGGGATTAATTACACACTACAAGTTCGCCAATCTTTCAGCCAGGCCAGTGTCGGTACTTTGAGGGAGGTCCCCTGTGCTTTCGCACGAACCTAATTAATGTAAACCTCGTTTTCCCAGAGGCGTAACCCCGTTGACACCTTTCTAGACACCTACTTGATCAGCTAATTGCAATGTGTAAAACTCTCCCAAGAGTAACTCTTACTCGCAGTGGGTATCGGGATCCAACTATCTCATAGAAGGTATGCAATCTCATTACAAATTTCAACGCTTGAAATTCCCGATAATATTTTGCCCCAAACGATCTATGACTTTGACAAGGTCAACAAACCATAGACCGCAAGTCAAGTTCAACCCGTCATTTCTTGATTGAATTAAACCCACCCGCACGACCCTTGACAAGGTCAACAAGGCCGTACGACTACCCTAACTCAATCTGCATCATATGCATAAGCAGTTAAATACTGGTTAGCTACCGCACACTGCGCCTTGACAAGGTCAACAAACGCAGCACGAATACTAAACAGGACTTATCTGAAATGACGGAGGGCTACGACAGGTTTTTCTGAAAAATCTATTGCGTAATGAACTTGATATCGTTGTAGAATCAAAATGAAGTTTTGAAATGGAGTGATTTTGAGGCTTTTCTAGTTTTGCTAAAGGAGTCACTCCCGGTGAAGGGATCGTCGGTCCTTTCCTCGTCGAATGAGGTGCGGGATATATCATATATATCGCTATGCAAAGCAAAAACTATAGAAGCAATCAAAAGTCAAACCGAGTGTGTAGCATCTGCCAGTTATTGCTAAAGGAGTCACTCCCGTTGAAGGGATCTCGGTCCTTTCCTCATCGAATAAGGTGCAGGGTATATCATATATATCGCTATGCAAAGCAAAACTTTAGCTACCCTTTTTATTTAAAATTTGATTCTACAACATCTTTTAGGTTTCTTTTCTTTCATTAATCACATTAATGAAGTCCCATCATTTAAGTCACCTAAACATCACAGATAAATACGACGTACACTTATGCCATCCGCATTCGCCTGGATGTCCCCTCGTGCACCGTTAGGTTAGGTAACTAACGACAGAGCAAGGCAGGGCTAGTGCGGGTGCAAAACATAAGTAACGTCTATATAATATATCATATATACTATATACTGTATCTATCAGAGAGCATCACATGATCACATCACAGATATCGCAGCAGAAGAAACATATGAAACATTGGATATACTAGGACGTCCGTATTTTCAATACGAGCCAGTATAAAACACGGATTCCACGGTCGTGATGAATAGCCAATCCCACACCTCTAGACCCCTACGAGAGCGGCAAGCAACCCTACCAATTCTAGGGTTAGGAGACCCGGACTCGACTCCTCGAGATGGTCTCCCACTGGACCCTAGAACCCGGTTACTTGTGCTCCCCTCCTTGGGTCTATCCTAATGCGGAAAAGTAAATAATATACAAGAGGTGACTACTTCCGCAACCTGGAAGTGCCCCAATAAAAGAATATTACATACAAGTTTTTTCATGAATGAAAAATGAAAAACACTCATCTCACATAAAAACCCCCGGCTATTCAAACACGACAATCCAATATAACATATCCAGCAACACATAACATCACATGTCATCAACATAAGTAAATATGCGCATCCCAATTGTCGTTGACATATAGCAACGAAACCGGCGATATCACATATTACACTTACGGTCACAGAAAAGAAAGTGTAAAACTACAACAGTTGGAATCCACAACCTCATTAGACATCACATGCCTAATCAAATGAAATACTTAGACATCACATGCCTAACAATTATAAACCCCGCATTTTAGTCCCATTATCGAAAACTCTTTTCAATATCAAGTGAGACTAAACCGCTAGATTTATAATATTCATTCAGTTATCTCATAACTGTTTGTGAATTCCAATTATTGTATCCCATTCCGGATAAATAGAAAATATTAAACTTTCCGATCGAACATTCGAACACCCAACTTTTCCCGAAACCGTTCAACACATGAAATAGGTTCAAAGACATTCACTTCATGCCTCAGTACCAACGGTCCAACCGTAGAAGGGTCAAGCCAACGCCTCATATGTGGCACGCCGTACTGTCCCAAACCCGAAGGTTCAAAGGGCAGTTCAAGACGGTCACATAATCGAGTTAAGGTTTGTTGTCTTCTAGAGGGACCATCGCGTTACTTGCACTACTCAGAACGTCCTTAAACCACAGAAAAATCCAACACTTGGATATTTTCCGGCAGAGGAAAAGTTGGGTATTTATATCCGGTCGAACATTTTAACATATTCGAAAATTATCCGGAAAAACACATAGACAAAGCTTGATAATCCGATCGAATCATCGATTTCCAATGCAACCCCAGAACACTCAACTCTTGAGTCAATTTAAAAATTCCCAGAAAACTCAGCATATTAAAATAGGAATTACTGTGCAAACAGGGAAGGATGACGTCATGATCAGGCCGCGGAACAGCGGCAGAAGCTAGGCTTCTGCCGCGGTTCCGCCGCACTTTGGACTCTTCATTTTGAAAAATTTGCACCGTAATTCTTAGAATTCCTTGCTAAATTTTTTAAGCATTTTTAATCTGGAAAAAACCCAGTTTTTAGAAAAAGTCCAGAGAGCTCTTAGGTTTTTAGGGTTTCGGTTCGATCAGGTTTCAAACGTCGTCTACTCTTCGCCTAAGGCTCTAGCTAGGCTCTGATACCACTGTAGGGTTCCTAGGCACTCTAATGAGGTCTCACAAGGCATCAACCATGTCAATTTCAAATTTTTCCGGTGCCGAGAAACCCTAATACGGATCGTTAACTAGAATTTTACGCGAAAAAGGAAACTAGTTAACATCTTAACTAAAAGTGAGATGCTACAACCTTTGTAGATCCGGTTATCCACTTCCTTAGCTCCACGTGGTTGTCCCCTCGCTGTCCATCTCGAATCCCGGACTCTCGCATCGGCTTCATCGGAGAAATGAGCGGAACAGTCGTCGGCTTCGATGCCGAAGATGATCTACGTCGAGGCTTCACAAGATCAAGCTCCAACTTCACCAAGTTGTGAAACTTGTGAAGAAAACACCCTATACTACTTGGCAAGAGGTAGAGGGTGAAGAAATAGGAGGTGGGTTCACTTTAGAATTGGATTTCTCATACTTTTGCTCAAGATGCCATTGATGGAATCAAGCTTTCTTTCTTGATGAAGATGATGAAGAAGAAGAAAGAATATGATAAGTGTTTTTTAAATGCAAAAGAAATGAATACTTATCATAATATGAACCATGGTTAGGTGTAGAGAATTGACTAAGGTTAGATGAATGGTTAGGGTTAAGCATGAAGACAAAATGGTCACTTTGGTCAAAGCTTCATGAAGCTTCAACAAGCTTCAAGAAAGAAAGCAACCATATTGTTTTCTTTTGCAATTTCTTTTTAATCCAAATTAAAAAGATAAATGAATGAATAAATAAAAACCCTAACCATTTACTTAACCAAGGTTTAATTCTTTACACTTAACCAAATGAGCAAGTATCATCAAACATGATACAAACATGTGCACAAAAGTATATCACATATACAACTTGCACATCAAGTGAGAAAATCCATTTAAAGTGAACCAATACTAGTTAATGCAAAGTAATATATCAAATATATAATTATACATTAAATCATTAAATCAACACTTGATTTAACGATCCGGTCATATCGCATATAACCGACTAGTATCCTATGTATCGGCTTATCGAATCAATCCTTGATTCGATATCTAGGTTATATCGCATATAACCAATCGATACATTCATCGCGAGAATGGAATACGGTATTACATACTCGCATTATTCTCGGTCCTGCACATATCTCATATGCGCTCCTATTTCGTTTCGCTTGAGCCAGGAAACCTCTGTGTAGGACTCTAAAGACTCGTCAATACGCCGGTAGCAGATGATGATCATATCAAGCACCCACAAGCCGCAAGCGGTCTGCTAAACGTAACGGCCATCCGGGTATTGAGCGATCAGAAGATCGACGAGCTAGCCCGCTCACACTCCTGTGAATCCAACCAGTAACACTTACCGTACAGTCCGGTCTGTTCGTCTGATATGTCGCATATCAAGTCTAGGGGTGGTAAACGTCAGACCCCAAAAACCGATAAGTCGTGCCGATGTGAGGCTCATAACGGGTCGAGAAACTACTGGTAACACTTAACAGCAAATCTCTGATCAGCCCTGGCCAGGGACTTCCCTGTTACGGCCAATCGAGCACAGCGCAACATCAACCCCCAATACCGGGAGAGACGAAACCCCTCCTATCGCTCATTGCCTCCATGTGACTCGGGACTGTACCCAAAGACCACCGTTTTGCACGCCCTCATGGACGTGGTAAGGTGGAGATCAAAGCACAGTGAGAATCACACAAGACTCTATGACGATCTCGGGTCTACAGACTAACCTGTACAAGTGTCACCTGAGAACTGCCATCTGACGTGAGGTATAATACCATCTGGGAGTTCTCGGCGAGTCCGTCCAGTGTACCCGGTCTCCACTGAGCACCCGTACACCATCTCTGATGTCAAACACCAATGGATATGGGATCATCCATCGCCCATCTCATGGGTCGAGAAGCGTATACGCTAGTCTACACTGGTATATCGATGCCCCGTCTCGATACACCCACGACTAGGGACCTTGAAGGATGTACTTATGGATTACCATGTCCCCACTAATATGATCTGCATCATAGTCCAGGTAGTCAAGTACACATCCTAAGGGCTTTACCAACATGTAACTATAAGACAGTTTAAAGAGACTAGTGTACATGTTAAGATAAAGAGCAACCAGATAGCATACTATCATATCAAGCAAGAAAGTCATCTCTATATATGTCCAAGTATCCAATATAATATACATCATATGTATAATACTGGCCTCTAGGGCATACATACAACTAACATTTGGATCGATTCTAGGTTCGGGGTTCCTTCGTGTTTGCTTGAAATTTTTGTTCGCCATTCGCTCCTCCGCTGCGCCGTGGGCACTAGGGTTCCCTGCACAACTCACTTACTAATTAGATGTTTAAGGACATGGTTCATCAGTCGCATAAAGGTGTTCGGGGCATTGGAGAGGCCGAAGAGTCCTTCTTTTGTTTTAAACGCAGTCTTCCATTCGTCCCCAAGACGGATACGAATCTGGTGGTATCCGCTCTTCAGATCTATCTTGGAGAAGTCTCTGGATCCGAACATGTCCTCCGGTCTTGGTATCTGGAAGCGGTATTTAATAGTGATGTAGTTGATGGCTCGGCTGTCTACGCGCATTCTCCACGTTCCATCTTTCTTCGGAGTGAGAAATGTTGGAACGGCACACGAGCGAAGGCTCTCCTAGATGAATGCTTTCTTCATTAAATCTTTGACCTGGTCCTGCAATATTCGGCACTCGATCGGGTTCATTCATTAGTGTGGCAGGTTCGGTAGACGAGGGCTGGGTAAGAGGTCGATCTCATTTTGAATATTCTACATGGGCGGCAACTTGGCTGGTAGCTCTTCAGGAACGTCTCGAAATTCTTCAAGTACCGGTTGGATAGTAGTGGGAATGTTCAGTTGTAGCTTTTCATCTTCTCTAGTCACGACTAGGGAATAGATCTCCCCTGTGTCCTCAACGTCTTTCTGAAAGTCTCTGCTGTTGACAATCAGAAGAGGCTTTTGCTCGGTTGGAACATTGTTCAGCTTGCTATTAGCCATCAAAGGGTGGAGAATGATGTGTCGGCCATCATGATAAAAGGTGTATGTGTTCTCCCTTCCTTTGTACGTGACATCTTTATCGAATTGCTATGATCGGCCTAAAATAATATGGCAAGAATCCATATCTACAATATCAAATATGACAATTTCATGATAATTCTTATCGATGGAGAAGGATATTCGACAAACTTCAGAAGTCACCATGTTGTGACCTTACTGGATCTATCCAATTTTGTACGGGGACGGGTGCTTTTCTTTGACTAAATTCATCTTCTCCACCATCGCTTTTGAAATGATGTTCTCAGTGCAACCATTATCAATAATAATATCTCATAGTCGATTCTAAACATTGCATCAAGTTCAGAAGACGTTGTGATGTTGAGGTGGCTCTTTAACTTTCGGCGCAAGCAATAATCATCGGATAACACAAACTAAAGGCTCGCCTTCTTCTTCAGGGTACACGTCATCCTCGACATAGGCTTCCTCGTCATCGTGCTCTACGATATTGGCACTTTGTCATATGGGGCATCTGTTAGAGTAGTGCCCTAGTTGACCGCATCTGTGGCACTTGTCTCCTCTGGGTTTGACATAAAGATTGACAGGTGTAGAAGCTTTCGGTGCAGTTTTAGGGGTTGACGATTCGGCAATGTTCTTCATTTTGTCGAGTGCGTGTAGATTTGGCAATTGTTGTTCAGAATTCCAAGAGTTTCGTGTTGCTGGACTCCTCGTATAGCTTCGGTGCATAGGAGACTTTGACTTCTCGATATGTTGCTTGGCTAGCTCGGCTAAGTTGACGGCCTCATTAAGCGAATAGACATTCTGGAGATAGAGACGATCATAGATATCTTATTTGAGGCCCCCAAAATATCGAATCACTTATTGCTAGTCAGTCTCGGCTATATTGTTGCGAGAGGAAAACCGATGGAACTCTTCGGTGTATTCAGATACAAGTCGGTCACCTTACGAGCAATCTCGGTAAGCGCGGTAAAGTCCTTTCTCGTAGTCGGGTGGAAGAAAGCAGACACACAAGAGTCGCTTCATTTTGTGCCACTTCCGAACGGGAGACTTGCCTTCGTGTACATGAGAGAACTCAAGTTGCTCCCACCATGCCGAGGCACCACCTTTAAGTCGGTAAGCGACAAGTTTTACTTTGCGATCCTCCATAATCTCCATGTACTCAAAGAAATGCTCAACCTGGGTCAGCCAATCAAGGAAATCTTCAATATACAGACGTCCGTTGAATGATGGAAGGTCTATTTTCATTTTGAATTCTCCGCCGTTGTTGTAGTCATCTCGGAATCGACGATCACCTTGGTTGTAATGCCTTGGCCAGCGATCGCGGGGTTCATAATTAAGGACTTCATCTTCATCAAGATTATTGTCAAGATCATGGGGAGGTGTGTCGTCTTGGCTTCGTTGTGTGAAATATTGTTTGTTAAGATATGTGAATAATATAGTCCCACATTGGAAAAACTATGAGAGGTACATGGGTATAAGATATAAGATGGAGCAAAACTCAACAAAAGCTTGAGTCATATTGATAGAACCAACTTATATCAAAAGCCCATGTGTGTCTCTCATATATAAAATATATAATCGCTCTCTCGTTCGTGTATAATTAAATACAATATGGTATCAGAGCTAGGTTTAGTCACTGCTGGATTTGAGTACTTTAATTGCACTGTAGAGAAAACCAATTGGGCTCTACGTGTGTTGCACCATAGAGAAAACCGATTGGGTTCTATGTATGTTGTCGTGCACCTTTGAGAGATCCGAATGGCCTCAAAGAGTGTAGCCGTACTTTCCAAGTGATGACCGCATTGCACGTGAGAGGGGGTGTTAAGATATATGGATAACATAGTCTCACATTAGAAAAACTATGAGAGGTATATGTGTATAAGATATAAGATGGGACAAATCTCAACAAAGGCTTAAGTCTTATTGATGGAACCCACTTATATCAAAAGCCCGTGTGTGCCTCTCATATATAAAATAGATAATAACCCTCTCGTTCGTGTATAATTAAATTTAATATTGTTGTTGGTAGCCAGTGGTGTGACGACGTTCAGCCCCTGCTGTGTTGTGCGAGTGTATTTCATCATGCTTATGTCGGTGATGGAGATCTTCGGTTGGCCTTTTAGAATCGTTTGATGATTCGCCGAAACGATCTCGGGTGGTTTTCATCATCTCTTCCATTTGTTGGGTGAGATCTTGCACATTGGTGTTGATAGTGTTTAAGTCGCCACGGAGGGTGTCGAATTCTCCACGGGTCACGGGATTGGACATCGTGTAGGCGGTTGGTGCTTTGATACCAACTGACGCAGTAATGGGGATGTGTAGCAAAGGGTCGAAGCCGCCAACAACACAAGTAGAGCGGAAGGGATAACTGGATCACCGATCATAAAACGATTAATGCCACAAAACCTAGGAGAAGTCGCCGGAACGAACACTTGTGAGGGACATAAAGGGGTGGAGATCTTTCGGAGAAGTCGCCGGAGCAAGAATCTGCAAAGGATGGGTCGGATAGGTAAACAGTCGAATTTTCGACACAAAAGTAACACTCTTAGATAAAAGATAAAACATAAGAAATGAGAGCCTTTTATAGGTTTACAATAAGTAGGTTCCATGAACCTTACGATGGGAAAATAATAAATGAAGATGATACTCAAACTTCTAAACATAAATGTTGATATTATGAACCAAAAGTAATAATAATTATCGAGGATGTTCAATACACCAATATGAATGCTTTAAACATTCTCAATTAATGCTCCTGCATCAGTAATTATGTTAGAGAAAAATCCAAGGAGTGATAATCATCCCCACACGCCCCCTAGCTCTGTCCCTGCCCTTCAGGGATTGAACCGGTGACCTTTTACATTGTAGAGAGGAAATTAATACAAACTGAGATAGGCTCAGTTGGTTAAACTATAGTCTAAGCTGTTAAGCGGCCACAAATTAATACTTTTGGGGCAAATGCATAGGTCCCTTAGATACGTGTGTGTTGCATGCTTTCGTGTGCTCTGTGGATATTGTATATGCTAGGAGGAGGCTAAAGTGGCACTTCCAAAAAATAAAAAATGGGGCTTATTTACATTTTGGTTTGAACTAAAATCATGCAGCACAGCAAACACATGATCCCCGCAATCATGCTCTGCCACGTAAGCCACATTAAAATGGCAATTCTGTAATTGCATCTCATTGACAAGGGCCATCTGATAGAGGCCCACACATTAAAATATCTCACCAAATCTCAAGAGATTTAAAATTAAATTGAATTGATCCTAAACCCTAAGCCCTAATCCAAAGCGACCAGCGTTCAATTCAGAGATCGAGGCTCGTTAATGGCTCTCGCGTCACGATTCTTCGATCAGAGCTCAGATCCGATGCTGCGAGCTTTTAGTCACAGGTATCTACAATCAATGCTTAATTTTTCCTCCTTTTTTGAGAACTTTTGTACGATTTGTTGTAAATTTTTTGGAATTGAGGCTTTTTTTTTTATTAATGGCGTCTTTGTTGCTGCTGCAGCTGATGACATTGTTTACAGCAGAAGCAGCAGCTAGCGATAGAGAGAGGTGAAAACAAAGTAGTTGTTTTTATTTGCTTTTAAGGCTGAGAGCTGACACTTAGCGTTAAAAGTTGTCTTTTTCCCTCTCTTTTCTCAACTCTGATCGATTCGTCATCAATGCAACACTGCAGACCTCTGACCCTAATCCCCTTTCTCTATTTCTATGTGCAGAGAGATTTCAGTAGTTAAAAACTTGAGCTTTGTTCGTTGAGGCATGAAAACCCAATGGAGATTGAAAAGGATGCAAAAAAGGAAGTAAAGATGAGGCCTTGGCATCATCATCCTTCGTCGAGAATCTATCGAGTTTCTCGAGCTTCGGGATTGAAAGATCGACACAGCAAGGTCGTTACGTCGAAAGGGTTGAGGGATCGGAGAGTTCGTCTCGCGGTTTCTACCGCGATTCAGTTTTACGACCTTCAAGATCGGCTTGGTTATGATCAGCCTAGCAAAGCGATCGAATGGCTGATCAAAGCTGCGGCTTCTGCCATTGATGAGCTTCCCTCATTGGATACGGATTTTGAAATCAATGTAGAGAAGCCTATGGCTTGTGATTCGAGAACTTCGGAGATCTGTAAAGGCCCGAGAGTTAAAGATAAAGAGGAGGATCGAGCTCTTGACCCGAGCTTGAACTCTCAGGGATCATTCACCAAGCTTCTCGCTGCTGACGCGAGTCTCGGTGCTGGTTTCAGTTATCCCTCTGGGTTTTCGTCACATACCCAATTTGGAAACGGCTCTGCTATCGGGATTTTGCCGGTTATCAGCAATGCTAGTGAGCATCTTGCATTTTTGCAGGGCCATTTTGGGGATTGTAATCTCGATTTTTCGATCTCTTCGGGTCTTGCTGGTTTCCATAGGGGGACCCTTCAGTCCAATTCACAATATCATCACCACCAACACAGTCACCATTTGGTTCAGGCTCAGAGGCTTCCTTTGGCATTGGATGGATTGAGTGTGCCCTTCTTCTTTGGTTCCGCCATTGTTTCTCCTAGCGAGAATGAGCAGTCGCATTCTGAGCTCCTAGAGAGAGGGAAGACCTGAGCGAAACCCTTTGAGGTCTTCTTCTTGCTGGTAAGAGTTTGCAAAAATTTTAATTTTTTATTCAGTTACTCAACTGTTTTACATAATGAGTCATTAGTTTAAGTAGTTCAAGCGATTGTATTGTTGGGTAATTGATACTCTTACAAGATCGTTAACTTCCATGTGTTCATACTTCAAGCCATCCCTATTTAGGTCAAAGATGCATTGTTCTCATTGGGGCATGTAATCACAGCCATGTTGTCTAAGAAGTCATAGCATTTATCGGCACAACATTAATATTTCCGTACCAAGTTTTCCGTATGGTGAACCTCCTAAATCATTGGCTTAATACCCTTTGAACAATGACATTCTCAAGAAACAAGTGTTTAATAGAGGAAAAATGAAATGTCGCTACCTGCATCTTACTTAACTCTTAATTTAAGATGTTCTAACAATTCGGGTCTCTTGTACTTGCATTTAATTTAGTTTAATTGGTTATTTGTATAAAGCACTCTAGTTTATCCCATATTGCACTTGTAACCTCTCAAGAGACTTATTACCGCAAACACTCATTCCTACTTTTATAATGTAATACTGTTTAAAAGCATTGTTAGACAATCCTTATTATGAAGAAATGATTGTCTAATTTAAATCTTTTTATTTTCTTGTTTGAAGTTTGAGTGTTTTTTAGGGTTTTGGTTCTAGAGGAGAGAAGGTATCTGTGCTTGTAAATCTCTTTCAAAGGTATGACTTTACTATACATGGTATGTTGACAAGGACAGGGGATTTCTGCAAATAACCTTAGTTAAATCGATCTGAACTTGAGGGAGTGTGAATTTACTTCATATCATATCACATGACTGGTTGCTAGGGCTGTAAACGACCCAAACTTGAATGGGTTAGGGCTGGCCTGAGTCGGCTCATTTATTTCAGCCTGGCTTGAGTTCGTTTTTTCCGGCTCGAGTTTGTTAGGTTATGAGCTTGCTTGGTTGAAGTTCGATTAGACTCATTATTGCAACTCGAATATGTCTTGTTAACGGCTCAATTACAAACGAGCCATGCTCATAAATGAACAAACAAGCTTGGCTTGAGCTCATTTATGAATTCGGCTATTTATAGCTCGTCAACCAATTCTACTAAAATATATCAATACAAAAGGGGAAAAAATAGAACATATTGGGTGTTGATGATCAAATTGAGCATCAGGTATGAGGTATGAGTTTACTGAATATATGCTTATTTGAACTCACTATTTGTCCATTTGGTTGGATATTCTATTTTAAAAAATATAAAATATAATATAATACATAAATGAGCCAACTCGAACTATGAAAAAGCATCCAGGATCAGCTCGAATTCGGCTCATCAGCCAAACGAGCTTAATTTTTAGCTCAAGCACAGCTTGTTAATAAACGAATCGAGGCAAACTTAAGTCCATTCGATTAGCAGCCGTATCGGCTGCTTTATATAGTGCGCGGGGTATATAAAGAAACGAAGAATTCCAAGGCATTATTTAAAACAAAAACTAACACATCATGTATAGTGATTTACGGCAACCATCTTAATTACAAGCAGCTTCAACTTTACATGTGCTCTCACGGATAACATGATGGCGGTGACTATAAACACAGTTACACAAATAAACAAGCTTTCAGATCTTGACTGTACTATATTCGAAACTACCCTGTACTTTCTTTAGGATACACCACCAGTTATCACTAGTAAGTGACAGTTTAGATTTCATAGAACTTAGATGGAGCTGCAGAATATTGTTTATTTGTGGACAGAACCTCATTTCTCACATCCTTTGTTCAAACAGCACGATTAGGTTGAACGCTGCATTACTTGTAATCTCTAGCTTATAAGGGTAAAAATATGGTGGCAATTACTAATTATTGAGTGTTTTTGCGTTATTATCTTCTGCTTATATCCACAACAGAACCACAAGATATTAGAAAAAACCAATCTTCGATGAACACTGCACTCACAAAGAACTTTTTAGCGTTATGGCTTATTATATTGTTTAAGATAGTGGTGTATACTGAGTAATTCTAAAAGATACATGAAGTATTTGATAACAATTTTATTTTCTTTCTATGATGTTATTCCACTGATTAATATGCCTTATTGGAGATTTGCAGTAGCCGAAGGCACGACAAGCTTTGGTGGACGCAGAAGCCTTGGTGCCACAATTGTCACGGTTCCCAACTGTTACTGTTGCATTATTTGTTTATATCTTTCGATGTCCGATGAGTTTGCTTTGGTTATGTATGTCTTGAAAAGTTTTCTTATGCTGTATGGTTTTAAGTGATGGAACCGCTGTTGTATTTTGTCGATCTTGATTGCATGGATGTTAATTAATTTTTTGATGAAAAACCCTATTATCTACACGAAAGCTGCCACATAAATTTTTGTGCTTTTTCTTTGATATGCGCCTACCAAAACTTTGCTATTTGGGAAAAAGCCCTCCCAATTTTTTTCATTTAAAAGAAGTCTGCAAATCCTAAAACTAAAATGCCTCCTTGTCAGGAGAATGTAAAATTACTCTTCTAACCGCACTTTAGCCGCTAACTACAAGATCTGTTGCTCCAGTGGGTTCAAATGTATTGATCATTTAATAGGGCCCGATTATGGTTTTGGCGCATGAACGACTTCTTTTGCATGGAGTTGCTCAAAAGTCAGGTTTGCGGAAAGATGAAGGCATTTACTTGTTCAGTTAATTCAAGCTCGAATTGATAGTGAAGTCAACTTGACACAGGTTTTTTTCAGCGGAGAGAAACTGAGAATTTTCTTTTTCTCAAAGCAAAAGGATTTGAGAGCGTCTTCATAAAATAGCAAGGATCAGAGGCCAATTATCAAAATAAAAAAAATAGGCAAATAAAATGTATAATGAGTAAAATCGTCCACAATAAGGTAAAATAATGCGTGGGATGCAATATGACAAAAACTTGAAACATGGAGCTCCGCAACAGGATAATCAGTTCTGATTTATGAGTCGGCAGCAATATTGTACAGAGCAGCAGATTTCAAAAGAGTTGAATTAAAAGCATGACATATATTTATATAATTAGGCATCATGATAACGTGTGAGGGATCAACACCCAGACATTTACAGAAAGGGAGGCTGCTGCTGGTAAGCAAGAGCAGCAATAAACAGAGTGAGAGACCATGAAGGCACAAAAGGAACAGGACCATTACATTACATGACATTGTAGCTCTTGAAGGCTTGATTGAAGAGCTTGCCCATCATCTCCATTCTTTCCCAAAATGCTCCGTCCGACCTTCCCATCTTTGTTTGAATATTCCGTATCCCTGAAAAATTCAATCACAACGGTTTATTAATTCGGTAGCTTGGGACGACATCTGATGAAGCATGAGAACCCAACAAGGAAAAAACAATATAAAAGAGCAATTTACCCAGAGAGATTTAATTCAAAACCTTTGGGGCTTGTGGTTTTAACAAACATATGTAAATCGATTCTATCTAGGTCTGAGAGTAGCGAAATCCACAATATAGATAAGATGAGCATTCAACCAAGCATGAATTTTTATTCAGTAGTAATCACCAACAATCTTGTTTAAGACAACGTCATATAATCAATCTGAGCTCCCATTCATGCTCAAATCATTCTTCGTCAAGCTCATCACCTAATGGTCGTGAGAGACTGTCATTATGCAGGCACACCTCCCAGATTTCTACCGTGCTAGCCCTCACAAGCTTGCAAACACTAGCCAAATAAAGTAACAGTATATAGACATAGGAATGACAACTAGATAAAGCCAGTCAACCAACATAGCCATATGGCCAGGGTTTTGCTATATCCACATGTTCCTCAAGTGGGTGTCCCCAACCGGAAAACTCCAACTAAGTTGGCTGGAGCCTATCAGGTCAATCTGATAGCCCACAAACACAAACACTGTCGAATTAATGAAAAAGTATACGTCTAATGTCCAATATAGTCATCAGAGAGGGTAGATACTTCTCTACCCAATAACCAAACAGATGAATTCCCTTCCATGCCTCCTCAAACTTGACTGTTCAAATATACATTCTAATATACATAGGGAGTTGGATTATAAGGCCTAATGAGGCTTTTGTTACCAACATTGCACTCTACCACAATTATTCATAGACTTGTCATTTCTCAAAATTGCCTGAATGATGTGATCTTCTACAAGCATTGCCATATAAATGAGTAGATTTTTCCTGGCTTGATTTTGATCGCCATCCCTAAAATGCCATCTTCAAAGTGAAATTGGCGGAGAACTAATCAGTTACATTAGTAGGCTGCACTGGGAAATGGAAAATCTATGAATAAACAATGCAATGTTAGTGACAAGATACTCATTTTGCTTTGTCATCTGAGACCAAATGTCTTAAAATAACCTATATGAACCTCAAGTTTGAGAAGGCAAAGTTGTCTATTCAGTTATTATGCAGAAAGTGATTACCTTTTTATTATAATATTGAGGCAGGTAGCTCGATTTTAGATTTTGCCTTGTCTTATGACTTGATCTTAGCAAACACTTGGTTTAGGAAAAGAAAGTCTCACCTCATCACTTTTAGGAGCGGATCGAGTGCAAGTCAAATAGACTTTTCTGCTGAGAAAGATAGATAGAGCTTGCTGTATCGACTCTAAGGTGCATAGACTTTTAGTTCTAAATTTTCGATTTAGAAGAGGGCCTAGGAAAAGTAGACGTAAAATAGAACCTAAAATTAAGTGGTAGCGACTAAAGAAAGGTAACCAAAAAGATTTATAGATCGTGTAGTTTAAGAGACGGATTGACAGTCTGAAAATGATTTAGACACAATATGGAGCAAAATGGCTAGTTGTATTAAGATAGTAGCTAGAAATCTACTTGGTGAGTCGAGAGATGGTGCTCCACCATCCAAGAACATATCATGGCGAAACGAAAAAGTAAAACCTACTATTAAAATTAAGAGAGATCCTTATAAAGATTTGAAGAAAACCACATATGCGGAAAGATTTGAGAAGTATAAAATTGCTAAAAAGGAAGTTAAGAAAGCTGCTTGGGAAGCTAAAACTAAGGTCTATAATGAGGTGTATGAGAAGTGGGATACTAAGGAAGCTAAAAATGATATATACAGGATTGCTTGGATGAGAGAAAGGAAAACTAGAGACTTGTGCGGTAAATGTGTCAAAAATGATGATCCGAAGGATTTAGTTCAAGATGAGAATATCAAGGAAAGGTGGAAATACTATTTTGACAAATTGTTCAATGAAAGCTTTACTAAGAATTTGAATGGACTTGTCATTCAATCTCAAAATATAAACCATGATTTAATGCGTAAAATAAGAGTACTTGATGTTAAAGAGGATTTGAAGAAAATGAAATCAAGAAAAACAGTTGGTCCAGACGGAATTCCTATCGAGATTTGCTAAATAGGAGAGATGGACGTTAAATGGCTGACAGATCTATTTAATAAGATTTGGTTGACCAAAAAAATATCAAATGAGTGGAGGAAAAATACCTCTGTACCTATCTATAAGAACAAGGGTGACATTCAAAGTTACTCAAACTACCGTGAAATAAAACGTATGTGTCACACCATGAAGTTTTGGGAGAGTGATTGATCACATGCTAAAGAAGGATGTTAAGATAACTGAAAACCAGTTTGGGTTCATGCTTGGACGATCGACGATAGAGACTACTTGTCGAGCGTTTTCGAGTAAAGAGAAGAGATTTGCATATAATATTAATTGACTTAGAGAAAGCGTACAACAAGATACCTAGAGAGAGATTATGGAAGACAATGATAAAGAAGAGGGTCCCAGTCAAATACATTGACATAATCAAGGACATGTACGATGGAGTAGTGGCAAATGTCAGAACTTGCGGTGGCCTAACAAGTGATTTTCCGATTACAATTGATTTACATCAAGAATTTGCATTAAAGTTCATTCATGTTTACCATCGTGATGGATAAGCTTACTAGAACTATCCAAGATGAGATACCTTGGTATATGCTATCCGCTGATGATATTGTTTTAGTAAATGAGACGAAAGTATGGATTAATACCAAATTGGAGTTATGGAAACAAACATTGGAATCTCGAAGGTTCAGATTGAGTAGGTCCAAGATGGCATATATGCATTGCAAATTTAACAAACTGAGAAATCGAGACCACGGTGGTATAACACTGGATGAGCAAGTGATATCACCGAGCGATCAGTTTAGATATCTAGGTTTTATCATCCTAAAGGATGGGGAGATCGATAGTGATATTAATCAAAGAATCCAAGCTGGTCGGTTGAAATGGAGGGATGCAATAAGGATTTTGTGCGATCATAACTTTTCGTTAAGATTGAAAGGAAAGTTTTATCGGAGCGCTAGTCGGCATGCCTTATTATATGATACAGAATGATGGGCTCATAAGAAACATCATACACAAAAGATGCACGTAGTGGAGATGCGCATGCTTTGTTGGATGTATGATAAACACTAGAAAAGTTAAGGCGCGAAATGAAAATATTCATGCAAAAGTTGGTGTAGCACCCGTGGAGGAGAAGATACGGAAAAATCGGCTAAAAGATGGTTTGGCCATGTGCAACGCAGACCTATGAAAATACCGGTCGATGAATAGATACTCTCGATATAGGCAATATCAAAAGGACAAAAGGAAGACCGAAGAAACATGGATGGAGGTGATATGAAAAGATATGGTTGTCAAAGGCTTCAATGAAAGTATATTATTCAATAGGAGTGAGTGGAGGCGGAGAATTCATGTGCTGGACCCAGCGCGATTCTCATGTTGGTTCATGTAGCTTGCCTCATATGCTTGGGATAAAAGGCTTCGTTGTTGTATATTTGATGGTTATGAGATGAACCTTTCTCTATAGTTTACTTGTTTTTGTGTTAGTTGGTAATCGAGTTGGGTCCAGAACGGATAGTGCCTGCCCAACTAACTTGACGATCCAGGTTTGGGCCGGGACCCAAACATCCACTGGCAGACATAGGCGGTTTAGGCTGACCTACCATATGGCAAAGGCTAGTAGATGGACTCTATCTAATGTAATTCATCAGGTGAGAGAACCACAAGCCGTTGTCTTTCCTTGTTCAAGTTTGCGAAGGCTGGTAGCACATTGGAAACCAAGAATGTGATCATATGGTACTCTCACACGACCGTCAAGCGAAGGGATTGATGAATACAGATCCGGCACAACAGGGAATTGATCACATATATCCCTCAACAAGGTTGTTTATTTTCATAATAGGCATGCAATTAGGAATTCATGCTTCATAGAATGATTCCACTCTCATGTATAGTTTCGATCCAAATGGGATCAATTAACTAATTTTGTTAAAACCCCTACAAGGTTCTTTAGATGTCCAATGTCTGAAAGTCCATTCTAATTTCCTATACCAAATCAATGTTGAAAATTTTCAAAATTTAATCCTTTGGTTGCACATCAATACCTAATTTGTTTTTTCTCCCAACAAACAGTTCTATTGTTATGTCAAAATTTTGCTTGGTTTAATGTGTTGCTAATTTTGTGATCACAATAGCTGTCCAGCTTGTCTGCATTATGCACTATCAATAGTTATCCATCTATGGAAGATAAAGAGCCCGCACATGGAAAATTAATTATCACCAAAAGGAAGATTAATTGGTGTTTGTACTGAATTGCAGATATCCAGTACCATGAAAACAACCCTTACTCTTAACATCTCAATATCATCATTATCGCCGATCACTGTCATTCTTATTGTCAAGAAAGCTCCACATAATAATTGGCAGGTTATATAATTGAATAATCAACATTGAGTGGATCTGCATGCAAAAGAAGACCTTGCCATGAAAAACTATAACAGGATAGAGGTTAGTGGATCTAACCCATACGGTTGTGGATTAAGCTCATACAATTAGGGAGCAACTTTTACACTTGTTTAGACCAAAAGAAGAAACTAATGAAGTAAAGTGATAAGGCTTGCTCTAGGGTTAATATTCACATCCAAAGCATAAAAAACAACCCAAAAGGCTAAAGGAGTTATTCTTATATCTTATCAAGCTATCAGGAAAGCATAAAATATCCTTTTAATATCTAAAGCAAAAGAATATACCAAAAGGCCGAAGGAAGTACATGCTACCACAAATGCGTCACATTTTTTTAAAAGACAAAACTACTGTAAAGTGGTGTACTTAAAATTGACTTTTATTTTGCAATTTACAGAAGATCGCCATAATTTATCTATCATGGTGACCTATCAGCTAGTATATATTTAATGTGGATAAGTTCAGAACAAATGCATACTGATATGGCTTTAGGATGGATGAAGTAGGCATTTTTTTCCTACAAACTGCAGAAGTTAAGCAATACTTTCTTTATTCAACTCTCATTAATTCAATTTCATTAATTGTAAGCTAATGACGGTATTTCTAAGAAAACAATCCAAAAGAACAAGATATGAGTATGTATAATCATATACTAGAGAGTACAAATAGCTCAAAAGTTCTAATGCAATGAGGTTTAATGGGACTTCCTAATATACTGCAATTACTTTGCTAGATGACATCGTGTAAAGTCGTTGAAGAAAAAAATCTGCAATCCTATCATACCCGATATATCACCACCAACAATCTAATAGAGACATAATCCCAATAAAATAGTCAAAATCTATAATTGGAAGCTTCATACTTAAATTTACTCTTTCTAGCATAGCAAGTAAAGATATAGAACCAAAAACACAACTAATATACAATATACCTTCGTGATTGATTGCTTAAACTCTCAGTAGGTTTAGGGCTCAGAAGGAATTCATCTCAAGGCTATAAATCCTTCTCTTCACCAGCATTCTCGCCGCAGTCTTATAAGGTTCTTCAAACGCATTTGAAACCCAACACCCTCCATCTGAAGACCCACAACCACTTCCCCAGTTCTCATTCAATCTCTCATCACTCGGTCTAATCGCAACCAAAGTCGCCCCCTTTAGCACAATCCCACCCGGAATCTCCAAATGTGGCGCATACCACAACTTCATACTAAGAGCCGGCACTAGAGTCCTTTGCGAAGAGCCCGAAGCCGACACAGGCTTCACACGAAGCTCCTTCAGCTGCAAACTGTCCATTGTCAGCATCCCCTGCCCATCCGCATCTGTCAGATCCAAACTCTCCAAAGTTTCATGATCGTTTATAATCGGTTGAAGAAGGTAGTGTCTCGCCGACGCGGCAATCAAAGAGCTAATAGTCCAGACAACCCTCTGTTTAAGGCTCCCGTTCATGTAAAACGACTCCGGAATGCTCCCGCTATCATCACCACCACACAATTCCGAAGAATTGGTAGGGTTAGGGTTATGAGACTTGACCAGCAGCATAGACGAAGCGCCGAGGATCACACAACTGTCAAGCGTGGATCCAAAATCGGCTTTCCATTTCAGAAGCACGCCACCGTCAATCCCGAGCTCGCCTGCCGGCAGCTCGATCTTCAGCCTTCGAATCTCTTTGAAATTCTTCAGAACCTCGGTCGGTGAGTGATGCGAAACCTCCGACGCCGAAGCGGCCGCGTCCAAGGAAGAAGAAGAGCACGAATCTGGAGATTTCTTGCCAAGGATCTGATTCAGGGCCTGGATCGGCTTCACGATGCCACCGATGACGAGGCGGGCGAGGTGCGAGAACACGCCGCGCGTCTTGTCGCCGGGGCTGGCGCCTCCTCCGGAGGCGGAGGGCGAGGGATCGTCGGAGATGACGCAGTCGACGCGCACGATGACGTTGTCGACGAGGGGGGCGAGGGAGTGGAACCTTCGGGAGACGACGCAGCAGCGGCCCAGCGCCTTGACGTCGCCGATCTTGTTGAAGATGACGAGGATGAGCGAGTCCGGGACCCGATCGAAGTGGTCGTCATTGTCGCCGTCGCAGATCCCACCGTCGTCGTCAAGGTCCCTCCTTGGCCGCGATCTCAACGGATCTGAGCTCAGAGACATCGAAACCCTAACCCTAACCCTAGGTGGGAAAAGGGAACGGGGCACGAATTTCAAAGCAGGAGGAGGAGGAGTAAAGAGAAAGATGAGAGAGTGAAGCCCTGGACCTAAACCTCTTTATCCATTTTAATTTATTTTGGATTTTCGTATAATTTTGTTGTTTATTGATGCTATTGTTTTCAAATTAAAAAAATGGGGAAGAGGAGCGTAGCAGGCGGATTGGGAAGAAAAGGTTTTCTTCCCTTTCTCTCTCCTCACTCCCTCTCCCTCTCTCTCTAGACTTGTGAGATAAAATGGAATAGGTTTTGTTTTTGGATTTATCTATTTTTATATTTTTTATTTAAGGAAAATAATAATTGAAGCTATGAGCTCTAATTATGGAAATTTTTTTGGATATTTGTTTTCATAAAGCCAGTTTTATTTAATAAGTAAAGAAAATTCAGGATCTTTCGTTGAAAATGTAGGATGAAAATAATGTTCATGTATATTTATACTTGTGATGCTAACTCTCTGGATTGATTTCGTCGCTTTGTGTGAATACAGAGCGTCCCTTGCTTATAGTAGAAAGTTAAATAAATAAGAAATTCTCTCCATCCCAAGTTTATTCATGTCATCAATTCCCATTTAAAATTTTCAAATGGTCGACGAAGCATTTCACCCTCCTTCCCTTCCTTGGATTCGGGTCCATGCTATGGGATGAATAATTGCATTGATGCTATTATTCAATATCAACCGTCAATTCAACCCAAAACACATCCTCACCGCTTCCTGTTTTTTGTGTGGATCCCACTTGAGAAACCTTCTTTGTTTACATTTCTCACGAATAACTCGTGTCCAATTTGTTGGTGCCTGTTCTTCGTTTCCCTCCTATTTCATTTTCTTCAAACCCAATTTTCCTCAAATTTATCATCTCTGAACCTTAAAATCAAAACCCTCATTTATGAAATTAATCAAAACCCAATTATACAAACCCTAAAATTTCTATGAAACCCCCGTCTCCAAACCCTAAAATTCCTCAAGCCCCTCATCTCCAACTTCATCTACAAAGAAGATCTACAAAGAAGGGATTATTTTTTTTTCGAAATTCCAGTGAAGAGGAGCTGGATCTCTCTCAAATAATTTAAAATGCCATATATTGTATTATTTAAAATTACAAAAATGTTAGACAGACATGTACATTTGCTTTAGATATTTCTAATGTTAAATTTATTTCTTGCAAATGATGAACTATGTTTTTGTTTTTATCTTTTAGAATGGATGGGACAAATTCTGAAATCTTTTAGGTACCAACTAAAGCAATGACAACCAAGTAAAAGATTGGATACCTAGAGTGGATCAAATATTTGAATCAAAAGAAGATGCTTGGAATTTTTATCTCATTTATGCTGGAAAGTTGAGTTTTGGCATTCGTAAGCAAATGTTAACAAAGATCAGAAGACAAAAGCAGTAATTTCAAGAGTATATTCGTACTTTAAAGAAGGCTTTCGAGAAAGAAACAAGCAAGATCACCTCGTCAAAAATCCGCGTGCGGAGACTAGATGTGGATGCTTAGCAAAAATGGGTATTACGCGAATTGAGAATGCAAAGTTTCGAGTCTATAAGTTTGAAGAAGGTCTCAGTCATACACTTCAGCTTCAATGTACCTCATATATGTTACGATCACAACAAGAGAGTACAGATCAACAAGGGGAGGAAATTGAGTGAGCAGAGGCCTTCGGACTCACTTTAAAACAAACATATCGATTGTTGAATATACAAGCCGGTGGAAGGGCTAGTCTTGGATATACACTGGAAGATCAAAAAAACTTATTTGCGCTCCAAAAGACAAAATAATATGAAGTATGGTGAAGCCGGAAGCTTGCTAAGAAATTTTCAACAATGTTCTTTAGAAAATCCTTCGTTTTATCATGCGAAGCGGTTGGATAATGAAGAACAAATTACCAATATTTTTTGGACGGATTGTAACATTTCAGAAAAATGGAAAATATTATTTTAGAATAATAATAAAATAATGAAATTTACGGATATTATACGAGCATGGATTTGAATTTTTGTAGATTGGTATAATTATATACCTCTATTTTGAAAAGTATTTGGAAATTTAAAATAAATTATTATTTATGAAAGCATTTACTTAATTGAACTTTTCATAAATAAAATAAATTATTATTTATGAAAGCATTTACTTAATTGAACTTTTCATAAATAAGCACGCAGTTATATCCATACAAGATTAGTATATTAAAACCAATTGATGTTTTTCTATTTTGTGCATTAACCAAGTTTTATTTACTAAACCATGATTAGTGTGCATGACATGTTAATGAAAGGGGTTAACATTTTATTAGTGCTTTTATGATAGCTTCCTTCCTTTTCCAATTGTGTTTAAATATGGTTTTATATTTATAAAAGAAAAGAAAAAAAAATGAACTAGTATGGCATCATTTTATAAATGAGGTATGGGTGAGAGAGAGAGGGGGGAGGTTATGGTTATGAACCATATCTTCTTTCTTCATTATCTTTTCCTACTTCTTCATCTTCCCCTTTTGCTTCTTCTTCTTCACCTCCTCCACCTTCATTCAAACTACAAACCACCACCACAAACCCTTTCAAAACACCATATGACCTTCACAAGAGATATACAAATTTTCATTCTATATAAGAAGATGTGATCAAATCTCCATTTTGATATCTTTTGCCATCTTGGAACTTTCCAAATCCCTATTATGCAGTAAACTTATCTCCTTAACCATGTTTTTTACGATATTGCCTTGACACACTAGTATTTAGAGCTAAGATTTAAGTTTTCTAGACTTGAGATTTCAAAAGTGAGTTTTGGTAGATAGAACTTGTAGTGATGGTATAATAGAGTTTTAGTGAATGATTACAAGCTCATTAGTAATAAAAGGGGACATGTAAGTGATAGTATCCTCGGTTTAAAGAGTTTTGAAGTTTTATAACTTGGTTTCCATTGAGATTTTGAAGTTCAAATAGAATCTGGAGCAACTAAGGAACTTTGAAAAATATTTAGAAGATTCTATAAGATGCTTAGACCGGTAGAAGACCACCGTAGAAGCCCGAGCCCTCAATTCCAAACCCAACCCGCAGATTTAATACGTTTGGCCGCAATTTGCGGCCATGTCGAAGAGTTTTGGTCTGGGGTTTGTTTTATAGTCCGCACACTTGATAACTAAGCTCACCTTGTATGCTAAATAGTCCCAGATCACCTGAGTTAAAATCTGGAAGCATTTTACTTGGTTTTGGTGTTGTTTTGCAATATTTAAAAACTTGGATTTTTGAATATTTATGTCTTGACTAGGTTTTTGACGTTCGTACGTCGACGCCGGGAGGGTATTTTGTCGTTTTAGCACGCGTTGACCATAAGTTCTAACCTATGTGCGCTTCGTTCGTGATTTCAAATTCAATTTAGGTTTTTATGCGATTTTGGTTATATATTCGATTGTAGGTACAATCGCGTGGACTTCCGAGACGACGAAGAAAAACAAGACGTTCATCGTGCTTCGACTAGGGCGAGGATATAAGGTGAGTAGATGTATATTTACGGGGAAGTCGGGTGGATGGCGTATAGCACCCCCGCAACCGTAAAATTAGGATACTGTGTATGTGTGTGTGTGTGTGTGTGTGTGTTTGTGTGTGTGTGTGTGTGTCGTATACTTAGCCTTTAGGGTTTACTAGAATACCATATGCGTATATTACTATACTTAGTAGAAATTATACCCCTAGTTTCTATTCCATAGCCATTGAGCTACACACACATATTTATATTTTGAGTACTTAGTATGATATAAGTATATCTATGACATGAGGATATATACAATATAAGTATACATGATATGATATGAGATGAGATGATATGAGATGAGATGACATGAGATTGATGTATGCGACTATAGATTCGTACCATGTTGATTGGATGATATCGTACGAGTGATATTCTGTATATGATATAATGATGATTGATTGCCGATTACAGCCGATATTTGTTTTGACTCGAGGAGTCTTGTCTAAATTCACAAAAGGAAAATTATGAGATATTTAGAGCCATACCTAATTTCAAAACTAACGAATCGTTACGTACTTTTAAAAGATAATTTCAAAGGTACGCTACGAATTTTCAAATGGTACCTTTTTCAAAAACATCGTAGTCCCCTACTTCCAAAAACAACGTTTCGTACTATTTTAAACTATACTGTATGACTCATACGTAGTTGTAATACTTATTCACATTACGATTTCATTATTCTGTATACGCTCGCATTTCGATTTCTTATTTTTGCATACGCTCGCGCTTCGATCATTCACGATATATATTACGTTTACACCTTTAGCTCTACTTGACTTCGTTTGTTAGGACACACACACCATTACTGATGACTTATATATTGCACGTACACATGCCCGTACGCCCGTACACACATCATCGGTAATTGTCATGCCACATACATAGATAGAACTCGCTATGTCACTGTATCACACTATATCTTGTTAGCATTTTAGATTTCTATTAGTACCCAGCCCACTTACTGTTTCAGATATTGTACCTTTTTACATTGTTTATACAACACGCTGATATGAACACACTTGTTATGCATTATATTACTATTCTATGCCATACATGTTGTTCCATTATTACCATATTCTTATGAGATTCTTTTTTCAAGAGATTTCCGGATTTAAGAAACCGCAGAGATGATTTTACAAAACTTGTGAATATTTTAAAAACGTGGTTTTATGATATTTCGACATCCACCATGAGTTTTCTCGGTTTTGAGCTATGATTATTATCCAATTTGAGCAGTGAGGAGTCACTGTCTGTGGATACATGGTGGACCCGATACGGTACCCATGGACAAGAAGATCGTATAGAAAGACGTTGAGCCTGTAAGTCGATGTCGCGCAACCCGCGGGTTCGCGGGGAGACGGAATTTACAAAAAACGATTTTTCTTACTTCACAACACCGACTTTAACTCCAGGATCTTTACAGAAACCTTAATTAGCAATATCAACTAGGATGTTCTAACTACTATGTTAGGCTTTATACCTCCTTATTTACAAGTCCTTCGGGTCTTCTTCTTCTCCTCCTTTTCTTGAGCTCCTCGAAGATCGGATCATGCTTGGAACGTCGGCCTCCTCGTGTCGAAGACGATCCACCCGAGAGTATGTACTTCAAGCTCCAATCTCTAAACCGAAATAACTAAGGTATCTAGTTTGCTAAGCTAGGTAGCTTAGAAGATGTAGAGTGTCTAATTGAGTGTTTTATCTCATATATGTTAGTTATATGTATGCCCTAGAAGCCATTATTGTACATATAATGTATATTATAGTGGATGCTTGGACATATATAGAGAGGAATTTCTTACTTGACATGATAGTATGCTATTCGGTTGCTCTTTGTCTTAACATGTAGACTTGTATTATGATACTGTCTTGCTCTCACATGTTGATAAAGCCCTTAGGATGTGTACTTGACTACCAGGACTATGATGGAGATCATACTAGTGGGGCCAGGATAGTCCATAAGTACATCCTTTAATTGTTCCTAGTCGAGGGTGTATCAAGACAGGGCATCGATATTCCAGAGTAGACTAGCGTATACGCTTCTTGACCCATATGATGGGTGATGGATGATTCCACATCCATTGGTGTTTGACATCAAAAATGGTGGACGGGTGCTCAGTGGAGACTGGGTACACTGAACGGACTCGTTGAGAACTCCTAGATGGTATTATACCTAGCGTCAGATAGCAGTTCTCTGGTGACACTGGTACAGGTTAGTCTGTAGACCCGAGATCGTCATAGAGTCTTGTGTGATTCCCACTGTGCTTTGATTTCCACCTTACCACGTTCAAGAGAACGTGCAAAACGGTGGCTTTTGGGTACAGTCTCGAGTCACATGGAGGCAATGAGCGATAGGAGGGGATTCGTCTCTCCCGGTATTGGGGGTTGATGTTGCGCTGTGCTCGATTGGCTATAACAGGAAGTCCCTGGCCAGGACTGATATGGAGATTTACTGGTAAGAGTTATCAGTAGTGTCTCGATCCATTATGAGCCTCACATTGGCACGACTTATCGATTACTGGGGTCTGACGTTTACCACCGCTAGACTAGATATGCGACATGTCAGACGAAGAGACCGGACTGTACGGTAGTGTTACTGACAGGCTTTACAGGAGTATGAGCAGGGTTGCTTGTTGATATTCTGATCGCTCAATACCCGGGTAGCCGTTACGTCCAGCTCGTACTGCTGACGGCTTGTGGATGCTTGATATGATCATCACCTACTGCCGGCGTATTGACAAGTCTTTAGAGTCCTACACGGAGGTTTCCTGGCTCAGGCGAAACGAAGTAGGAGCACATATGTGATATGTGTGGGACCGAGATTAATATGAGTATGTGATACCGTATTCTATTCTCGCGATATATAATATCGGTCTGTTATATGTGATATAGCCGGCTTATCGAATGAAGTGTTGATTCGATAAGTTGATACATATGATATTAGTCGGTTATATGAGATATAGCTGGATTATTAAATTAAGTGTTGATTTAATAATTTAATGTATAATTGTATATTTGATATATTAATTTACATTAACTAATATTAGCTCACTTAAGATTTTCTTTATCTCACTTATGCTTTTAATATATATGTGATATATATTAATTGTGCACACTTAATATATATGTGATATATATTATTGTGTCATGCTTGATGATACATGCTACATGGGTGTATGAGACTCACACCATACTCATGATAATGTAGGGTTTATATAAAGTAAATCACAAATTGGTTGGAAATTAGTCATGGTTGATGCTTAGTGGAAGCTTGCAGAACCCATTGACTTGGTCCACTAATTTTGTCTTACATTAGATATTTATTAACCCAACCATTGTCATTAGCCATGGTTAAGTCTCTACAAGAGTTATATGAGATATTTTCTCACCCATGGTTGCTATTCTCACTCATTCTATTTTTCCTCTTCATCTTCTTCATCAAGAGAGAGCTCTCTAGGTTTGGAGAGGCGAAGAAAATAAGTGAGAAAATTAATTCTAAAGTGAGCAAAAATCCTACTTCATCATTCTCTACTAGACTAGCCATTTAGTTTAGGGTGTTAGCTTCACTAATTCCTAATTAGTGAAGAGGTAGCTTGAGTTAGAGTCTCCTCGACGTAGATCATTTTCGGCCTCGAAGACTTCAAGCAAGTTTGTTCCTTTCACCTTGCGGAGCCATTCTAGAGTCCGGAAGATCACTACTTGAAGCGAAGGGACTACTACACGGAGATATTGAAGTGAAAGACCGGTTTACAATAGTTGTATTCCATGTTCACTTAGATGTAAAGTTGTTTACATGTTGTATTGTCTAATTCTCTAGTTAAAGATTCTAAGGTTAGGGTTGTTTAGCATGGCAATTTTTTGAAAATGGCATGGACGATGCCTTCCGAAATCTTGCTATCGTGCTAGGCATTCCTACAGTGGTATTAGAGCCAAGCTAGAGAATTAAACGATGTTTGTAGAATTGCGAAACCGAAACAACTCCGAAACATCGAAACACAAAACCTAGTTTCTGTCGATTTTTAAAAGTCCTCGAATTTTTTTTAAGCAACTGCAGAATATTACATGAGATGTAATATGAACACCAAACGAATACGAATCCCATCCGCCGGATTTGACCCGGCGACATGCTTTAAAATTCCAGCCTGGCCGGCCCAATGAAGTCTTCTCGGGTTCGTTTTGGTTTGGTGTTCTGGTATCTGGGTTTTGGTGTTTCAGGTGTTGCTTGTTTTTGTTAAGATTGCATGTGATGTTATCTTTCTGTAAAGGCAATTTGGAGTGTTTCGTAGTCATAATTCTAACATCGTTTGGGGTATTTTAGACGGCGTTAAAAAGTTCGAACGGATATCAATAACCCATTTTCTCTCTCGCTGGAAATTTTCCAAAAGTTGGATTTTTTCAAAGTTGAAAATATTCAAAAATCATCCAAGTAATTCTATGGACTCTCTAGAAGAACGAAACCCTAACTCGATTCTATGACCGTCAGAACCGCCATCAAACCCTAGGGTTTGCGGTAGTTCTGCGGCTTCATAGGTGAGGCAAGGGTTGACCTTTTTATGGTTGGTCCATAGGTACTGTGGCATGTTCTGAGTATTTCTCAACTGTGCTCAAGTGTTGAGCTCTTTGGCAAATTTTGGGTGTTTGTTGATTCGATCGGAATATTTAATATCGTCTAGCTATCTATGGAACGTGATACAATATTTGGAATCTGCACTAATTAGTTTTATGAAAATTGATTGGTTGCTTGTAAATTTAACATTTCGGTCTCGGGAGGAATCGGGAATCTTATTGAATTACCCGATTTCTTTTGAAAAAGTGTTTTCATGAGTTAGACCCAAATGTAAGATTTACAATGTTAGGCATGAAATCTGAGTATGTGATATTCCGGATTTATGATGTCTAAGGGCTGTGTCGATTCCAAATGTTGTAGTTTGACATTTTCTTTTCTGCGGCCGTACGTGTAATATGTGGTGTATCGCCGGTTTCATTGCTATATGTCAACGACTATTGGGATACGCATATTTACTTACGTTGATGACATGTGATATTATGTGTTGCTGGGATATGTTATATTGGATCGTCGTGTTTTGAATAGCCGGTTTTTTTTTATGTGAGATGAGAGTTTTTCATTTTCATTCATGTAAAAACTTGTATATAATATTCTTTTATTAGGATACTTCCGGGTTGAGGATGATGTCACCATTATTGTATATTATTTACTTTTCCGCATTAGGATAGACCCAAGGTGGGGAGCACAAGTAACCGAGTTCTAGAGTCCAGTTGGAGACCATATCGAGGAGTCGAGTCCGGGTCTCCTAACTCTAGAATTAGTAGGGTTGCTTGCCGCTCTCATAGGGGTCTAGGGATGTGGGTTTGGCTATTCATCGTGACTGTGGAATCCGTGTTTTTTACTGGCTTGATATAAAGACGGACATCCTAGTATATCCAATATTTCATATGTGGACTTCTGCTGCTGATATTCTGTGATGTCACTTTATATGCTTGAGACGAATACTTTATTATTATATATATATGATATATAATAAACGTTGTTTATGTTTTACACCCGCGCTAGTCCCGCCCCGCTATGCCGTTAGTTAAGTAACCTAACGGTGTATAACGGGACACTCTGGCGAATGCGGATGGCATAAGCGTGTTCCCCTCCGAACACGGAGACGTGACCGCGTAGGTCCATCTTGCCTGAATTCGGGGCAGATGCTAATTGGTGCTATTCGTCTACCTCTGCGAAGATGCCAAGTTGATTTATGACACCATGTATCGAAGGTTTAAACGGATGCGGCCGATGTAGCAGACTTCGTCAGATTCCTCCTGATTTGAGGGGTTTTTGATTGTGGGGATGCTCTTTCCTGCAGGCGCAAGACCCTGCAGTTAATTACGCTACCGCATCACGGTAATCACTTTCTCCTTCTCCAGATGGTCACTTCGTATCGTGTGTGTTTGTTTTGTTTTTGGTTGCCCGTGGATTGTATATGGAGACTAATTTATGTTGTCGCCCGTAGGGCATGGATTAGTCCAAATCCGTATTTTTTTAGATTTGGGTTTTGGATTGGGTTTAAGGATACGTTAGTCTCATTTGAGACTAAGATCAACTTAAACGTTCCTTGAGGATACGTTAGTTTAATTTTAGACTAAGATCAACTCAACAGGATCGTTTAGATCCAATAATAGAGCATTTGGACTCTATTGTTTAGTTTAGGGACATTGCGGTCCAATATTAGTTTAAGGACATATCGGTCCAGTGTTAGTTTAAGGACATCTCGGTCCATTAGTTTAGGGACATTACGGTCCAAGGTTAAGGACATCATGGTCCATGAGTTTAAAGGGACCGCACAGTCCGAGGTTAAGGACATCATAAACCATGAGTTTAAGGACCCCACAGTCCATGGAATGATTGGTTATCGGGACCCATCACCTCTTTGAAGACGTTGAAGGATTACAACGACAAATCTCAAAGGAGTGAAGAGATGTACCCTTGAACCAAAATTGATTGGGAAATCTTTAGTCCAATTTGGGACTAAGAGCAATTAATTGAATTATGAGCTCATGGGCTCAGTTAAATCTGGATTGAGGACTTATGGCCAACTTGGGCTAAGTCCAATTAGGTTTGAAATGTTAGACCTTTGTTTGGACTGTTGAACATATGTCTGGGTTCAGCCCCCCATTATTTAGTAATACTAAACAGGGGTTTGGGGGTTCTGACAACATTTTGTCTTTTACTGGGCACTGACTATTCATCATGGCTCCGGGGTTTTATGAAATGATCAAGTTTGGAAGAATGTAGTTGGGGTTCAATCAAAGGGGAGATTTTATCTCTGGAGAACTTAGCTAATTTTGGGCTAAGACTGGTTTGAAAAATAGTGTTAAACACTAACACATATTTGGCGGTCACGTGTTCCACGTGATGCACATAAAATAGTGTTAAACACTAAGGATGCAGTGCTTAAAATAGTGTTAAACACTAAAAAGATGAAGCGCTCACGTGAGGACACGTGAGGCGCCTTAGGATTGGGCTAAGCTTCCTTTATTTTATTCTCAGAATATTTAAATAAGTGTTAAACACTTTCAATCTTCTAGCCCATCATGTATGGGCACGTGATGAGCATCCATGCACTGGATATTAAAGGGATTTGCTAGGGGTCACGTAGGGACACGTGAGGGCGCCCATGCATTGGATTTTAATCCTTTAGTTCTTTCTATCTTCTCTTTTTTAAAGAGGTGTTTGTCAGGGGTCACGTGGGACACGTGAGAGCGCCCAAAGTCTATTCTGCCATTATTTTTGAGAAGTTTGTTCAGGGGTCACGTGGGAGCACGTGAGGCATTGCCTCTAAGCCTTTTCCTTTCTCATATTGAGGAGTCTATTTAAGGGTCACATGGGGACACATGACCATGTCTCATTCTTTCTTTTTTACTCCTTGAGGATAAGGGTCACGTGTTACCACGTGACCAGATTGGGTACTGATCTCTTTACGTGCATGGAGAGTTAAATCTCTTGTTTAAGAATTAAATTCTTTTGTAGGGTTAAACCCTAATTTGTTTAGAGGAATTAAATTCCTATGTATATGGAAGAATTAAATTCTTTAAACCCAACTCTCCCTCTAAGTTTTGGATCTGCATGGCAGAATCTCCCCGATGAGAATTAAATTCTCAACTTATGGAGAGATTTTAGTTCTGCAGATCTTCAACCATGAAGAAGAACTAAGTTCTTGTTTTAAGGGTTAAACCCTGTCTCTGTTGGAGGAATTAAATTCCTAAGTATTTGGAGGAATTAAATTCCTTAAACTCAATTCTCCCTCTAAGTTTTGGATCTGCATGGCAGAATCTTCCCAATGAGAATTAAATTCTCAACTTATGGGGAGATCTGTTTCTACAGATCTTCAACCAAAGGAAGAACTAAGTTCTTATTCAGAAGAGTTAAACTCTTAGTTTGAGAATTAAATTCTCCTTTTGTTTTGTGAAGCTTATGATCTCTTTCCCTTTCTCACCTAGGGTTTCTTTCTCTTCTGAGAAAATCTTCCTTTCTCTCTAGAGAATTAAATTCTCTTCTTTTTTCTCTCTGTTGTTGTATATTTCAAAAAAAAAAGTCCAGATTCCCCCTCTTCTCTTCTTGGCTCCTATTTATATGAGAAAGAAAAGAAGCAGTTTGTTCAGTCAATTTTTCATTGAAAGATTTTAATTGATTTTGTAACCAACATGATCTTTTAGATCACTTAGTGAATTTTATTCACCATTGGATTTTTACTCCAAAAGTTATTCTGTCTGTTATTCTTGGTGAATTTCAGGGAAATCTTTCCATGTATAGAATCTTTTTATGGATTGGTGATTTTTAATCACCATTGGATTTTTAATCCAATGGTGCTCCACTTTACAGAGCACAATCTTTTTTGTTTTGGAAAGATCTAAGAAAATATTTTTCCAGTTAGTGTTTTTGATTTTCCTTAATTAGAATTTAATTCTATTAGTTCAGAAGGCTTTAAGAGCCTATCACATGTTGGCACGTGATCCTACTGTTTGATCATTTAAATAGAATTAAATTCTATTAATTTAAGAGCTTAAGAATCCATCACGTGTTTGCACATGACCTTTGGTCACGTGTGGACACATGATGCCCCATTGGGGTGTTCCTTAGTGTTTTATTACGCCTTTAATTCTCTTCAGTGGGTTTTTAAAGGCCCATCACGTGTGGGCATGTGACTCCATTGATTGCTTGTTTGATTAGAATTTAATTCTATTTCAGCAGAATCCCCAGGAAACTATCACGTGTCAGCACGTGACCCCTGGTCACGTGTGGGCATGTGATGCCCCTTGGGGTTTTTCCTGATATTTTTTGAGGGAACAAATGTCCCCACAACGTTGTTCTCATGTGTTTGCACGTGAGTGCAACGCTGTCATTTTTTGTGGCCGTTGGATCTGCCTAGGGAAGGGGGTAGATGAACCGTTTCCTATCACATCTTATAAATGCAGGGGCCTCTTCAGAAGTGCCTCTACTTTTCATCTTCTTCCTTACTTGTTCTTGCCTTGAGAATTTAATTCTCTCTCTCAGAGCTTAGTTCTCTGTCCCAAAAATTTTCCAGAGTTTAACTCTGTCCCAGAAAGAATCCTTTCTTCAGGTAATGATCTTGAACGGCTGAAGAACTTCTTATAGAAATTTTCTTTTGATTTTAAATCCACACCAAGGGTTTTTTCCTTTAACAATAACCCATCTTTCCAAGTTCTTCAAAATAATGTCCAACCTTTAAATAATAAACTCCTTTTGTTAAGGCTTCTCTGATCTCAGGAATCGATGGTGATACTTGTTTTCTCTCTGGAATTTAATTCCATTCCAAAGAGCTTTGGCTATGAAAAACATTTTCTGGGAATTTAATTCCTCTATTCAAAAGGAACTTAATTCCTCTAAAGAACTCAGTTCTTCACAGAGAACTTTCTTGGGATTTTCTTGCCCTGAGTTGTTCTTTGCAAAAATGCTTCCATATAGACCCTTCATGATTTGCATAGAATTCTGCAGTGGGTTTTCTCCTTGAGGAATGTGTAGAGTTGTTTGAAATCCACTATTCATTATTGAGAATCTTTCTTTTGTTCTCATAATGATTATATTGCCTCATCATTAGTGAGCCGCCATCTTGATTTTGTGGGGCCCCTGTGTTTTGCAACCAATGGTCCCATAAAAATAAGTTTTTGTCGCTTTCTTCCACTGTCTTTTTATATATATATATATTTATAAATATATATACATGTGTGGGCTTCATTAACAGTTTCCTTTCCTTTGTTTCAGGCACAATGGCTTCTGTTCCATACTTCCCTTTCACCCGCTCGGAGGCTGCCTTTCCTCAGTCACCGTCTGACGAAGAGGTGATGGCGATGATTAGAGCCCACGACCCCGATTGCACCAACTTACTTTTATGGGGGACCTGGTACGGTCATATCATCCGCGGTTGTCGAAACTTTCTTTGCGAGATACCAACGGAGCCTATCCGCCCATTCTTGCCGATGGACCGTCCGCGGACTGCTTTTGCTGTGGAGGTGGCAAATTGAACCCCTACCGGCCGGCTCGAACCGTCGACAACTGGGATACCAAATCAGCCTGTGCCGGCCATAGACATCTTGGGGCGTCGTATCTGCCAGGGTGAAGCCCAGCCTTGGGGACAAGTTTACAAGATAGGGCTTATCCCTCGCCATCCTACGGGTTACCTTCTCTGGGCTCGTTACATATTGTCCGCTCATCGTGCGCGACTGCAGAGGGTCAGGCTTTACCAGGCGGTGTATGCATCCCTCTTCCATTATCAATCTCCCCATGTATGGTGGGTCAAAACTTTCCTAAATCGGTGGAATCTTCCCACCAATACTTTCTTGTTAGGGGACCGCGAAGTTTCGATCTCTTTGGAAGAGTTTCGTGAGATCTCGGGTTTACCGATCAGGGGAGCACCTTACGAAGAATTGTTGCCCCCTGATAAGTATGTTTTTGAGACTATGCCCGCTATGCTTGATGACTTGTCGACTGAAAACGCCATCCATCACAAGTACCCGAGTCTAATTAAGACGCTGGGGATTTTTGAGAAGCTGTTTACGGAGTCAGAAGAACATGGCGTCACTTTCAAAAGCTTTATTTCCTGCTTTCTTCATGGATACGTTCTATCAAAGGCGGCTCCGAAGTTCGTGAATATCAACGACTCCTTCGGGTTTGGTCTAAACAGGCTACCGGTTAGAGAAGAGGATTTGCCCCAATTCTACATTCCAATCTTGTCAGCTGTACCTTTCGAGTCGATTGCAGCTCCTGGCATGGATGAAGAAACTTTCTTCATCGGCTTTATCAGTGTTTGGCTCAGCTAGTTCGTCGTTTCAACGCACCGTCGATTCATGAGAGCCTCGGTCATTTACCCTGCTCATCGCATTGCTGAAGGGACGCGACTAGCCTTGGGCATTGTAGGGCTGTCTCATCTGTATCATGGGCTAAGCAGTACAGCTAATACCTCAACCCCAGGCGTGAATGTGGTGAGCTTCTCTCTCCATTACTTTATATCATGGATTGAGATGCACGTGCTAGGGGCATTTGCCGCGTATCAGAGACCTAGCTTTTATGATGCCTATACCTTTCCGTGGCTCATGAGGTTGGTGGACGCTTCTGCCCTTGACCCGACTCAATTAGGGGCTCTTCGAGTGCCGCTCAATCCGTATGCCAATGAAGGCGGAATGGTATTTAATGATCGAATCCTCTCTGCTCCTTCGGGACCTGTTTAACAGTTGTTTGATTTGTCGAAAGAGGGAGCACCATCTTTAAAGCCCAAGGAAGCAATGCACTTGTACTCGATCAGACCCGGTTATCTGTTGTTCCGTCGAAATGATGCGGCTCTTTTCATGTGGTACAATCCACACCGCTTTGCCCGGCAACTGGGTTATGATCAGGGTGCCCCTTTCGAGGCGTTCACAGTGGAGCCCAGCCCTTCTTTGGAAGCTGTTCGTGACGCCACCCACCATTTCACGAGGCTGAACACCGGTTCTCATTTCATGATCCCTGAAGCCGATTACATTCCGAGGTGCGTGGGGGCTTTCACGGGTGGGTATCGCCACCGGGTTAGTCCAATCATTGCCGAGGAAAGGAGGATACTTTTTGGGCTTAGAGCTCCCGCCCCGCTCCAGGCTACGGGAGTCCCACCGCGACCGCGAACAATAGTTTGCCCTCCCTTGAGGGATATTGGTACCGTACTCATTCCTGAGGCAGCGGATGTGGACTTAACTCCGACAGTTGGTATGCCAATATGCACCAGGGCTCAGACAAGGGCTTCGGATAAGGTGCCGGTATTAGTTTCATCGGTTGCGGCGTCAGCGATAGCAGTATCCTCATCAGTAGCACCGATAAGAGAAGATATTGAAGGCGAAGTGGGTCAACGCCGCAGCAAAGCACCGAGGGGAAAGAAGCGATCGTCTTCTGGTGCTAGTTCTGGGTCAAAGAGGCGAAGAAAGACGGTGACCAATCTGCTCGACTTCTTAGTGGAATCAGAGCCTATCTTTCAAGATGAACCACTAGCTATGCAAGAGCCGGATGGTAGTCTTCTTTTCCCTGGTTCATCTGCCGAGGAAGCCGCACAATTGGCTGAGGCTATAAGACGCTCCCAGGATGAAGCTGAGAATGTAAGGGTCCTGAAGAGGCCTTATCCTGCCGTCATCTTCTACGAAGATCCTCCATTGATACGGCGGATATTTATAGGTCCTCTGGAAGAGGGAGGCGAGATAGCCCTTAAGCAGCCTATCTCGGCCGATGCCGAAGACGCGCTTTCATTGTGGACTGGTGGCCACGAGTCTACCCTCGCACCCCGGCGAGCACGAATTCTTGAGAAGGAATGCCGGCTTGAAAAAGCCATACTAGAAGCTCTTTTGTGCATTGGTACACTTATATATCTTTTTGTAGTATTTTGCACTGCTCATATACATACATACATACATACATACATACATACATACATATATATATATATATATATATATATATATATATCCTTATCTTCGTGAAAACTTTGCAGGGACTTCGGCAATGGCAGAGGATCTGAGTTCGAGTCGCGCCTTGACTATGGACCCTGCAAATATCCCCGATGAGACACTAGTAAGTGTGGATGGGGTCGATACAACTGTTGTTCCTGCCACGGAGCTCCCATCGGCTATTTCCGTTCCCTCGGTGCTTGCTCCCCCGGAAGAGGCGTCTTCATTGGCCGCGGATTCAATGGATCTTTCTGGGGACGGCCCGGAGACCGTGGGGCAGGTAGTCGAGGCCACCGTCCTTTCACTGGAGCCTGCCACGGTGGCCACTGCTGCTCAATTAGAAGTTGTTATACCAGCCCATGTCCCTGATGATGTGCCTGGGGCATGAGGAGGCCGCCGAAGCTGCTATCCCTCCAGTCCAGAGTGGGAAGAGCATCGAAGGTAGTCTTCTATCTTTTATTTTAATGATCTCTTCATTATCTGAACCTTTCTGTCTTTTCAGAGCTATGAGGATTGGCGGCGTCCATCGTTGACTTGTCCCCCAGGAAGTCCTTCCAGCGTCTGCTAGAGATGGCCGCTCAGCAGGCGATATCCCCTCAACGCATCTTCCTCTCTTTCGGACAAGGTTAGCGTTATTTGCCTTCTCCTCGCGGCATTATTATTATCTCATATAATGATACTGAAGCCTTCTGCAGTTCTGGAGGCCGATGACGAAGTTGAGATCCTTGACGGGCCTGGGGATCTTTCAGACCCTTCTTGCATGACCGTGGGTAAGTAAAGTTCGACACTGTTCCACCTGCTCTTTGCTTGCAAGTCTCGCTGATTTCTTTTTATGAATCTTAACAGCTTTGCCAGTTCTTACCACTCTGGAATCTCGCATCGTCATGACGCCCGGCCCCTACGCTCTACGTGCCTCGGAACGGATGGCAAATCTAAGCCTTCACTCCTTGTTAGCTCTGATTGAAGACCTTCGTGCTGGCAGTCTGATCACGGCCGAAGCATTTGCCGCTGAAGCCAATGGTTCTCTTCCCTTTCTTGCTACTTACCATAGTGACACATTGGTGCAAGTTTAGGTTAAGTTCTATCGTCAGGTGGAGGCTTGCTTGCATAGTCTTGAATGTACACGCCTTCCTTCAGAGGTTGTGGCTGCAAAGGCGAGCGTACAGGGGCTGATTGAGCGGTGCGCTGCGAATATGCTGTCATGCGAGAAGAGGCTCGGCCAAAAGTTTTCAGAGAGGGAGCTGGCTTCCAAAGCGCTGAGGGAACTTCAAGCTAATCTTATAGTCAAGACCACTCAGGCGTATGAACTTTGGCGGGTGCTTCAAGAAGCTATCAGGGAAGTGGTAGCCATTGATAAAGCCGTCATTTTCACTTACGAAATGGTCAAAGCTCATAAGGTTACCGAAAAGGAGCTTGAAAGTCGGCTTGCCTCGTATCAGGCCCAACAGGCTCAAGCGGAGGCCCGTCTCTTGACGATAATAAATCATGAAGCCGAGGCCCAGCGGAAAAAAGATGAACTAGCGAACCTATTAAATCGTCCGCCGGCTTGAAGAATTGTATATTTTTTTCTATTCTTCTTTTGTACATACTCCTTAAGGAGAGTATATTTTTTTTTTATTCTTTCATAAATTGTACTTTGTATTCATTTTGATTCATGAATAAAAGACATATTTTGCTTCATGATGGTGTGCCCCTTTTAATAAATGCATCTTGTGTATAATCTATTTCGATTTTCTTGTAGGACAGCGATGGCTTAGGAGTCAGGTTCAGATCTGCCTCCTAAGGCTTTCCAACTTTATGAGCCGTGAGGGTCTCATAAAGGTATTTCTCCTTATGAGTCGTGAGGATCTCGTAAGTGTAATTTCTCCTTAAGAATCGTGAGGATTCCTAAGTGTATTTTCTCTTGAGAGTCGTAAGGATCTCACAAGAGAATTTTCCCTCTTACAAGTCAAGAGGACTCGTAAGTGGTTGTTTTCCTCCTTGTCGAGTTTCGACTTTGGAGAATGTGGTCTATGAATAGTATGCAAGAGTCCATTTCAGACTGACTTGCAGGGCCCCAGTGCTTAGGAAACATGTTTTTTAATCCCCACTGCCTAAGGCTTTTCCCTACGAGTCGAGACGAATCGAGAAGTTCTCGCAAGAATGTCCTAACGTCACAGTTAACTTCTGCTCTTTACGACAGAGGTCCGTTAGGGTTTGTGGTACTAGGGTTTTACCTGTCGTAGCGTCGCGTTGGCTGATGTATCACTCGATAGGAAATCTTGCTGTTCGAGTAGTCTTGCAACTGTCGTGTCTCTGATCCCTTCGGGGGCTGGACAAGACATCTTCAAGCAATTTTTCTAGGTAGTTTGACCGTCGGAAGAGCAAGCGTTAGGAATTTTGCCATGCCGCTTTTTACTTGAGGTTGGGCTCATTTTGGGGAGCCCCGATGAGTCATAACCACTCCACGCTGGTGTAAGATGATCTCCGATAGTCTTTCAGGTTTTATATGAGTTGCCATCAAGACCCTAAAGCTCGGAATTTGGCCTTTGTTTCGTTTGCTGGCATTGCGTCTGCTGTATCGAGCCGAATGTCGCAGTTGTCTCTAGGTTGTTGGTGAACCGTCGAGGTTTGGAACTAGGGATTTTGCCGTGGCTCCGTTGTTTGATTGTCGCGTCTGAATCCTGCTGGAGGAAGAATGCTGTGGTGACATCTCACCTGCTGTATCAAGACGAACATTGAGGTGGTGACCACTCTGCGCTGGTGTGGGATGATCTCCGATAGTCTTTCAGGTTTTATATGAGTTGCCGTCAAGACCCTGAAACTAGGAATTTGGCCTTCACTTCGTTTGCTTTAGCGTGTCCGAATCCTGTTGGAGGAAGGACGCTGTAGTGACATCTCGTCTGTCATACCGAGACGAACGTCGAGGTGGTGACCACTCCGCGCTGGTGTGGGATGATCTCCGATAGTCTTTCAGGTTTTATATGAGTTGCCATCAAGACCCTGAAGCTAGGAATTTGGTCTTCACTTCATTTGCTTTGGCGTGTCCGAATCCTGTTGGAGGAAGGACGCTGTAGTGACATCTCGTCTGCTGTATCGAGACAAACATCGAGGTGGTGACCATTCCGCGCTGGTGTAGGATGATCTCCGATAGTTCAGGTTTTATATGAGTTGCCGTCAAGACCCTGAAGCTAGGAATTTGGCCTTCGCTTCGTTTGCTTTGGCGTGTCCGAATACTGTTGGAGGAAGGACGCTGTAGTGACATTTCGTATGTATCGAGACGAACGTCGAGATGGTAACCACTCCACGCTTGTGTGGGATGATCTCCGATAGTCTTTCAGGTTTTATATGAGTTGCCGTCAAGACCCTGAAGCTAGGAATTTGGCCTTCGCTTCGTTTGCTTTGGCGTGTCCGAATCCTGTTGGAGGAAGGACGCCTGTAGTAACATCTCGTCTGCTGTATCGAGACGAATGCTAAGATGGAGCCGGGATTTTTCCATCACTCCGCTTTGTTTCGACCATGAGGTTTTTCGTTGACGTTGCATTTGCATCCTGCTGGACTGCGAAGGAACGCCGTTGTTGATATTGCATCTGGTGTAACGAGACGAATGCTGAGGTGGAGTTGGAATTTTGCCGTCACTCCGCTTTGCTGACATTGCGTCTGCTGTAACGAGATGAATGCTGAGATGGATCTGGGATTTTACCATCATTCCGCTTTGTTTCAACCGTGAGGTTTTTCGTTGACGTTGCATCTGCATCCTGCTGGACTGCGAAGGGATGTCGTTGTTGACATTGCGTCTGGTGTAAAGAGACGAATGCTGAGGTGGAGTTGGAATTTTGCCGTCACTCCGCTTTGTTTCGACCATGAAGTCTTTCGTTGACGTTGCATATGCATCCTGTTGGACTGCGAAGGAACGCCGTTGTTGACATTGCGTCTGGTGTAACGAGACGAATGCTGAGGCGGAGTTGGGATTTTGCCGTCACTCCGCTTTGCTGACGTTGCGTCTGCTGTAACGAGACAAAATGCTGAGATGGAGCTGGGATTTTGCCATCATTCCGCTTTGTTTCGACCGTGAGGTTTTTCGTTGACGTTGCATCTGCATCCTGCTGGACTGCGAAGGGACGTCGTTGTTGACATTGCGTCTGGTCTAACGAGACGAATGCTGAGGCGGTCTCTAGGTTGTCTGTGAACCGTCGAGATTTGGCTTCTTTTTCTGATGGAGCCTGGTGGGAAGGTATGGTTCCTTTTTTGTTTGTGCCCCTGGATTGTATACAGGGATAGATGTGATCTCACTTGTAGGGCAAAAAGTTTTATTTTATATATTTTTCTTTCCGCGACACTCTATCATTTCAGCTTTTATATCGCGAAAGTCGCGATTGCTCAATCATTTCGGCTATTTTTCGTGGTGCCCAATCATTTCGTCTATTTGTTTTATTTACTCACTGCCTTTTATTGCGAGTTACCCAATCATTTTGGCTGTTTTTGTATGCATGCATTTTTACTTGCTGATTTCGTTGCAAGTTGTCTCATCATTTCGGCTATTTCATATGCATTTTTGGCTCGCTGATTTTTATCGCGAGTATGGGATTTAGGATCTAATACTGATTTAGGCATCGACACTACAACTGGGATATTGCCAGGAGCGAATCATCATTTGCTTTTGTCGGTTCGAACAAAGGTGGCTTAGCAAACAGGGTTAAGATCCTGTCGACTAAGGCTTTTGAGTTCGTGAGCCGTAAGGGTCTCATAAAGGTATTTCTCCCTACGAGTCATGAGGATCTCGTAGGTGCATTTTCTCCTTAGGAATCGTGAGGATTTCTAAGTGTATGTATTCTCCTATAAGTCGTAAGGATCTTACAAGAGCGTTTTCTCCTTATAAGTCGAGAGGACTTACAAGGGCTGTCCACTGTGTGAACATATCCCCAGTCGCGGATGAGACTTTGTTAGGGAAACGTTTATTCGCGCCCGTGGATTGTATACAAGGGTCGATATTGAACCACTTGTAGGGAAAAATTGGATTTTGTGATGGCTTAAGAACAGGTTCAGATCCCTATAGCTTAAGGCTTTTGAACCCTATGAACCGTGAGGGTCTCAAAGGGGAATTCTCCTTACGAGTCGTGAGGATCTCGTAAGTGTGTTTTCTCCTTAGGCATCGTGGGGATCCCTAAGTGTGTTTCTCCTTTGTGAGTCGTAAGGATCTCACGCAGGTATTTTCTCCTCATAAGGTCGAGAGGACCTTGCGAGTGTCTTTAACGAGATTGCGCCTTTTCGGGTTTTCGCAAAACTCGCCGGTAGCCCTGCTGTTTTTACTCACGGAGCCCTTTCGGGTTTTCATCCGTGCCTATTTCGCTTATGGACGTATCGTTTTTTTTTGTCAGCCTTAGAATGCTGCGGTCCACAGTAGTTTATAGACGTTTCGGTCAATACCCAGTTTTAGGACATAGTGGTCCATCGTTAGTTTAAAGACGTTTCGGTCCGTCGTTGCCGTATTTGAGGCGAATTTCTAGTTTACGGATTTTTCGGTCCATGGGGCTTTCTCTATGAATGAGCACGATGCCCCCGGCATGTTTATCTTTTTCGGATCATGTGGTTGTGGCGGGATTACCTTCCAGTTTTCGGATAATGCGAACTTGCCTTGTTGGTATTAGTTCTCAATCCATCCTTTGAAAACGAAGCAATCTTCAATTGGATGGCTTACTGCTTGGTGGTAAGTGCAGTAATTAGGATTGTTGACATCGCCTGGCTGCAACGGATGTTTTGGGTCCGGCAGATTGATGAGTCTATTGCGTACTGCTTGCTCGAACAGTCTTCTCGTTTTATCCCGGGGAAACGAGTAAGGATGTCCCAGTCTCTCCTCGAGGGATGGGCATGGGCGCGCGTTGTTTTGGCGAACAACCGGCTTTAGGTTGCTTGGCTGTTGTTGAGTATTAGCAACGAAGGTCGCTTTCCCTTTCCCTTTTTCGTTTCGAGGCTCCGACTTCAAAGAGGAAGGTCTATGACCCATCTGATCCATTTGGGCCAGCTTGTCAATCAAGGCCTGGAAAGTGGTCGGCTTGAAAAATATCATAAATTGGGAGATAGTCACTTGAGGGTCGAGAGTACCCACAAACATGCCCACCGCAGGCGCTTCTTTGATCCGTTGTTCGCACTTCGACCATAAATTCCGCCACCGTATTGCGTACTGGACCCAAGTTTCACCCGGCTTCACCCTGGCATTGATCAATGCCGTGATTAGGGTGCGTTCTCTAGCGCTTGTGAAACGCTGGGTGAATAGTAGTTCCATCTCTATAAAGGTTTTGACAGAGTCGTTGGGCAGCTCCGAATACCACTCAAAGGCCGTTTCCGCCAAGCTGCCGACGAACTGACAAAGCAACAATTTGTCGTCACCTGGTATTGCCGCAAAGGGCCCTGAACTGAGCGACACGTTGATGGGGATTGCCTGTCCCCTTGTATACGTGAAACTTAGGAATCGTGTATTGATCAGTCGAAAATATTGTATATTTTAGCCGGCAATTTCCTTAACATTTGCATACATTTAGAAGTGTTCGGCATTCATATTCTACATATTAGCAAATCTATCACAAAATATGAGATTGCATGTATTAGACTTTTAAACCGACACTTTAAAGGAAATTAACCGCATTTCATGGCATCGCATCATTTCTGTATTTGCGCAACACTTGTCTTGAGTCTATGCAGGAAATACGGAAGAGAAAAGCAAAAGAGCTGATCAAATTTACGCCAACTCAAAGCCCTGAGATCTGGTAGCAATACAAAAGGAGATATTAAATTCTATACATCAAATGAAGGCCCAAAGATGAGCCCAAGACTACCACAGAGAGAACAAGCTCCAAGGCTCCAAGAGCGCCGCGCTTCCGCGGCGGGAACCAGGCTTGAGCCGCGGAAGCGCGGCGGTTCTGACACGTCAGCAAGTAATTTTTAGAGCAAAATTCTTATACCAGGGCCCACAGTTCTTTCTGATACTTCAAACTCCAGAAATCTCTCGAACCTACTGCCAGATCAGCAAAGGAGATTAAGAAGGCTAATCCTAATTAAGCTCCAAATTAATCCTCTTCTAGAAGCTCCTCCTAACTAATTACATCTAGAACCTTCTCCTCTAACTAACTTTTGGAGGGAAATTTGAATTCCTTCAACAAACTTTTGGAGGGAAAGTTAGAATTTGAAATCCTAGATCTAGGGTTAGTTATCTATAAATAGGAATCTAGATCTAGGGTTAAAGGCTAATCAATAATCATTGGTTCATTCTACACCATTTTCTTCCACAAGTCTCGTGACAAGGCTTGTGCGAAACCCTAACCCTAATTCCACTCCAACTTCAAGATCTTGAGTACCAAATCAAGCGGGAAGCCTTCAACCTTTTAGGAGCCGAGCCGATCTTCAATCGGGCAAGTGATCCAAGCCGATCCGCGATCCACGGAGACGAGCGAAGCCAAGTCGACGATCAAGTTCTTCCTCTTGTAGTTCTTGAGCGAATGTAACTAAATTGTTGATATAAATAAAAGGTGAAATTCTTGAATCTTGCTTTCTTTTAATTCTTGCATCATGATTAGATCTCAATTTGTAATTGTTGTTCTTGTTGTGATGTGTGAGTAAAACTCCGCTCGTTAAGGAGTCGAGACGATTGTAGAATGATGATGTAACAAATCTTTATACGATTTTTAAGTCCTACGAGTTTTGTAAACCCTAGCAAGTTCAAGAATCGATAACCTAGTTTCGTAGCGATGCTTTCTTGATTGTGATCGCTCGAAATTAGGGATCTACGATCGTTTCTTGAATTTACTAGAGGCTAGAATGTGAATGATATCGACGAAAGAACAAGGGATAAGATGAAACCCTAGTTTCACAAGAAATCTCTAATTCTCATCGATCATCATCGATCTAGTATCAATTCATCGAAGGATAAGAATACGTAATTCTAAGATTACATCACATCTATAGATCCGATCGATTCCTACGAGCCTCATTTCGATTCTTGAGATTTGGTTTGGAAAAATCATTAAACAATCAATTCTTGATTCTATCTTTTAAATGCTTTCTTAGATCTAGGTTTTTCTTTTTCTTGAACTTTAAATACAAATCTTGAATTGTTTTGTTTTCTTTCTTTAAAGTTTCAACTCACCTAAATCGAAAGACGAACGATTACACTTTCCCTGTGGACGATCCGCACTCACATACAAACTACAATCCGACACCGTAGTTGATTGCGGTCAATTAATTTTTGATTGTGATTTCTATTCTACTTTTACATCCAATCGAGAAATTTATAAACAATCAAATGGCGCCGTTGCCGGGGACCATTTGATTCGATAAACACAATCCGAAATCTTTTCAATCACGTATGTACCACGTACACCTACTTGCCGGCTCACACACATCTTCATCGGTAATTGCTATGTCACGTACACTTTAGAGAATATAATTGCTTGACTTAGATTGTTAGCTAGTAGTGTTGACATGATATTAGTGTACTTCCCCTATATGCCATATTAGACATTGTAGTTATTACCTACCACTTCATGCATACTGTTATTCGGTTGTTCATGCCTAGTTCATTATCATTGACATATGCACTTGTGATGATTTCTTGAGATTTATGATATTTCTGGATTTCGGGGAAAGCCGCAAAATTTACAACTTATGATCTTTTAAAATATAAAATGTGCGGTTTTCTAGTGATGTAAAGTGTCGTCCACCATGAGTTTGCTGTGGTTTTGGAGATCCGTGTCGAGGAGTGGAGGAACCGTCACGGGTACATGGTGGGCCCGGTATGGTACCCCGGGGCAAGAGGAATGTGGTGTTGACGTTGAGCCTGGCTGGGGAGCACTACCTACCGGTGATATTACCCGACGCGTCGGATATCCGGAGGATTCCGTCGTGGTCTTGAGATGGATGGTAGGGGCCGGTCTGGACTGACGGCGCCCTAGATATTGAGATTGAGGCATTGATATTTCGAGACAGTGAGATTTATGTTTTGTGTCGATGCTAGACACTGTTGATACTGATTTCATTATGATACCTCAGTTTAAAAATACGAAGGAAATCTTACTAATTTATGAAAACAGTTTCTTCATTTACATGTATTCTGTTTCATGCATTCATACCTCATTCATATGATATATTGCTACTTGAGGCACTGACACGGGCACCTGAGATTACACTCGGGTTAGATATTTACCCTAGCCTTGTTATAGGCTGCATGTTATATACTTATTTTGAGGATATATTATGATCATTGACCTAGGATTGCGTTATTTATGCGATTTCTGTGCGTAGATGTTTTTCTATTCACGAGTTGGCAACTCACCCCCGTTGTGCCCCAGTTTCTTGCAGGTTTGCCGTACCGGTTTCCTTACGGCTTTGCGGGCATAGTTTCATTCGGGTGATTTGCTAGTAGGTGGGTTTACTTGTATCATACCCCCATTATTTACCTTGTATGTTATTATTCAGTTGTATCTAGTAAATTCCATCAACCAAACATGTATTTTTTTTTTGAGATAGAGACCAGTGTTGGTTATTCTTTCGACCTTAGAGTCGCTCGTTATTTTTCTGGTGGTTTTGAGTTTGCTTTTGAGTTTTTGATCCTCGCCGTTGGCGTTGTATATTATTTTGCTTGTGTGGTTGTGACCGTCGATTGACGAAGAGCTAGCTCCCGCTTGGGGATGCCTTTTATTGATTTCGTATACTATTCATGTTGTATCCCGTTTGGGAGCCAGTATTTACAAAGGAGACTCTGCCGAAATTTTCAGTAAAACTTTGATGTTTTAAAAAACCGCATAATTCGGCTTATGCTATTGAAATTACTTGCTTTAAGTTGTTTTTCCTGCACTCTACTATTTTCTTGGTTTGGATTTCTGGGTTTTCGGTTTACTTATATTACGTACGCCTCGAGACGTTCGTAGTTTAAGTGCCGGTCATGTTCCGTACTTTCGGGACGTGACAATTTATTTCTACACACGTGGTGCGCGTGCGAATGCGTCAGGCATCATGGACAAATATTTCAGAACATGGAAAGTATTATTCGTATAAAGTAATTAAAACTTTTAAACACCTTGGGTAGATATTTTCTTAGTTGATGCAATCATATCATGAGGACTAAATTTAAGCTATTATACATATGCATATGTATTTTTCTAACCTAATATATCTCTCACACACAGAGAGAGAGAGAGAGAGAGAGAGAACACCAGTTTGGTAGAGAAATCAGCTAGCAGGACCCTGAAGAAATAGAGTCCATAGCATTGCTCATCATCATCATCCGTGATCCCTTTGAAAAAATATTATCAAAGGGATCATGGATGATGATGATGAGCAATACTATGGACTCCATTTCTTCAGGATCCTGCTACCTGATTTCTCTACCTACCTGGTGTTCTCTCTCTCTGTGTGTGTGTGTGTGTGTGTGTGTGTGATATATTAGGTTAGAAAAATACATATGCATATGTATAATAGCTTAAATTTAGTCCTCATGATATGATTGCATCAACTAAGAAAATATCTACCCAAGGTGTTTAAAAGTTTTAATTACTTTATACGAATAATACTTTCCACCCTCTGAAATATTTGTCCATGATGCCTGACGCATTCGCACGCGCACCACGTGTGTAGAAATAAATATCTCTGGATTGCCATCGCAATTATGAAGTTTCGATGTATCGGTATGCTATATATCTGTATTTTAGCTTTCTTTCTTATGCACGTCTTTTAATGATTCGCAGCCGGTTCCGAATAAATTTACCAAGCAGATTAGTAAGATGGTCAATAGAAGAGAAAATGCTAACCTAGTGAGCCACAATGGATAATTTGTCATTATTAATCCATCTTCCTGAAAACGGTTTATACGGAGGAAGTATATTTCATGGTACTTGAGAAAAATATATGTTGAAGTCGAAAGCTATCAAGATTTAAATGCTCGCTTATAGTCTTCCAAGATATTTTATATTCCAAGGCAAGGTGACAATAAGTGCATGCTTTTGCATGATTTGGTATGTAGATTCAAGGTTATGCATGGCTACGACCCTTTCTTGTGGTTTCTTATCATAATTTTCTGCACACTTATAGTTTATAGATGCAGTTAGATCATATCTCTATAAGGGAAAACTTAAAATAACAACCTTTATACTAAAAAAATTATGTATGCCATTACTTAGTAGTTTATGGTTTTAAGACGCAAAAGCCATTTGAGAAATACTTTTCCTATCCACTATTAATCCATATTCTCAATATAGTCATTGAATTTGCACGTGCACATAATAAGAAGGAGAAGACAGTAATGTGGCAGAAGGAGAAGACAGTAATGCGGCAGAAGAAGAAAAAAATGACATTCCTCGTTCTCTGTTTCAGCATCAATCTTCGGATATGAACTAATGATGGCTTTCATATAGGCTTTTCCCTTTAGAGACTTCTTAGTGTCCAATGGAAAGCATACATCAGATTTGTGCAGGTCGGGTTCTTCTATGACTTTCAAGAGTCTCAACTGATTCTGTAAATTACACCATAGTTGGGTGATACTTTTACCACTTCTCACTGCAGGTGCGCTCTCTAATATCCATTTTGAATGTAATATTATAGATATCCATGCCTGTTTATGTCAAAATTACTTATATTGTCAATGTTTGATTGTCTAGTTGTTGGTGATGCGTCCATATCAGGGACAGAGGGCACTCCCGTTCCTCCAGGTATGTTTATATATTATATAGGGCATGTATATTGATTTAGAATGCTATATCATAAATATACACACATTTCTTTTGCTCTTAGTCGTTCAACTCATTATCATGGGCTGCTTGATGAGATTAGATTTGCGCCTGATGATCTACAAGAGCTTGTTCACTCCCTGTCATATGTGTAAGCAGCGCTATATGCGAGTTTACCTTGTTAGTATGTATGTACTGAAATTAATTAATATTATTCAAATTTTGATACATGCAGATACCAGAGGAGCACATCTTCTATCTCTATAGGTAAGGCTTTGAATTTGTTGATTTTGGTATTTCTTGTCAATTTTATAGACCAGTATGTGCTAAATATAATGTTCTGATAGTTGCTAGGGGGAAGGCAGCATTCGAGGCTGCTGACCCCAGTCCTGGACGCCGCACACGGACGACACCACGGAGGTTGGGAGAGAGGCCGAGGACTGGGCTCTAGCAGGGCCCATATGAGGTTAGACTCCACCCCGGTGGTTACTTCCTCCGTCTCCAGTGAGCGACGTATCCAGCAGGAACTGGAGAGCTTGAAGGCCACCGTTCAGGAGTTGAATGAGATGCTGGTATGTATACTACTTAATAGTAAAATATAATGTCATATTATAGATATCAACATATCCAATATCAGTACATAGCCTGAGCTTATTTGGTTGTAGACTTATGTTTTATTAATCATACATGTACATATATATTTAAAATAAACTACAGTTTTCCAAACTAGATATCCAAATGGGGTTTCGAAATAACTCGATAATGATAAGAATTCGAATGTGGGTGTAGGAGCGGGTGGTTGAGCAGGCCCAGGCCTCGGGGATCGATTTTACCGGACAGAACGATCCGAGGCTGCTGACCCCAGTTCTGGACGCCGCACACGGAGGGCACCACGGAGGTTGGGAGAGGCCGGGGATTGGGCCTTAGCAGGGCCCATATGAGGTTGGACTCCACCCCTGCGGTTACTTCCTCCGTCTCCAGTGACCGGCATGTCCATCATGAACTGGATAGCTTGAGGGCCAGCGTTCAGGAGTTGAAGGAGATGCTGGTATGTATACTACTTTATAGTAACATATCATTTCATATTATATACATATCAACATATCCATAATTAGTACGTAGCTTGAGCTTATTTGGTTTTAGACTTAAGTTTGATTAATCATACATACATATGTAATTGAAATAAACAACGCTTTTCCAAACTAGAAATCCAAACAGGGTTTCGAAATAACTTAATAATGATACGAATTCGAATAATAAACAGTTCTTACACGCTTCTTACACATATTATATCCAGACGCGACATGGTAGATCAGCCGAGCCTCCACACGCATCTCCTTCGGCTGCGGCTCCGCAAGCCACTACATCGGCTGCGGTTCTGCAGACAGCTCCTGTAGCTCCACCGCCCACTTAGACTCCCGCAGCCGCGGCTCCGTAATCGACTACCTCAACGGCGGCTGCGCAGACCACATCGCCGGCTCCACATGCCGCTCAGACTCCCGCTCGCGACTAATTGCAGAGTTTATTGACCGAGGAGCAGGCACGCGTTATTCTATCGTTATTCAGAGGTGGAGCTGAACCGAGCTAGGGTAGATTTTTGGTTCTTTTTTTTTGAAACATGTATTTATTTATATCATACACATTGTACTACATTTTGAAATGATATTGACATTGGTTTGTATTTATATCATATTCAGTTTTTGTGTTTCTTTTGTATATTATATATATGCGTGAGATGTGATTATGAATACTGCAATATATGATTTGATTGATGTCTATATTATTGTGCACAGTGCGGGAAAAAATCAAGCAGCCCATTTTTAAAAAAAAATTACAGACAATATGTACCTACGGATTAATCCGTAGGCACACATGTTACCCCTACGGATATGTCTGTAGGGGCAAAATATCAGCAGTAACTGATATTTCCCCCAGATCTCAGTGCCAGGGGGTTGGGAAAGCCCCTACGGATATATCCGTAGGGGCCACTGACTCATCCCTACGGCGTTATCCGTAGGGGCAAAATATCAGGAATCCTGAATTTGTGCCCCTACGGAGACGTACCTACGCATATATCCGTAGGGGGTATTACATGCCTCTACGGGTATCTCCGTAGGGCCAAGTAATTTATTAAAATAAACCGTAAATAATATAAAATCTTATACCCTACGGCTTAATCCGTAGGGGCAATAGGACCTACACATATATCCATAGGGGCAAGAATTTAACCGTAGGGGCAAGTTCAGGGCCTCAACTTGCACCTGCGGCCTTTGCACCTACGGGGTGTTTTTTCGCCCCTACGTATATATCCGTAGGGGCAGCGTGTTGCCCCTACGGATTTATCCGTAGGGGCAACCCTTCTTTGTAGTAGTGTCTCTAAATGGCTGATCGATCAATTACCCATCCTAGGGGTGAGTTAGAGGATGTGTTGATCAAAATAGGGGACTTCATATTCCCCGTTGATTTTATTGTTATGGACACACAACCTGTTGCTAACCCACGGCACCAAATTCCGGTGATCCTCGGTCGACCATTTTTGGCCACTTCTAATGCCGTAATAAATTGTCGCAATGGCCCTATGACTCTATCCTTCGGAAAGATGTCTAGTGAGTTCAATATTTACAAGATAGGAAGTCTGTCCCCCGTGCCTAAAACTAGTACACGAGAAGTTTGCTCGATTCACGAAATCACGCAGGAGGACTGCGAGCTTGAAAATTTTCTTTTTAATGACAACAGTTTTGACACCACTAGTGCGTCCCTCTTGGAATCTAACACAGTTTGCACAACCGATGTTAATTATGAACGTTTCACTTTTTCGGATGATTTTGATGACTCACCGCCCGAGTATGATTCCTTTGAATTTTTGGATGAGTTAGTTGAACCATCCGATTCGGTTGCTTACAGTGATTTCGAACCATTGTTCGAATCCTTTGAGTTCGAGGTAGATTCCCCAATTTTACCTTTGCTTGTTTCGCTTCCGAAACTCGAACTCAAGCCCTTGCTGTCTCACCTTAAATACGCTTACCTGGGTGAGAATGAGACCTTTCCCGTTATCATATCGGCCTCTCTAGCCCTCGAGCAAGAGAAAGCTCTTTTAATGGTTTAGATAAGAGATAGGAATGAAAGATAAGACTTATATCTTTAATAGAGATGATAAAAATTCCTAAGTTGAGATGGAACCCTAGAAGGAAAACTTGAAAGATGCCAAAACCTAAGTAAATTCACAAGAATATATATAATCTTAAATTGAATGATAAGGAAGCGTGAAAAATACGGGTGGATAATTTTTAAGTCGAAGATAATAGAGTTCTTGTTAGAAGACCTAATTGGAAAATAAAAGTTGATAAGCCAAATTGATAAGATTTTGTGGGTAGTATCCGCTGAAAACCCTCAGGAGACAACACTCCTCCTACTAGGGACACGTAGAGGTTTAACGGCTTGTTGCACTAACTTAGTGCAATCGCGTTTCCCTGTGAAAGTGAGGCTAGGTCTTTTTCGAGAATAAAACTAGGTTTGCTCGAGGACGAGCAAATGATAAGTTTAGGGGTATTTGTTCATATCATAATATTGCATTATTATATTTCCCATTCTTATTCATTTTATAAATAAACAGGTGCTTTTGATCCATGTTTGCTACATAGTTGCAGGTTACAGGTTCTCGGAACAAAAACAGTGAAATTGACGACAAGACGTTACAAAAGTGAGACTACGACCGATAAATGGAAGAATCTTGATCAAGTCTACAGTTGGAGAATAAACGAAGGTCAACAAACAAGTTCACAAGTACAAAGGCAGTGCAAGGTTCAAGACTTCGACACGAAGCAAGCGGTAAAAGTCCACGACTATATTCACTGTGGAGATCTGGAAGAGAACCAGAAGACATTCTGAAGAACAAACTAAAGAAAATAGAAGGAAAAATGTAACAGAAGATTCCCTGAAAAATTGAGCCATCAAGGACCCTATATGGCCGTGGATCCGCGGCCAAACAGGGGCTTTGGCCGCGGTTCCGCGGCCATAAGGGATACGTGTCGGTGGAAAAATGTGTCGGTGGAGGCGGCGCGTTGACTAGTTCTTTTCTTAGGGGGTAAACTTATAAAAACAGATATGACGCGATTGTAACCTAGGGTTTCTATGTTCTATAAATAAAAACCCTAAAACCTGTTTTAGGTTATGCCTCTTTTTATTTCATCTATTCAGATCTGTAAATTCCTGTGTAAACGTTTGGAGAGAGCCATCAATAAAGTAAGTAATTTTATTTCATTGCCTTAGTATAATTTTATTATCTGCCCTAGTTAGATAGTTAGAAATTTTTTTCAATTTCCTAATAAGTAAGTAGTCTCCTCGCTTGTTAGTGTTAGATTTGGGGAATGCTTGAGAGTTGAAAATCCCTCACCCCTTTCTTGCCCATCACATATAATTAATAGGACTCCATGCATATATACACACACCATTCCCTACGGCACTGTTCCCCTCCGAACAACGGGGACGCGACCGTGCGAGTCTGTCTTGCCTGAAATTCGGGGCAGATGCTAATTGGTGCTATCCGTCCACCTTTCCGAAGATGCCAAGTTGATTGATGGCACCGTATATCGAAGGTTTAAACGGATGCGTCCGATGTAGCAGACTTCGTCAGATTCCCCCTCGTTTGAGGAGTTTTTGATTGTGGGGACGCTCTTCCCTGCAGGCGCAAGCCCCTGCAGTTAATTACACTACCGCATCGCGGTAACAACTTTCTCCTTTTCCATATGGTAACTTCATGTCGTGGGTGTTTGTTTTATGTTCGGTTGCTCGTGGATTGTATACGGAGACTAATTTGTGTTGTCGCCCGTAGGACGTGGATTAGTCCAAATCCGTATCATTCTTAGATATGGGTTCGGGGGGGTATGTTTAAGGATACGTTAGCCTTATTTGAGGCTAAGATCAACTTAAACGTTCGTTAAGGACACGTTAGTCTAATTTTAGACTAAGATCGACTTAACGGGATCGTTTAGATCCGACAAGAAAGCAATTGGGGGCTCTATTGTTTAGTTTAATGACATTGCGGTCGATAGATAGTTTAAGGACATTAGGGTCCAATGTTAGTTTTAAGACGTTGCGGTCAAGGGTAAGGACATCATAGTCCGTGAGCTTAAGGACCTCACAGTCCGATGTTAGTTTTAAGACATCACGATCGAGGTTAAGGACATCATAGTCCATGAACTTAAGGACCTCACAGTCCGATATTAGTTTTAAGACATCACGGTCAAGGTTAAGGACATCATAGTCCGGTATTAGTTTTAAGACGTCACGGTCAAGGTTAAGGACATCATAGTCCATGAGTTTAAGGACCCCACAGTTCGTAACAGTGTGTGGTTGTCGGGACCCGTCACCTTTCTGACGACGTTGAGGGATTACAACGACGGATGCCAGAGGAGTAAAGAGATGTATCCTCGAACCGGATGTAAATTGATTGGGAGAGCAGTTATGCTCAGTTCAATTTATATTGAGGACTTATGGCCAGAATTGGGCTAAGTCCATTAGAAAATATGTAACATTTTATTTATATTTGGCCTGTTAGGCCTTTGCTTGGGCTCTGCCCTTTTAAACAATGCATAGTATTAGGCTTTTTAATTAAATGCATAGCATTTATATTTGGCCTGTTAGGCCTTTACTTGGGCTCTGCCCTTTTTAAATAATGCACAGCATTTAGTGGTTTGACAGTGTGCCACGTGGCCTGTCAGGCGCTTTACGCCAATTAAGGAGCGCAAGGCGCCGGCGCATGTGGAGGTGACACGTGTCACGCAAGTTAGTTAGCGCAGTGCGCTGCGCTAGTGCGCTGCTGACACATGGTGCGCTCTGGTGAGTTGCGCCGGTCCAAGAGCACAGTGCTCTGTTTTTAGGAGCGCAAGGCGTAGATTGTTCTGTAATTGACACGTGGCGCTCTCTAGTGACTTGCGTCAGTCCAAGGAGCCCAAAGGCTCATTTCAAAAGTGCAAGGCACTGTACAATAGCGCAGAGCGCATCTTGATCAGATTTAGATCAAAGAAAAAAGTTTTTCTTGTTCTAAAGAGGTTCTACCTCAAGATTCAAGAACCAATGGTTCATCAAAAGGCTGTGCCTTTATATAGATCAAAAGATCTAAGAATGAAGTAAATTACTTCTTTAATCTTTTATGATTGGATCTTTTTTGATCTTTTTCTTTTTTATATTGAAGATCTTGATCTTGTTCTTAGATTTTTGATCTTTTTAGAAGAAATTCTTCTTTTTGTGAGGTGTTTTCATCTCTGTTCTTCAAGAATCAAATTCTTTACCTTCAAAGATGAAGAAGATGATCTTCTTTCTTCAAAGGCTTGCCTTTCAAATTTTTTCAGAGAGTTCTCTCTTTTCTTTTTTTTTATTTTAGAAAGAAGGATCTTTGGTCGTTGGGGCCCACCACCTCTCCGACGGCACCGAGAGATTACAGTGCCATATATCGAAGGTGTGGAGGGATGTACCCTTTGAACCATATCTCACTCATTAGGTGGGAAGAACAGGCTGGATCTTAAGTTTCTCGCTGCTGAAAAAGGCTTCTTTGCATTCGCGCACATGTTGGCCGCACGTGCGTCGCACGTGTTGGCCGCACGTGCGTCGCACGTGTTGGGCGCTCATATTTGCACGTAGCGTACATGGAGCTTGCGCATATGCGTATTATGGGGGGAGCAAGCACCTATGGAGATCGAGTATCCTTTTAATATTATTGAATATTCTCATGTGGTGCGCACGTGCATTGCACGTGGTGCGCGCGTGGCGAGCACACGTGCATTGCACGTAGCGCACATGCCCATTATGAGGAGAAGCAGGGCTTCTATGTATGGAGAACTAAGCTCTTATATATGGAGAACTAAGCTCCTTTAATATTATTAAATGTTCTCATGTAGTGTGCACTTGCGTTGCCCGTGGTGCGCACGTGGCGGGCACACGTGCGTTGCACGTAGTGCACATGCGCATTATGGAGAGAAGTAGGGTTTCTATATATGGAGAACTAAGCTCCTTTGGAGAACTAAGCTCCTTTGAGAATTGAATCATTTGAGGATTGAACTCTACCCTTTCTAAGAGATATCCCTTCTTATTTATATGGGAGTGGTAGAGAAGCCATCTCTCCTTTTCCCGATGTGGGACTAAAAATGCATTCCCCATGTAGTAGAGCATTACTTTAGATTACATGTGCATAGCACATTTGCTCATAACTTTTGATCTCGGATGAATTATGAGGCCCATAATATATCAAATCGAAAGAGTTTTCGAGACACCTTCAATACCATCAAAATTTAGCTGTTTCTCATTCCGGAGTTTGTCAAAATATAGCTCGGAAAATACTGGTTCGCATCTTCTTCCTTAGATCACATGTGCATAGACATTTGCTCATAACTTTTGATCCCGGATGAATTATGAGGCCCATAATATATCAAATCGAAGGTTTTTTTTCGAGATGCTTTCGATACCATTAGAATTTAGCTGTTTCTCATTCCGGAGTTTGTCAAAATACAGCTCGGAAAATACTGGTTCGCATCTTCTTTCTTAGATCACATGTGCATAGACATTTGCTCATAATTTTTGATCCCGATTGAATTATGAGGCCCATAATATATCAAATCGAAGGTTTTTTTGAGATGCTTTCAATACCATCAGAATTTAGCTATTTCTCATTCAGGAGTTTGTCAAAATACAGCCTGGAAAATACAGGTTCATATTTTCTTAAGCTTATCGCTGCCATTTGATGCCTTGGGCTCTTTTGTGCAGAAATTTTTGGCGGGAACAAATGCCCCCCACTACTTTGCCCACGTAAGTATATACGTGGGTGAAGTAGTGCAAAGTAATTCATAGTGTATAACCAGTCTCGGGTTGGTATATAATTTTCAGAATCTTGATCTGAGAAGATAACGAGCGGACACAAGCGTCGTCATTTATCATTGACTCAAATCTCGACTCTTAAGGGGTATAGTCCCAAACCCTCAGCTCCATGAGCCGTACCCTTCTATTCCTTTATGTTTTACTCTGGCGTGAAGTCGTTTATATGCTCATGAGTAACTTCTCCATTTCAGTGACATGTAGATTTGGCAAGTGTGGCCCATGGATGGTAGATAACAGTTAATCTTGAACTCTTTATAAGATAGTGATGGCTTAGGAGACAGGGGTAGGATCTGTCACCTAAGAATTTTCAACTTTATGAGCCGTGAGGGTCTCATAAAGACTTTTCTCACTACGAGTCGAGAGGATCTCGCAGGTGTAATTTCTCCTTAAGAATCGTGAGAATTCCTAAGTGTGTTTTCTCTTGAAAGTCGTAAAGATCTCACAAAAGAATTTACTCCCTTACGAGTCGTGAGGACCCGTAAGTGATGGATGAAGTTGCCCTTATCCACATTTCACGGAGTCAGGGGTTACTCTGGATGCTTCTCACGGGTTCACTACCGTGTTCTGCGAGGACCAGGCTCCGCTCTGGACGTTTTCCAGGATACCGTAGTTTAAAGACATCGTGGTCGAGGTTAAGGACATCATAGTCCGTGGATTTAAGGACTCCACAGTCCGTTGTTAGTTTTAAGACATCACGGTCGAGGTTAAGGACATCATAGTCCATGGATTTAAGGACTCCACAGTCCGTTGTTAGTTTTAAGACATCACGGTCGAGGTTAAGGACATCATAGGTCATGAGTTTAAGGACCTCACAGTCCAATGTTAGTTTTAAGTTATCACGGTCGAGGTTAAGGACATCATAGTCTATGAGTTTAAGGACCTCACAGTCCAATGTTAGTTTTAAGACATCACGGTCGAGGTTAAGGACATCATAGTCCATGGATTGAAGGACTCCACAGTCCGTTGTTAGTTTTAAGACATTACGGTCGAGGTTAAGGACATCATAGTCCGTGAGTTTAAGGACTCTACAGTTCGTTGTTGGTTTTAAGACATTACGGTCGAGGTTAAGGACATCATAGTCCGTGAGTTTAAGGACCTCACAGTCCGATGTTAGTTTTAAGACATCACAGTCGAGGTTAAGGACATCATAGTCCGTGAGTTTAAGGACCTCACAGTCCGATGTTAGTTTTAAGACATCACAGTCGAGGTTAAGGACATCATAGTCCATGGGTTTAAGGACCCCACAGTCCGTGAAATGTGTGGTTGTTGGGACCCGTCACCTCTTTGAAGACGTTGAGGAATTTCAACGACAAATATCAAAGGAGTGAAAAGATGTACCCTTGAACCAAGGTAGAATCAGTTTGAAATCTCTGGGGTTGATTGTTAGTTTTAAGACATCACGGTCGAGGTTAAGGACATCAAAGTCCGTGGATTTAAGGACTCTACAGTCCGATGTTTGCTCTGGATACTTCCCACGGGTTCACTGCCGTGTTTGGCGAGGACCAGGCTCCGCTCTGGACGTTTTCCACGGGGTCAGAAGTGACGTTATCCGTGTTCCACATAACCAGGAATTTGCACTAGATGCTTCCTACTGGTTCACTGCCGTGTTCGGTAAGGACTAGGCTCCGCTCTGGATGTTTCACACGGGTTCACTGCCGTGCTCTGCGAGGACCAGGATCCGCTCTGGACGTTTTCCACGGGGTCAGAAGTGACGTTATCCGCGTTCCACATAACCAGAAATTTGCACTAAATGCTTCCCACGGGTTCACTGCCGTGTTCGGCGAGGACTAGGCTCCGCTCTGGATGCTTCACACGGGTTCACTGCCGTGCTCTGTGAGGACCAGGATCCGCTCTGGACGATTTCCATGGGGTCAGAAGTGACGTTATCCGTGTTCCACGTGACCAGGAATTTGCACTAGATGCTTCACACGGGTTCACTGCCATGTTCGGCGAGGACTAGGCTCCGCTCTGGATGCTTCACACGGGTTCACTGCCATGCTTTGCGAGGACCAAAATCCGCTCTGGACGTTTCCCACGGGGTCAGAAGTGACATAATCCGCGTTCCATGTAGCCAGGAAGGGTTGACTTTATCCGTATTTCACGGAGTCGGAATTTGACTCTCGGTCATCTGTACACCGCCGAGTCATGGAACTAGGAGTTGCCGCTGTTCCTCTTTGTTTGATGTTGTGTCTGCTGGGACAAATGTTGAGATGATTTCCAGGCAATCTGTGACTCATTGAAATATGGCTTCTTCTTCTGATGAAACCTGGGAGAGGAGGAGTGCGATTCATTCTTTGTTTGCGCCCCTGGATTGTATACAAGGATTGATGTAATATCTCTTGTAGGGCTTAAATTTCATTCATATATTTTTTATTTTATCTTTTTCCGCGATGCTCTATCATTTCAGCTTTTATATCGTGAAGGTCACGATTGCCCCATCATTTCGGCTATTTTTCGCGGTGCCCAATCATTTCGGCTATTTATTTTATTTTTTACTCGCTGCTTTTTATTCCGAGTTGCCCAATCTTTTCGGCTATTTCGCATGCATACATTTTTACTTGCTGATTTTGTCGCAAGTTGCCCCATCATTTCGGCTATTTCGTATGCATGTGTGGCTTGCTGGTTTTTCACCGCAAGCTTGGGATTAGACACCGATTTTAGCATTGGCACCGCTACAACTGGGATATTGCCAGGAGTGAATCATCATTTTCCTCTGTCGATATCGAACAAAGGTGGCTTAGCGAACAGGGTTAGGATCCTGTCGATTAAGGCTTTTAACTTCAGGAGCCATAAGGGTCTCACAAAGATATTTCTCCCTACGAGTCGTGAGGATCTCGTAGGTGTGTTTTCTCCTTAGGAATCGTGAGGACTCCTAAGTGTATGGCTTCTTGTAAGTCGTAAGGATCTTACAAGAGAGTTTTCTCCTTATAAGTCGAGGGGACTCACAAGGGTTGTTCACCGTGTGAACACATCTCTAGTGACGGATGGGACTCGGTTAGGGAAATGTTTATTCGCGCCCGTGGATTGTATACAAGGGTCAGTATTGAGCCACTTGTAGGGCAGTATCGGAGGTTGTGGGGGTTGCTTAAGAACAGGTTCAGGTCTCTGTAACTTAAGACTTTCAAATCTTATGAGCTGTGAGGGTCCCATAAGAGAATTCTCCTTACGAGTCGTGAGGATCTCGCAAGTGTAATTTCTCCCTAGGAATCGTGGGGATCCCTAAGTGTGTTGCTCCCTTGTGAGTCGTAAGGATCTCACGCGGGTGGTTTCTCCTTGCAAGGTCGAGAGGACCCTGTAAATGTCTTTTAACGAGGTTGCGCCCTTTCGGGTTTTCACAAACACTCGCCGGTAGCTGTTCACATCATAATATTGCAATTCATACGCCCCATTTTTGTGCAATTTATAAGTAAACAGGTGCTTTTGACGATCGTTTGTTACATGATACAGGATACAGACTTTTGAAGCAAATGCAGTGAAAAAGACAAAGATGATACAGGAAATGGACTTTTGACCAACCAGCACACGGATCCTACTCAAGCCAAGACGAACGTCAAGTAAAACGGTCAAAAAGATCCTTACAAGTTTCACTGAGAATCTGGAGAATACTAGAAAGCCCAACAGAGAAAAGAACAGTGAAAACAGAGAGCCCAAGAGAAGATCAACCAAGCACAGAAAGATGGTGGGCCAAGCCCACTAAATGACCGCGGATCCGCGGCCAAAGGCATGTCTTTGCCACGGAACCGCGGCCATATGGTGCCCGTGTCGGCACCGACTTCTTGTGTCGGTGTGTCGTTTCATTGTTGGGATTTTTAGGGGGTAAATCAGTAAATTCATGTCTGCGAGAGTCTGTAACCCTAACTTCACTAGTTACTTATAAATTGTAATCTAGATCTAAAAAAATGTATGCCTCTTTATATTCAATAAAAGTGAGATTTGTTGGAGGAATCAAGAGCATCATCTTCTTCTTGTAAGTATTTAGTTTATTTAATTCCTGCCTTAGTATAATTGTTTTACTTGCCCTAGGAATCATTTAATTGCTAGTTAGCTAATTTTTAATCTGTCGTAAGATAACTATTTAAAACATAAAACACAAAAATGTTTCTTACTTATAATTCCCTAATGTGCGAGTAAAAATTCTCGCTCGTTAGGGTTAGGAACAAGGGAGTGAGTGAGAGACGGATGTCTCTCACCTCCTTCAATGTCAACTTATTTTTAAAAACGAAACCTTCATGCACACATATACGATCCGCCCCCTACGGCACCCTACCTACAAGGTAACGGTGTTCCGTAGTATAAAAGGCCGGACTTATATGATGTCCATGAAGATCACAACAATCAATAAGAAAAGACGGACAAGGATCTAGAGGAAGAAACTTTGTTTCTTCCCGATCATCCTAATCCCTTTTCCTATTGATTGTTGTGATTTTTCCTAAAAAGCTTAAATCACGGCATTGAAAGAGGTGAACATATTGATCTCAACACACCTACCTTCGACCTAACCCTAATGAGTTCTTTCTCATCACATAAATTCGTCTTAAACTCAATCGATAAAAATCAAACAACGATTTGAATCAACTCGTTATAACACAAAATCAGAAACTAACACATCCCTACGGATCGACCCGTATTCACCGGCTAGCTGCGAAGCGACGCCGTTTCTGATTACGGTAAACTAAAAATTTTTGGATTAATCAAATGGCGCCGTTGCCGGGGATGGCGTAATTTTCTCTTTTTGTATGATTTCGGGTTGATATAAAAATTTAAAATTATAAAAATCTGAAAATACAAAATACAAAAAAAAAATTCTTTTCATTATCTTTATCTGTTTGAAGGGTTTCCCGTTTGAATCTTGCAGGAACGACAAGGAATTTTGGATCTGGAGTTTTACAGAAGGTGAAAACAGAAAACAGAACATAAAAACAGAGAGTAGTTAACAGACCAGAGCAGCAAAATTTTTTACAGAGCCCAACCTTTTCATCAGACCGCGGAACCGCGGCCAAGGAGCACCCAAGACCGCGGAAACGCGGCCAATTGTTGGACTCACTGCTTTAATTTTTCTAGGGTTAGTCATCTCTGTATCTCCCCTCTGAAACCTCCATATATCCACTGTAAACTTTTCTGCAGGGTTCTTTGCGTAAAAAGTCTTTCTCCCCCTTCTAAATAACAGATTTCTGCAGGTTTCTTTGCGCCGCGCTAAAAATATTGATTGCAAGTGAATTGTTGTTTTGCATATTTTAATCGGACTTAAGGGGCTATTTGACCAAATTCAGATTGGGTGGGGATTTCATCACCCTTCCCAGGACCCCAGAAAACACCTAAAGCATTTTGCATCGACCACCTTTAATTAAAAAAAAAATTAGACTTAGACCTAAGGACAGCGAGCTCAATAGGAAAAGGACTAGGGTAGGCATCGGCCGTTTATCCTAACCGACATTGCAGTGTCTAGGCTAGTGGTTATTAATTAGGCCCACTGTAGTGGTTGTTCCTTCCCACTTACCTGGCCGTATTTGTCCGTGAAGAGGCGGTTTGAGGTCTATTTCTAGCCCTAGTTAGGAGCTGTCTAGTAGACCTAGGCGACCCTAGATCTAGGCCTGATTGTGCATGTGTGGTTGAGTCAGTTGTGTCACGAGTCCGTTTTCAAAAACAAAAAAAAACCTCCTCGCAAAACTCATAAGAAATAAAAAATAAAAAAAAAATTCTTTTCAAAACTTGCAACTTGCCGCTAAAGAAACTTGAAACTCACTTCCACCACTTCTTCTCACTGACGTTATCTTACCTCCACATTCTGTTTTTCTTTTTTTTCTGACTGCACTACCCTTTAGTGTATGTCAGTTTGGACTAGGGATACAAACGCCCGATTAGTCCGCGTTTCGTTGGTACCGACCAACGAACCCTTCGACGAACCCTTCGTCGATCTTCCGTCCACTTCCTTACCTCCACATTCAAATTCTTCTTTCGAAGGTATGTCGGGATTCAACCCCAACGATACCTTACCGACGGAAATGATTCCACCTCCGCCAGGTGCGAATAACCCGAATCTACCGCCTGTTGTAGCGCCCGCACGAGTTGCGCTCCAGGATCTCTTCTACCCCGTTTGCACTTCTTTAACCACTTGTCTTTCACCCCCACCGGCAAATGGGGACAATTTTGAGATTAAACCACATTTCATCAATATGCTGCCAAAATTTCACGGTTTGGAAACTGAAGACGCTTATATCTTTATTAATAAATTCCAAAATGTGTGCGCTATGATGAAAACGACCCAATTGAGTGATGACGCTATAAGGCTAAGGGTCATTCCTTTCACCTTATGTGACCTAGCCGAGAAGTGGCTATATAGCACCGCGTCACATTCCATAAGAAATTGGGACGAGTTTGTGAAGGCTTTTCTGAAAAAGTTCTATCCTCACCATAAAACTGCCAGAATTCGAAATGAAATAATTCAATTTTCACAACTTCTTTCCGAACCATTCTGGAAGTGCTTCGAGAGATTTAAGGACCTACTAGTTCAATGCCCTCACCATGGGATAGAAAGTTGGCAACTTTGCCAAACATTATATGAGGGATTGAACTCGGCAACGAAGCAGTTGCTAGAAACCATCTGTCAAGGTCATTTTCTCTCTAAGTCTAATGATGAGGCGTGGCAGTTTCTCGAGGATCTTAGTGAGCAGACAATACAGTGGGAGAGCACCAAGACCACATCAACTTCTAGTGGTCAATCTAGGGCGGGCATACATCAAATAGAGATGTCGATTGCTATGAAGGCCGAGATGGCCGCTCTGACGAAAAAGCTAGAAGCGATCGAGAACAAAATCTCGTCGTCTTCTCCTGCCCCTGCTATGCCCCCACGAACTGTCTGTGCTTGTTGTGCGGATCCATCGCACTTAACTGAAGAGTGTCCTTATAATGCATCCACTCAAGGACAGGATCAAGTCAATGCTGCATTTCAGCAACGACAAAGGAACGATCCGTACTCTTCGACGTATAATCCGGGGTGGAGGAGTCACCCAAATTTCGCTTGGAACCAAAATCAACAATTCCAAGGAAATAATAATAATTTTCAAAGACCTCCTCCTCCACAACAACAACAACAAGCACCCTCGCAAACTCAATATCAACCGCAACAATTTCAACAACAACCTTACCCTAATCAGGTTAACAACTTTGTGCCGAACAATGCTTACCAGCCAAACAATTATGTTCAACCTAACAATGATAAGGTTAGCTCGCTCGAGAGAAGTCTAGATGCATTCCTTAAGCAATCTACACGGTCTACAGCAAGACTTGAGACTTCTATTCAATCTTTAGTGCAAAATAGTGCCTCCCACGATCAGAGTATCAAATCTATTGAGGCACAAATTGCACAACTTAATGCAGCTTTGAGCGAGCGCGAAAAAGGAAAACTCCCGTCTCAACCGTTGCCCAACCCCGGTCACGCACATGCTGCACACAATCAGCAAAATCATAATGTGAATGCGGTGACCACGTTGAGATCGGGAAAAGTGTTGCGGAACAATGTGGGCATTAACAATGACACCCCTGCCGGTGGGTCTTCTTCTTCTTCTTCACCATCTTCTTCTTTAGAGCCTATTCTCCACCCTTCACATGGCTCTACCTCTTCTAGCTTGAACGGACCTAATTCTCACGACACGAACACATCTACACGAGGTACCGTTCCAACTCGACAATCTGATCCACAAAAGTTGGACTCAACCACTTTTCAAAATGTTCCTTTTCCTAATAGGTTGAGATCCAATAAACCAACTCCTCAAATGGAGAAAATTGTCGAGCTGTTTAAACAGGTTAGCATAAACATCCCTCTTTTGGATGCAATTCAGCAAGTTCCTTCATATGCCAAAATTTTAAAGGACTTGTGCACCAAAAAGAGGAAGTCGCAAGTGCCAAAGAAAGTTTTTGTGGCTAGTGCTATTAGCGATGCTCTTGTAAATTCCCTTCCCCCAAAATAAAAGGACCCCGGGTGTCCTACCATTTCAATAACAATTGGGGACAAGAACATCAATAGAGCACTATTAGATCTTGGTGCGAGCGTCAATTTGCTACCCTATTCTGTGTATGAGCAATTGGGCGTTGGAGAGCTTAAGCCCACTCACTGTACTCTCCAAATGGCCGACCGGTCGATCACTCATCCTAGGGGAGAGCTGGAGGATGTGTTAATAAGAGTAGGGGATTTCATTTTCCCCGTTGACTTTATAGTGATGGATACACAACCTGTTGCAAACCCCCGGAACCAAATTCCGGTTATATTAGGTCGACCATTTTTGGCTACTTCCAACGCAGTGATCAATTGTCGTAACGGTTCAATGAACTTATCTTTCGGCAATATGACAATTGAGCTCAATATTTTCAAGTTAGGAAGTCAGCCTGCTGAGCCCAATGCTAGCGTACTAGACGTTTGCTCGATCAATGAGATCGCGGAGGAGGACTGTGAGTTCGAGAATTTTTTATTCGACCACAGCAATGTTAACGCCACTAGTGCGTTCCTTCTAGAATCCGACTCAGTTTTCGCGGCGGATAATGATTTTGAATGTTTTACATTCGTCGACGACTTCGAAGACTCATCACCTGATTTGGAGTCTTTTGCTTTTGCGGATGAGTTAGTAGAACCATCCGACACCATTGCGTACACTCAGTTCGAACCTTTGATGGAATCATTCGAGTTTGAAACAACTACCCCATTGTTACCATCTATTGTTTCACCCCCTAAACTCGAATTAAAGCTTTTGCCGACACACCTAAAATATGCATATCTAGGTGATAATGAGACCTTACCTGTCATTATATCAACTTCTCTAGCTCTTGAGCAAGAGAAGGCTCTCTTGACGGTCTTACTTAATAATCGGCAAGCTTTCGGCTGGTCTATGGCGGACATTAAGGGGATTAGTCCCCTCATAGTCGAACACCATATACACTTAATGGATGATGCCAGGCCAGCACGAGATCCACAAAGGCGCCTCAACCCCATCATGAAAGAGGCGGTTAAGAAGGAAATTGTCAAATGTCTGGATAGCGGTATCATTTACCCTATCTCGGATAGCCAATGGGTTAGCCTAATCCACGTCGTGCCCAAGAAATCGGGCATTACGGTCATTGCAAACGAGGCAAATAAGTTGATTCCCACTCGCACCCAAACTGGGTGGCGAGTCTGCATAGACTATAGGAAACTCAATGCCGCTACAAGGAAAGACCACTTTCCTTTACCTTTCATTGACCAAATGCTCGAGCGATTGGCAGGGCACGAATTCTATTGCTTTCTCGATGGCTATTCCGGTTACAATCAAGTCCCCATCGCCAAAGAGGACCAAGACAAGACAACCTTTACTTGTCCCTTTGGCACCTTTGCTTATCGTCGCATGCCCTTCGGGTTATGCAATGCGCCCGCTACATTTCAGCGGTGTATGATGGGGATCTTTTCAGACATGGTCGAAAAGTTCTTGGAGATTTTTATGGACGATTTCTCCATCTTTGGCGACTCCTTCGACGAGTGTTTACGCCATCTTGACGCTGTTCTTACCCGCTGCAGGGATAAGAACCTAACATTAAATTGGGAGAAGTGCCATTTCATGGTACGAGAGGGCATTGTTTTAGGACATGTCATCTCGCAAAACGGCATCGTGGTAGACAGGGCTAAAATCGAAGTTATTTCTAATCTACCTCCCCCAAAATGCGTCAAAGATATTAGAGCCTTCCTTGGCCACGCCGGTTTTTACAGACGGTTTATCAAGGACTTTAGCAAGATTGCTAGACCCTTGACCCTCTTACTGGCCAAGGACACGACCTTCGCTTTTGACTCCACATGCACTGAAGCATTTGAGTCTTTAAAACATTCACTCATCACTGCACCCGTCCTCTCATCTCCCGACTGGACGCACCCTTTTGAAATCATGTGCGACGCATCAGACTTTGCAATTGGAGCTGTTCTTGGACAGCACATTAATAAGATGCCGCACGTGATTTATTATGCTAGCCGAACACTAAATGAGGCCCAACTTAATTACACAACAACAGAGAAAGAATTTTTAGCTGTTGTGTTTGCACTCGAAAAATTTCGGCCTTATTTAATCGGCTCTCCAGTCGTCGTTTATACTGATCATTCGGCTCTTCGCCACCTCTTTGCGAAGAAGGATGCTAAGTCTAGGTTAATACGTTGGATCCTTTTATTGCAAGAATTTGACCTTGTCATTAAGGACAAAAAGGGATGTGAAAACGTAGTAGCTGATCACCTATCACGACTTCCTTCTTCGCCCACGCTCGATCTTCCAATCTCTGACGTTTTTCCTGACGAGCAGCTCTTGACCGTTTCTTGCGAACCATGGTTCGCCGATATTGTAAATTATTTAGCCACCGGCCTTATTCCTAATGATTGGTCGAAACAAGATAAGCTTCGATTTTTGTCCCAAGTAAAGCATTTTTACTGGGATGAACCCTATCTTTTCAAATACTGTTCCGACCAAATCATCCGTCGGTGTGTGCCCGAGAGTGAGGTCAAGAGCGTGCTGTCTTTCTGCCACGATCAAGCATGTGGCGGGCACTTTGGCCCAAACAAGACAGCCGAAAAAGTTTTGCAGTGTGGTTTCTATTGGCCACGACTCTTCAAGGATGCATTTGAATACTGCAAAACTTGCTCCCGGTGCCAACATTTGGGCCGGATTTCGCGGAGAAACGAAATGCCACTCCAACCCATTTTGGTAGTGGACATTTTTGATGTTTGGGGTATAGATTTCATGGGACCATTTCCCAACTCTTTTGGAAATGTGTATATTCTGTTGGCGGTTGACTACGTTTCTAAGTGGGTCGAGGCTGTGCCCAGTCGAACGAACGATAATAAAGTTGTCGTTCGATTCCTTAAAGAACACATATTTTCTCGATTCGGGCACCCTCGTACGATTATAAGTGATAATAGTTCTCATTTCTGCAATAGGACTTTTGAGTCCTTGATGCGTAAATATTCTATCACCCACAAATTGTCAACGCCATATCACCCCCAAACATGTGGGCAAGCCGAGGTTTCAAATCGGCAAATAAAGCAAATTTTGGAGAAAACGGTTTCTAAAAACCGTAAGGATTGGTCGCTTAAATTGATAGATGCACTATGGGCTTTCCGTACTGCATATAAAACCGATCTGGGTATGTCTCCATACCGGCTTGTGTACGGGAAGGCTTGCCACCTCCCAGTGGAGATCGAGCACAAAGCTTTCTGGGCTATAAAAGAGCTAAATTTGTCTTTAGGAGATGCGGGCAGCAACAGAAAGCTGCAACTGAATGAGTTGGAGGAGCTAAGGGATGAGGCATATGACAATGCCATAACTGCTAAAAACCGAGCCAAGGTGTTCCACGATAAACACCTTTTACGAAAAACTTTTGAACCTGGTCAACAGGTTCTACTTTATGACACTCGGTTACACTTGCATCCTGGTAAGCTCAGGTCCAGATGGAGAGGACCTTTTGTAGTCCGCACCGTTTATCCGCACGGTGCGGTTGATCTTGAGAACCCTGAAGACGGTACTTTATTTAAGGTAAATGGGCATCGACTAAAACCGTTCTTCACTGCGGATCCTTCGGAGGAGCTCCTGTTCTTGCAGGAGCCGATTTACACCGATTGATTTTCCTCCGCTTTCACCCCCAAACTTTGTTTTCCAGTGACACTATTTCAGATAAGTTTGGGGGTGTGTGTATCATTTGTATGTATATTTCCAAATACCATAAAAATAAAAAGAAAAATGAAAATATAAAATAATAAAAAATAAAAATAAAAAAAAGGGGGGGGTTTAATATTTTTGGACTTAATTGCAAATTTGCAGATTAATAGCTGCATTTACAAATAAAACCCTCACCTTAGAGGGTGTTTTTTGTAAATCATCCCTTTCCCCCTATATAATGGAACCAGAGCCCTCCTGCCCTCATACCCTAAACATTTTCTCCTCATAAAAACCCTAGGCGCCGCCCCTGCCCTCTGCAGAAATCTCGAGACGCGCCGCCACCAGAGCGCCGCGCAACCGCCGCGCCTGCCGTCTTCCACCGCCGATCCGTCGCCATCTCGACTCTTCTCCCCCTGAAATTTTCAGGGGAGGTACATATTCTTGTTTCCTCTCTGTTATTACATATACTTCACTGTAGAAATTTAAAATGGCCCATAAAATGCAGTACGAGAGAGATTTCTCACCGGTGTTTGCACACGAGATCTATGGATCATACTTCCCACACGAAATTGCACAGAGGGGATGGAATTTCCTCCTCTATAACCATGGAGCTGCATTTGCTGTCCCTAATTTAGTTACCAACTTTTATGAGTCAATGGAAGAGAATAGCCTAGACAACTTAGGCTATATTAAACTGAATTGGGAAAATAATGAAATTCGCATTGATAGGGATATGATACACGAGGTGACACTAATACCACGTGTACCGGCACACGAACAACCCCTTCGCTTTGAAGATTATATTCCTTTAATGGGTAATGACTGTGCGCGAGAACCGCGCAAGGGGATCCAAGCACGGACCCTCTTCGCAAATGTTTTAACTGTGTGCCGGTGGGCACAAAACAATATTTTTGGAAGTTCTCACAACACAACCTTTTTCACCCCTTCCTTACATGTCGTTCATACTTTAATGACGAAAAACCCTAGATTCGACATGTGCACAGTTTTGCTATACTCCATAGGTTCGGGTAAAAGAGGTAGTGTATATCCATGTCCCATGCTCGTGACCCAACTCTGCCGTTATTTCCTTCCGGCCGAGGAATTTGACTCTTATTTGACAGACAGTACCATAGTTCGACCACTCTTAGAGGGCATCTCGTCGTCTTACTCTAGACTGACGGATATTTGGACACGGACAGAACCGGGAGAAAACATACCTGCACACCCCCCCAGCTCGAGCTCGACTTCGAGCGGGGAAGAGTTAACTCCCCAAGAACATGCGCGATTAATGAGAAGAACAGTGAGGAGATTAGACTCTTTGAGGGATGAGTTTCGGGCATCGGCACGAGAGCACGACCGTCGGTTGACGGAGATTGAGAGAGGGATACAAACACTTCTGGCTAGGGGGGAGAGATCACGTTCACGCTCACGAGCGCGACGTGGGGCCGGGCAGTGAGGGCACTGCTTTGCTCAAGTTTGGGGGTGTTAGAGGGTGATGTACATAGTTATCCTTGCATTGCATATTGTATATATTTTGTTTTCCTATTTGCATATTTAATTTCTGCATTGCATCTTTATACAAAAATCATAAAAATCTGAAAAATTTGAAAATTTATAAAAATTATTGTATTCAATTTTGGTTAATTAATTTGAGTTTGATAAAAGGTTAACTGAGTAGGAAAAACTAGATCCTAGACTTAGCAAATTAAAACCCTAAAAATAGCATTCCTTAAAGTTTAGCGAGAGAGAGTATATGTCTTTGTAGGTTATTTAGAAATAGGCAAATTCTGGGTTCACTTCGTGGGTTAAGCCAAAACGAGGGAAGAGTATTAATGCTCTTATTAAAATATGAGTTCGAAAGATAGTTCCTAGCTTGAGTTTAGATTCTGAAAACATGTACCCTACAAAATGCACAATCACGCACCTTGAAACTTGGATTAGTAGAAGAGACCTTGAATTACTCTTGTCTAAAGTCCTTAGCACAATGATCATAAAAAAAATGTGAATAAAAAAAATGGACACTGGTTTTTGTGATTACTTAGGGCTAGAAAATTAATTAGCGAGGGCGCTTCATCACCTAGTGCCTTAGACCAACTGGTTTGGGAGTCACTGCTAAAAGCCCTGGGTGTTGCAAAACTAGGAAATACGCTTTAAAGGCCTAACGTATCTTGTAATCGGCTGTTGGTACCTCAAGAAGTATTAACGGTCGCATGAAGGATATGTAAGCGAAAGTTATGTGCTTTGAACAATGGACGAGGGTACGATTGCTTGATTTGAATTTCCAAGTGTAGGGGTGAAAATTACACACACGTGGGGATATGTGATTAGAGTTTAGATAAGAGAAAGGAATGAAAAATAAAACTTGTATCTTTAATAAGAGTTGATAGAAATTCCTAAGTGGAGATGAGACTCTTGAAGAAAAACTTATGAAATGCTGAATTCTAAGTAATTTTATGGAACATGTATAATCTTAAGTTGCATGATAAGGAAGTGTGAAAAATACGGGCGGATAATTTGCAAGTATAAGATAATAGAATTCCTTATTAGGAAACCTGATTGGAGAACAAAAGTTGAGAAACCAAATTGATAGGATTTTGTGGGTGTAATCCGCTGAAAACCCTCAGGAGACAACACTCCTCCTACTAGGGACACCTAGAGGTTTAACGGCTTGTTGCACGTGCTCAGTGCAATCGCGTTTCCCTGCGAAAATGTGGCTAGGATAGAATAAACTAATAAATTTGCTCGAGGACGAGCAAAAGGTAAGTTTGGGGGTATTTGTTCACATCATAATATTGCAATTCATACGCCCCATTTTTGTGCAATTTATAAGTAAACAGGTGCTTTTGACGATCGTTTGTTACATGATACAGGATACAGACTTTTGAAGCAAATGCAGTGAAAAAGACAAAGATGATACAGGAAAGGGACTTTTGACCAACCAGCACACGGATCCTACTCAAGCTAAGACGAACGTCAAGTAAAACGGTCAAAAAGATCCTTACAAGTTTCACTGAGAATCTGGAGAATACTAGAAAGCCCAACAGAGAAAAGAACAGTGAAAACAGAGAGCCCAAGAGAAGATCAACCAAGCACAGAAAGATGGTGGGCCAAGCCCACTAAATAACCGCGGATCCGCGGCCAAAGGCATGTCTTTGCCGTGGAACCGCGGCCATATGGTGCCCGTGTCGGCACCGACTTCTTGTGTCGGTGTGTCATTTCATTGTTGGGATTTTTAGGGGGTAAATCAGTAAATTCATGTCTGCGAGAGTCTGTAACCCTAGCTTCACTAGTTACTTATAAATTGTAATCTAGATCTAAAAAAATGTATGCCTCTTTATATTCAATAAAAGTGAGATTTATTGGAGGAATCAAGAGCATCATCTTCTTCTTGTAAGTATTTAGTTTATTTAATTCCTGCCTTAGTATAATTGTTTTACTTGCCCTAGGAATCATTTAATTGCTAGTTAGCTAATTTTTAATCTGTCGTAAGATAACTATTTAAAACATAAAACACAAAAATGTTTCTTACTTATAATTCCCTAATGTGCGAGTAAAAATTCTCGCTCGTTAGGGTTAGGAACAAGGGAGTGAGTGAGAGACGGATGTCTCTCACCTCCTTCAATGTCAACTTATTTTTAAAAACGAAACCTTCATGCACACATATACGATCCGCCCCCTACGGCACCCTACCTACAAGGTAACGGTGTTCCGTAGTATAAAAGGCCGGACTTATATGATGTCCATGAAGATCACAACAATCAATAAGAAAAGACGGACAAGGATCTAGAGGAAGAAACTTTGTTTCTTCCCGATCATCCTAATCCCTTTTCCTATTGATTGTTGTGATTTTTCCTAAAAAGCTTAAATCACGGCATTGAAAGAGGTGAACATATTGATCTCAACACACCTACCTTCGACTTAACCCTAATGAGTTCTTTCTCATCACATAAATTCGTCTTAAACTCAATCGATAAAAATCAAACAACGATTTGAATCAACTCGTTATAACACAAAATCAGAAACTAACACATCCCTGCGGATCGACCCGTATTCACCGGCTAGCTGCGAAGCGACGCCGTTTCTGATTACGGTAAACTACAAATTTTTGGATTAATCAGTAGCCCTGCTGTTTTTACTCACGGAGTCCTTTTGGGTTTTCATCCATGCCCATTTTTCTTATGGACATACCGTTTTCTTCTTCTTTTTTTTAATTTTTTTATATATAACGAGGTTGCGCCCTTTCGGGTTTTCACGAACACTCGCCGGTAGCCCTGCTGTTTTTACTCACGAAGCCCTTTCGGGTTTTCATCCGTTCCCATTTCGCTTATGGACATACCGTTATTTTTTATTTCTTTTTTTTTATTCTTTCTCTTTTTTTTATCAGCCGTGGGATGCCACAATCCACCGTAGTTTATCGACATCTCGGTCAACGGCTAGTTTTAGGACATAGTGGTCCGTTGTTAGTTTAGGGACGTTTCAGTCTGCTGTTAGTTTAAGGACATTTCGGTCCGTTAACCAGTTACTACTTATAGAATTTTGGGCTTAGGAAGATAGCGAGCGGACATAGTCGTCGTCATCTACCATTGACCTAGGCCGTAACTCATTAGGCGTAGTATTTCTTCAGGAAGCGGCCATTTATCGGTCTGAAAGGTCTTTCACCATGCATGTCCATGAGTAGATAGGATCCACCCTGGTAGACCTTGTCTATGATGTATGGGCCTTCATAGTTCGGCTAGAATTTTCCTCGCTTGGCGCGATTGGGGATCATAGGTCTTTTGACCACTAACACGAGTTCGCCTTGGCGGAATATCCTCGGCCTGGTCAATCTTTCATATGAGCGCGTCATCTTTTCTTTATAAGCCTCCAGATTTTGTTGCGCTATGAGCCGGGTTTCATCAAGGGCATCGAGCTCCTCGAGCCGAAGGTGAGCATTCTCTTCGCCCGTTAGCTCGTAATGGACTGCCACTCGTAGAGAAGGTAATTCTATCTCGAGGGGGAGTACTGCTCCTGTACCGAATACCAACGCGTACGGCGTTGTGTTCGTGGCCGACTTGAATGTAGTTCGGTATGCCCAGAGAGCTTCTTGCAGTCTTTCGTGCCAGTCTTTCTTATTTCGAGACATCGTTTTCTTCACGATCTTCGTCAAGGTCTTGTTGAAAGCCTCAGCTAGACCGTTGACTCAGGGATTATAAACTGAGGAATATCTCCAGTCTATGTTGTGCTGTTGTGCGAAGCGGCTGATCTTGTGGCTTCTGTAGGCTGGCCCGTTATCGGAGATGATCCGTCGCGGCGTTCCAAACCGATAAATGACATGCGTCTTAAAAAAATAGAGGATATTCTCCGTCTTCACTTCCCTCAGCGGTACTGCTTCTGCCCATTTGGAGAAGTAATCAGTCGTCGCCAAAATGAATCGATGTCCCCTGGACGATGCTGGTTCGATAGGGCCGATTATATCAGTTCCCCACATTTCGAATGGCTAGCTAGCCACTGTCGGGTGTAATGGATTTGGATGCTGATGGATAAAGTCCCCATGGATTTGGCACGAATGGCATTGCTTCGCATATTCGAGGCAGTCCTGGATCATCGTGGGCCAATAATAACCCATCCGTTTAATCTTCGGTCCGGCTTGGTGAGAACCGCAGATTCCATCATGAACTTCTTGAACGACTCTCTTCGCCTCTTCAGGTCCCAGGCATCTCAACCACAGAGAATCGAATGACCTCTTGTACAGAGTATCATTGACGAAGGCGAAAGATAGGGCTCGCTTCATGAGCTGATGTTTTGAGGACGCATCTTCAGGCATTCGACGGGATTTGAAGTAGTCTATAAAGACTTCTCTCCAATCCTCAACCATTTCTTGGTCTTTTATTTGCAGGGCATTTTGCTCAGTTGCTCCTTTTTCTTCAGACGATTCCGGAGATATTTCCGCCGGCGCAAGAACCCGACGGCTTTGCACAACGACCCTCACGTCATCGAGGTTCTCATCGGCCAATTCTTTAGCAAGCTTGGCTAATGCATCTGCTTTGCTATTTTCTGCACGCGGTATGCTTTCCAGAGTGTAGGAAGGAATCTGGGTCAACCGTTGCTGCACCTTCTCGCCGTACTTCACCAGCTCTGGTTTGCATGTTTGGTAGCCGCCATTTACTTGACTGACGACCAATTGAGAATCTCCATATATAAGGAGGTTTTCAATTCCCATGTCGATAGCGATCTCGAGGCCTGCTATCAAAGCTTCATACTCGGCTTCATTGTTCGTCCTTGGCTCTGTCAAGGAGAAAGCAAAGCGCATTATCCCTCCTTGCGGGGTCATGAAGATAAGGCCTACCCCTGATTTGATTATAGGCGTATTTTGTTTGCGCTTCTTCACGGAAGATGCTCTATCGAAATAAAGTTCCCACTGGGTACCACTTCTGTCGATCGTGTCAAACGCATGTTCGTCTGGAAGTTCGCAATTTAAGGGAGAGTCGGCCAGTATCGGATGTTCAGCGAGGAAATCGACAATGGCCTGGCCTTTCACTGCCTTAAGAGGCTGATAGGTTTTTGAGAAATCCATCAAGAGCAAGGCCCATTTTGCGAGCCGACCTGTCAATATGGCCTTTGACATCAAATATTTGAGAGGATCCACCTTCGATATGAGACGGACTTCATGCACCAATGCATAGTGCCGGAGTTTCGTTATCGCGAAGATCAACGCCAGGCAGTGTTTTTCGATGGGAGAGTAATTGCTTTCTGCCCCCAGTAGAACTCGACTCAAGTAATAGAGAGCTCTTTCCTTCCCTTGGTCATTCTCCTGTGCCCATAATATGCCTAAGGAACCTTCAAGGGCAGTTGTATTCAGAATGAGAGGCTTTCCCTTGACCGGAGCGGCCAGTACTAGCGGATTCTGTAGGTACTGCTTGATTTTGTTCAGTGCACCTTGGCATTTGTGATCCCAGACGAATGGGGTCCCTTTCTTCATCAAGTGACTGTAGGGACGGCATTTCCCAGAGAGATTGGCTATAAACCGCCGGATGTACGCGAGCTTCCCTTGGAGAGACCGCAATTGTTTGAGAGTCCTTGGCGGAGGCATTTCCATGATCGCCTTGATCTTTGACGGATCTATCTCGATACCTCGGTGTCGGACGATGAATCCTAGGAATTTACCTGAGGACACCCCGAACGCGCATTTCAGAGGGTCCATCTTCAAGTTGTATTGCCGAAGGCGTTGAAACACGATCTTCAGATGCTCGAGATGTTCCTCGTATGATTTGCTTTTCACCACGAGGTCGTCGATATAGAATTCGATGATTTCATGTATAAGGTCATCAAAGATCTTCGTCATGGCCCTCTGATAGGTGGCACCGGCGTTCTTTAGACCGAAAGGCATCACCTTGTAGCAAAATATACCCAAAGGGGTCCGGAAATCGGTGTGCTACTGGTCCTCGGGATGCATCTTTATCTGATTGTATCCTGATGATCCGTCTATAAAGGAGAAAACCTTGTGAGTGGACGTATTATCTATCATCAGCTCGGTGACCGGTACTGGGAAATCGTCCTTCTGGTAAGCTTTATTGAGATCTCGAAAGTCTACGCAGATGCGCACTGTCCCATTTTTCTTTATCACCAGGACGATGTTGGCGATCCAATCAGGGTACTGAACCTCTTGGATGAAGCCAGAGTCGATCAGCTTCTTGACCTCGGCGTTAATGCTCATCTCAAGCTCGAGCCGCATTCTTGTCGGTGCTTGTTTGATTGGCTTGACGTCCTGGGATATTGCCAATTTGTGGACAGCAATCTCTGGATCTAATCCTGGCATTTCAGAATAGTTCCATACGAAGCAATCTATGTGCTGCATAAGCACGTCTTTTAGCGTGGCCACCCTTTCTTTAGATAGCAGCTCACTGACGAATGTGGGTCGCGGGTCACTTGCCGTTCCCAAATCAATCTTCTTGAGGTTATCTGCAGTAGTGTGTATTCCATCTTCCAGCTCTTTTGGTACCGGTGGAAACTCTGAGATCACCTCGTCATCATTGTTTTCGAAGCACCAGGGAAGGTCATCTATCTTCTCGGGCTCTTCTTTTGATATCGTTATCATATGACAAGTACGAGTTTGCTTCCAAGACCGATGTGGATCTGATTCCAGTCTTGCCGATTTGGGTTCATGCTTCTGCGGCGGTGTTACCCTCCAACTGTCGAATAGAGCGAACTTGCCGAGCTGATATTGGTCTTCAACCCAGTTCTTGAAGGTGAAGAAATCTTCGAGAGGATGTCCTATTGCTCGATGATAAAAGCAATAGTCTGGGTGAGAGACCTCGTTGGCTTGCTCGGAGTGTTTAGACTCCGGAAGTGTAATCATTTGATGTCTTATGGCGAGATCAAGTATCTTCCGTGTTTTGTTCTGAGGAAAGGAGTATGCTCGATCCATCTTCTTCATAAGAGATGAATCCGGGTCGCTCGGTTCTCGATCGCGTGGCTTCTTGATCCCGCTTTTTCGCTGTCGAACGCCTTTCCCGTTCTTTGGTTTGTTTCTGCCTCTGCGTCGGGCCTTTTGCACAACGGGTTGACAGGGAGGAGCATTTTCATCTTTTGCAGCCTGTTGAAGAAAGCGTTGCATCCTGGCTTTCTCGTAGATGGCCATTTCGTGATTATGGTCGTCTTGAACCTTTTGACCTGCTTCCCTTATAAACTTGTCCATTTGTTCTTCGAACGACAGACTGGGCATTTTCACGGCGAGAGTTCTTTCTGGTTCAGGGTTAGCATCTTCCCGCAGAGCATCTCCTTCTTCATCAAAGTCATGTATGACGTAGCAGTCGCGGGATTGCTCCCGTTTCTTGGACCAAACATATCCAAGCCCGATCGTTTCCATTTTCCCGTTGGGAAATTTGCGCTGAGTTCCGAGAACGTTCCAGATCCTGTTATAGAATCGTGCTTGTCACGCAGTTTGCTTAAGAGGTACGCCTTAGCGCCTTAACAGCCTTTTTAGTCCGTTCGTGTAATATCTGGGCAAACGGATAGGCTGGAACCTGTCAAGTGTAGAATCCGCCCCATGTCAGATTTCTTTTTTCTTCAGGAGCGACTTCGGGATTTTCTTTAGACGATGGATTAGAGAGTGGTGCCGCCTGAGCAAGCATCTCCTGCAGCTTTTCACGTTGCAGTGAACTTTTGTTAAGGACTAAGTTTGATGTTGGTGACTAGTAGAAACTCGAACTTCGTCTTTGGAATTCACCACATAGACTACGTGAACTACCATGCCCCCAAGCTTGGGGTGTTTGGAGTTTGCTTCGGGCACTTGAGCTTTATTGGGCTTCTCTTTTTTTGTGAAAAGCCGCTTTGGTTTTGGGAGGAACCGCTGTATCAGGATCCGTCTCGGGATGAGTCCCTTTCTCCTGCTTCCACACCTTATATAGATGAGGAAAGTTGTCTCAGGGAGCGAACTGGTTTCTGCTCTCGTGAAATCTCCATGGGCTGCAGAGACTTCTTCAATATTGCGGTAGGAGAACTTTGTCAGACCCTTCACAACAACATTCACCACCGGGGTTGAAACAGGACCATGCGGAGAACTGCTCCCGGCTCATTTTGTATGACGCTGACATCGACGTTGGTCATTTATTACAGCCAGGATTTGATTAGCATCAGGATTTCACTGAGCCTGCCCCCTGTTTCCTTTGAGCGCCTGAATATTCTGCCCCCTGCGTCGTCCTTGGTTCATGGCATGTGCCAGTTGTTTGAGGACTGATTCCGTCGGCAAAGCTGCCGCTTGGGGAGCCTGCCTGTGGAAGACAGACTTCCTCTGGGATTCCTCCATCGGCGTTGAGGCACCGAGGGTGGGAGGTGGGAGCACCGATCCAAAGAGAAGCTCGTTGATTTCTTGAAGAGCCGGATTGCAGAGATTTGAGGCTGCAAGTGGCCCATTCTTGACTCCACCAAATGTGACAGAGCCTGAGTTGCTAGGGTAGGACCAAACGCCATTCTTTATAGAGACGAAATGCCGGCTTTAATATCCACTCCTCTAAAGGGAACCAAAAACATACACACAGCGATTATCTGATCGCGAGAAAAACACGACATACGAAGTGTGGAGTGGAAAGAGGAAAAGGTCCCACAGGGCGTGCCAGAATCTGTTCCCCTCCGAACAACGGGGACGCGACCGTGCGGGTCCGTCTTGCCTGAAATTCGGGGCAGATGCTAATTGGTGCTATCCGTCCACCTCTCCGAAGATGCCAAGTTGATTTATGGCACCGTATATCGAAAGTTTAAACGGATGCGTCCGATGTAGCAGACTTCGTCAGATTCCCCCTCGCTTAAGGGGTTTTTGATTGTGGGGACGCTCTTCCCTGCAGGCGCAAGCCCCTGCAGTTAATTACACTACCGCATCGCGGTAACAACTTTCTCCTTCTCCATATGGTAACTTCATGTCGTGGGTGTTTGTTTTATATTCGGTTGCCCGTGGATTGTATACGGAGACTAATTTGTGTTGTCGCCCGTAGGACGTGGATTAGTCCAAATCCGTATCTTTCTTAGATATGGGTTCGGGGGGGTGTTTAAGGATACGTTAGCCTTATTTGAGGCTAAGATCAACTTAAACGTTCGTTAAGGACACGTTAGTCTAATTTTAGACTAAGATCGACTTAACGGGATCGTTTAGATCCGACAAGAGAGCAATTGGGGGCTCTATTGTTTAGTTTAATGACATTGCGGTCGATAGATAGTTTAAGGACATTACGGTCTAATATTAGTTTTAAGACGTTGCGGTCAAGGTTAAGGACATCATAGTCCGTAAGCTTAAGGACCTCACAGTCCGATGTTAGTTTGAAGACATCACGGTCGAGGTTAAGGACATCATAGTCCATGAACTTAAGGACCTCACAGTCCGATATTAGTTTTAAGACATCACGGTCAAGGTTAAGGACATCATAGTCCGGTATTAGTTTTAAGACGTCACGGTCAAGGTTAAGGACATCATAGTCCATGAGTTTAAGGACCCCACAGTCCGTAACAGTGTGTGGTTGTCGGTACCCGTCACCTCTCTGACGATGTTGAGGGATTACAACGAAGGATGCCAGAGGAGTAAAGAGATGTACCCTCGAACCGGATGTAAATTGATTGGGAGAGCAGTTATGCTCAGTTCAATTTATATTGAGGACTTATGGCCAGAATTTGGCTAAGTCCATTTGAAAATGTGTAACATTTTATTTATATTTGGCCTGTTAGGCCTTTGCTTGGGCTCTGCCCTTTTAAACAATGCATAGTATTAGGCTTTTTAATTAAATGCATAGCATTTATATTTGTCCTGTTAGGCCGTTACTTGGGCTCTGCCCTTTTTAAATAATGCACAGCATTTAGTGGTCTGACAGTGCGCCACGTGGCCTGTCAGGCGCTTTACGCCAATTAAGGAGCGCAAGACGCCAGCGCATGTGGAGGTGACACGTGCCACGCAAGTTAGTTAGCACAGTGCGCTGCGCCAGTGCGCTGCTGACACATGGCGCGCTCTGGTGACTTGCGCCGGTCCAAGAGCGCAGTGCTCTGTTTTTAGGAGCGCAAGGCGCAGATTGTTCTGTGATTGACACGTGGCGCTCTCTGGTGACTTGCGCCAGTCCAAGGAGCGCAAATGCCCATTTCAAAAGTGCAAGGCACTGTACAATAGTGCAAAGCGTATTTTGATCAGATTTAGATCAAAGAAAAGAGTTTTTCTTGTTCTAAAGAGGTTCTACCTCAAGATTCAAGAACCAATGGTTCATCAAAAGGCTGTGCCTTTATATAGATCAAAAGATCTAAGAATGAAGTAAATTACTTCTTTAATCTTTTATGATTGGATCTTTTTTGATCTTTTTCTTTTTTATATTGAAGATCTTGATCTTGTTCTTAGATCTTTGATCTTTTTAGAAGAAATTCTTCTTTTTGTGAGGTGTTTTCATCTCTGTACTCCAAGAATCAAATTCTTTACCTTCAAAGATGAAAAAGATGATTTTCTTTCTTCAAAGGCTTGCCTTTCAAATTTTTTCATAGAGTTTTCTCTTTTCTGTATGTCTGTCTCTTTTTTTTTATTTTAGAAAGAAGGATCATTGGTCGTTGGGACCCACCACCTCTCCGACGATACTGAGAGATTACAGTGCCATATATCAAAGGTGTGGAGGGATGTACCCTTTGAACCATGTCTCACTCATTAGGGGGGAAGAACAGGCTGGAGCTTAAGCTTCTCGCTGCTGAAAAAGGCTTCTTTGCGTTCACGCACGTGCATCGCACGTGTTGGGCCCTCATTTGCACGTAGCGCACATGGAGCTTGCGCATATGCACATTATGGCGGGAGCAAGCTCCTATGGAGAATGAGTATCCTTTTAATATTATTGAATATTCTCATGTGGTGCGCACGTGCGTTGCACGTAGCGCATTATGAGGAGAAGCAGGACTTTTATATATGGAGAACTAAGCTCCTATATATGGAGAACTAAGCTCCTTTTAATATTATTAAATATTCTCATGTGGTGCGTACGTACGTTACACGTGGTGCGCGCGTGGCGGGCACACGTGCGTTGCACGTAGCGCACATGCGTATTATGGGGAAAAGCAGGGCTTCTATATATGGAGAACTAAGCTCATTTGGAGAACTAAACTCCTTTGAGAATTGAAGCCTTTGTGGATTGAACTCTACCCTTTCTAAGAGGTATCCCCTCTTATTTATATGGGAGTGGTAGAGAAGCCATCTCTCCTCTTCCCGATGTGGGACTAAAACTGCATTCCCCATGTAGTAGAGCATTACTTTAGATTACACGTGCATAGCACATTTGCTCATAACTTTTGATCTCGGATGAATTATGAGGCCTATAATATATCAAATCGAAGGAATTTTCAAGACACTTTTGATACCATCAAAATTTAGCTGTTTATCATTCCGGAGTTTGTCAAAATACAGCTCGGAAAATACTGGTTCGCATCTTCTTCCTTAGATCACATGTGCATAGACATTTGCTCATAACTTTTGATCCCGGATGAATTATGATGCCCATAATATATCAAATCGAAGGTTTTTTCGAGATTCTTTCAATACCATTAGAATTTATCTATTTCTCATTCCGGAGTTTATCAAAATACAGCTCGGAAAATACTGGTTCGCATCTTCTTCCTTAGATCATATGTGCATAGACATTTGCTCATAACTTTTGATCCCGGATGAATTATGAGGCCCATAATATATCAAATCGAAGGTTTTTTTGAGATGCTTTCAATACAATTAGAATTTAGCTATTTTTCATTTGGGAGTTTGTCAAAATATAGCCCGGAAAATACAGGTTCATATTTTCTTAAGCGTATCGCTGCCATTTGATGCCTTGGGCTCTTTTGTGCAGAAATTTTTGGCGGGAACAGGCACCTTACCCCACGAGGTAACGGTGATACCGTAGTATAAACGACCGGTTGCGTATGTTTTCCATGGAGGTTAGGGTAAGAATTAAGAAAGGAAGGACTAGAACCTAGAGGAAGAAAATCGTTTCTTCCCGATGGTACTAATCCCCTTTATTAATTATTACCATAACACCTAAAGAGATCTAAATTAAGGCATTGAAAGAGGTGAGGAAATCTTTAATTTCCAAACTTAACCAAAACCTAACCTTAGCAATATTCTAGTCTTAGATTAAATCAGTTTAGTTTTTAGCGATAATCCATTCACACCGTTTGGAATTAACTCGTTAGACCAAATTAGGAAATACACAACATCCCTGTGGAACGACCCGTACTCACCGGCTAACTACCAAGCGACGCCGTTCTTGATTGCGGTTATAAATTATTCTTTGAACAAATCAAGAGCTAAACCTGTTCTCCGTAAACGAGGTCCGAAAATATGAAGACGCAAAGTAATTCTTACCAGACTTCGAAAATACAGAGAGGTGTCATAAGTCGGAGGATAAACGGAAGTCCGTTGTCACCATCCCGATTTTTGGGAGCGGCACCGAGGAAGATGAAGAAATCAGGGAAACCACAAGACAATCGGCCCGGACTATCTACTTGTATTTCGGTCTTTGGCAGCGACTCTGAAGACGAAGCTAACACCGTTTTCTCCATCCGCCCGTCGGTGCAAATCCTCACCAGAGCAGATCAGAGCCTGCAAATCACAATGGCACCCCCTCGGCATTATAAGAAACTTGATGTGCTCGATACATATAGCGTACAGGAACTACAGACTTTCTACATGCCTCCCAGGCGAAAGGGTGAAAAGGCGATCCTCTTCTACCAATCTACAGAGACCAGAGTAGAGAAAGAAGTCTGGCACGGTGCCAATTTTACACTTGATAGGCTTCAACCAATCCGTCTGCCAAGATACTATGCGGATGGATTGAAAAGACTATTAAGATGCCAAGGTGTACCCTTCGAACAAACTGTTCGACAAGCCCACTTCTACAAAAAGATTTGGGATATCCCTGGGACCCAGCGAAAGATGCCCAATGGAATAATGGAAACAACCAGGCTCGGATACGTTCGGTCTAAGAAACGGGAACGATTTTACAGCTTCTGCGTCGTAAATAGCTCTGGTGAAGAAGAGAACGCTCTTCCAAATAGCTGTGACGTTGAAACAGAACGAGATCCCGCTCTAAGAACGTTAAGCTCATCGTTCGAAGAACAAATTGACAAGCTAATAAAAGAAGCATGTCAAAAGATTCGGGATAACCACAGTCGCGAATGGCTATTTATGAAAAGGCCAGGACGCAACGTCTCAACCAGCAGTCCGCGGAGAAAGAAGACTACAATGCCCTTCATCCTCAGTCAGCTGTACGTTCTCACCTCGAAGGAAAATCCTGAAATAGAGGCAAAAACAAGGCGAAGAAAGTAAACAACGCTCGAAAACAGCAAAACGGATCCAAGAAGCCGTACAATCGAGGAAAAGCCAGCTGGAACCCGTCCTTTATGAAGAAGATGGGCCGGGAATACTCTTTTCCTCAAGACAAGACAAGAAAATATTCAGCCTTGTCATAAAGCATCAAATAATGATGCTCCTGTTGGATATGTATGCCCTAGAGGCCATTATTGTATAGTACTACTTTGTATAATACATTTTGGAAGCTTGGGATATATATACGGGTTTACGACGGTTTTTCTCAATATAGTAGTATGCTACTTGGTTTGTTTCTATCTTAATATGTGTATATATTTCTTTTAACATATCGCTAATACATATTGATGGAGCCCTTAGGATCTTTGCTTGACTACCGGCGTTGTGATGGCGATCACACTAGTGGGGGCTGGGTAGTCTATAAGCACATCCTTATTTTGGTCCTTAGTCGTAGGATTATTGAAACAGGGCATCGATACTCCAGAGTAGACTGGTGCATACGCTTCTTATCCCAGCAGGGGAGATGGTCTGTCCCACAGCCATCGGTACGCCGTACTGGAGATAGTATGCAGGTGCTCGTTAGGTTACGAGTACACTGGACAAGACTCGTCGGGAACTGTTGGTTGGTATTATACCTATTGTCAGTTAACAGTTCCCAGGTGACATAAGTACAGCTTAGTCTGTTGACTTGACACTGTCACTTCGCCTCGAGTGTGTTCCCACTGTTCTTAGATTACTACCCTACCACGGCTCTATTGAGTCGTGCAAACAGGTAGTAGTTGGGTGCAGTCCTGAAGCACTTGGAGGCAGTGACGGTTGACAGGATTCGTCTCTCCCAGTATTGGGAGTTGATATCGCGCTGTGTCTAGGAGAGCCATTACACACAGTCGTCCCTGGCCAGGGCAAGCGAGATTTACTGGTAGTGTTTCCAGTAGTTTCTCAGGGTGTTCTGGGATACACTCCGACACGACTTGTACCGCTATTAGGGGTCTGATGGTTTACCACCCCGTAATCCCGACATGCGATACTCTTAGACGAACAAACCGACTGTACGGAGATTGTCACATTCAGGCTCAGTAGGAGTTCGGATGGGTTCACCCCATCGGTCTTCTTATCGGCATCTACCTGGAGACCGTTATGTACAGCTAGTACCGCTTGCGGCCTGTAGTTAAACCCACTGCCAGCGTATTGTCGAGCCTTTAGAGTCCTACACAGAGGGTTATTCGCCCTTGGGCAAAACAGAGTAGAGGTCGCATGGTTTTGCAACGGGGTTCGTTCACATCCGCGCACTTGTGCACGTTTGGTGTCCGGGAAGTTATTACTAGTGGGCTTTGGTTTAAGCCAGATCCTAGTATTTGTTTTGGGATTGGTTTTGTCTCATTGTATTCGTGTTCCTCAGAACACGGATGCGGCTGTGTATGCACAGTTGACAGAGGCAGAGGATTCTCGTTAGGGTTATTGACCGTTGACTTTTTCCAAACCCTAATGAGAATGTGAGATATGATTAATGATATTAATTAAAGATAATTGTGCCATGGTTAGGTTGACCATTTGACTTATGTTGACTTTTTGACTTTGGTTGACCGGTTGACTTATGTTGACAATTTGACCATCATCATTTCACATGAAAGATGCTTCTTGATTCTTGCAAAATTCATTTAATGTGAAATGATAATGGTCATTCCAAATGAGCCATCATAATTTCTTTAATCATTATTATTATTTCATAATTCACTAATATTTGAGCATGGTTGTAGAATTCTACTCTGATTCTCTCTTGCTCTTTCTCTCTCTTGTTTTTGAGCTCTCCCTCTTCCTCTCAAAGCTTTAATCTTTCATGTGTTGAAAATCAAAAGCTTTTGAGACAAAACCATCAAAACATCTCTCTACTCTTTCTAGAGTTCTTTGTCCAGCAAACCAAGCACTCTAGTTACTTCTTGGTTGAGGTAGGAGCTCAAGGTAGAGGCCTTCGGGTGGATCTATCTTCGGCAAAGAGAAGACGATGAGGAGAAGCCGTCTATGCCACTACAAGGAGCAAGCAAGAAGGAAAACCACAAAAATAAGAGAAGGAGTTCAAGACCTAGATATAACCTTCTAACCGAGTAGCTAAACTTGTAGTTAGCATGTTAGTTTTTGTTTAGCAAATATCCATCATGGATGGTCCATGTTACCTTGTGAAAATTTTTTGATTTTTACCTATTCCGCCTCCCGAAAGAACCTGGGTGGGTAACGTGGACCTAACATCTCCCGGAGTCTCGGCACCCCGAACAAATAAACGAGATCCATCACCTGGATTACTGCTCCTATCATCGAGCAATAGGGCATCCCCTTGAAAACTGCTTCACCTTCAAAGACTGGGTAGAATACCAGTATCAACAAGACAGGTTCGGTTTGTCCGACAGCTGGAGGGTAAACCCACCGCAAAAGCATGAGCCAAAGAGGACCTTTACCGTGAGGTGTTAGTTGTTTGCATGCCCTAGAGGCCATTATTGTACATGATTGTATATTATAATGAATGCTTGGACATATATAGGGAGGACTTTCTTGCTCGACATGATAGTATGATATCTGGTTACTCTTTATCTTAACATGTAGACTAGTTTAGCGATACTGTCTTGCTCTCACATGTTGATAAAGCCCTTAGGATGTGTATTTGACTACCAGGATTATGATGAAGATCATACTAGTGGGGCCAGGGTAGTCCACAAGTTCATCCTTTAATTGTTCCTAGTCGTGGGTGTATCGAGACGGGGCATCGATATTCCAGAGTAGACTAGCGTATACACTTCTTGACCCATTTGATAGGCGATGGATGATCCCATATCCATTAGTGTTTGACATCAAAGATTGTATATGAGTGCTCAGTGGAGACTGGGTACACTAAACAGGACTCGCCGAGAACTCCTAGATGGTGTTATACCTAACGTCAGATAGCAGTTCTCTGGTGACACTGGTACAGGTTAGTCTGTAAACCCGAGATCGTCATAGAGTCTTATGTGATTCCCACTGTGCTTTGATTTCCACCTTACCACGTTCAGGAAAGCGTGCAAACAGGTGGTTTTTGGGTACGGTCCCGAGTCACATGGAGGTAATGAGCGATAGGAGGGGTTTCGCCTCTCCCGGTATTGGGGGTTGATGTTGAGCTATGCTCGATTGGCTATAACAGAAAGTCCCTGGCCAGATACTGAGATTTACTGGTAAGTGTTATCAATAGTTTCTCGACCCGTTATGAGCCTTATATCGGCATGACTTATCAAGTTATTAGGGTCTGACGTTTACCACCCCCAGACCCGATATGCAACATATCAGACGAAGAGAACGGACTGTACGGTAGTGTTACTTACTGGATTCACGGGAGTATGAAAAACCTTACTTGTTGATCTTCTGATCGCTCAATACCTGGGTAGCCGTTATGTCCAGCTAGTACCGCTGATGGCTTGTGGATGACTGATATGATCATCACCTACTGATGGCGTATTAACGATTCTTTAGAGTCCTACACAGAGGTTTCCTGGCTCAAGCGAAACGAAGTGGCACATATGTGATATGTGCGGGACCGAGATTAATACATGTATGTGATACTGTATTCTAATCTCGCGTTATATGATATCAATCGGTTATATGAGATATAGCCGGGTTATTGAATCAAGTGTTGATTCGATAAGTTGATATAAATGATATTGGTCGGTTATATGTGATATAGCCCGATTATTAAATCAAGTGTTGATTTAATAATTTAATATATAATTATATATTTGATATATTAATATATATTAACTAATATTAGCTCACTTAAGAAATTGTTCTCTCCAAATACATTTAAATATATATGTGATATATATTAATGTGTTTATTTTTTGTGTCATGCTAGATGATAAATTGGACTTGGGTGTATGTGACTCATACCTAACTAAAGATAATTTGGGTGATTAATTATTAAGGGAAAAATCAAAATTAGGTGAAAATTAGCATGACTAAGATGCTTGTGGAAGCATGTAGAAGGCTTGACTTAAGTCCACTAATTTTGTTTTACTCTAAATATTTATTAACCCAACCATTATCTTTAGCCATGGTTAAGTCTCTACAAATATGATTTGAGATATTTTCTCACCCATGGTTGATCACTTGAGCTTCTTCTTCATCTCCTTCTTGGCTTTCTAGCTTTCTAGTGAGGTGAAAAAGAAAAGGAGAAAATTAATTCTAAAATGAGCAAAATTCCTACTTCATCAATTTATACCAAACTAGCCATTTAGTATAGGTTATTTACTTCACTAATTCATCAATTAGTGAATAGGTAGCTTGAGTTAGTGATTCTTCGACGTAGATCATCTTCGGTCTCGAAAATCTTTGAGCAAGCTCGTTCATTTCGCCTAGTGGAGCCTAAGGAGAGTCCGGGACACCACTACTTGGAGCAAAGAGACTACTACATGGAGCTTTAGAAGTGGAGGACCGGTCTACAAAGGTTGTATTCTTATTTCACTTAGTGTAAAGTTTGTTTACATGCTATCAAACCCTAATTCTCTAGTTAGATCATTGGTCTGGGTTTGCTTGGCACCCTAGATTTTTTAAAATAGCATACTTGATGCTTGCTGAAATCCGTCGGGGGAATCCGTCGGGGGTGCTAAGCGAACCCAGCAGTGGTATTAGAGCCATGCTAGAGCATTAGGAGTAGTCTAGGCGAAGTTAAAGTGTTCGATCGACTTTTCGAAATTCGAAATATCCACTCTCTGGAAAAAATTTCAAAAGTTAGAATTTTTCAAATTAAAAATATTCAGAAAATTGTGCAGGGTTTTCTATGGATCCTCGAGTAAAACGACGACCTAACTCGACGAAACCAAAACATGCTTTTGGCGGCGGTTCCGCGGCGCCGTTGGTGAGGCAGGGAGCATGCTTTCTTGTGTTGGTCCGTAGGTACTTGGGGCACTCTCTGGGTATTTTTAACAGTGACTCAAGTGTTGAGGTCTCTGGGAATATTAGGTGTTTGATAAATCGATCGAAATATTTAAAATCGTCTAGACATCTGTGCTTTCTGATACAATATTTGGAATCCACAATAATTAGTTTTGTGAAAACTAATTAATACTTTGTAAATCAAGAAATTTAGTCTCATTTGATCGGTTGTCATGGGGTTTTGATTCGGATCAAAACTCCGTCGCAATCTCGTCTACTACGTGAACACTCGCCGGGTAACACTACTGGATAGCCACGCCGCATAGCCCTGACCAAGTGACTGTAGAAGAACCCCATAGCCAAAAGCATCCGTTCGGGTGCTCGGGGCCGTGGTGTTCCGTCTAAATGTGCTTCGTCGATGGCATCGGGGGTGCGGCCGTCTACTAATGTTTCCGACGAGCATTCGATCATTTGTTGGGAATCTTGTTGAATTACCCGAATAGATATTGAAAAGTGTTTTCAACTTGAGACTAAAATGCCAGGTTTATAACGTTAGGCATAAAATTCGGAATATGTGATATTCCGGGTTTATGATGTCTAAGCAATTTATACGGTTAGGCATGAAATCCGGAGTATGTGATATTCCGGGTTTATAATGTCTAAGGTGGTTGCGGATTCTAATTATTGTATTTTTCATTTCTTTTCTGCGGCCGTAAGTGTAATATGTGGTGTATCGCCTGTTTCGTTACTATACGTCAACGAAAATTGGGATACGCATATTTACTTACGTTGATGACATGTGATGTTATGTGTTGCTTGATATGTTATATTGGATCGTCGTGTTTGAATAGCCGGGGTTTTTGCGTGAGATGAGAGTTTTTTTCATTTTCATTCATGTAAAAACTTGTATGTAATATTCTTTTATTGGGACACTTTCGGGTTGAGGATGATGTCACCAATGATATATATTATTTACTTATCCGCATTATGATAGACCCAAGGCGGGGAGCATAAGTAACCGGGTTCTAGAGTCCAGTGGGAGACCATCTCGAGGAGTCGAGTCTGGGTCTCCTAACTCTAGAATTGGTAGGGTTCCTTACCGCTCTCGTAGGGGTCTAGGGATGTGGGTTTGGCTATTCATCATGACCGTGGAATCCGTGATTTTACTGGCTTAATTTAAAATACAAACCTCCTAATATATCCAATATTTCATATGTTGACTTCTGCTGCAATATTCTGTGATGAGATCATATAACTGCCTGAGACGAATGCTTTATATTATATATATGATAAATAATAAACATAGCTTATGTTTTGCATCCGTGCTAGTCCTTCCCCTGCTTTGCCGTTAGTTAACTAACCTAACGGTGCATGACGGGACCCCGTAGCGAATGCGGATAGCATAAGCGTACGTTGTACTTTCGTTTCTTTATCTGTGATGCTTAGGAAGCATAAATGATGGGACTTCATTAATGAGATTAATGAAAAGGAAAGAAACCTAATGATGTTGTGGAATCAAATTTTCAAAACTGGTAGCTCTAGTTCTTGCATTGCATAGCGGTATTCCTTGATGAATATCTAACAACTTCATTCGATGAGGAAAGAGCTTAGATCCCTTCACCGGGAGTGACCTCTTTAGAAAAAGCTAGCAGATGCTATACCCACTTGGTTTATTTTGAAAAACTCGATTTTAAAAAGCGGAGCTTAAACCGCTCCTTTTCAAAGTCACTCGATTCTACAACGATATCAAGTTCATTACGCAAAACATTTTCTTAAAAACCTATCGTAGGCCTCCGTCATTTCAGATAAGTACTATTTAGTATTCGTGCTATGTTTGTTGGCCTGCGTCAAGGCATAGTGTGCGGTAGCTATTTAGTGCTTATCTGCTGCATATGATGCGATTAGACTAGGGTAGTCGTGCGACTTTTTTGGCATACGTCAAGGGTCGTGCGGGTGGGTTTAATTCAATCACGAAATGTACGGGTTGAACTTGACTAGCGGACTATGGTTTGTTAGCCTGCGTCAAGGTCATAGGACGCTAGGGGTAAAACATTATTGGGAATTTCAAGTGTTGAAATCTGCAATGAGATTGCATACCTTCTGTGAGATAGTTGGATCCCGATACCCACTGCGAGAAAGAGTTACTCCTTGGAGAGTTTTGCACTTTATAATTAGCCGATCAAGTAGGTGACTAGAAAGGTTTCAACGGGGTTATACCTCTAGGAAAACGAGGTTTATTTTATTTAGGTCCGTGCGAAAGCATGGGGAACCTCCTTCAAAGTACCGACACTGGCCTAACTGAAAGATTGGCGAACTTGTAGGGTGTAATTAATCTCGGCTAGTCTTACCTTCTAGGGTTTGAAGGAAGAATTGATAAAAACAGTGGGAGCCATCCTGATTAGATAAGATAATAACCAATCTAATCTTGAAAGAACATATAATAAGTGTTTTCTTCTCTCTCTCTTCAAGTAAAGACCATGACACACCTTAATCAAGATAAAAATATTGATGTATTAACCGAACCCGCTTGTTATACTGAGCTGGGAAACATTGGTTCTGCTCCATCTTATAATTGTTATAAGTCCGAGCAGGAAATAGGGGAATATCCTGATTCCCACGCAACCCGAACGAAGAATGAGCATATTGATGCATCTTCTTCGGGTGTGTTTGTTACCGAGAACTGTTTCTCAGTACACTCTATGTCCTGGGTATTAGATACCGGATCAGGATCCCACATATGTAATATGTTACATGTGCTAAAGAAAGGTAGAGAACTGAGAAAAGGTGATCATTCTCTAAAGGTAGGGAATGGTGCAATTGTTGCAGCCAAAGCAGTTGGTGAATATCACCTTGTATTACCAAATGGGAATGCATTGATCTTGAACGACTGTTATTATGTACTCTGTATGCTATGCAATTTAATATCAATTTCTTTATTAGATAAAGAAGGATATAACTTTGTAGTATAGAATAATGTTATGAACATTTTCCTAAATCGAGTGTTCATTGGGTTTGGTACGTTATGTAACGGTTTATACGTTCTGAATCAAAACACCGTTCTTAACATACAGAACACACACAAGAGGAAGAGTTCAGAAATGAAAGGATCCTTCTTGTGGTATTGTAGACTAGGTCATATCAATGCGACACGACGAGCTAAGTTACATAAAGATAGATATTTGAATCAGTTTGAATTTACATCTTATGAAACTTGCAGTCATGTCTCAATGGTAAGACCAAAACTCCATTTACTGGAAACGGAGAAAGAGCTACTGAACTCTTAGGACTGATATATAGTGATGTATGCGGTCCCATGTCTACACATGCCAGGAATGGTTCCTCATACTTTATCACATTCACCGAAGGTCTCTCAAGATTTGGGCATGCGTTCCTGTTGAAACACAATTCTGAAACTTTTGAGAAATTAAAGGAATATAAATGCGAAGTAGAGAACCAAACAGGCAGAAGTATTAAAATCCTTCGATCTGATCGAGGAGGAGAATACTTAAGCACGGAGTTCCTGGATTATTTAAAAGAAAATAGGATTCTCTCTCAGCTTATTCCTCCGTATACACCATAGTACAACGGTATATCGGAGTGGAGGAATCGCACCCTATTAGATAAGGTGCGCTCTATGATGAGTACCACTGAGTTACCTATTTCCTTTTGAGGTTATGCGCTTGAGACAGCAGCATACCTATTGAATCAAGTTCCATCCAAATCGGTGCCTACCACTCTATATGGGATATGGAATGGGAAGAGACAAACTCTTAAACAAGTTAAGATAAGGGGTTGTCCGGTCTATGTTAAAATGCAAAATCCGGACAAGCTCGAGACAAGGTCTATTCTGTGCAAGTTTGTAGGATATCCCAAGCATTCGTGAGGGTATATCTTCTACCACACCGAGGAGCAAAAGGTGTTTGTTTCTCGAAATGCCACCTTTTGAGAAAAAGAATTTCTTATGGGAGAAATTAGTCGTCATAAGGTAGAACCGGAAGAAGTTCCAGCTACATAAATTACAGCTGATGATTTGTGGAGCCGGAGGATTCAATAGTTCCCAACGAACCTCAGCCACTCCGCAGATCTAATAGGGTTTCTCATCTGTCTAAGAGATTCTACGGTTTTCTTAATGACAGTGGGAGCGAGGATTGCATCATGGAAGATGATGACCCAACTAGTTTCGAGTAGGCCATCACGAGTGGGGACTCTATGAAATGGATGGATGCTATGAGATCTGAGATGGAATCCATATACACCAACAAAATATAGACTTTGAAAGTTTCACCTGAAAAGGTAAAACCCATCTAAGGTTACTAGGCACTATCATAAGGGTCTATAAGGTATCAACCATGCCGAATTTAAAATTTTCAAGTGTCGAACAACCTAAAGCGAGGATCTTTGCTAGATAATTAAGGTTAACATAGCAAGTAAACAACTTTACATCTAAGAGAAAGGGATTACAACCTTTATAGTCCGTTCCTTCACTTCATAAGCTCCGAGTAGTAGTCCCTTTGCCGCGATCCATGAACTTCCGGACTCTAGAGATGCTCCACAAGGCGAATGATCCATGCTTGCTTGAAATCTTCCTTTTCAAAGATGATCTACCTTGAAAAATCTTTAACTCAAGCTCTCACTTCTCTAATCAAGTATTAGTGAAGTAATCACCTTAATCTAAGTGGCTAGAATAGATAAGGATAATGAACTAGGAATTTAGCTCTCTTTTTCTTTCAATTTCTCACACTTATTCATCACTAACCCAAAAGCTAGAAAGCTTTTCAAAGAGGAAGAAGAAGAAGAAAAGTATATGTGATGAATAATGAATTATTGCTATGGTTATAATTGCAACCTTTGGTTAAGTATGAAGGGCTTAACCTCTGTAGAGAATTAACCATAGGTTAAGGGTTTGGGTTGGGTTAACAATGACTCCATAAAAATCCAAAGATAAAAGATAAAGTCAAAGCTTCATGAAGCTTCATGAAAGTTCATGAAAAAGCTAACCCAAATGCTAACCCAAATCAAATCCTAACTTGTTTAATCTCCACAAATCATGTTGTATTTATAAACATAACTTGTTACAATATTATATATCACATATACAATATATTTTTGTAACAAAAGAAAATAATACAATTAACATATATCGCATATATATCAATGTATTAACCGGTGAGAAAATGAATCAATAAAGCGATCTAATATCAGTTAATGTAATGTAATATATCACATATATAATTATACATTAAATTATCGAATCAACACTTGATCCGACAATCCGGCTATATCGCATATAACCAACTAATATAACATGTACCGATTCATCGAATCAACACTTGATCCGATGACCCGGCTATATCATATATCGCGAGAATAGAATACGGTATCTCATATCGTATTATTCTCGGTACCGCACATATCACTTATGTGCTCCTACTCCATTTTGCCTGATTCAGGAAACCTCTGTGTAGAACTCTAAAGAATCACCAATACGTCGGCAGTAGGTGATGATCATATCAAACACTCACAAGCTGCAAGCGGTCAGCTAAACGTAATAGCCACCCAGGTATTGAGCGATCAGAAGATCAACAAGCAAGCCTGTACATTCTCCTGTGAATCCAATCAGTAACACTACCGTACAGTACGGTCTCTTCATCTGATATGTTGCATATCTAGTCTAGGGGTGGTAAACGTCAGACCCCAGTAACCGATAAGTCGTGTCGATGTGAGGCTCATAACAGGTCGAGAAACTACTGATAACACTTACCAGCAGCACTCTATATCAGCCCTGGCCAGGGACTTCTAATTATAGCCAATCGAACACAGCACAACATCAACTCCCTATACCTGGAGAGACGAAACCCCTCCTATCGCTCATTGCCTCCATGTGATTCGGGACTGTACCCAAAAGCCACCGTTTTGCACGCCCTCTTGGACGTGGAAAGGTAGAAATCAAAACACAGTGGGAATCACATAAGACTCTATGACGATCTCGGGTCTACAGACTAACCTGTACTAGTGTCACCAGAGAACTGCTATCTGACGATTGGTATAAATCCATCTAGGAGTTCTCGGCGAGTCCGTTCAGTGTACCCAGTCTCTACTGAGCACCCGTACACCATCTCTGATGTCAAACACCAATAGATATGGGATCATCCATCGCCTACCAAATGGGTCAGGATGCGTATACACTAGTCTACTCTGGTGTATCGATGCTCTGTATCGATACACCCTCGACTAGAAACAGTTATAGGATGTACTCATTGACTATCCTGGCCCCACTAGTATGATCTCATCATAGTCCCGGTAGTCGAGTACATATCTGTTCATATCAGATTTTTGCATTTTTATACCGCCCAATTTTTATCATATTGCTTATCGGTAGGTACTCTTGAGCCGTGTTTGCTAGTCAATTGCAGGATACAGGTTCTCGGCTCTAAACGATGAAATTCATGGAAAAGCACGACAAAATCCGGGTTCCTGCCAACCACAGATAAAACACGGGTCTCCGCTCTCTATCCGTATGTTGCCACACACCAGTTTAAGAGACAAAATGACAAATCAATGTCATTTTCATGCACAAGGCTCAATGGCAACACCAAGTCCAAGAAATCTACACGGAGCTCAAGAAAATCATGACAAAAGATCCATGTCCAATCACCTTTTGATCCACTAGAATTATGGAAGAGATGTGAAAAGATTATCAGAAAAAACATGTGCCAAACTACAGACAAAAGAGGATCAAGGAAGCACCAAAAACCGGAGGGCCCAACTCCCCTATACGGCCGCGGAACCGCGGCCAATAGGGGGTCTAGGCCGCGGTTCCGCGGCCGTACGGCCTCCTCACATGATGAAACTTCAGGGGTGTTTTGGTCATTCCATGTGTATTCTGAATGTTGCCCTAGATTTTCATTTTCCAGTCTATAAATAGCCCAGAACCTTGTGAAGCCAAGGGTGCTTAATATTGTATTTTAGGTTTTAGAATACTTGTTGTTCTTCTTCCTCTTCTTATCTCTTCTCCATTAAAAACTTGTAGTGAGCTTTTGTGAGTGAAGAATGATGAATAAAGAAGTTCTTTTTGTTATTATATTTGTCTTGCTCTTGTTATGTTAATTGCTTGTAATCTTTAATTGATAATTAGTTGTTGTTATTTGTTGTTGTTTCTTTCTTTTCTCTTTTCCTTTATCCTTAAACAACCATGATGCTTACGCTTGATCCTTACCAAGGTGAGGTCGCAAATAGCTAGTTGTTATCTTCTAATCTCTTTCTTTCTATCTTCCTCCTTTGTTTTATTTTTCGTTCTTCTTGTAATAGGTGAGTAATTTCCATACTTGTTAGGGCAGGATAAGGGAAGTTTGAGAGAAGGAAATCCCTCTCACTCTTTCCTTGCCCAACATCTTAAATCGACTCCCGTTAATTGAACCACAATCCGCTCCTTACGGCACCATATTCTACATGATAGCGGTGATTCCGTAGTGAGACCGGTTGTGGTTGAATTAACCGGAGGTTATGGCTAAAAGCCAAGAACGGACGGACAAGCACCGAAAGGAAGAACTTAAGCGTTGGAAAGCCTAGCTTATACTCGCAAGTTCCTTCCTAGTCGTGCGAATCCCCGTTGTTGCCGATTACCATAACACCGATATTAAGAGTGGCAACGAAAGAAGTGAGCGACTCCTAACTCAAACCAACCTAATCCTAACCCTAACAAGCTCTCTTTACATATCATTTTAACACTTAGTTAATCACAAACAAATCTGGACTTTTGGACTTAACTCGTTAAAGCATATAGAAAAAGATTCCCATCTCCCTGCGGACGACCCGTACTCAACCGGCTAGTTACAAGCGAAACCGTTTTGATTGCGGTAATTAACTAAACTTGAACACGCAAAAACTCTACCAATCAAATGGCGCCGTTGCCGGGGAGACGGTAGTTTATTTCTTTGTGTAATTTCGGGTTAATTTGTGAATATAAATCTAACCGAAAAACAAAACAAAAAAAAATATACATTGTAAAAAAAAACCATCTTGTTATTTTTTTTGATTGGTTTTTGTGCAAGTGTACAGGATAATACGAAGTTCGAGTTCAGTGCCAAAGACGTGGGAAGTTAGACCCATATTTCGCGGCTATACCGCGACGGATCAAGACGGAGCCAACGGTCTACTATAAAATTCTGGAGCAGATCCAGTGAGCAAATCACGATTCGGGAGCTCCAAACAAGCAGAGGACACCAAATAGAGCACACACCAGAAAAATGAAGAACCAAATCCTCCTTACTGCCGCGGAACCGCGGCATTAGGGCCCTATTTCCGCGGAACCGCGGCCACTTGGTGCGTTCTGCGTGCCAAAATCCCTGTAAGTGTTTCTCTCCTCTCCCCCACTCCTCTGGATTCCACTGAACTGTGTTTTCTGCAGCATTCTTTGCGCAAACTCTCTTCCCCCTTCCAATAAACTGTTTTTGTGCAGGATTCTTTGCGCCGCGCTAAAAATTAAAAAATTGTTTGCAGTTGATTTGTTACTGTTTTGCATTTATTAATACGGACTTAAGGGGCTTGAAACCAATTCAGATTGGGTGGAGATTTCATCACCCTTCCCAGGACCCCAGAAATCACAAAAAGCATATGCATTGACCATTGTTAAATTAAAAAATACTAGACTTAGCCCTAAGGACTTCGCGCTCAATAGGACAGAGGACTAGTTACAGGCATCGGCCGTTTATCCTATCCTGACTTTTGCGGTGTCTACGCAAGTGTGTCGAAGGCAAGTGGTTACTTAATTAGGACCACTACTTACGTAGTGGGGAGCCTCCCACTTACCTGGCACTTACCTGGCCGCAATTGTTGGAGAAGAGGCGGTTTAAGGTCCTGTTTCTAGCTCTTTGGAACAGTTAGGAGCTGTCTAGCTGACCTAGGTGACCCTAGATCTAGGTGTGATTGTGCATATCTTGTTTGTGATTGCTTGAAGCCGTAAGTCCGTACATATTTCTGTAAAGCTCTTTCTAAAAAAAAGGAAAAAAATCAAAATCTTTTATAAAAACTTGCCCTTTGTCGCCAAAATCCATTTTTTACCCACCACCCATCGTATTTCTCCATTGACGTTTTCTTACCCTCACCTTCTCCGCTTTGACTATACTAAACTCGTTTAGTGTATGTCCGCTTGGACTCGGGACACTAGCGCCCACCTAGTCTGCGTTACGTTAGTCGCTACCGACTACGCGATCGATTCAGACGTCGAAACTCCGTCCACGCCTCTTTCACCCTTACCTTTGCCGGCCAACACTGACGTTGACCGGAATTCTGTTCATACATCTTCACCTTCACCATCACCAACCTCTTCTTCCGCGATGTCAGGATTTAATCCAAACATCTCTTTGACTCCCCCGGGATTGACTCCACCTCCTATGGAGGCAAATAACCCACCACCACCGCCTGTTGTAGCGCCGCAGCGAATTGCGCTCCAGGATCGTTTCTATCCCACCCGTTCTGCACTTCCCACCTGTCTTTCTCTTCCACCAGCCAATAGGGATAACTTTGAAATTAAGCCCCACTTCATCAACATGCTTCCGCGATTTCATGGGCTTGAATATGAAGATGCCTATATCTTCATCAACAAAATTCAAAACGTTTGTGCCATGATGAAAACTACCCAACTGTCGGACGATACTATACGGCTATGGATCATTCCGTTCACTTTATGCGATCTTGCTGAAAAATGGCTGTATAGCACCGCTTCCCACTCCATAACCAGTTGGGACGAGTTTGTTAAAGCGTTTCTCAAAAAATTCTATTCGAATCATAAAACCGCAAGGATCCGTAACGAAATCAACCAATTCTCTCAGCTTCCTTCTGAACACTTCTGGTAGTGCTTTGACCGGTATACAGACCTTCTTGTTCAGTGCCCTCACCATGGTATCGAGAGATGGCAACTTTGCCAAACCTTATACGAGGGCCTGAACCCAACAACCAAGCAGTTGTTGGAAACCATTTGTCAGGGCCACTTCCTATCGAAATCTGACGAGGAAGCGTGGCAATTCTTCGACGACCTTGCGGAACAGACGCTACAATGGGAGAGCACTAGACCGACTTCTTCTTCTTCTACCTCCACTTCTACCGGTCAGTCTAGGGTAGGAATTCACCAACTTGATGTCTCTATTGCGATGAAAGCTGAAATGGCTGCAATAACGAGAAAGCTTGAAGCGATAGAGAGCAAATTTTCTTCTCCTGCTCCTACCCCTGTTCTTCCCCTTCGCACCATTTGCGCTTGTTGTTCCGATCCTTCTCACTTAACCGAAGAGTGTCCTTACAATCCACCATCTCAAGGACAGGATCAGGTTAATGCTGCATTTCAGCAAAGACCAAGAAATGATCCATACTCTTCCACGTACAATCCCGGTTGGAGGAACCACCCCAATTTCGCCTGGAATCAGAATCAGCATCAATTCCAAGGCAACAATTTCCAAAGGCCCCCTCCTCTGCAACAACAAGCGCAACAACAAACTCAACATCAGTTTCAGCATCCCTTCCAAACCCAACCTTTTCAAAATCTGACGAACAACTTTGCACCCAACAATTCTTTTCCCCAAAACAATTTTGTTCCGTCAAACAACGATAAGGTTTCCTCGCTCGAACGAAGTCTGGAGGCGTTCGTTAAATAATCGACACAATCCACCGCCAACATCCAGTCTTCCATTCAGTCCTTGGTACAACACACTGCTGCTCACGGGCAAAGCATCAAAATCATCGAAGCCCAGATAGCACAACTGAATGCGGCCTTAAGCGAGCGAGAGAAGGGGAAGCTCCTGTCCTAGCTACTTCCTAATCCCGGTCACCCACATAATGTACATGTTGCTCTTGAACAACAGAACCAAAATGTGAGTGCAGTGACCACATTGAGATCGGGAAGGATGCTGCAAAACAACATTGGCACACGGATCAACGATGACACCTCGGCCACTTCTTCTTCTTCTTCTCCTTCTTCGTCTTCATCTTCTGAGCCTATTCTCCATTCTTCAAAAGGCTCTTCCTCTTCTTCTTCTTTGAATGGACCCACTTCTCACTCCACGAAAACACTAGCTCCGGGATCCGTTCCAGCTCCACAATCTCCTCCACAAGCTTTGGACTCAACCACTTTTAAAAACGTTCCATTTCCAAATCGGTTGAGGTCCAATAAACAAAATCTACAAATGGAGAAGATTCTGGAGTTATTTAAGCAGGTTAACATTAACATTCCTCTTTTAGATGTTGTCCAACAAGTCCCGTCCTACGCGAAAATCTTAAAGGACTTATGCACGAAAAAGAGGAAGTCTCAGGTACCCAAGAAAGTTTTCTTGGCAAGTGCTGTGAGTGATGCTCTTACCCAATCTTTACCACAAAAACGGAAGTACCCTGGCTGTCCTACAATTTCTATTACCATTGGGGATAAGAACATCAACCGCGCACTATTAGATCTTGGTACCAGTGTTAACCTGCTTCCGTACTCAGTATACGAGCAATTAGGCGTAGGAGAGCTGAAACCCACACACTGTACTCTCCAAATGGCCGACTGATCGATCACCTATCCTAGGGGTGAGCTAGAGGATGTGTTAATCAAAGTCGGGGACTTCATATTCCCCGTTGACTTCATTGTATTAGACACACAGCCTGTAGCTAACCCCCGGAACCAAATTCCGGTGATACTCGGCCGCCCATTCCTTGCAACCTCAAATATTGTGATCAATTGTCGAAATGGTTCGATGAACCTATATTTTGGAAATATGACAATTGAACTCAACATTTTTAGGTTGGGGAATCAGCCCTCCGAACCTAATGCTAATATACTCGACGTTTGCTCGATCCAGGAGATCACCCCGGAAGAGTGTGAATTCGAGGAGTTTCTGTTCGATCATGATAACCTTAACGCCACTAGTGCACTCCTCCTCGAATCTGCTGCTGTTTCTGCGCCCGACAATGACTACGTGTGTTTCACGTTCTCGAACGATCTTAGCCGCTCACAACCCGAGTTTGAATCCTTCGAATTTCCGGATGAGTTACCTGAACCATCCAACTCGGTCGCTTACACTCGTTTTGAACCTTTGCTGGAATCCTTTGAGTTCGAGACCTCTTCACCAATCTTGCCTTCCATCGTTTCACCTCAACGCTCGAACTCAAGCCTTTGCTGTCTCTCCTTAAGTATGCTTACTTGGGTGAGAACGAGACCCTCCCGGTTATCATCTCGGCTTCTCTAGCTTCCGAGCAAGAGAAAGCCCTTCTTGCGGTCTTGCATAGCAATAGGCAAGCTTTTGGCTGGTCCATGGCGGACATCAAGGGGATTAGTCCCCTGATCGTTGAATATCACATTCATCTGATGGATGATGCCAAACCAGCCAGGGATCCATAAAGACATCTCAACCCAGTCATGAAAGAGGCTGTGAAGAAGGAGATCGTAAAATGTCTGGATAGTGGTATCATTTACCCTATCTCTGATAGCCAGTGGGTTAGCCCCATTCATGTTGTCCCCAAGAAGTCAGGCATCACGGTCATAACCAACGAGGCGAACGAGTTAATCCCTACTCGCACCCAAACTGGGTGGCGAGTATGCATTGATTACAGAAAATTCAACGCCGCAACGCGGAAGGACCACTTTCCGCTACATTTCATTGACCAAATGCTTGAACGATTGGCCGGACACGAGTACTACTGCTTTCTTGATGGCTACTCCGGCTATAATCAAATTCCCATTGCCGAAAAAGACCAGGACAAGACCACATTCACTTGTCCTTTCGGCACGTTGCATATCGTCGCATGCCCTTTGGGTTATGCAATGCGCCCGCTACCTTCCAGCGGTGTATGATGGGAATCTTCTCAGACATGGTGGAAAAATTCCTGGAGATCTTCATGGACGATTTCTCCATCTTCGGCGATTCCTTCAACGAGTGTTTGCTGCATCTCGACGCTGTCCTTACCCGATGTAAAGACAAGAACCTCACTTTGAATTGGGAGAAGTGCCACTTCATGGTGCGCGAAGGTATTGTCTTAGGACATATCATCTCGCAAAATGGCATAGAGGTTGACAAAGCAAATATTGAGGTCATTTCCAATCTCCCTCCTCCCAGATGCGTCCGAGACATCCGAGCCTTCCTTGGCCATGCCGGTTTCTATAGACGGTTCATCAAGGACTTTAGCAAGATTGCTAGGCCCTTGACTCTTCTACTGGCCAAGGACACGCCATTCGACTTCAACTCGAGCTGTGTGACTGCATTCGAGTCATTAAAAAGCTCACTCACTTCTTCTCCCATTCTTTCTTCACCTGACTGGACGCACCCATTTGAGATTATGTGCGATGCATCCGACTTTGCCATTGGTGCTGTCCTTGGACAACACATCAACAAGATGCCGCACGTAATCTATTATGCTAGACGAACCCTGAACGACGCCCAACTCAATTATACAACAACTGAGAAGGAATTCTTGGCTGTTGTATTTGCTCTAGAAAAGTTCAGGCCCTATCTCATCGGCTCTCCAGTCATTATCTACACAGACCATTCTGCTCTGCGCCATCTTTTTGCGAAGAAAGATGCAAAATCTCGGCTAATACGTTGGATCCTCTTGCTTCAAGAGTTTGACCTTGTCATTAAGGACAAAGAGGATGTGAAAACGTAGTTGCCGACCATCTCTCACGACTTCCTTCTTCGCCTTCGCTTCCAATTCCGATCAACGACGTTTTCCCGGATGAACAGCTCTTGACAGTATCTTGCGAACCCTGGTTCGCAGATATTGTGAACTATTTGGCCACAGGGTTACTACCGACTGAATGGTCAAGTCAGGACAGACTTCGATTCTTATCCCAAGTAAAACACTTTTACTGGGACGAACCCTATTTGTTCAAGTACTGTCCCGACCAGATTATTCGTCGGTGTGTCCCTGACGATGAATTCAAGAGTGGGCATTTTGGCCCCAGAAAGACAGATGAGAAGATCTTGCAATGTGGTTTCTACTGGCCACAACTCTTCAAAGACGCTCATGACTATTGCAAGACTTGCTCCCGGTGCCAACACATGGGCCGGATATCCCGGAGGAACGGGATGGCGCTCCAACCAATCTTGGTTGTGGAGATTTTCGATGTTTGGGGGATAGATTTCATGGGGCCATTTCCCAGCTCTTTCGGGAACTTGTACATCCTTCTCGCTATTGATTACGTCTCTAAGTAGGTCGAGGCTATGCCCAACCGGACTAACGACAACAAGGTTGTCGTTAGGTTTCTTAAAGAAAACATTTTCTCCCGGTTTGGGCACCCCCGAGCGATCATTAGCGACAATGGAACTCATTTCTGCAATAAGACTTTCGAGGCCTTGATGCGGAAATATTCCATTAATCATAAGCTATCTATGCCCTACCACCCCCAAACCTGCGGGCAGGCCGAAGTTTCAAATCGGCAAATCAAGCAGACACTGGAGAAGACGGTTTCCAAGAACCGTAAGGATTGGTCGCTGAAACTCACTGATGCCCTTTGGGCATTTCGAACCGTTTATAAGACCGATCTTGGTATGTCTCCCTATCGGCTTGTGTACGGAAAGGCTTGCCACCTACCTGTCGAAATAGAGCATCGCGCATTTTGGGCGATAAAGGAGCTGAATCTGTCTCTCGAAAATGCGGGCAGCCATCGGAAGCTGCAGTTGAACGAATTGAGCGAGCTTAGGGATGAGGCTTACGATAACGCGGTTGTCGTTAAGAACCGAACGAAGGTGTTTCACGATAAACACCTTTTGCGCAAGACATTCGTACCTGGTCAACAGGTATTGCTTTACGACACCCGGCTACACTTCCATCCAGGAAAGCTCAGATCTCGCTGGAAAGGGCCGTATTTTGTGCGGAATGTGTATCCGCATGGCGCTGTGGATTTGGAGAATCCAAAGGACAGTTCATTTTTCAAAGTGAACGGACACCGACTAAAACCGTACCTTAGCGTCGAACCAACAGAGGAGCTCCTGCTCTTACAGGAGCCGGTTTACCCTGCATAATCTTCTTCTGCCTACCACCAAGCTTCGGTTATCCAGCCAAGAACAGTGGACACTGTTCCAAATAAGTTTGGGGGTATGTATATACCATTTTGTATATATTTGTGGATATTCTTTTCCATTTTTGCTCCTTTTCTTTTCTTTAAAAACAAAACAAAAAAAATGTGTATATCTAACCGACAATTTTGACCCTTCAAATGATCTCTTCATGCAATGACAGTGAGGACACTGTCCAGTTTAGGTTTGGGGGTACGCTCGGTACGCATTTCTTACCTTAGCATTCATATGTATATTTTGCATCTGCATATTAAAATCCATAAAATCCATAAAAATCAGAAAATTTTCTAAAAACATAAAAACTTTTTTGTCAAGTTAGCTAGTGGGAGGACTCTGATTCAACATTTCGACGGTTTTGTTTGATAAAATAAGAATAACTAAATCTTATTTTTAGATTTTGAAAACCTGAAAGATAACTCTCCTTTGAAGTTAACTATAGCTGATATACGTCTTTACATCACACTACACGTGTCGTGAGTTTTAGAAATTAGATGACAAGTCTTTTATATCTAAAAACTTTTAAATGGATAAATGATTTTCTGAGGATCAAATAGGTTTGTTCTGAAATAAGTAATATCAAGAATAGTTTATGAAGTGAAGTGAATATGAAGGAATGTTATTGATGCCTTAATTGGAACTAAGTCTGAAAAATAACCCATCTGAAACTTGATTGGAATGATTACACACCGAACCCACTAAACACGTCTTTTATCCAAAAAATAATTGAACTGCCGGTTATATCTCCGTTCGTATCGAATCATCATGATTTTCACACCAAATTGTCTTTTGTTTTTGGACCTAGGTAACTTGAGTAATTAAGTCCGCTGGGGTGTTTCTATACCTAATGCCCTAAAGCCAACTGGTTTGGGTGCATTGGCCCAAAGCTCGCTAAGAAGCCTAGAAAGTCCAGATTAAAACAAAGTCAAGCAATGTTCTCTCCGAGTTAAAATTCCAAACGGTTTTTTGTGTGAGAATAATCTTGATAAAAGACAGGCTTTTATAAAAAAATTTAGCGGAGATATAAAGGTTTTATTCTATGATAAAGACTATTGCACGTTCACAGAGGTGTGTATGAAATGAAAACAAGAAAAAGGTGGAGTGAAAAATAAGACCTAGTTTCCTGTTAGGGAAGATAGAAATTCTGAAGTTGAAACTTTACTGGAAAACGAAACTTGAAAAATGCTTAACTCTTTATAAAACTTATGTGATCCTTTTAAAATTTTTATCTGGGCTTTATTATGTGATATGATGACTTTATTCGATCCTTCTGGAACTTAACGACACTATTTGCACTGCACATAAAGACATATAAAATCTGTAGTTAAATAAGAAGCGAGGTGTGAAAAATAAGGGTTCGATAGTCTAGACTTAGGATAATAGAATTGTTATTTTCTGAAACAAAACCTTAGGGTTTGAATCATAGTTATTTTGCAAAACTAGCTTGACCGGATTTTGTGGGTCGTATCCGCTGAAAACCCTCAGGAGACAACACTCCTCCTACTAGGGACACCTAGAGATTTAACGGCTTGTTGCACATGCTCAGTGCAATCGCGTTCCCTGCGAAAGTGAGGTTAGGAATTTTTTGTGAATAAATTGGCTTTGCTCGGGATGAGCAAATGATAAGTTTGGGGGTATTTGTTCGTATCAGATTTTTGCATTTTTATACCGCCCAATTTTTATCATATTGCTTATCGGTAGGTACTCTTTAGCCTTGTTTGCTAGTCAATTGCAGGATACAGGTTCTCGGCTCTAAACGATGAAATTCATGAAAAAGCACGACAAAATTCGGGTTCCTGCCAACCACAGATAAAACACGGGTCTCCGCTCTCTATCCGTATGTTGCCACACACCAGTTTAAGAGACAAAATGGCAAATCAATGTCATTTTCATGCACAAGGCTCAATGGCAACACCAAGTCCAAGAAATCTACGCGGAGCTCAAGAAAATCATGAAAAAAGATCCATGTCCAATCACCTTTTGATCCACTAGAATTCTGGAAGAGATGTGGAAAGATTATCAGAAAAAACATGTGCCAAACTACAGACAAAAGAGGATCAAGGAAGCACCAAAAACCGGAGGGCCCAACTCCCCTATACGGCCACGGAACCGCGGCCAATAGGGGGTCTAGGCCGCGGTTCTGCGGCCGTACGGCCTCCTCACATGATGAAACTTCAGGGGTGTTTTGGTCATTCCATGTGTATTCTGAATGTTGCCCTAGATTTTCATTTTCCAGCCTATAAATAGCCCAGAACCTTGTGAAGCCAAGGGTGCTTAATCTTGTATTTTTAGGTTTTAGAATACTTGTTGTTCTTCTTCCTCTTCTCATCTCTTCTCCATTAAAAACTTGTAGTGAGCTTTTGTGAGTGAAGAATGATGAATAAAGAAGTTCTTTTTGTTATTATATTTGTCTTGCTCTTGTTATGTTAACTGCTTGAAATCTTTAATTGATAATTAGTTGTTGTTATTTATTGTTGTTTCTTTCTTTTCTCTTTTCCTTTATCCTTAAACAACCATGATACTTACGCTTGATCCTTGTCAAGGTGAGGTCGCAAATAGCTAGTTGTTATCTTCTAATCTCTTTCTTTCTATCTTCCTCCTTTGTTTTATTTTTCGTTCTTCTTGTAATGGGTGAGTAATTTCCATACTTGTTAGGGTAGGATAAGGGAAGTTTGAGAGAAGGAAATCTCTCTCACTCTTTCCTTGCCCAACATCTTAAATCGACTCCCGTTAATTGAACCACAATCCGCTCCTTACGGCACCCTATCCTACATGATAGCGGTGATTCCGTAGTGAGACCGGTTGTGGTTGAATTAACCGGAGGTTATGGCTAAGAGCCAAGAACGGACGGACAAGCACCGAAAGGAAGAACTTAAGCGTTGGAAAGCCTAGCTTATACTCGCAAGTTCCTTCCTAGTCGTGCTAATCCCCGTTGTTGCCGATTACCGTAACACCGATATTAAGAGTGGCAACGAAAGAAGTGAGCGACTCCTAACTCAAACTAACCTAATCCTAACCCTAACAAGCTCTCTTTACATATCATTTTAACACCTAGTTAATCACAAACAAATCTGGACTTTTGGACTTAACTCGTTAAAGCACATAGAAAAAGATTCCCATCTCCCTGCGGACGACCCGTACTCAACCGGCTAGCTACAAGCGAAACCGTTTTGTTTGCGGTAATTAACTAAACTTGAACACGCAAAAACTCTACCAATCAATATTCTAAGGCCTTTATCAACATGTGAGAGCAAGACAGTAAACAAATACAAGTCAACATATTATGACAAAGTGAAACCAAATAGCATACTATCATATCGAGCAAGAAAGTCCTCTCTATATATATCCTAGCATCCACTATAATATACATCATATGTACAATAATGGCCTCTAGGGCATATATATAACTAACAATCTTCCACCTGCACTAAGACCAGCTGTTATAGTATCTCATACCCAACATCCCTAAGAGTCTCTCAAATTGTATCTGGGGAATGGCCTTTGTGAGTGGATCCACAGTGTTGTCCTTCGTATCAACTCTCCTGATCTCGATCTCCCGGTGATCAACTATCTCCCGGATCAGGTGATACCGCCTCAGAATATGTCTGGACTTTTGATGGGACCTAGATTCCTTGGCCAAAGCTACAGCTCCATTGTTATTACAGTACAAAGGTATTGGATGCTCAATGGACGGAACCACACTAAGTTCAGTGATAAACTTCTTCATCCAGACAGCCTCTTTGGCAGCATCGTTGGCAGCGATGTATTCAACCTCCATCGTCGAGTCTGCAAAGGTTTCCTGTTTGGAACTCTTCCAACACACTGCCCTCCATTAAGGGTAAAGACAAATCCCGAGTGCGACTTAGAGTCGTCCTTATCACTCTGGAAGCTCGAATCGGTAAAGGACTCCACCTGGAGTTCACCGTTACCATACACCAAGAACATCTCTTTAGTCCTTCTCAAGTACTTGAGAATGTTCTTCACAGCTGTCCAGTGACTCTCTCCAGGATCTGCTTGATACATACTCACTGCACTTAGTGGGTATGCTACATCGGGTCTGGTACATAGCATCGTGTACATGATAGAGCCTACTGCAGAAGAATAGGGTATTCCTTGCATGCGGGCTCTCTCCAAATCAATCTTGGGAGACATCTCTTTGGAGAGAGTGAGTTCAGAGATCGTGGGTTGGTTCCCACGCTTGGATTCTTCTATACTAAACCTCTTTAGTATAGTGTCAATGTACCTGGATTGGGACAATCCCAGTATCCTTTTTAGATCTATCTCTATAGATCATAATTCCCAGTATGCAGAAGGCATCACCTAGATCTTTCATTGAGAATCTTTGAGATAAGAAGAGCTTGACCGAGTGCAGCATAGGAACATCATTTCCTATCAAGAGTATGTCATCTACGTACAATACGAGGAAGACAACCTTACTCTCTGCAACTTTCTTGTATATACAAGGTTCAGCTATGTTTTTTATGAATTCAAACTCTTTGACTACAACATCAAAGCAAATGTTCCAACTCCGCGATGCCTGTTTTAACCCGTAGATGGATTTAAGCAGCTTGCACATCTTTCCGCTGCTCCCACTATCTACGAAGCCCTCTGGCTGAGTCATGTACACGCACTCCTCTAAATTACCATTTAGAAAGGCGGTTTTAACATCCATTTACCGGATTTCGTAGTCATGGTATGCAGCAATAGCAAGTAAGATCCAGATGGACTTAAGCATAGCCACTGGAGAAAAGGTTTCATCATAATCCACACCTGGTCGTTGACGAAAACCCTTTGCAACAAGTCTAGCTTTGTAAGTCTTAACTTTTCCATCTACACCAAGTTTCTTCTTAAAGATCCATTTGCTCCCAATGGGTTTTACCCCTTCAGGAGCAACTTCCAAAGTCCATACTTTGTTGGTGTACATGGATTCCATCTCAGATCGCATTGCATCTAGCCACTTCACAGAGTCACCACTCGTGATGGCCTGCTCGAAGCTAGTCGGGTCATCATCTTCCATGATGCAATCCTCGCTCCCACCATCAACGAGAAAACTGTAGTATCTCTCAGGTGGATGAGAAACCCTACTAGATCGGCGGAGAGGCTGAGGTTCGTCAGGTACTACTGAAACATCTGGTTCCACTAAATCTTCAGTTATAGTTTGTGGAGCTGGAACTTCTTCCAGCTCTACCTCTTTGCCACTAGTTTCTTTTGCAAGAAATTTCTTTTCTAAAAAGGTGGCATGTTGAGCAACAAACACCTTTTGCTCCTCACTGTGGTAGAAAAAATATCCATAAGAATTCTTCGGATATCCTACAAACTTGCAGAGAACTGATCGTGCCTCGAGTTTGTCCGCATTTTGCTTTTTGACATAGGCCAGACAACCCCATATCTTAACTCATTTAAGATAAGGTCTCTTCCCACTCCATATCTCATATGGTGTGGTAGGTATAGATTTAGATGGGTCTTGATTCAATAGGTATGCCGCTGTCTTAAGCGCATAACCCCAGAAGGAAATAGGTAACTCAGCAGTGCTCATCATAGAGCGCACCATATCTAATAGGGTGCGATTCCTCCGCTCCGATACACCATTATGTTGTGGTGTATAGGAAGGAGTAAGCTGAGAGAGAATCCCATTCTCTTTTAGATAGTCTAGGAACTCATTGCTCAAGTATTCTCCTCCTCGATCAGATCGAAGGATCTTAATACCTTTGCCCTTTTGGTTCTCTACTTCGTGCTTATATTCCCTGAATTTCTCAAAAGCTTCAGACTTGTGTTTCATCAGGAACACATGTCCGTATCTTGAGAGATCATCAGTGAATGTAATGAAGTAGGAAGAACCGTTCCTGGCATGTGTAGACATGGGACAACATACAACATTACGTATCAGTCCTAAGAGTTCTGTAACTCTTTCTCCGTGTCCACTAAACGGAGTTTTGGTCATTTTACCTTTGAGACATGACTGGCAAGTGTCATAAGAGGAAAATTCGAACGGATTCAAATATCCATCCTTATGTAATTTAGCTAGCCGTGTCGCATTGATATGACCTAGTCTACAATGCCACAAGAAAGACTCGTTCATTTCTAAACTCTTCCTCTTGTGTGTGTTTTGTATATTAAGTACTGTAATTTGGTTGAGAACGTATATACCAATATTTAACGATCCTGATCCAATCAACTTTTGATTCAGGAATATGTTCATAACATTATCCTGTACTACAAAATTATATCCTTCTTTATTCAATAAAGAAACTGATATAATATTGCATATCAGGGTTGGCATGCAATAGCACTCATTCAGAACCAATGTATTACCATTTGGTAACAAAAGGTGATATTCGCCAACAGCCTTGGCGGCAATATCTGCACCATTCCCTACTCTTACGGAATGATTACCCATTCCCAGTTCTCTAACTTTTCGTAGCCCATGTAGCATATTACATATGTGGGATCCCGATCCGGTATCTAATACCCAGGAAGTAGAGTGAACTGAGAAACAGTTCTCGATAACAAACACACCTGAAGAAGATGCATTAACATACTTATTCTTCATTTGGGTGGCATGAGAATCCAGATATACTCCTATTTCCTGTTCAGTCTTATAACACTTATAAGAAAGAACGGGACCAACGTTCCCCTGCTCAGTATAATAAGCGGGTTCAGTCAATACATCTATATTATTATCTTTATTAAGGCCTGACATGGTCGCTACCTGGAGAGAGAGAGAAGAAAACACTTTAGCGTATACTCTTGCAAGATTAGATTGGTTATTATCTTATCTAATCAGGATGTCTCCCACTGTTTTTATCAAATCTTCCTTCAAACCCTAAAAGGAAAGACTAGCCGGGATTAATTACACTTTACAAGTTCGCCAATCTTTCAGCCACGCCAGTGTTGGTACTTTGAGGGAGGTTCCCCGTGCTTTCGCACGGACCTAATTAAAATAAATCTCGTTTTCCGAGAGGCATAACCCCGTTAACACCTTTCTAGACACCTACTTGATCGGCTAATTGTCCTGTGTAAAATTCTCCCAGGAGTAACTCTTACTCGCAGTGTGTATCGGGATCCAACTATCTCATAGGAGGTATGCAATCATATTGAAAATTTCAACACTTGAAATTCCCGATAATATTCTGCCTCTAGCGATCTATGACCTTGACAAGGTCAACAAACCATAAATCGCAAGTCAAGTTCAACCCGTCATTTCCCGATTGAATCAAACCCACCCGCATGACCCTTGACAAGGTCAACAAGGTCGTATGAATACCCTAATCCAATCACATCTCATGTTTTAGCAGATAAACATTAATTTACCTACCGTACACTGTGCCTTGACAAGGTCAACAAACGCAGCACGAATACTAAGTAAGATTTATCTGAAATGACGGAGGGCTACGACAGGTTTTTCAGAAAACCTATTGCGTAATGAACTTGATATCGTTGTACAAACAAGTGATTTTGAAAAGGAGTGTTTTTGAGGCTTTTCTAGTTTCGCTAAAGAGGTTACTCCCGGTGAAGGGATCTCGGCTCTTTCCTCATCGAATAAGGTGCAGGGTATATCATATATACCGCTATGCAAAGCAAGAACTGTAGAAGCAATCAAAAACTAAACCACGTGTTTATAGCATCTGCCAGTTTTGCTAAAGAGGTCACTCCCGGTGAAGGGATCTCGGCTCTTTCCTCATCGAATAAGGTGTAGAGTATATCATATATACCGCTATGCAAAGCAAAACTGTAGCTACCTTTTTTATAAAGTTTTAATTCTACAACAACTTTTAGGTTTCTTTTCTTTTATTAATCTCATTAATAAATCCCATCAATTATGCTTCCTAAGCATCACAGAAGAAACGAAAGCAATAATATTTATATATCATCATATATATAGTATAAGCATTCGTCTCAGGCAGTAATATGATTTCATCACAGAACATTGCAGCAGAAGATAACATATGAAATATTGGATATACTAGGACATCCGTGTTTTATGTCGAGCCTGTATAAAACACGGATTCCACGGTCGCGATGAATAGCCAAACCCACATCCCTAGACCCTTACGAAAGCGGCAAGCAACGCTGCCAATTCTAGGGTTAGGAGACCTGGTCTCGACTCCTCGAGATGGCCTCCCACTGGACCCTAGATTCCGGTTACTTGTGCTCCCCTCTTTGGGTCTACCTAATGCGGAAAAGTAAATAATATACAATGGTGGCATCATCCTCAACCCGGAAGTGACCCAATAAAAGAATATTACATACAAATGAATTTTACATGAGTGAAAATGAACACCCTCATCTCACATAAAACCCCCGGCTATTCAAAACACGACGATCCAATATAACATATCACGGCAACACATAATATCTCATATCATCAACGTAAGCAAGTATGTGTATCCCGATTGTCGTTGATGTATAACAATAAAGCCAGCGATACACCACATACTACGCTTACGGTCACAGAAAAGAAAGTGTAAAACTACAACATTTGGAATTCACAATCACTTTAGTCATCTTAAATCCGAAATGTCACATACTTCGCATTTCATGCCTAACTATATGAATTCTACATATTGTATCACATTCCAGATAAATAGACAATGTTAAACTTTCCGATCGAATAATCAAATACCCAAGATTTCCCAAATAGCTCAACACTTGAGCAGAGTTCAAAAATCCCAGAACATGTCACAGCCCCAATGAACCAGCCATAGAAGGGTCAAACCAACGTCTCATATGTGGCAACGCTAAACTACCACAAAACTTAGGGTTCGGTGGCAGTTTTGACGGTCACATAATCGAGTTAAGCTTACGTTCTTCTAGAGGGTCCATAGATACGCTAGCATGATTTCCCGAAAGTTTTAAACTGAGGAAAAATCCAACACTTGAAAGTTTTCCGTCATGGGAAAATTGATTTATTGATATCCGTTCGAACCTTTTAACACGTTCTAAATTACCCAAAAAACTAAACGATGTTAAAGTTTCCGATCGAATCAACGAATTCTAAAGATCTCCAGAAAACTCAACACTTGAGTAATATTAAAAATTCCCAGAAACATGTAGTAATACCTATGGATGTTACCTAGAAATATCTATCCCTAATACGCAAGTACGACCGCGGAACCGCCGCGAAAAGCCTGGTATTGCCGCAGTTCCGCAGTGACTTGAAGTAATTAGGGGTTCGTATTTCACAGTTATCCATAGAATCACCTGTTTATTTTTCTGAGAAATTTTAATATGGAAAATTCCATCTTTTTAAAAAAATTCCAGAGACGGGGTTAAATACGACGTTTCGGGTTCGATCGGACTTTTAACTTCGTCTACACGTCGCTTAATGCTCTAGCTAGGCTCTGATACCACTGTAAAGTTACTAGGCACTATCATAAGGGTCTATAAGGTATCAACCATGCCGAATTTAAAATTTTCAAGTGCCGAACAACCTAAAGTGATGATCTTTGCTAGATAATTAGGGTTAACATAGCAAGTAAACAACTTTACATCTAAGAGAAAGCGATTACAACCTTTGTAGTCCGTTCCTTCGCTTTATAAGCTCCGAGTAGTAGTCTCTTCGCCGCGATCCATGAACTTCCGGAGTCTAGAGAAGCTCCACAAGGCGAATGATCCATGCTTGCTTGATGTCTTCCTTTTCGAAGATGATCTACCTTGAAAAATCTTTAACTCAAGCTCTCACTTCTCTAATCAAATATTAGTGAAGTGAACACCCTAATCTAAGTGGCAAGAATAGATAAGGATGATGAAGTAGGAATTTAGCTCTCTTTTTCTTTCAATTTCTCACACTTATTCATCACTAACCCAAAAGCTAGAAAGCTTTTCAAGGAGAAAGAAGAAGAAGAAAAGTATATGTGATGAATAATGAATTATTGCTATGGTTATAATTGCAACCTTTGGTTAAGTATGAAGGGTTTAACCTTTGTAGAGAATTAACCATATATAGGTTAAGGATTTGGGTTGGGTTAACAATGACTCCACAAAAATCCAAAGATATATGATAAAGTCAAAGCTTCATGAAGCTTCATGAAAGCTCATGAAAAAGCAAACCCAAATGCTAACCCAAATCAAACCCTAACTTGTTTAATCTCCACAAATCATGTTGCATTTATAATCATAACTTGTTACAATATTATATATCACATATATAATATATTTTTGTAACAAAAGAAAATAATACAATTAACATATATCGCATATATATCAATGTATTAACCGGCGAGAAAATGAATCAATAAAGTGAGATAATATTAGTTAATGTAATGTAATATATCACATATATAATTATACATTAAATTATCGAATCAACACTTGATCCGACAATCCGGCTATATCGCATATAACCGACTAATATAACATGTACCGATTCATCGAATCAACACTTGATCCGATGACCCGGCTATATCATATATCGCGAGAATAGAATACGGTATCTCATATCGTATTATTCTCGGTCCCGCACATATCATATATGTGCTCCTACTCCGTTTTTCCTAAGTCAGGAAACCTCTGTGTAGGACTCTTAAGAATCGTCAATACGCCGGTAGTAGGTGATGATCATATCAAACACCCACTAGCTGCAAGCGGTCAGCTAAACGTAACAGCCACCCAGGTATTGAGCGATCAAAAGATCAACAAGTAAGTCTGTACATTCTCCTATGAATCCAATCAGCAACACTACCGTACAGTCCGGTCTCTTCGTCTGATATGTTGCATATCTAGTCTAGGGGTGGTAAACGTCAGACCCCAGTAACCGATAAGTCGTGTCAATGCGAAGCTCATAACAGGTTGAGAAACTACTGATAACACTTACAACCAGCACTCTATATCAGCCCTGGCCAGGGACTTTCAGTTATAACCAATCGAACACAGCACAACATCAACTCCCTATACCGGGAGAGACGAAACCCATCCTATCACTCATTGCCTCTATGTGATTCGGGACTGTACCCAAAAGCCACCATTTTGCATGCCCTCTTCGACGTGGTAAGGTGGAAATCAAAGCACGGTGGGAATCACACAAGACTCTATGACGATCTCGGGTCACAGACTAACCTGTACTAGTGTCACCAGAGAACTGCTATCTGACGATTGGTATAAATCCATCTAGGAGTTCTCGGCGAGTCCGTTCAGTGTACCCATTCTCCACTGAGCACCCGTACACCATCTCTGATGTCAAACACCAATGGATATGGGATCATCCATCGCCCATCAAATGGGTCAAGATGCGTATACGCTAGTCTACTCTGGTGTATTGATGCCCTGTCTCGATACACCCTCGACTAGGAACAGTTATAGGATGTACTCATTGACTACCATGGCCCCACTAGTATGATCTCATCATAGTCCCGGTGGTCGAGTACATATCCTAAGGGTTTTATCAACATGTGAGAGCAAGACAGTAAACAAATACAAGTCAACATATTAAGACAAAGTGAAACCAAATAGCATACTATCATATCGAGCAAGAAAGTCCTCTCTATATATCCAAGCATCCACTATAATATACATCATATGTACAACAATGGCCTCTAGGGCATATATATAACTAACAACCCATCGGTAGCAAGTGGATCTTGAGAAGAGAACTTGGTGTAGATGGAAAAGTTGAGACTTTCAAAGCTAGACTTATAGCAAAAGGTTTTCGTCAACGACCATGTGTCGATTATAATGAAACCTTTTCTCCACTGGCTATACTTAAGTCCATCCGAATCCTACTTGCCATTGCTGCATACCATGACTATGAAATCTGGCAGTTGGATATCAAGACCGCTTTTCTAAATGGTGATTTAGAAGAGAGCGTATGCATGGCACAGCCAGAGGGCTTCGTAGATAGTGGGAGCAGCAGAAAGGTATGCAAGTTACTTAAATCAATTTACGGATTAAAACAGGTATCGCGGAGTTGGAACATCTGTTTTGATATGGCAGTCAAAGAGTTTGACTTCATCAAAAAGGTAGATGAATCTTGTATATACAAGAAGGTTGTATAGAGTAAGGTTGTCTTCCTCGTATTGTACGTGGATAACATACTCTTGATAGGAAATGATGTTTCTATGCTATACTCGGTCAAGCTCTTCTTATAACAAAGTTTCTCCATAAAGGATCTGGGTGATGCCTCTTTCATCCTGGGGAGAAACACTGGACAGATGTGAAGAACATTCTTAAGTACTTAAGAAGGACTAAAGAATTGTTCTTGGTGTATGGTAATAGTGAACTCCATGTCGAGTCCTTTAACGATTTGAGATTTCAAAGTGATAATGACGACTGAAAGACTATCTTGAGTTTTGTCTTTACTCTCAGTGGAGGGACGGTATGTTGGAAGAGTTCCAAGCTAGATATCATAGCAGACTCGGCGATAAAGGCTGAATACATCGCTACCAACGATGCTACCAAAGAGGCTGTTTGGATGAAGATGTTCATGAGATGAACTTGGTGAGGTTCCTACCATTGTGATGACAATGGAGCTGTGGCTTTGGCTTAGGAACCTCGGTCCCATCAGTGATCCAAACATATTCTTAGGTAGTATCACCTGATCAGGGAGATGGTTGATCTCCGGAAGATCGATGTCAGGAGAGTTGACATGAAGAATAACACGGCGGATCCACTCACGAAGGCCATCCTGCAGATACAATTTGAGAGTCTCCTTGGGATGTTGGGTATGAGATACTACAACAATTGGCCTTAGTGCAAGTGGGAGATTGTTAGTTGTATGTATACCCTAGAGTCCATTGTTCGCCGCCGAATACAGAGACGAAACCGCATAGGTCATCTTGCCTTAATTTGGGGGCAGATGCTATTTGGTTTTATCCGTCCACCTCTCCAAAGATGCCAAGTTGATTTATGGCACCGTGCATCGGAGGTTTGGACAGATGCGGCCGATGTAGTAGACTTCGTCAGATTCCCTCTCATTGTGTGGGGTTTTTGATTGTGGGGACGCTCTTCCCTGCAAACGCAAGCCCCTGTAGTTAATTACGCTACTGCATCGCGGTAACTACTTTCTCCTTTTCTAGATGGTCATTTCGTGTCGTGTGTATTTGTTTTGTTTTCGGTTTCCCATGGATTGTATACGGAGACTAATTTATGTTGTCGCCCGTAGGTGTCACGCCCCGCTTCCCGGTATACGGCGAAGTGGACGCGACGAGGCCCGCTACGTATATACTCAGAAGTACATATGCTAAGCGTATCTAAGCAATATAAAATAAATACACAAGAGACAAGATTTAAAAGAACAGCAACTTTTATTTATTAACATTCTTTGTACAATGCATGAAAGGAAATACAACTGGAATAAAAGATGCCTAAACAGTGGCTTAACAGGAAATGAAAAGTACTGAAAAGAAAAGTGTACAATGAAACTACTGTGCAGGGTCTTCAGTAAACTGCTCCAAGTCTTCTTGCGATGGCTCAACTTCTGTCGGGTCCAAACCACCTGATGACATTCAAAGAAGAGAGAAACAGAATATCGTCAGTGAACAAATCGCGCGGTAAGTCCCAAAGATAAGAGGAGAATAGATAAAGGGTAAGAGAGAGAGAGAGAGTGTGTCTGTTACAGTTGTATTACATTGTTATATTATTGTAGTATTATGTTAACGCTATTGTTGTAGCTTGGTACAGAAGGATGCCAGTGTATACGAGAGGGGTCTCAGTATGCCAGAGACCAGGGAAAATGGAAGTACAAGGCTGCGTTATACAACCCGGAACAACGGCAATTGGATTCATGTTAGGTGTCTTAATCTTACCATCTCGTGCCACCTTTAACACCTTCCGTACCAATCTACCCCTTAAACCCCGCGATGTCTTGTTTGTATTGTTATCTTGTAAATTGTGTTGGTTGTATGATTGATTGACTGACTGACCGAAATCGTGATATCAGGAAACGGTTATAACCGTAGAATCATGTAAATGGAATACTGAGAATCATGTAAAAGGAATATATATCCATGGTTCGGTTCAGTCAAGTTGTATAAATTGGTAATTGTATTCATGGATTCATGTGTTCATTTTAAATTGGAATATTGTAAATTATAGATTGACTTGAATCATATTCAAGTCAAATTAATCAGACTCAAACCCGAGTCAGACAATCAGGGATGTGAATCGAAGTCTTATAATTGCTAGGGTCCTTAGGGTAATTTATAAAACTTGAGGGGGTTTTATGTAAAAAGACTTTTGTATAGTTTTCAAAATACAACTCAAGTATTTAATTATCGTCTTTATGTACATACAATAATTTAATGATCAAGATAAATATGTATACATGTTCGAATAGCATGAAATGAGTCAAGTATATTATTCGAGTAACTACCATAAACGATGCCGTAAAGAAATATTATGTACGACTAATTAATCAAGTTGAACGAATGCGGAATATAAATAGAAATATGGCTCTAAATGTTTTGCATGCATGAGTTCCATTTTCACCAAAATACGACTACCGGTTTGAGAGATATATATGTTTTCGTATCGTCGCGCAAAACAGATCAGAATCTATTCGGCACCTTCACATATTTTTAAAACGCAGTTTAAGTTAATTTATATCAGGTTTTAGGTTACAAAAATTATTAAAATTTTTTAGGTATTTTGAAGTACTTATCCAAAACACCAAGATTCATATGATTTGGATTTCTTAAACTCTAGTTATGATCATTTTAATATCAGTGTTTAAAACAGAAATTCAGATTTCTGGACAGCAACTATATATTGAATTGGAAAGCCTATATCGGGGTGTTTCATGCATTTCTAAGTAATAAAGCATACATAAAATTATAGTTCTATCAATTTTACATCTACACATCTAAATTTTGTCACGAACGGATATTGGGAGTTTGAGTTATATCTAATTTAAAAACAGTGTGCGAATCAGGACAGATTCTTTCTAGATCCGTCACTTAATATTGTAACACAGTTTTCTTTATGTTACGTTGGTTCTCAGTAAAAAATTAAAATTAATAAAATCTGGATTATTCGATTTAGATATATAAAACACCTGAGTTTGCTCAATTTGGATATCGGTATACCAAGTTATGTGTCCTATAAATTGACCAATAACTGCAGTTTTCTATTTTACGAAGAGTGAATAAAAACGATATAATTCCTAAACCGTTAGGTGATTCGATCTAAAATTTTTACAGCATGTACAAAATAATATACTCTATCATATGTAAATTTCCTGAAATTTTCAGAAGTAAAAATTAATTTCTAAAAATTATTTTAAAGCTAAAAGTATTGATGTGTATACTAAAATCGGCAAAGAGATTAACTAGTATTTTTATGCAAGCTTCATCCTTTCTTTTAATAACCAAACCGATTCCATGAGATATCGTAGATATATTGTGGCATGAAATTTATGTTCTCACAACTTGTAATAAATATTCATAATCATGAACAAAGAATTGAAAACACTTTGATTTGAACAAGAAGCAATAAGATATTTATTAAACCATATAGAACCATATATATCTACACTTATATATATGTATATGTTTATCTTTATCTTCTCTTATGGATTACGATATGAAAAGAATAACGGGTTTACGAGATATGACAAAAGGAGAATAAAGATATGGAGAGGGAGAGAGAGAAAGGACTTACATGCATAAGCCGGCATTGTCACCGGGCTTGTCTATCCGCCGATAGTCTCGCGTTAGTAGCGAGACCTTCTTGAAGACTTCTTCATGTTCTTCTTCTTGGACTCTAGGTGAAGAGAAAGAAGTGAGAGATAGAAAAATGTGAGGAAGGAAAAGATAGTGGAGGACAATAAAGGTGGTGTAATGGTGAATTATGTATAATAATATATGCATTCAACATGAGAATTAAAAGAGAAATGAAAGGTCACCATTCATTTTGGAAATGAAAGGTCTCATTTGTAGGTTATGAGAAGAATAAAAATGATAAAAAATAATTGCAAGAATAGGCTTTTGAACATGTGACTTATGGAATAACAATGCAAGAACTTAACCAATGAGCTATAAGGTTGTTTATGCATATATTTAATTAGAATTAAATATATGATGTTGCTTAAAAAGAAAATGGGCTTTTTAGATGGGCTGTAGAGAATAAGAATAATGGATTTGGGTTAAATATTTATGAAAGGAAAAATAAGAATGAGAAGTTAAAAACTTAATTATAAGAAAAAGAAATTGTACCTAGAAAAAAATACATAATAGATTGATGAATAAAATAATAATAAATTTAATAGAAAAAGGAAAATACCAAGTACAAATAAATATGGTATATTATTGAAGATGGATAATACAAATGTATAAAGATTTTGGGGTCATTACATTCTACCCTCCTTAAAAATAATTTCGTCCTCGAAATTACTCAAGAAGGATGATGTAACAGAGTAAGGAAACAGGATTAGGATGATGTCTTCTTCGAGCTCCGTCGATTGATACTCTAACCAATTGAGCTAATAAGTCTACAGGATACAAATAGAAAGGATGAATAAGAATTAAGGATTCAAAAGTGGAGAGATGGACTTCAAGGAAACCGAAGGTGGAGTTCAAGATGGATTCAAGGAATATGTAATGTAAAGAATGTTTTCAGTTGCTGTTTCTTGTGTTTTATATTGCTTAGGTTGTTCACACAGAACAGAACTGCATGATAGGGTTTCATACAGCTCTGACCTGCATGGACCACCAACAAAACCTGTCACGCCCCCCTTCCCGGTATACGGCGAAGTGGACGCGACGAGGCCCGCTACGTATATACTCAGAAGTACATACGCTAAGCGTATCTAAACAATATAAAATAAATACACAAGTGACAAGATTTAAAAGAACAGCAATTTTTATTTACTAACATTCTTTGTACAATGCATGAAAGGAAATACAACTGGAATAAAAGATGCCTAAACAGTGGCATAACAGGAAATGAAAAGTACTGAAAAGAAAAGTGTACAATGAAACTACTGTGCAGGGTCTTCAGTAAACTTCTCCAAGTCTTCTTGCGATGGCTCAACTTCTGCCGGGTCCAAACCACCTGACGACATTCAAAGAAGAGAGAAACAGAATGTCGTCAGCGAACAAATCGCTCGGTAAGTCCCAAAGATAAGAGGAGAATAGATAAAGGGTAAGAGAGAGAGAGTGTGTGTCTGTTACAGTTGTATTACATTGTTATATTATTGTAGTATTGTGTTAACGCTGTTGTTGTAGCTTGGTACAGAAGGATGCCAGTGTATACGAGAGGGGTCTCAGTATGCCAGAGACCAGGGCAAATGGAAGTACAAGGCTCCGTTATACAAGCCGGAACAACGGCAATTGGATTCATGTTAGGTGTCTTAATCTTTACCGTCTCGTGCCACCTTTAACACCTTCCGTACCAATCTACCCTTTAAACCCCACAATGTCTTGTTTGTATTGTTATCTTGTAAATTGTGTTGGTTGTATGATTGATTGACTGACTGACCGAAACCATGATTTCAGAAAACGGTTATAACCGTAGAGTTATGTAAATGGAATACTGAGAATCATGTAAAAGGAATATATATCCATGGTTCGGTTCAGTCAAGTTATATAAATTGGTAATTGTATTCATGGATTCATGTGTTCATTTTGAATTGGAATATTGTAAATTATAGATTGACTTGAATCATATTCAAGTCAAATTAATCAGACTCAAACCCGAGTCAGACAATCAGGGATGTGAATCGAAGTCTTATAATTGCTAGGGTCCTTAGGGTAATTTATAAAACTTGAGGGGGTTTTATGTAAAAATACTTTTGTATAGTTTTCAAAATACAACTCAAGTATTTAATTATCGTCTTTATGTACATACAACAATTTAATGATCAAGATAAATATGTATACATGTTCGAATAGCATGAAATGAGTCAAGTATATTATTCGAGTAACTACCATAAACAATGCCGTAAAGAAATATTATGTACGACTAATTAATCAAGTTGAACGAATGCGGAATATAAACAGAAATATGGCTCTAAATGTTTTTCATGCATGAGTTCCATTTTCTCCTAAATACGACTACCGGTTTGAGAGATATATATGTTTTCGTATCGTCACGCAAAACTGATCAGAATCTATTCGGCACCGTCACATATTTTTAAAACGCAGTTTGAGTTAATTTATATCAGGTTTTAGGTTACGAAAATTATTTAAAAATTTTAGGTATTTTGAAGTACTTATCCAAAACACCAAGATTCATATGATTTGGATTTCTGAAACTCTAGTTATGATCATTTTAATATCAGCGTTTAAAACAGAAATTCAGATTTCTGGACAGCAACTATATATTGAATTGCAAAGCCTATATCGTGGTGTTTCATGCATTTCTAAGTAATCAAGCATACATAAAATTATAGTTCTATCAATTATACATCTACACATCTAAATTTTGTCACGAACGGATATCGGGAGTTTGAGTTATGTCTAATTTAAAAACAGTATGCGAATCAGGACAGATTCTGTCCCGATCCGTCACTTAATATTGTAACGCAGTTTTCTTTATGTTACGTTGGTTTTCAGTAAAAACTTAAAACTAATAAAATCTATATTATTCGATTTAAATATATAAAACACCTGAGTTTGCTCAATTTGGATATCGGTATACCAAGTTATGTGTCCTATAAATTGACCAATAACTGCAGTTTTCTATTTTACGAAGAGTGAATAAAAACGATATAATTCCTAAACCGTTAGGTGATTCGATCTAAAATTTTTACAGCATGTAAAAAATAATATACTCTATCATATGTAAATTTCCTGAAATTTTCATAAGTAAAAATTAATTTTTAAAAATTATTTTAAAGCTAAAGGTATTGATGTGTATACTAAAATCGGCAAAAAGATTAACTAGTATTTTTATGCAAGCTTCATCCTTTCTTTTAATAACCAAACCGATTCCATGAGATATCGTAGATATATTGTGGCATGAAATTTATGTTCTCACAACTTGTAATAAACATTCATAATGATGAACAAAGAATTGAAAACACTTTGATTTGAACAAGAAGTAATAAGATATTTATTAAACCATATAGAACCATATATATCTACACTTATATATATGTATATGTTTATCTTTATCTTCTCTTATGGATTACGATATGAAAAGAATAGCGGGTTTAAGAGATATGACAAAAGGAGAATGAAGATATGGAGAGGGAGAGAGAGAAAGGACTTACATGCATAAGCCGGTATTATCACCGGGCTTGTTTATCCGCCGATAGCCTCGCGTTAGTAGCGAGACCTTCTTGAAGACTTCTTCGTGTTCTTCTTCTTGGACTCTAGGTGAAGAGGAAGAAGTGAGAGATAGAAAAATGTGAGGAAGAAAAAGATAGAGGAGGACAATAAAGGTGGTGTAATGATGAATTATGTATAATAATATATGCATTCAACATGAGAATTAAAAGAGAAATGAAAGGTCACCATTCAATTTGGAAATGAAAGGTCTTATTTGTAGGTTATGAGAAGAATAAAAATGATAAAAAATAATTGCAAGAATAGGGACTTGAACATGTGACTTATGGAATAACAATGCAAGAACTTAACCAATGAGCTATAAGGTTGTTCATGCATATATTTAATTAGAATTAAATATATGATGTTGCTTAAAAAGAAAATGAGCTTTTTAGATGGGCTGTAGAGAATAAGAATAATGAATTTGGGTTAAATATTTATGAAAGGAAAAATAAGACTGAGAAGTTAAAAACTTAAATATAAGAAAAAGAAATTGTACCTAGAAAAAAATACATAATAGATTGAGGAATAAAATAATAATAAATTTAATAGAAAAAGGAAAATACCAAGTACAAATAAATATGGTATGTTATTGAAGAGAGATAATACAAATGTATAAAGATTTTGGGGTCATTACATTCTACCCTCCTTAAAAATAATTTCGTCCTCGAAATTACTCAAGAAGGATGATGTAACAGAGTAAGGAAACAGGATTAGGATGATGTCTTCTTCGAGCTCCGTCGATTGATACTCTAACCAATTGAGCTAATAAGTCTACAGGATACAAATAGAAAGGATGAATAAGAATTAAGGATTCAAAAGTGGAGAGATGGACTTCAAGGAAACCGAAGGTGGAGTTCAAGATGGATTCTAGGAATATGTAATGTAAAGAATGTTTTCAGTTGCTGTTTCTTGTGTTTTATATTGCTTAGGTTGTTCACGCAGAACAGAACTGCATGATAGGGTTTCATACAGCTCTGACCTGCATGGGCCACCAACAAAACCTGTCACGCCCCGTTTCCCGGTATACGGCGAAGTGGACGCGACGAGGCCCGCTACGTATATACTCAGAAGTACATACGCTAAGCGTATCTAAAAAATATAAAATAAATACACAAGAGACAAGATTTAAAAGAATAACAATTTTTATTTATTAATATTCTTTGTACAATGCATGAAAGGAAATACAACTGGAATAAAAGATGCCTAAACAGTGGCATAACAGGAAATGAAAAGTACTGAAAAGAAAAGTGTACAATGAAACTACTGTGCAGGGTCTTCAGTAAACTGCTCCAAGTCTTCTTGCGATGGTTCAACTTCTGCCGGGTCCAAACCACCTGACGACATTCAAAGAAGAGAGAAACAGAATGTCGTCAGCGAACAAATCGCTCGGTAAGTCCCAAAGATAAGAGGAGAATAGATAAAGGGTAAGAGAGAGAGAGTGTGTCTGTTACAGTTGTATTACATTGTTATATTATTGTAGTATTGTGTTAACGCTGTTGTTGTAGCTTGGTACAGAAGGATGCCAGTGTATACGAGAGGGGTCTCAGTATGCAAGAAACCAGGGCAAATGGAAGTACAAGGCTCCGTTATACAAGCCGGAACAACGGCAATTGGATTCATGTTAGGTGTCTTAATCTTTACCGTCTCGTGCCACCTTTAACACCTTCCGTACCAATCTACCCTTAAACCCCACAATGTCTTGTTTGTATTGTTATCTTGTAAATTGTATTGGTTGTATGATTGATTGATTGACTGACCGAAACCATGATATCAGGAAACGGTTATAACCGTAGAGTTATGTAAATGGAATACTGAGAATCATGTAAAAGGAATATATATCCATGGTTCGGTTCAGTCAAGTTATATAAATTGGTAATTGTATTCATGGATTCATGTGTTCATTTTGAATTGGAATATTGTAAATTATAGATTGACTTGAATCATATTCAATTCAAATTAATCAGACTCAAATCCGAGTCAGACAATCAGGGATGTGAATCGAAGTCTTATAATTGCTAGGGTCCTTAGGGTAATTTATAAAACTTGAGGAGGTTTTATGTAAAAATACTTTTGTATAGTTTTCAAAATACAACTCAAGTATTTAATTATCGTCTTTATGTACATACAACAATTTAATGATCAAGATAAATATGTATACATGTTCGAATAGCATGAAATGAGTCAAGTATATTATTCGAGTAACTACCATAAACAATGCCGTAAAGAAATATTATGTACGACTAATTAATCAAGTTGAACGAATGCGGAATATAAACAGAAATATGGCTCTAAATGTTTTTCATGCATGAGTTCCATTTTCTCCTAAATATGACTACCGGTTTGAGAGATATATATGTTTTCGTATCGTCGCGCAAAACTGATCAGAATCTATTCGGCACCGTCACATATTTTTAAAACGCAGTTTGAGTTAATTTACATCAGGTTTTAGGTTACGGAAATTATTAAAAAATTTTAGGTATTTTGAAGTACTTATCCAAAACACCAAGATTCATATGATTTGGATTTCTGAAACTCTAGTTATGATCATTTTAATATCAGCGTTTAAAACAGAAATTCAGATTTCTGGACAGCAACTATATATTGAATTGCAAAGCCTATATCGGGGTGTTTCATGCATTTCTAAGTAATCAAGCATACATAAAATTATAGTTCTATCAATTATACATCTACACATCTAAATTTTGTCATGAACGGATATCGGGAGTTTGAGTTATGTCTAATTTAAAAACAGTGTGCGAATCAGGACAGATTCTGTCCCGATCCGTCACTTAATATTGTAATGCAGTTTTCTTTATGTTACGTTGGTTTTCAGTAAAAACTTAAAAATAATAAAATCTAGATTATTCGATTTAGATATATAAAACACCTGAGTTTGCTCAATTTGGATATCGGTATACCAAGTTATGTGTCCTATAAATTGACCAATAACTGCAGTTTTCTATTTTACGAACAGTGAATAAAAACGATATAATTCCTAAACCGTTAGATGATTCGATCTAAAATTTTTACAGCATGTACAAAATAATATACTCTATCATATGTAAATTTCCTGAAATTTTCAGAAGTAAATATTAATTTCTAAAAATTATTTTAAAGCTAAAGGTATTAATGTGTATAATAAAATCGGCAAAAAGATTAACTAGTATTTTTATGCAAGCTTCATCCTTTCTTTTAATAACCAAACCGATTCCATGAGATATCGTAGATATATTGTGGCATGAAATTTATGTTCTCACAACTTGTAATAAACATTCATAATCATGAACAAAGAATTGAAAACACTTTGATTTGAACAAGAAGTAATAAGATATTTATTAAACCATATAGAACCATATATATCTACACTTATATATATGTATATGTTTATCTTTATCTTCTCTTATGGATTACAATATGAAAAGAATAGCGGGTTTACGAGATATGATAAAAGGAGAATGAAGATATGGAGAGGGAGAGAGAGAAAGGACTTACATGCACAAGCCGGTATTGTCACCGGGCTTGTTTATTCGCCGCTAGACTCGCGTTAGTACCGAGACCTTCTTGAAGACTTCTTCGTGTTCTTCTTCTTGGACTCTAGGTGAAGAGGAAGAAGTGAGAGATAGAAAAATGTGAGGAAGGAAAAAATAGAAGAGGACAATAAAGATGGTGTAATGGTGAATTATGTATAATAATATATGCACTCAACATGAGAATTAAAAGAGAAATGAAAGGTCACCATTCATTTTGGAAATGAAAGGTCTCATTTGTAGGTTATGAGAAGAAAAAATGATAAAAAATAATTACAAGAATGAGGATTTGAACATGTGACTTATGGAATAACAATGCAAGGACTTAACCAATGAGCTATAAGGTTGTTCATGCATATGTTTAATTAGAATTAAATATATGATTTTGCTTAAAAAGATAATGGGCTTTTTAGATGGGCTGTAGAGAATAAGAATAATAGATTTGGGTTAAATATTTATGAAAGGAAAAATAAGAATGAGAAGTTAAAAACTTAAATATAAGAAAAAGAAATTGTACCTAGAAAAAAAATACATAATAGATCGAGGAATAAAATAATAATAAATTTAATAGAAAAAGGAAAATACCAAGTACAAATAAATATGGTATATTATTGAAGAGGGATAATACAAATGTATAAAGATTTTGGGGTCATTACAGTAGGGCGTGGATTAGTCCAAATCCGTATTTTCTTAGATTTGGTTTTGGGTTGGGTTTAAAGATCGTTAATCTCATTTGAGACTAAGATCAACTTAAACGTTTGTTAAGGATACGTTAGTCTAATTTTAGACTAAGATCTACTTAACAGGATCATTTAAATCCAACAAAAGAGCATTTGGGCTCTATTGTTTTAGTTTATGGACATTACGGTACATAAGCTTAAGGACATCATAGTCCAGTTTAAAGACGTCATAGTCTATGGGGGTTTAGTTTAGGGACGTTGCGGTCCATAACTTTAAGGACTTCATAGTCCATGAGTTTAGGGACCTCATAGTCTGTGGTAGTTTAGAGACATCATAGTCTCTAAAGTTTAAGGACATCATAGTCCGTGAGTTTGAGGACCCCACAGTCCGTAAAGTTTAAGGACATCATAGTCCATAAGTTTAAGGACCCTACAGTCCGTGGAATGTCTGGTTGTCGGGACCCGTCACCTCTCTAAAGACGTTGAAAGATTACAACGATAAATATCAGAGGAATAAAGAGATGTACCCTTGAACGAATATTGGTTGGGAGATCTATAGTCCAATTTGGGACTAAGATCAAAGATTTATGATCATATGGGCTCAATTAATCTGAATTAGGGATCTATGGCCAACTTAGGCTCGGCCCATTCAGTTAAAATGTTGGACATTTAATTAGGCTCGGTCCCTTTTCATTTAACAATGCTGAGCATTGGTTTGGGTTCTGACAACCGGTTTTGTCTTTTATTGAGTACTAACCACTCATTATAGCTCTGGGGCTTTATTTAAAGAACAGTTTATGTTCCCTCAGCGCACACGTGAGGAGCACGTGGTGTGCTTGGTGCTGAGCACCAGTCAATGAGCGCATAGCGCTTTTGTTAAGTAGCGCACACGTGAGAAGCACGTGGCCCACTTGGCGCTGGTCACCAGATTTGGAGTGCTAAGGCGGTTCTTATGAAGTAGCGCACACGTGAGGAGCACATAGCGCACTTGGCGCTGAGCGCCAGACAATGAGCGCAGAGCGCTTCTGATCAATTTTGTGATCTGAGAAATAGGTTCTCGCTTACAAGAGATTTTGTCTCATGGTTCTAAAAACAAAGTTCTTATTTTTATAGGAGATGTTATAATCTCTCCTATTTTCTTTTGTGAAAGACTTTTTCTTTGTAGATCTATGATCTGAAGATAATGAAATTCTTCTCTCCCTTTTTTTATGATGAGATGCTATGATCTCTTTTTGTGAAAGAGCTCTGTCTTATAGATCTATGATCTAAAAAAGAACTATGTTCTTCTTCCTTGATGAGATATTTTTTATCTCTCTGTTTTTACTTTGAAGAAAAGTTCTTCTTTTCAGAGGTTGCTCTTTTCTTTGAAATTTCTCAAAGCTTGTGGGGGGGGGGGGGTTCCTCTGTGCGAGACTTGAAGTCTTGGGTCCTTTATATAGGGGAGGATGATTTATTGAATCAGTTGAATAGATCTTTTCTCTAATTGATTTGGGGATATTTCCCACCGTTGGATTTTTGATCCTAGGGCTTCTATTTTACAGGAGGCAGTCTTCTTGTTTTTAACGAGATTGGGAAAATCTTTTCTCATACAGAACTTATTTTGTATCTTGGTGATTTTTAATCACCATTGGATCTTTGATCCAATGGTGCTCTGATTTACAGAGAACAATCTTTCTTGTTTAGAAAGATTCTGAAGAGTATTTCCTTAACAGAATTTTATTCTGGTAATTTGATGATTTATCATCTTCATTGGATCTTTGAGATCTAATGGTGGAGAATATTTAGTTCTAGCGCTTGGCGCTCTTGTGCCTTGCACGTGAGCGCTGCCTCAGAGTCTTTAACTCTCAGCGCTGGAGTACTTGGCGCTAGCGCACTCGTGCTTTTCACGTGAGCGCTGCTTCGGAGCGCTGGCGCTCTTGGCGCAAGTGCACTCGTGCTTTGCACATGAGCGCTGCCTTATTTCAAATTTTAAAATTTGAACAGATCTTTGCTCTGATTGAGGGAAACAAATACCCCCCACCGTTGTGCTCACGTGGCTCACACGTGAGTGCAGCGGTGGTAGCATGTGTGCCATTAGATCAAGTTAGAAGTTGAAACAGCTCTCAGTGCCTATAAATAGGGCATTTGGCCCTTGAGATGACCTCTATTCATCTTCTAGTTTTCTCTTTAGAATTAATTCTCTTTCGGAGTATAGCTCTTTGTTTTAAGAACTCTTTTAGAGACAGAACCCTGTCAAAAAATTTTAGGTAAAAATTAAATCTTTGAAGGGATTACTTCATAATCTAGGGTTTCACCCATTAACAGAGCATTGCTCTTTTCAGATCATAGATCTAAAGAAATTTTAGGGTTTCTTAATAGAGCTTTGCTCTTTTTAAAACATATAGATTTGTTAATCTTTCATGAAGAACTCTTAAAGTTTTTTCATGGATCTTGAAGATCATGGAATTTTTAATTCATTAAAAGCTTTGCTTTTAGGGTTTCTGATGGGTTACTCCATCATCTTTACAGAGCATTGCTCTTTAAAATTTTTGGGGAATTTTATTCCCTTCATAATTGATTTTGACAGGTGTCACTCTTGTCTGCAGAGCGTTGCTCTCGAGGAGTTTAACTCCTTGACCCAAGGAGTCTCTCATCAAATGAGAATATTTTTTAGGATTTCTCTTTTATTTGCACAAATTTGAATTTGTTGGGTCTCTTAATTAGAACTTATTTTCTTCGTGAGGACATCAAGAGTTGTTTAAATCCCCGTGTCTATTTCAATAAGCTTTTTTTAATCAGTCTGCCCACTAAACTCTCACTGATTTTCCTTTTCAGACGTTATGGCCGCTCATCTGTATGATCTCGACGAGATTATTTCTTATGGAGACATTCGCGCACTAGGCCGCTGCCAAAACCAGGAGTTTACAAACGCTCAGTGCGCCGAAATCATGCGTCGCTTTGATGAATACAATGGTCGACTCCTTCCTCGTCGTTCCGCTCTTTTGAAGCTCATCGTGAGAGCGATCTAGAAAGCACTTCCTTTATTCTATGACGGCATGCCGCTTAAAATATTGGATGATGCCGAAGATAAGATACACTCAGTGTATTTGATGGGCCTAATCTCAAAGAAATGGCGAGACAATCTTGTTGATATTCTGCATCAAACTTTTCAACAGGTGACGATAATCGCTGCCTATCGAAGGGCGGAGGACATCAGTGAGGACCCTGACACTTGTGACCATGAGAGGAAGCATACGAGAATGGTCCGAGAGACCCGAAATATTTTAGATGGCCTAACTTTTGAATTTCTCAATCCATGTCCTGGATTTGATGTCTTACCATTGTAAACATTTTAATGATGTTTTTGTTTACCGTTTTCATCACTGTAAGAATTTTCTGAAGTATGAATAAACAATTTTTTGTTTCCGCGTGTTTATTTTATGCACTAAACTTTTTCCGCACATACATAAATGGGTACGCTTCGAACGCTTAACTGGATGCGAATCAAATGTTCTTCTTACTGTCATTCATAGTATGTGGTTGACGTCCGTAGGTTACGCATTTTCATTTCGATTTGACGCAGAGCAGTTTATGCACTCTTGAGTAGCATCTCCATTTCTCTGGCATGTAATTTTGGAAAATGTGGTCTGTAAATAGTCCATCTTGACCTCTTTGTAGGGTAGTGATGGCTTAGGAAACAGGTTTGGATCTTCCACCTAAGACTTTTCAATTTTATGAGCCATGAGGGTCTCATAAAGACTTTTCTCCCTACGAGTCGAGAGGATCCCGTAGGTGTATTTTCTCCTTAGGAATCATGAGGACTCCTAAGTGCATTATCTCTTGAGAGTCGTAAGGATCTCACAAGAGAATTTTCTCTCTTACAAGTCGAGAGGACTCGTAAGTGGTTGATGAGTTGACTTGTCTCCGAGTCGAAGCATTGCTCTAATGGGGAGGTTGTTGGCTGACTTGTATTTCCGAGGCGGGGTCATTGGATGACGTATTTCCATGACGGGGTCACTGGATGACATATTTCCGCGACGAGGTCATAGGATGACGTATTTCGGCGATGGGGTCATTGGATGACGTATTTCCGAGATGGGGTCATTTGATGACGTGTTTCTGCGACGGGGTCATTTGCTGACGTATTTCCGTGACGGGGTCACTGGATGACGTGTTTCCGCGATGGGGTCATTGGATGACGTGTTTCCGAGACGGGGTCATTGGATGACGTGTTTCCGCGACGGGGTCATTGAATGACGTATTTCCGAGACGCGGCCATTGGCTGACGTATTTCCGCGACGGGGTCATTGGATGACGTATTTCCAAGATGGGGTCATTGGCTGACGTATTTCCGCGACGGGGTCATTTGCTGACGTGTTTCCGCGACGGGGTCATTGGATGACGTGTTTCCACGACGGGGTCATTGGCTGACGTGTTTCCACGATGGGGTCATTTGCTGATGTGTTTCCGCGATGGGGTCATTGGATGACGTATTTCCGTGACGGGGTCATTTGCTGACGTGTTTCCGCGATGGGGTCAATTGATGACGTATTTCCGCGACAGGGTCATTTGCTGACGTATTTCCGAGACGGGGTCATTTGATGACGTGTTTCCGCGACAGGGTCATTTGCTGACGTATTTTCGTGACGAGGTCATTGGCTGACGTATTTCCGTGACGGGGTCATTGGATGACGTGCTCTACTTTCTGCGGTGTCAGGTTGACTTGCTCTGCTTTCTGCGGTGTCGGGGCTGACTTGCTCCGTGTTCTGCGGTGTCGGGGCTGACTCTAGGTTGTCTGTGAACCGTAGAGTCTTGGAACAAGGATGAACGCCGTTACTGATCTCCTGGGATGCAGATGTCGCCGTCGAGATCTGACTCTCTCTTTGACAGAGTCTGTCGGGAAACGTGATTCCCTTTTCGTTTATGCCGATGTATTGTATACAGGGGTCAGTATGGACTCGCCTATAGGGCAAAAGTTTCATTCTTTCTTTTCTTTTCTTTCTTTCCGCGATGCTCTATCATTTCAGCTTTTTATATCGTGAAATTCGTGATTGCCCAATCATTTTGGCTATTTTTTCACGGTGCCCAATAATTTTGGCTATTTTTCTTTTTACTCGCTGCTTTTTATTGCGAGTTGCCCAATCATTTCGTCTATTTTTGTATGCATATCTTTTACTTGCTGATTTTGTTGCAAGTTGTCCTATCATTTCGGTTATTTCATATGCATTTGTGGCTCGCTGATTTTTCGCTGTGAGTTTGTGATTTGGGATCTGATACTGTTTTAGGCATCAGCATCGCTACAACCGGGATATGGCCAGGAGCGAATCATAATTTGCCTTTGTCGGTTCGAATAAAGGTGGCATAGTAGACCGGGTTAAGATCCTGTCGACTAAGGCTTTTGACTTTATGAGCCGTAAGAGTCTCATAAAGATATTTCTCCTTACAAGTCGTGAGGATCTCCTAAATGTGTTTTCTTCTTAAGAATCGTGAGGATTCTTAAGTGCATGGTCTCTCATAATTCGTAAGGATCTTACAAGAGTGTTTTCTCCTTATAAGTCGAGAGGACTTACAAATGTCGTTCACCACATGAGGACATTTCGTGCCATTAGTGGAACTTGGTGGGGGAGACGTTTATTTGTGCCTATGGATTGTATACAATGGTCAGTATTGAACTGCTTGTAGGGCAATCTGTGGAATGTGATGGCTTAAGAACAGGTTCAGATCCCTGTAGCTTAAGGCTTTTGAATCCTATGAGCCGTGAGGGTCTCATAGGGGAATTCTCCTTACGAGTCGGGAAGATCTCGTAAGTGTAACTTCTCCTTAGGAATCGTGGGGACCCCTAAGTGTGTTGCTCCCTTGTGAGTCGTAAGGATCTCACGCAGGTATTTTCTCCTTACAAGGTCGAGAGGACCTTGCAAGTGTCTTTTAACGAGATTGCGCCCTTTTGGGTTTTCACAAAACTCGCCGGTAACCCTGCTGTTTTTACTCACGGAGCCCTTTCGAGTTTTTATCCATGCCCATTTCGCTTCTGGACGTATTATTTTTTTGGTTTTTTTATTTTTTGTGTCAGCCCTAGGATACTGCGGTTTGTAGTAGTTTAAAGATGTTTCGGTCAGTCGTTAGTTTAGGGACGTTTCGGTCCATTGTTAGTTTCAGGACGTTTCGGTCCGTCGTTGCCATATTTGAGGCGAATTTCTAGTTTACAGACTTTTCGGTCCATTGTTGCCATTTTGGAGACAAAGGTTTCGCTGGATACTACTTATAGAGTTTGGGCTTAGGAAGATAGCGAGCGGACATAAGCGTCGTCATCTATCGTTGACCTAGGCCGTGACTCGTCAGGCGTAGTATTTTTTTAGGAACCGGCTGTTTATTGGCCTGAAGGGTCTTTCGCCATGCATATCCATGAGCAAGTAAGCCCCGTCTTGGTAGACCTTGTCTATGATATACGGGCCCTCATAGTTTGGCTCGAATTTCCCTAGTTTGGCACGATTAGGGATCATAGGTCTTTTTACGACTAGCACGAGTTCTCCTTGGCGGAATGTTCTCGGCATAATCAATCTTTCATACGAGCGCGTCATCCTTGCTTTGTAAGCCTCTAGGTTTTGCTGCGTCATGAGCCGGGTTTCGTCAAGGGCGTCGAGATCCTTAAGCCGAAGATGAGCGTTCTCTTCATCTGTTAGCTCGTAATAAACCGCCACTCGTAGGGAGGGTAGCTCTATCTCCAAGGGGAGTACCACTTCTGTGCCGAATACTAATGCATACGGTGTTGTGTTTGTGGCCGTTTTGAACGTAGTCCAATACGCTTAGAGAGATTCATGCAATCTCTCGTGCCAATCTCTTCTATTCCTGGACACCATCTTCTTTATGATCTTCATCAAGGTCTTGTTAAAGGCCTCAGCTAGATCGTTAGCTCGGGAATTATAGACCGAAAAGTATCTCCAGTCTATATTATGTTGCTACGCGAAGCGGCTGATTCTGTGACTTCTGTAGGCTGGCCCGTTATCGGAGATAATCCGTCGCGGAGTGCCGAACCAATATATGACGTGCGTCTTGAAGAAATATAGGATGTTCTCTGTCTTCACTTCTCTCAGCGGTACTGCTTCTGCCCACTTAGAGAAGTAATCAGTTGTCGCCAATATGAACCGGTGTCATCTGGATGATGCTGGTTCGATGGGCCCGATTATGTCAGTTCCCCACATTTCGAACGTCCAGCTTGCCACCGTTGGGTGTAGCGGATTCGGATGCTGGTGGATGAATTCCCCGTGAATTTAGCACGAGTGGCACTGCTTCGCGTATTCGAGACAGTCTTGGATCATCGTGGGCTAATAGTAGCCCATCCTTTTTATCTTCAGTTTCATCTTTAGCCCGGCTTGATGAGAACCGCAGAATCCATCGTGTGTTTCTTGGACGACTCTCATTGCTTCTTCAGGTCCCAGGCATCTTAGCCATAGAGACTCGAACGATATCTTATACAGAGTATCATTGACGAAGGCGAAAGACAGAGCTCGTTTCATGAGCTGATGTTTTGAGGATGCATCTTCAGGTATTCGTCGGGATTTGAAGTAGTCTATAAAGACTTCCCTATAATCCTTAAACTGTTCCTGGTCTTTTATTTGAAAGGCCGTTTGCTTGGTCGCTTCCTTTTCTTCAGACGATTCCGGAGATATTTCCGCTGGTGCAAGAACCCGACGGCTTTGTACCACGATCCTTACGTCATTGAGGTTTTCGTCAGCCAGTTCTTTAGAGAGTTTGGCTAACGCATCCGCTTTGCTATTTTCCGCACGCGGTATGCCTTTTGGGGCGTAGGTGGGAATTTGAGCCAGCAATTGTTGTACTTTCTCACCGTACTTTACCAACTTTGGTTTTCACATTTGATAGTCGCCGTTTACTTGACTAGCGACCAGTTGGGAGTCTCCGTATATGAAGAGGATTTCGATTCCCATGTCGACAGCGATCTCAAGACCTGGTATCAAAGCTTCATATTCGGCTTCATTGTTTGTCCTCGGCTCTGTTAAGGAAAAGGCAAAGCGCATTATCCCTCCTTGCGGAGTCACGAAGATAAGGCCTACCCCCAAATTGATTACAGGGGTGTTGTGTTGTCGCTTCTTCATGGAAGATGCTCGTCGAATTCCCATCGGGTATCACTCCCTCCTCTCTCCCTGGCGATCGTGTCAAACGCGTGCTCGTCCGGTAATTCATAATTTAGGGGTGAATCAGCGGGTATCGGATGTTCGGCGAGGAAGTCGGCGATAGCCTGGCCTTTCACTGCCTTGAGTGGTCGGTAAGTTATCGAGAACTCCATCAAGAGTAGGGCCTATTTAGAGAGTCGTCCCGTTAGTATGGCTCTTGACATCAAATACTTGAGATGATCCACTTTTGATATGAGATGGACCTCATGCGCCAACATATAATGCCGGAGCTTCTTTATTGCGAAGATTAACGCCAGGCAGTGTTTTTCGATAGGGGAGTAGTTGTTTTCTGCCCCCAGGAACTCTACTCAATTAGTAGAGGGCTCTCTCTTTCCCTTGGTCGTTCTCCTGTGTCCACAGTGCGCCTAAGGAATCTTCAAGGGCAGTAGTGTACAGGATAAGAGGCTTTCCCTTGACTGGAGAGGTCAGTACTGGCGGGTTCTGCGGGTATTGCTTGATTTTGTCCAGTACGCTTTGGCATTTGCGATCCCAAACAAAAGGGGTCCCCTTCTTCATTAGGTGACTGTAGGGGCAGGATTTGCCGGAGAGATTTGCTATGAACCGCCGAATATACGCAAGCTTCCCTTGGAAAGATCGCAGTTGCTTGAGAGTTCTCGGCGGAGGCATCTCCATAATCACCTTGATCTTTGATGGGTTTATTTCGATTCCCCGGTGTCGTACGACAAATCCTAGGAATTTTCCTGAGGAAACTCCGAATGCGCATTTAAGAGGGTTCATCTTCAGGTTGTATTTCCGAAGGCATTAGAACACGATCTTCAGATGCTCCCAATGCTCCTCGTGTGATTTGCTCTTAACCACGAGGTCGTCGATAGAGCATTCGACGATTTCATGTATGAGGTCATCGAAAATCTTTGTCATGGCCCTCTGATAGGTGGCGCCGGCGTTCTTCAGACCGAAAGGCATCACATTGTAGCAGAATATGCCCAAAGGGGTCCGGAAAGCAGTATGCTTCTGGTCTTCGGGATGCATCTTTATTTGATTGTACCCTGATGAGCCGTCCATGAAGGAGAAAACTTCGTGAGTGGACGCGTTGTTTATCGTCGGCTCGGTAACTGGTACAGGAAAATCATCCTTCGGGCAAGCTTTGTTGAGATCCCGAAAGTCCACGCATATGCGCACCGTCCCATTTTTCTTTATCACTGGGACGATGTTGGCAATCCAGTCAGGGTATTGCACTTCTCGTACGAAGCCGGAGTCGATTAGCTTCTTGACCTCGGCGTTGATGCTCATTTCAAGTTCGAGCCGCATTCTTCTCGGTGCTTGCTTGACTGGCTTGACGTCCGGAGAAATTGCCAATTTGTGGACGGCTATTTCTGGATCTAGTCCTGGCAACTCGGAATAGTTCCATGCGAAGTAGTCTTTATACTGCATGAGCACGTCTTTTAGCGTAGCCACCTATTCTTCATACAACAGCTCACTGACAAACGTCGGCAGTGGGTCATTTGCCGTCCCCAAGTCGATTTTCCTGAGGTTATCTGCAGTAGTATGTATCCCATCTTCCAATTCTTTTGGTGCTGGTGGAAACTCTGAAATCACCTCGTCATCATCGTTTTTGAAGCACCAGAGGAAGTCAGTCATATCCTCGCGTACTCCTTCTCCTGACAGCGTTATTGCGTGACAGGTACGAGATCGCTTGTAAGACCGATGTTGATCCAGCTCTACTCTCGCTGCATATATGGCTTTCGGTCCATGCTTCTGTGGCGGGGTTACCCTCCAACTGCTGGATAGAGCGAACCTGCTTTGCTGATACTGGTCTTCTACCCAGTATTTAAATGTAAAGAAGTCTTTGAGAGGATGTCCTATCGCTCGGTGATAGGAGCAATAATCCGGGTGAGAGATCTCGTCTGCTTGCTCGGGGTGTTTGGCTTCTGGGAGCATAATCATTCGATGTTTCATAACAAGACTGATTATCTTCCTTTTCTTGTCTTGGGGAAAAGAATATACTCAACCCATCTTTCCTATAAGAGACGAATCCTGACTGCTCAATTCTCGATCGTGTGGCTTCTTGGACCCGCTTTGCCGCTGTCGGATATTTTTTCCGTTCTTTAGTTTGTTTTTACCTCTGTGTCGGGTCTTCTGTGTGACGGGCTGGTGACGAAGGGCATTGTCATTCTCCGTAGCCTGCTGAAACAGGCGCTGTGTCCTGGTTTTCTTGTAAATGGCCATTTCACGGTTGTGGTCATCCCGGACCTTTTGACCCGCTTCCCTTAATAGCTTGTCTATCTGTTCTTCAAACGACGGACTCGACATTTTTGTGGCAGGATCTTGTTTTGGTTCAACTGCAGCGTCTTCTCACAGAGCGTCCCCTTCTTCATCGAAGTCATGTATAACGTAGCAGCCATAGAATCGTTTCCGTTTCTTGGATTGAACATATCCAAGCCCAATCGTTTCCATTCTCCCGTTGGGCAATTTTCTCTGAGTTCCAGAGACGTTCCAGATCCTATTGTAGAACTGAGCCTGTCGAGCAGTCTGTTTGAAGGGTACGCCTTGGCGTCTCAACAGTATTTTTAATCCTTCTGTGTACTATCTGGGCAGACGGATGGGCTAGAGTCTGTCAAGCGTAGAATCGGCACCATACCAGATTTCTTTCTCCACTTTGGTTTCCGCAGAACGATAAAAGAGGATCGCCTTTTCATCTTTTCGCCTGGAAGGGACATAGAACGTCTGCAGTTCTTGCACACTATAAATATCAAGTGCTAGTGCTGCCGCGGAACCATGGCGATCTGCAAACTTAGATCATCTCCAGTGAGGGCCTGCACTGATGGACGGACCAAGAACACTGTGTTGACTTCGTCTTCAGAGTCACTGCCAAAAACCAGAATAGGGATAGATGGTCCCAGCTTGTTGCATTGGGGCGGCCCCAAATAGACTATCTCTTCTTCCTCCTCGGTATCTCTCCTAAAGACCATAATGGTGGTAATAGCTTTTTGCTTATTCTCCGGTTTATGGCATCTTTTTGTTTCTTCAACGTTTGGTAAGAAATACTTTGCATCTTCGTACTTTCGAACTTCATTCACGGAGAATGGGTTCAGCTCCCCTGTCACAGTATACTCAAGACCATCTTTGAAATACTTCATACATTGATGTTGTGTAAAAGGGATGATGTTGTACTCGTGCAACCAAGGCCTGCCGAGCAAGGCGTTGTAGCATGTCTTGGTGTCAATGACATGAAATTTGATGTCAGTGACGAGCAGCCCAAAGCGTAACGTCAGTATCACAGACCCAAGAGTCCGTGATGACTGGAAGTCAAACCCAGAGATAGCGATTTCATCCTGAGCGAGGTGTTGGACACTCATGCAGATTTCTTTTAGTACCATCACATTTAAGAGATTGACAGAAGACCCGTTGTCAACTAGAATCTTCCCTATCTTGATGTCATGGCAGTATCCGGTGACATACAGGGGACAGTTATGCTCGCACGTCCCGAGGAAGAGATCTTTATCGTCGAAAGTGACGTCAGCAGTGTGCATTTCTTCCAGCTCGTCAATCATCTTTTCTTCGGCAAGGAAAGCTTGAAACTTCTCGGGCTCTTATGGTGCCTTGATCAAAGAATCTCTCGCCTCTTTAGATAGCAGAAGGGCATCGAGAATGCTTAACTGCGAGGGTATCTTCCTCAAGTGTGCCAGAACATTGTAATCCACCTTGTTTTCCTTTGGCGGGTCCTTAGCTGCCAGCTCTTCGACGACTCGGTCATTGAGGGCGATATCTTCAGGGACTTTTTCTTTCCCCTTATCTTTTTTGTTCGCCCCCTTGTTTATGGGTCCGAGATTCTTTTCAGGTAACGTACGATTACGTAGCTGAATATTCTCGCTGGTCTTCGTCTCTTCTGCTTCAGAGATGGATTCCTTGAAGAGAGGGCCGTGGGCTATTTCTTCATCAGAATCGCTCCCGAAGGTAAGAACTTCCGATCCCCCGGAATCAATCATATGGCAGTTGCCGTCAGTTCTTTTGCGCTCATTTGTCGTGCTCTTGTGCTCTCGACGCGTTTTGCGCTTCATCCGCTTGAAATGTTGTCGATGAGCAACGTATCCCTGCCACCAATTCTTGAAGGCCAAGCATTCCTTGGTAGGGTGTGTGATCCTCCGATGGTATATGCAGTAGTTTGGATGTGCATCCAGTCCGTCGGGGAACGTATTTTCTGAAGTGTCTTCTTTGGAAGGTGGAAACTTCATTCCCATCGACAGGACTTTAGTGAATTGCTTCCTTGTCTTAAACTTGCTTTTGCTGACGGTAGAAGTGCTTCCATCCGGTTGAGGTACTTCAACACTTTTGTCCAGTCGCTGGCGTTTGGCTTTTTCAAATATGGCCATTTCGCACTCTCGATCAACTTTGCTCTTTTGACAGGCCTCGTTCATCAACATGTCAATCATCTCGTCTGACGGTTCTAGGAGTTCCGGTTCGGGATCTGCCCCCAGTTTCTTTGCATTAGGAGCTTCTTTGTCATTTATCGAGTGAGAGATTATGTTGCAGCTTGCACATAGCCTTCAGGCCCTTCTGAAGAATCGTCTCCTTCGTCAGCATCATCGTCTTCATTCTCAAGAACATGCTTAAAGAATTCCTCCAATGTAATTGGGGTCCATGCCCTCTGGTTATATTCTTCCAGTGCATCGATATATTTTTGCAGACCTGTACGGCTATCGTCGGGTTGGACAGGCTTATTGGCCTTCTTCTTTTTCTTTAAAGACTTTGGAGGCTTGAATTGAATGTTTTGTCCACCATCTCCAACTTTCAGCGTTGGGCGCGGCTTCAACATTCCCTCGATGATCTTGGGTTCTAGCGGGCTCTTCCATCTAATCGCCGTGCATGTTTAGAAATTCTTCAACATTCTCTTCGTTTTGGCTAAAAGAGCGACCTCCCATGGAGCTTCATCTATAAAAGAACACGATGCCCCCGGCATGTCCATCTTTTTAGGAGTGTTTGGCTGGGGCGGGCTCACCTTCCAATTCTCAGACAGCACGAATTTGCCCTGTTGGTGTTGGTCCTCAATCCAGCTTTTGAAGACGAAGCAATTTTCAATTGGATGGCCTATTACTCGGTGATAGGGGCAATAATTAGGATAATTGGCGTCGCTGGGCCGTAATGGACGTCTCGGGTCCGGCAGATTGATGAGCCTGTTGCGTATCGCCAGTTCGAACAGTTTCTTTGTTTTCTCCCGCGGAAACGAGTAAGGGCGTCTTAACTTTTCGTTGAGGAATCGCTGTCTATCACTTTGGCAATCAGCCGGTTTTGGACCACTCGGCTGCTGTTGAGCATTGGCAACGAAGATCGCTTTCCCCTTCCCCTTTTCGTTTCGAGGCTCCATTTTCGAGGAAGACGGTCTATAGCCCATCTGGTCCATTTGGGCTAGTTTGTCAATCAAGGTCTAGAAAGTGGTCGGCTTGAAGAACATCATGAATTGAGAAATGGTCGCCTAAGGGTCGAGGGTCCCTACGAACATGCCCACGGCTGGAGCTTCCTCTATGCGCTATTCACATTTTGACCATAGATCTCGCCACCGAATGCGTATTGAACCCAGATTTTTCCTGGCTTCACCCTAGCATTGATGAATGCCGTGATCGGGGTGCGTTCACTAGCGCTTGCGAAATGCTGGGTGAATAGCAACTCCATTTCTGCAAACGTCTTGACAGAGTCATTCGGAAGCTCGGAGTACCGTTCGAATGTTGTCTCCGACAAGCTGCCAACAAACTGGCGAAGCAGCAGTTTGTTGTCATCCCCAGTATTGTCGCAGAGAGCCCTGAACTGAGTGACATGCTGATGGGGATTACCTGTCCTTTTGTACACATGGAATTTAGGGATCGTATATCCCGGTGAGTATTTTATTTGATCATACCAGCCCGGATAGGGTCGTCCAGTCTTAACGATTTGGCCAGTCGCTTCGTTCGCCTGATGAGCTCGTATCTGTTGAGCTATATAGTTATCAAGGGAAGCTTTGGAGATGGTCTCCTCTTTGGCTGCTGATAGAGCCAGAAGACGGTTTGATGTCTCCCCTCTGTCTTCTACAAGGATTATCGAGGGAATTTCGGCTGGGGGATCCGGTTGTATCATCATCCCGACCATATCTTGGAATAGGAGCACCATTTGTTTTATGTTGGCTGCTTGTTCCGCGGCCTCTTTGTCTTTCTTCTCGAGCATTCTTCGGAGGAACTCGGCATCGGTTTCCTGCTCCTGGCGCTGCTCTGATGATGTCTCCGGGCTTTCTTTTGGCCCAGTGAGTGCGGCCATCGTTGTCAGAATCTCCTGGAGCTTTTGTTGTTGCTCCTGAGCCTTTGTCACAGACCGGGTGAGTGGTCGATGATCCGTGGAGGCACGACTATCTTCTCTTCCAGAAGCCATATAGACGGTGTACACTACCATGCCCCCGGACTTGGGGCGTTTAGGTTCAGTGCCCTTGAGATTTGTCGCAGACACGGGGATCTTCTCCGGCTTTCTCCGTTTATGGGCGATCGCAGTAGAGGGAGCTGGCGATGTAGGCATTTGTGCAGACGACACCTTTCGTAGCGTGGCGGAGGGATGGTCCCCCACTTGCTGAATCTTTATTTTCTTGGATCGACGGGAGTAGTCCTTGTCGATTACTGAGTCTTGGACCCTTCGCTAGACCCTGTGAATTTTTTAGGACAGCCGCTGAGAGGGCTGTTCTGGCTTTGTCTTTATAGCATTCTCCACAGGTGGAGGAGACCGTTTTAGCACGGCCGTCGGAAAGTTTTTGCGCACCCTCCTAAGTGGTTCAAAGTTGTTCCAAGTTAGAACAGCAGCATTGACTTCCACCGTTGGAGCTGGCAGCGTAAATTCAGAGGGGGAACTACCCCCATCTTTTCTCACTCGGCGCCAATAGCGACGTCGAGCATGGCTTGCAGACGGTGTTGGCTCAGCTATGGGGTGGCTTAATCATGCCTCCTGCTCTGGTAGAGGGTTGCTGCCAGTGTCAGCCTCTTGAAGACTGATGTACGCTGAGAAGAAACATCCAACCTATCGAATACTGACTTTTGAGTAGGGAAAGCAACTTTGGTGATCTCGCCTGAAGCGAGAGTTAGAGCGGACGGTCTAGCGAAGATCGTCCCCTTAGCAGGAGAAGCCGCTTTGACGACTTCAGGAGCAGGAATGGCTATCCGCTTTGGGATAACCTCTTCTGGTATTGCAGGCTTTTTCACGGGCCCATTGGAGTTTTGGCCCAGTCTGTTAAAGACTGAGGCGCCGGATTTGGGCCACCAGTTGAGAGGGGCCGCGGTAGTTGCAAGCCGATCAAAGACCAACTTCTTCAGAGCTTCTTGCGACGGCAGCGAGGCGTTGAAGCTTATTGGTGGGAGCATGGTCCCGAAGCATAGCCCAGTGGTGGCTTGCGTCACTTGTTCCACTGGCATCATAAAAAGGAGGCCGCTTGAGGCCCATAGGTCACTCCTCCGACGGGACGGAGTGGAAGTTGTTGAAGTTGTTGCAGTTGAAAGCCATTGATCTTCTTTTTTGGACGGAGCAAGACACAAAATCTTAGTACCTCGAATCCAGGGGAAACCATAGCAAACTGCGATTTGTTCGCGAAACACGACAAACGAACTGTGGAGTGGAAAGAGGAAAAGGTCCCACCGAACGTGCCAGAATCTATTCGCCACCGAATATAGAGACGAAACCGCGTAGGTCGTCTTGCCTGAATTTAGGGGCAGATGCTATTTGGTTTTATCCGTCTACCTCTCCAAAGATGCCAAATTGATTTATGGCACCGTGCATCGGAGGTTTAGACAGATGCGGCCGATGTAGCAGACTTCGTCAGATTCCCCCTCATTGTGAGGGGTTTTTGATTGTGGGGACGCTCTTCCCTGCAGGTGCAAGCCCCTGCAGTTAATTACGCTACCGCATCGCGGTAACCACTTTCTCCTTCTCCAGATGGTCACTTCGTGTCGTGTGTGTTTGTTTTGTTTTCGGTTGCCCATGGATTGTATACGGAGACTAATTTATGTTGTCGCCCGTAGGGCGTGGATTAGTCCAAATCTATTTTTTCTTAGATTTGGTTTTGGGTTGGGTTTAAGGATCGTTAATCTCATTTGAGACTAAGATCAATTTAAACGTTTGTTAAGGATACGTTAGTCTAATTTTAGACTAAGATCTACTTAACAAGATCATTTAGATCCAACAGAAGAGCATTTGGGCTCTATTGTTTTAGTTTAGAGACATTGTGGTCTATAAGTTTAAAGACATCATATTCCAGTTTAAAAACGTCATAGTCTATGGGGGTTTAGTTTAGGGACGTTGCGGTCCATAAGTTTAAGGATATCATAGTCCATGAGTTTAGGGACCTCGTAGTCCGTGGTAGTTTAGAGACATCATAGTCTGTAAAGTTTAAGAACATCATAGTCCGTGAGTTTGAGGACCCCACAGTCCGTAAAATTTAAGGACATCATAGTCCATGAGTTTAAGGACCCCACGGTCCGTGGAATGTTTGGTTGTCGGGACTCGTCACCTCTCTAAAGACGTTGAAGGATTACAACGACGAATATCAAAGGAATGAAGAGATGTACCTTTGAACCAATATTGGTTAGGAGATCTGTAGTCCAATTTTGGACTAAAATCAAAGATTTATGAGCATATGGGCTCAATTAATCTGAATTAGGGATCTATGACCAACTTGGGCTCGGTCCATTCAGTTAAAATGTTGGACATTTAATTAGGCTCAGTCCTTTTTCATTTAACAATGCTGAGCATTGGTTTGGGTTCTGACAACCGTTTTTGTCTTTTATTGATTGCTGAGCACTTATTATAGCACTGGGGCTTTATTTAAAGAACAGTTTATGTTCTCTTAGCGTACACGTGAGGAGCACGTGGTGCGCTTAGCGCTGAGCACCAGTCAATGAGCAAAGAGCGCTTATGTTAAGTAGCGCACATGTGAGGAGCACGTGGTGCGCTTGACACTGAGCGCCATTCAATGAGCGCATAGCGCTTCCGTTAAGTAGCGTACACATGAGAAGCTCATGGCGTGCTTGGCGATGAGCGCCAGTCAATGAGCACAGAGCGCTTCTGTTAAATAGCGCACACGTGAGGAGCACGTGGCGCGCTTGGCGCTGGTCACCAGATTTGGAGTGCTAAGGCGTTTCTTATGAAATAGCGCACATGTGAGAAGCACGTGGCTCACTTGGCGCTGAGCGCCAGACAATGAGCGCAGAGCGCTTCTGATCAATTTTGTGATCTGAGAAATAGGTTCTCGCTTATAAGAGACTTTGTCTCATGGTTCTAAGAATAAAGTTCTTATTTTATAGGAGATGTTACAATCTCTCCTATTTTCTTTTGTGAAAGACTTTGTCTTTATAGATCTATGATCTGAAGAGAATGAAATTCTTCTCTCCTCTTTTTTATGATGAGATGCTATGATCTCTTTTTGTGAAAGAGCTCTGTCTTATAGATCTATGATCTGAAAAAGAACTATGTTCTTCTTCCTTGATGAGATGTTTTTTATCTCTCTGTTTTTACCTTGAAGAAAAGTTCTTCTTCTCAGAGCTTGCTCTTTTCTTTGAAATTTCTCAAATCTTGGGGGGGGGGGGGTTCCTCTATGCGAGACTTGAAATCTTGGGTCCTTTATATAGGGGAGGCTGATTTATTGAATCAGTTGAAGAGATCTTTTCTCTAATTGATTTGGGGATATTTCCCACCGTTCGATCTTTGATCCTAAGGCTTCTGTTTTACAGGAGGCAATCTTCTTGTTTTTAACGAGATTAGGAAAATCTTTTTCCATACAGAACTTATTCTATATCTTGGTGATTTTTAATCACCATTGGATTTTTGATCCAACGGTGCTCTGATTTACAGAGCACAATCTTTCTTGTTTGGAAAGATTCTGAAGAGTATTTCCTTAACATAATTTTATTCTGCTAATTTGATGATTTATCATCTTCGTTGGATCTGGAGAATATTTAGTTCTAGAACTTGCGCTCTTGTGCCTTGCACGTGAGTGCTGCCTCAGAGTCCTTAACTCTCAACGCTGGCGCACTTGGCGCTAGTGCACTCGTGCTTTGCACGTGAGCGCTGCTTCGGATCGCTGGTGCTCTTGGCGCGAGCGCACTCGTGCTTTGCACGTGAGCGCTGCTTCGTAGCGCTGGCGCTCTTGGCGCGAGCGCACTCGTGCTTTGCACGTGAGCGCTGCCTTATTTCAAATTTTAAAATTTGAACAAAGCTTTGCTTTGATTGGAGAAACAACCATTATTGTACATGATTGTATATTATAATGGATGCATGGACATATATAGGGAGGACTTTCTTGCTAGACATGATAGTATGCTATCTGGTTACTCTTTATCTTAACATGTAGACTAGTATAGTGATATTGTCTTGCTCTCACATGATGATAAAGCCCTTAGGATGCGTACTTGACTATCAGGATTATGATGCAGATCATACCAGTGGGTCCAGAGTACTCCACAAGTTCATCCTTTAATTATTCCTAGTCATGGGTGTATCAAGACGGGGCATCGATATTCCAGAGTAAACTAGTGTCTACGTTTCTTGACCAATTTGATGGGTGATGGATGATCCCATATCCATTGGTGTTTGACATCGAAGATTATATATGGGTGCTAAGTGGAGACTGGGTACACTGAACAGGACTCGCCGAGAACTCCTAGATGGAATTATACCAAACGTCAGATAGCAGTTCTCTGGTGACACTGGTACAGGTTAGTCTGTAGATCCGAGATCGTTATATAGTCTGTTTCCCCAATCAGAGCAAAGCTCTGTTTGAATTTCAAATTCAAAAGGTGAAGCAACGCTTCAGATCTCTTGCGCTGCACGCAGAGCACCACGTGTCAAAAGCAGACACGCCAGCGCAAGGGGCGCTGCGCCCAAGGCAGCGCACCCTAATCAGAGCAAGGCTCTGTTTTAAAATTTAAATTTTAAAAATAATGGAAGCAACGCTTCAGATAACTTGCGCTTTGAGCTGCGCGACACGTGTCAGCGCAGTTGCGCTGCGTGACACGTGTCAGCGCAGTTGCGCTGCGCTCTGTGCTGCGCGACACATGTCAAGCGCAGGTGCACTTGCGCCAACTGCGTCAGCACTAAAACTTAAATAATAAATTATTTAATTAATCAGAATTAAAATTCTAGAAAGATCTTTTTAATCTTATTAAAATAAGAAGATTATCTTCTGTAAAACAGAGGCCTTAGGATCAAAGATCCAACGGTGGGGAAATATCCCCAGATCAATCAGAGAAAGATCTCTATAACTAACCTAACAAACAATTGGTCCTATATAAAGGCCCCTAGACTCCAAGTCTCAGGGACAGAAATAGAAAAGGGGGAGAACTCTGAAAAAATTGGAAGGCAAGCCTTTGAAGAAAGATCATCTTCTTCAAGGTAAAGAATTTGATTCTCAAAAAACAGAGATAAAATACCTCACAAAAAAGAAGAATTTCTTCTAAAAAGATCAAAGATCTAAGAACAAGATCATGATCTTCATTACAAAAAAGAAAAAAGATCAAAAAAGATCCAATCACAAAAAAAATTAAAAGAAGTAATTTACTTCATCCCTAGATCTTTTGATCAATATAAAGGCACAGTCTTTTGATGAACCACTGGTTCTTGAAACTTGAGGTAGAACCTCTTTAGAACTAAAAAGATTCTTTTCTTTGATCTAAATTTGATCAAGATGCGCTCTGCGCTATTGAACAGTGCCCTGCACTCTTAATTTGCGCTGTTGCGCTCCTTGAACTGGCGCAAGTCACCAGAGAGCGCCACGTGTCAATCTGCGCCTTACGCTCCTAAAAACAGAGCGCTGCGCTCTTGGATTGGCGCACTACACCAGAGCGCGCCACGTGTCAGCAGTGCAGCACAGCGCACTGCGCTAACAGACTTACGCTCGGCAGAGCATGACACGTGTCACCTCTACATGCGTTGGCGCCCTGCACTCTTTAATTGGCGCAGAGCGTCTGACAGGCCACGTGGCGCACTGTCAAAAAAAAAAATGCTGTGCATTATTAAAAAAAGGGCAGAGCCCAATTAAAAGGTCTAACAGACCAAAACAAATGCTACGTATTATTAAAAAAAAGGGGCAGAGCCCAATTAAGAAGCCTAACAGGCCTAATATAAATGCCATGCATTTAAATAAAAAGCCCAATGCTATGCATTGTTTAAAAAGAGCAGAGCCCAAACAAAGTCCTAACAGGCCAAATATAAATAAAATGTTGAACATTTTCAAATGGACTTTGCCCAATTCTGGCCATAAGTCCTCAATTTAAATTGAACTGAGCACAACTGCTCTCCCAAATCAATTTACACCAGGTTCAAGGGTACATCTCTGAACTCCTCTGATATTTGTCGTTGTAATCCTTCAACGTCGTCAAAGAGGTGACGGGTCCCGACAACCATACATTGCTACGGACTATAGGGTCCTTAAACTCATGGACCGAAATGTCCTTAAACTAATATTCGTCCCCAAAATGGGAACAATGGACCAAAATGTCCTTAAACTAATATTCGTCCCCAAAATGGGAACAATGGACCGAAATGTCCTTAAACTAATATTCGTCCTCAAAATGGGAATGTTGGACCACCATGTCCTTAAACTGGAAATCGACCGCAATGTCCCTAAACTAAACCATAGAGTCCAAATGCTCTTTTGTTGGATCTAAACGATCCCGTTAAGTTGATCTTAGTCTAAAATTAGACTAACGTATCCTTAACTAACGTTTAAATTGATCTTAGCCTCAAATATGGCTAACGTATCCTTAAACCAAAACCCCAAACCCAAATCTAAGAAAATACGGATTTGGACTAATCCACGTCCTACGGGCGACAACATAAATTAATCTCCATATACAATCCACGGGCAACCACAAACAAAACAAACACCCACGACACAAAGTGACCACATGGAGAAAGACAAAGTTGTTACCGCGATGCGGTAGCGTAATTAACTGCAGGGGCTTGCGCCTGCAGGGAAGAGCATCCCCGCAATCAAAAACCCCTCAAGCGAGGGGGAATCTGACGAAGTCTGCTACATCGGACGCATCCGTTTAAACCTTCGATACACGGTGCCATAAATCAACTTGGCATCTTCGGAGAGGTGGACGGATAGCACCAATTAGAATCTACCCCGAATCTCAGGCGAGACGAACCTGCGAGATTCGGAGGGGAACAGATTCTGGCATGTCCGGTGGGACCTTTTCCTCTTTCCACTCCACACTTCGTGCGTCGTATTCGCGAAAGAATCGCGGTTTGTTAATGGTTGCCCTCGGGTTCGAGTTACTAAGATTTGGTCTCTTACTTGGCGCAGAAAGCAAACAGCAATGGCGTTCAACTGCTCGAACTTCTCCAACTGCAAACGATGGTCCGCCTTACCTGGAGGTGTAGCCTATGGACCTCAGGCGGCATCACTGTTCACGATACCGGTGGAACAAATCACCCAGGCTACTACTGGACTATTTTTCGGGACCATGCTCCCGCTAATGAGATTCACTGCCCAGTGCCCGTACCGGAAGCTCCTAAGAAGTCGGTCTTCGATCGATTTACAGCTGTTGCGGCCCCTCTCAACGGGTCTCCCAACACCAATGCCTCGGTCTTCTCCAGACTATGGCCAAAACTCCTGCGGGCCCACGATGAAGCTTGCGGTCCTAAAGAAGGTTATTCAAAAGAGAGTAGCCAAACCTGCTCTTGAAGTCGTCAAGGCGGCATCTCCTGCTAAGAGGTCGGTCTTCACAAGACTGACTGTCCCAACTCCTACTCCAGCTCCGGCTACTCAAAAGACATCAGTCTTTAATAGGCTAACACTGGCTATAGCCCCTCATCTGAACAGGGGACAAGACAAGGCCGTCCCCGTCACCGAGCCAATTCCCACAACTCGACATGCTCGACGTCGCCACTGGCGCCGAGTGAGGAAGTCCGGAGGTAGTTCCCCTTCTGGGTTAACCCTACCAGCCCCGACGACAGAAGTTAATGCTGCTGTTCCGACTGGGAACAGCTTTGAAGTGCTAAATAAAGTGCGTAGGAATTCTCCTACCGCTGTAAAAGGCTGTAAAAGCAAAGCCAGAACAGCTCCAATCCCCTCAACGGCTGTCCTCCAAAATCTATAAAGTCTGGCGGCAGGTCCAAGACTCGGTGATCGATCCAAATTTCTCCCGCCAGCACAAGAAGCTAAAGGTCCAACAGGAAGTCAGCCATCTTGCTAAGCCACGAAAAGCTGTCTGGGTGCCCACCTCGACGGCTCCCTCAACTTCGACCGCTCCTGAGAAAAGAAGGCCGGAGAAGATCCCTGTGCGACGACAAAAGCCATAAACACTGAACCCAAACGCCCTGAGTCTGGGGGCATGGCGGTACATACTGTTTACATAGTTTCCGGAAAAGAGGAAAGCCGCACTTCGACAGACTACCGACCGCTTACCCGATCAATAACAAGGGCTCAGGAACAACAGCAGAAGAAGCTTCAGGAGATGCTAACTGCAATGGCCGCGCTCACCGGACCGAAAGAAAGCCCGGAGGCGTCATCGGAGCAGCGTCGCGAACACGAAACCGATACTGAATTCCTTCGTAGAATGCTTGAAAAGAAGGACAAGGAGGCTGCAGAGCAAGCGGCCAATATAAAGCAGATGGCTTTCCTATTTCAAGACATGGTCGGGATGATGATTCAGCCGGATCCCCCAGCCGAAGATCCTCCGATTATCCTTGAAGATGACAAAGGAGAAACGTCAAATCCACCGCCGGCTCTTTCAACAGTCAAGGAGGAGACAATTTCCAAAGCTGCCCTGGATGACTATATTGCTCAACAAATATGAGTTCACCAGGCAAATGAGGCAGCCGGTCAAGTTGTCAAAACGGGGCGACCATATCCGAGCTGTTATGATCAGATCAAATACCCGCCGGGCTACACGATCCCAAAATTCCATGTCTATAAGGGGACAGGCAATCCCCATCAACATGTTGCCCAGTTCAGGGCTCTTTGTGGCAACACCGGCGGCGATGATAAGCTCCTGCTTTTTCCAGTTCGTCGGCAGCTTATCGGAGACGACGTTTGAATGGTACTCCGAGCTTCCGAATGGCTCCGTCAAAACTTTCGCTAAAATGGAGTTGTTGTTTACCCAGCATTTTGCAAGCGCCAGCGAGCGTACTCTAATAACAGCTTTGATCAATGCAAGAGTAAAGCCGGGCGAAACTTGGGTTCAATATGCAATCCGATGGCGGAACTTATGGTCAAAATACGAACAACGCATCGAAGAAGCGCTAGCGGTGGGCATGTTCGTAGGCACCCTAGATCCTCATGCAACTATTTCACAGTTCATGATGTCTTTAAACCAACCACGTTCCATACCTTGATTGACAAATTAGCCCAAATAGACCAGATGGGCCATAGACCGTCTCCTCCAAAGCCGGACTCTCGAAATGAGAAGAGGAAAAGAAAAGCGATCGTCGTCGCCAATGCTCAACAACAGCCGAGCAACTTGAAGTCGGTTGTCCGTCAAAACAATATGCGTCCACGCTTATCCCTCGAGGAGAGGCTAGGACATCCTTACTCATTTCGTCAAGATAAAACGAGAAGACTGTTCGAGCTGGCAGTGCCCAACAGACTCATCAATCTGCCAGATTCAAAACGTCCATTGCAGCCAAACGACGTCAATGATCCCAATTACTTCCCCTACCACCGAGTATTGGGTCATCCAATCGAAAATTGCTACGTCTTCAAAAACTGGATTGAAGACCAATACCAATAAGGCAAGTTCGCGTTATCCGAAAAATGGAAGGTGAACCCGCCGCAACCTTATACCCCTAAAAAGGTGAATTTGCCGGGGGCAACGTACTCCCTTGTTAAAGAAGCCCCGTGGGAGGTCGTTCTTTCAGCCAAAACCAAAAGAATGCTGAATGATCTCCAAACATGCCCGGCGATCAGGTAGAAAAACTCGCTGGAACCCCAGATCATCGAAGGGATGCTGAAACCGCGCCCAACTCCAAAGATTGGTAGGAATAGCCAAAGTGTTCACATCCAGCCGTCAAAATCTTCGAAAAAGAAGAAGAAATTCAAAAAGCCCGTGAAGCCTGGCGACAAGCGCACGGACCTACAGAAACAGATTGACGCGCTGGAAGAGTACAACCAGAAAGCACGAACCCCAATCACGCTCCAAGAGTTTCTCAGCCACGTCCTTGAGGATGAAGATGATGAAGAAAGTTCGTCGGATGGATCTGAGGATTACGTAGCAAGCTGCCATGTGATCTCTCATTCATCGCTAGACAATGAAGAAACTCCTTGCACAGAGAAACCAGGGGCAGGTTCCGAAACGGAACTTCTATAGCCTTCAGATGAAATGATCGACGCATTGCTGAATGAGATTCTTCTGGAAAGTAAAGCCAATCGGGAGCGTGAGGTGGCCATATTTGAAAAAGCCAAACGTCGGCGACTAGACAAAAGAGTTGAGACACTCCCGCCGGATCAAAGTACATCCACCGCAAATAAAGCAAGTTCAAGACGAGGAAAAGGTTTGCTAAAGCTATATCAATGAGGATGAAGCTACCACCCTCTGAAGGAAACATTGCCGGCAAAGCAGAAATGCACCCTTCCTACTGCTTATATCATCGAAAGATTTCGCACCCCACCGAAGAGTGCAAAGCTTTCAATAGATGGTGGCAGGGGTATGTTGTTCACCGGCAACATTTTAAGTGGGAGAAGCGCAAAACTCGTCGGGAGCGGAAAAGTACGACCGAGGAGCTTAGAAGAACTACCGGTGATTGTCGCATGGTTAACGTCGGGGAAGCACAAATTCTCACATTCAGGAGCGACTCTGACGAGGAAATGGCTCTTAGCCCTCTCTTTAAAGAGTCCACCTCGAGAAAAGAGGAAGAGCCGAAGGCCTGCGAAAATATCCGGCTACGTAATCGTACGCTATCCGAAAAGAATCTCGGATCCTCAAATAAAAAAGATAAGGGAAAAGAAAAGGTCTCTGAGGATATCGCCCTAGATGACCAAGTCATGGAAGAGCTAACCGCCAAGGACCCGCCAAAGAAAAATAAGGTGGACTACAACGTTCTGGCGCACTTGAGGAAGTTACTCTCGCAACTCAGTATTCTCGATGCCCTCTTACTATCAAAAGAAGCAAGAGATTCATTAACCAAAGCGCTACAGGAGCCAGAGCAATTCCAAGCTTTTCTCGCCGAAGAGAAGATGAAGGACGAGCTGGAGGAAGTACACACAGCCGATATCATCTTCAGCGACGAAGACCTCCTCCTTGGGACGTGCGAACACAACCGTCCCCTTTATGTCTCAGGGTACTGCCACGATATAAAGATAGGCAAAATCTTGGTTGACAATGGGTCTTCCGTCAATCTCCTCAATGTACGGGTATTGAAGGAAATCTGTATGAGCGTCCAGCACCTCGCTCGGGATAAGATCGCCATCTCCGGGTTTGACTCTCAATCATCACGGACTCTCGGGTTTGTGATACTGACGTTACGCTTTGGGCTACTCATCACGACATTAAATTCTACGTCATAGACGCCAAGACATGCTATAATGCTTTGCTCGGCCGACCCTGGTTACACGACTACAACATCATCCCTTCTACACAGCATCAGTGTATGAAATATTTTAAGGATGGTCTCGAGTATACCGTAACAGGAGAGCTGAACCCATTCTCCGTGAACGAAGTCTGCAAATATGAAGATGCAAAATACTTCTTACCGGATTTCGAGGACACAGAGAGATGTCACAAACCGGAGAACAAAGCTATCACCACCATTCCAGTCTTTGGGAGTGATACCGAGGAGGAAGAAGCGATGGTTTATTCAGGTCCACCCCAACACAACAAGCCAGGACCGTCCGCTCCCATGTTGATCTTCGGCAGTGACTCGGAAGATGAGGTCCATGCTATATTTTCCGCTCGACCTTCAATACAAACTTTCGCTGATGAAGAGCAAAGTTTGCAAGTTGCCATGGTTCCGCCCAAACATCATAAAGAACTAGATGCGCTCGATACCTACAGTGTGGAAGAGCTGCAGACGTTCTATGTCCCTCCCAGACGAGAAGGCGAAAAGGCGATTCTATTCTACTGCTCCGGGGAAACCAAAGTGGAGAAAGAAATCTGGCACGGTGCGGATCCTACGCTTAACAGGCTTCAGCCCATCCGTCTGCCTAGATATTATACAGAAGGCTTGAAAAGGCTATTGAAGCGACAAAGGATACCCTTCAAACAGACCGCTCGAAAAGCTAATTTCTATGATAGGATCTGGAACGTTCCCGGAACTCAGCGCAAATTGCTCAATGAGAGAATGGAAGCAATCAGACTTAGATACGTTCGGTCCAAGAAACGAGAGCTACTCCGCGACTGCTACGTCCTACATGACTTCAATGAAGAAAGGGATGCTCAATGGGAAGACGCTAACCCTGAGCCAGAAAAAGTCCCCGAGGTAAAAATGCCCAGTTCGTCGTTAGAAGAACAAATGGACAAGCTTATAGGGGAAGCTGGTCAAAAAGTTCGAGACGACCATAACCGCGAAATGGCCATCTATGAGAAAGCCAGGACGCAACGCCTTCTCCAACAGGCCGCAAAAGATGAAAAGGCTCCTCTTTGTCAACCTGTCGTAAAAAAGGCCCGACGCAGAGGCAGAAACAAGTCAAAGAGCGGAAAAGGCATTCAGCAACGACAAAACGGGACCAAGAAGTCACGCGAGCGGGAATCGAGCGGTCCGGATTTGTCCCTTATGAAGAAGATGAGTCGAGCATACTCTTTTCCTCAAGATAAGACAAAGAAGATACTTGACCTAGCTTTAAAACACTAAATGATTACACTCCCGGAGTCTAAACACCCCGAGCAAGCAGGCGAAGTCTCTCACCCAAACTATTGCTCTTATCACCAAGCAATAGGACACCTCTCGAAGATTGCTTCACTTTCAAGAACTGGGTCGAAGATCAGTATCAGCTCGGCAAGTTCCCTCTATCTGACAGTTGGAGGGTAACGCCGCCACAGAAGCATGAACCCAAAGCCACGAGAGCAAAACCAGATCCACATCGGTCTTGGAAGCGAGCTCGTACTTGTCATATGATAACAATATCAAAAGAAGAGCCCGAGAATATGGATGACCTTCCTTGGTGCTTCGAAAACAGCGATGACGAGGTGATCTCAGAATTTCCACCAGCGCCGAAAGAGCTGGAAGATGGAATACACACCACTGCAGATAACCTCAAGAAAATTGAGTTGGGGATGGCAAACGACCCGCGACCGACATTCGTTAGTGAGCTGTTGTCTGAAGGAAGGGTGGCTTCATTAAAAGACATGCTTATGCAGCATAAAGATTTCTTCATATAGAACTATTCCAAAATGCCAGGACTAGATCAAGAAATTGCTGTGCTTAAATTGGCGATATCCTCGGACGTTAAGCCAATGAAACAAGCACCGAGAAGAATGCGGCTCGAGCTTAAGATGAGCATTAACGCCGAAGTCAAGAAGCTGATCGACTCTGGGTTTATCCAGGAAGTTCAGTATCCCGATTGGATCGCCAACATCGTCCCGGTGATGAAGAAGAATGGGACGGTGCGCATATGTGTAGACTTTCGGGATCTCAATAAAGCCCGCCCGAAGGATGACTTCCCAGTACCGGTCACCGAGCTGATGATAGATAACACGTCCACTCACGAGGTTTTCTCCTTCATGGACGGCTCATCAGGATATAATCAGATAAAGATGCATCCCGAAGACCAGAAGCACACCACTTTCCGGACCCCTTTGGGTATATTCTGCTACAAGATGATGCCCTTCGGTCTAAAGAACGCCGATGCCACCTATCAGAGGGCCATGACGAAGATCTTCGATGACTTTATACATGAAATCGTCGAATGGTATATCGACGATCTCGTGGTTAAAAGCAAATCATACGAGGAGCATTTAGAGCATCTGAAGACCATATTTCAACGCCTTCGACAATACAACTTGAAGATGAACCCTCTCAAGTGCGCATTCGGAGTTTCCTCGGGCAAATTCCTAGGATTCATCATCCGATACCGAGGTATCAAGATAGATCCGTCAAAGATCAAGGCGATCATGGAAATGCCTCCGCCAAAGACTCTTAAGCAATTGCGATCTCTCCAAGGGAAGCTCGCGTATATCCAGCGATTTATAGCCAATCTTTCAGGCAAGTGCCGTCCTTATAGTCATCTGATGAAGAAGGGAACCCCGTTCGTCTGGGATCACAAATGCCAAGATGCGCTGGACGAAATCAAGCAGTATCTGCAGAACCTGCCAGTGCTGGCCGCTCCGGTCAAGGGAAAGCCTCTCATTCTTTATACAACCGCCCTCGAAGGTTCCTTAGGTACATTATGGGCACAAGAGAATGACTAAGGGAAAGAAAAAGCTCTCTATTACTTAAGTCGAGTTCTCCTGGGGGCAGAAAGCAACTATTCCCCCATCGAAAAACACTGTCTGGCGTTGATCTTCATGATAAAAAAACTCAGGCACTATGCATTGGCACATTAAGTCCGTCTCATATCGAAGGTGGACCCTATCAAATATTTGATGTCAAAGGCTATACTGACAGGTCGGCTCGCTAAATGGGCCCTGCTCTTGATGGAGTTCTCAATAACTTATCAACCTCTTAAGGCAGTGAAAGGCCAGGCCATCGCCGACTTCCTCGCTGAGCATCCAATACCTGCCGATTCTCCTCTGAATTGCTAGCTGCCAGACGAACATGCGTTTGATGCGATCGACGGTAGTGATACCCGATGGAAACTCTATTTTGATGGACCGTCTTCCATAAAGAAGCGCAAACAAAGCACCCCTATAATCAAATCGGGGGTAGGCCTCATCTTCGTAACTCCACAGGAGGGATAATGCGCTTTTCTTTCTCCTTAACAGAGCCGAAGACGAACAATGAAGCCGAATACGAAGCTTTGATAGCAGGCCTCGAGATCGCCATCGACATGGGAATTGAAAACCTCCTCATATATGGAGATTCTCAACTGGTCGTCAGTCAAGTAAATGGCGACTACCAAACGGAAAACCCGAACTAGTGAAATATGGCGAGAGAGTACAACAACTGCTGACTCAAATTCCCTCCTATATGCTGGAAAGCATACCGCTTGCAGAAAATAGCAAGGCAGATGCGTTAGCTAAGCTCGCTAAAGAACTGGCCGACGAGAACCTCGATGACGTAAGAATCGTGGTACAAAGCCGTCGGGTGCTTGCCCCAGCAGAAATATCTCCGAAATCATCCAAAGAAAAGGGAGCGACTGAGCAAATGGCTATGCAAATAAAAGATCAGGAAAAGGCTGAAGATTGGAGAGAAGCCTTTATAGACTACTTCAAATCCCGTCGAACACCTAAAGATGCGTCCTCAAGACATCAGCTTATGAAACGAGCTCTGTCTTTCGCCTTCATCAATGATACTCAGTACAAGAGGTTGTTTGATTCTCTGTGGTTGAGATGTCTGGGACCTGAAGAGGCGAAAAGAGTCATTCAGGAAGTTCACAACGGACTCTGCAGTTCTCACCAAGCAGCCCGAAGATGAAGTTGAAGATTAAACGGATGGGCTACTATTGGCCCACGATGATTCAGGACTGCCTCGAATATGCGAAGCAATACCACTCATGCCAGATTCATGGGGACTTTATCCATCAGCACCCAAATCCTCTACTTCCAACAGTGGCTAGCGGGCCGTTCGAAATGTGGGGGACTGACGTAATCGGCCCCATCGAACCAGCATCGTCCAGGGGACATCAATTCATTTTGGCGACGAATGACTACTTCTCCAAATGGGCAGAAGCAGTACCGCTGAGGGAAGTGAAGACGGAGAATATCCTCCATTTTTTCAAGACGCACGTCATTTATCGGTTTGGAACTCCGCGACGGATCATCTCCAATAACGGGCCAGCCTACAGAAGCCACAAGATCAGCCGCTTCGCTCAACAATACAACATAGACTGGAGATATTCCTCAGTTTATAATCCCCGAGCTAACGGTCTAGCTGAGGCTTTCAACAAGACCTTGACGAAGATCGTGAAGAAGACGGTGTCCCGAAATAAGAAGGACTGGCACGAGAGACTGCAAGAAGCTCTCTGGGCGTATCGAACTACGTTCAAGACGGCCACAAACACAATGCCGTACGCGTTGGTATTCGGTACAGAAGCAGTACTCCCCCTCGAAATAGAATTACCCTCTCTACGAGTGGCAGTCCACTATGAGCTGACGGATGAAGAAAATGCTCACCTTCGGCTTGAGGAGTTTGATACCCTTGATGAAACCCGGCTCATAGTGCAACAAAATCTGGAGGCTTATAAAGCAATTATGACGCGCTCATATGAAAGATTGACCAGGCCGAGGACATTCCGCCAAGGCGAACTCGTGCTAGTGGTCAAAAGACCTATGATCCCCAATCGCGCCAAGCGGGGAAAATTCGAGCCGAACTATGAAGGCACGTACATCATAGACAAGGTCTACTAGGGTTGAGCCTATCTACTCATGGATATGCACGGTGAAAGGCCTTTGAGGCCAATAAACGGTCGCTTCCTAAAGAAATACTACGCTTAATGAGTCAAAGCCTAGGTCAATAATAGATGACGACGACTATGTCCGCTCGCTATCTTCCTAAGCCCAAACCCTATAAGTAGTAGCCGACCTTCTTCAATAACGGACCGAAACGTCCTTAAACTAATGACGGACCACTACGTCCTAAAACTAGCTGTTGACCGAGATGTCGATAAACTATGGTGGATTGCAGCATCCCAAAGCTGATACTAGAATAAAAAAAGAGAGAATAAAAAAAACGGTATGTCCATAAACAAAATGGGTACAGATGAAAACCCGAAAGGGCTCCGTGAGTAAAAACAGCAGGGCTACCAGCGAGTGCTTGTGAAAACCCGAAAGGGCGCGACCTCATTATATAAAAAGAAAAAAAAGAAGAGAGAATAAACAAAACGGTATGTCCATAAGCAAAATGGGCACTGATGAAAACCCGAAAGGGCTCCGTGAGTAAAAACAGCAGGGCTACCGGCGAGTGTTTGTGAAAACCCGAAAGGGCGCAATCTCGTTAAATGACACTTACAGGGTCCCTTCGACCTTGTAAGGAGAAACCACCCGCGTGAGATCCTTACGACTCACAAGGGAACAATACACTTAGGGATCCTTACGATTCCTAAGAAGAAATTACACTTGCGGGATCCTCACGACTCGTAAAGAGAACTCTCTTATGGGACCCTCGCGGCTCATAAGATTTGAAAGTCTTAAGTTACAGAGACCTGAACCTGTTCTTAAGCAACCCCCACAACCTTCGATATTGCCCTACAAGTGGCTCAATGCTGACCCTTGTATACAATCCACGGGCGCGAATAAACATTTCCCTAACCAAGTCCCACCCGTGACTAGGGATATGTCTACATGGTGAACGATCCTAAGTCCTCTCGACTTATAAGGAGAAAACCCTTTGGTAAGATCCTTACGACTTACAGGGGAATATACACTTAGGAATCCTCACGATTCCTAAGGAGAAAACACACCTACGAGATCCTCACGACTTGCAGGGAGAAATACCTTTGTGAGACCCTTACGGCTCATGAAGTCAAAAGCCTTAGTCGACAGAATCCTAACCCTGTTTACTAAGCCACCTTTGTTCGACATCGACAAAGGCAAATGATGATTCGCTCCTGGCAACATCCCAGTTGTAGCGGTGCTGATGCCGAAATCGGTGTCTAATTCCAAGCTCACAGTAAGAAGCTAGTGAGCCACACATGCATAAGAAATAGCCGAAATGATGGGGCAACTTGCAACAAAATCAGCAAGTAAAAATGTATGCATGCAAAATAGCCGAAATGATTGGGCAACTCGCAATAAAAAAGCAGCGAGTAAAAAATAAATAAATAGCCGAAATGATGGGGCATCGCGAAAAAACAGCCGAAATGATTGGGCAATCATGACCTTCGTGATATAAAAGCTGAAATGATAGAGCATCGCGGAAAGAAATAAAATAAAAAATATATATAATAAATAAAATCTATGCCCTACAGGCAACATCATAGCAATCTTTGTATACAATCCAGGGGCACAAATAAAGAAGGAAACACGTCTTCCCTCCCCATGCTCCATCAAACAACGGAGCCAAGTCTTGACGGCAACTTATATAAAGCATGAAAGACAATCGGAGATCATCTCGTACCAGCGCGGAGTGGTCACCACCTCGACGTTCGTCTCGATACAGCAGACGAGATGTCACGACATCGTTCTTCCTCCAACAGGATTCGGACGTGACAAAGCAAACAAAGCGAAGGCTAAATTCCTAGATTCAGGGTCTTGATGGTAATTCATATAAAACCTGAAAGACTATCGGAGATCATCCCACACCAGCGCGGAGTGGTTATGACTCATCGGGGCTCTCCAAAATGAGCCTAACCTCAAGTAAAATGCGGCATGGCAAAATTCCTAACGCTTGCCCTTCCGATGGTCAAACTACCTAGGAGGATTGCTTAAAGACATCTTGTCCAGCTCCCGAAGGGATCAGAGACACGACAATCGCAAGGCTACTCGAAAAGAAAGATTGCCTATCGAGGAATACATCAGCCAATGCGACGGTACAACGGACAAAACCCTAGTACCACAGACCCTAACGGACCTCTGTCGTAAAGAGTAGAGGTTAACTATGACGTTAGGATATTCTTGCGAGAACTGCTCGATTCGTCTCGACTCGTGAGGAAATTAGTGTCTTTGCGAGAACTTCTCGATTCGTCTCGACTTGTGAGATAAAGCCTTAGACAGCGGGGATTAAAAAACCTGTTTCCTAAGCACTGGGACCCTGCAAGTCGGTCCAAAATGGACTCTTGCATACTATTCACGGGTCACACTCTCCAAAGTCGAATCTCGACAAGGAGGGAAACAACCGCTTACGGGTCCTCTCAACTCGTAAGAGGGAAAATTCTCTTGTGAGATCCATACAACTCTCAAGAGAAAACACTTAGGAGTCCTCACGACCCCTAAGGAGAAAATACACCTACGAGATCCTCTCGACTCATAGGGAGAAAAGTCTTTATGAGACCCTCACGGCTCATAAAGTTGAAAAGTCTTAGGTGACAGATCCTAACCCTGTTTTCTAAGCCATCGCCACTCTATAAAAAGCATAAGATTGGCAGTTATATACTATATATGAATCGCACTTGCTAAGATCGCATGACAAACAACACAGCAAGAAAGAAGAAAGCGGAGAAATGACACAAGACATTATGGAGAATGTATATCTTTTATTTATGAATTCGATTGAGTACAAGATACATTGTGTTAAAGAATAAAAGAAACAAATACATTTTATTTACAATTACAAATGATACAAAATGTTCATGGAGAAGGAAGCATCTTCAACAAATTCGCAAGCTGTTCTCGCACTTCTTTCAACGCCTCTTCTTGATCGGCTGCCACTGCCAACTCTGCTTCTACCTGGGCTCGCTGCTGCAAATAGGATGAAAGTTGTTCTTCGACGGCTCGCTGAGCTGCTTCACGACCTTGGGCATCACGCTCAGCGGCATCGAGCTTCTGCTTCAATGTTAACCCATCAGAAATACTTTGCAGAAGGCCCTCGAAGATAGCCTTCACCCGGGCAGCGTTCGCGTCGACCTCAGCACGCAGTCGAGCAGACTTGCTTGAGGTCTCTTGGCATTCCCTCCAGCTTAAAGCCGCTTCTTGTTCCAGATGGCGGAAGTAAGAAGCGCTCTGCTCGATCCATGCCGCCCGTTGAGTACTCGTGGCCAAAACCTCGGGGGCAGGACGCATAAGCTCCAACTGATGCAGGCGGGCCTCGATCTCCCTGCAGAGATTAACCCAAGACTCGACGACGCCTTCATTGTGGAAATTTACAAGCGTCGCCAGTATCGGATTAACCTCAGCAGCGAAATCTGCGGCAGATGTGGGAGCTTCTGCGTCAAGCTCCTCGACGCATCCGCTTAGCATGCTCAGACTCATCGCAGCACCCTTTGAGGATGGACTTTTAGAGAATGGGCCTGCCGGCATCATGATGCGAGACTCGAAGGGGGCCGGAATCGGAACAACGGCTGAAAAACAAAACACAATCAAATGACGGTTTAAGAAATATAGAAAGGTCATCAATGACGGAATCTACTATACCAGCTGCAGCAGGTGGCAAAGCCGGGAGGGCCGGTGGCGCGATTGATCTTACATCTCCTCCTTCGATCTATAGCACTGCAATCAGGAGAAGGAAAAATCATAAACAATTTCATTATTAGAAAAAGAAAGGGCATTAATTGAAAACTATACTCACCAGCACCACTGGAGGAAGCAAGCTCCGACGGGAAGGAGAAGTGTGGGTGCAGCACCTGGTAAAGGTGATCAAAAAGCACTCCTGCGAGGAAGCAATAGTATAACGTCAATACATGAATTATACAGCCGAGAGATAAGACTAATGGGTTACAAATCCATACCTTCTAGCATTTGCGACGGTGCGAGAGAAGGTAGAGAGGTGGCCACCGTCAAGGCAGTAACTGGCGGTGCTCCCTCGAGTAAAGGGGCATCACCACCAGCCGCACCTACGTTAGAAACAAGATAAACCCTGTCAGGAAGGATTGCAAAATAAAAAGAAGGACGGTAACCTAAAATTTACCTTATGAGTCACCAGCCGAAACGGCGGCGTCTCCCTCCTCTATTGACATGGGTCTACCTCCCGTTGCCTCATCGCCAGACTCTACAGGAGCCATCGTCGTGCTCGCAAGGCCAGGAAACGGCGAAGGACCGTAGGCTGGGAGAGCAACGATCAGAGCAGTGCCCGACTCTTGAGAAAGAGCGGCCGGCTCCTCCTCGGCAATCATACCCGTCTCACCCGCTACCCCCTCCCCGGGGCTCAGCGGTTGCGGCTGTCTCACCCACCGCTGCCATAGGCTCGTCGGTCACAGCCGCTCCATCCGCTGCTGCCCCAGGCTCGGTTGTAGCAGCCGTCTCACCTGCCGCTCCCTCAGGCTCGGCATCGGCAACCTTCTCGGGCATAGTAGGCGTGACTGTCTCGTCAGCCATTAACTCGGGCTCGGCAACTAAGGCTGTACCACCTACCGTCGCCTCGGTTTCGGCTGCTACCTTCTCCCCCGTCCCCTCCGGCCCGACGGTCGCCGCCGCTCCTTCAGTTGGACTCGACCCTGCAGGACAAGATGTATAAGAACCGATAGTTTTACAACTTTTACAACAAAGCCTCGAAAAGCATATTACCTGAGGTGGATTGACCGTTGGCTTCCCGAGCTGCACGCGCCGCCCGTCTATAAGCAGTAGACAAGGCGACCAGGGGCTCCTCGGAAGGAGTAGCAGCGGGAGTAACGGCGCTTGGGCCCGCTCCCACGGCCAAAGCAGCGCTACGCTCCTTCGCTGCGCGCCTCAAGCACTTCCTCTCCTCCCGGGCCGTCATGACGGACCTTTTGGAAGCCTCCTTCAGCAAGGCATCGTCGTCCGCGTTCAGAGTTTCCTCCAGAGCCTTCAAGGCATCCATCATCGGCTTTTTAAGTTGGGTCTCTCGCGGCAGCCCCGAAGAGGCCAGGACTTCGGTGGCTGGCCCGGGGAGAATCCCCTCATCGGCTTGCGAAGTAGGTCCCGCGGTCCCTGCAATGAGACAAAGAAAAGGTTAGATTGGCCATAAAAAGGAGAATAAAGACTCTGTGAGCCGAGACGTACCAACGCCCGATAGAGTGCGTTTCATCTCTTCCTCCTGGAAAGTTTTGAGAGAAGCAGCGATGGCTTCTTCAGTAGAAATGCCTGTTTAAAAAGGAAAAGCGTTAGTCAAAGACAATGATAAAAGTACGATGAGATGACGAAGAATACAATTAGTGATTACCCGATTGCGCAAGATTAGCCAACCACGCTTTGAGCCTTGCCGATCGCTCAGAAGCCACGATGGCGGCCGCCAGATCGGTGTCTGCTGTCTCTACGAAGAAACCCTCATTGCTTCCGTACTCACTTAGGCCTTCGGTAAGAGGGGCCTGAGGCTCTAAGCCGAGCACGACATCAAGAGAAAGAACGGACTTCTTCTTCCTCTTCTGCGCGCGGACCCCGGTTGCCGCCAAAATTAGCTTACGCTTCGCAGGCACCTTAGGACGACGGGTCCCGATGTCCGAACCCATGCCAGACTCCGGCGAAACCACATTCACCGTCTCCACCGGAACACGGGGCGCTGGGGGCACGTCCACGGTATCACGAGGCAATCCACGCGGAGGGCTCAGCACGCGCGGTGGTTCAGCTCCAGCATCTATCAGCGAAGGAACGACAGGGACCCTTGGCCTCAGGGGAGCTTTGCGGTCGCTGCCAGGGGGCACACCCTTGCGGTCAACAAACAACCGCTTCTCTTCCCGGATGACGGCACCCATCGCGTGCGCGTACCAAGCCACGTACACGTTGAGGGCCCGTGGGACGCAGCTCGGCTCGCTGATAAAGAAGTGGGAACCGGTGTTCAGCCGCATAAAGTGGTGCAACGCGCTCCGTATCCCCTCCCTGGTGGCCGCAGTCTCTTCCAAAAATGCCTCCATTGGGACCCCCTGGTTATAGCCTAGTTGCTGGGAGAACCGATTGGGGTTGTACCTCATGAAGAGCGCCATATCGTTTTTCCTGAACACCAGGATGTCCGACCGGATGGAGTATAAGTGAAGAATCTCCCGGGCTTTTAATACGGAGGCCCCATCCTTAAAATATCACGCAGCGCCAGCACCGTCTTGGAGGTCTCCGGGCCGATGGTCATGACCTTGTCCTGGAAAGAAATACCCGCTCCGACTATGTGCGGACGAAGAAGCAACCCCCTAGCCTCCCGTGGAGACGGATTCACAATAGAGGTGCCAACCAGTCGCATAACTCTTGGGAGTCTGCACTTCTCGTAAAATGAGGGACTCTTATGAATGCCAAATATCCCGAGCACGTGCACTTCCATCCATGAAGTGAAGTAGTGCATCGGGAAATTGGCGGGTTGCACCCCAGGTTCATTTGCGTCCGTTGCCATGCTGAGTCCATGATACAGGTGAGCCAGCCCGGCGATTCGATCGACAATTGTATACCAGCCACCATCTGATGCGCTGGGTAAAAGACGGACGGCCTTATATAGCGCGGATGCATAGGGAGCGCGAACCAACACAGCCATAATCCCAGAAAACCGAGAAAGAAGGTCTCCTCATCGATGCCTTGGGCGGCGATTTCTGATAAGGGCATGATCGCAGCATCGGGAAGGTAGAAACCTTTTTGGTCGTCCTCCAGTACTGGTCGACAATCTAAGCCAAAGCCGAAGGGGTCGTCAAGCTTAGCGAACTTTTCGCTCCGCTGCGATAGAATCTCCGGTCGTAGAAAGCGGGCGATAAAATCTGCAAAACTAACTCCCCGGCCTCCCGATTCCAAATAGAGACCTTCATACATATTCAGCACCTTTACCAGGCTCGGAAACTGGTGCTGAATAGCATTCTCCGGCGTTAGGCCCATTACCAAAGGCTTGGTGGCGAAGACATATTCATCCAGAGGAAGTAACTCCTCATAGTACTCCCCCCTCACCGGCAGACCGGAAATCTCAGCAAATTCTTCCAGGGGGATGGAGACTTCCCTGTCCGTCAGAAGAAAGGTATGGGTGGGGATGTTCCATTGTTCCATGAATGCCTTAACCCACCACGTCGGAGGAGCAGGGTACTCGAAGAGCGAGACGTAAACGGCGGGGTACAAACCAATCTTCATCAAATGCGTCTTCATCGCTGACAAGATATACCTAGCCCACTGCAAATACCCGGCCGATTGGCGAGAGGTCAATCCGAGGTTATAAGGTTGTCCCCAAGGGTGTGCCTCACCCTGGCATATGCGCCACCCCAAAATATCCACGGCTGCCAGCGGCTACACGGGAATGGCAGCAATCGAAGGCTGGAGAAGATCCTCCGAGTTCCAATGTACAACCTCCACGGCATAGTTCACCGGGGGTGCATCTGCATATGGGATCGACGAGATCGGCTCTGACGGCGTCGCATAAGAGAAGCTTCGGCGACCCTTGATGATTTCACTGTACCATCTGCCCCACAGATGAAGGTTCTTGTACTCCGGGTCGTGATCCTTAATGAGAGCGAGAACCTCCCGGTCCACCGGCGCCTCACGGAAACCTCCCTATGAGCGGAAGAATGGGAATGAAAGATCAGCAGATATGTTTCCTGCAAAGAAAAACGAAATTCAGTTATCAGTATCATAATTTAATTTTAATCCCGACTCTGGGTATTTTAAAAAAAAATTATACCACACTGCAATGCAGTAGAGAGGGGACCAAAGAGGGACCCACAAAATCCAGATGACAATGTATCAGTTAATAAGACAGCCTCATCATTGGATGGGACTGTCAAATAATGAGGAGATCCTCAAAGAATGTTCTCATTAAATGATAAATCCCTTGAGAGAAGGAGAAAATCTCCCTTTTCAGAGCAAAGCTCTGTCACAGAGTGACACTTGTCAAACTCTGGTCACAAGGGAATAAGATTCCTTAAAGAGCATAGCTCTATAATAATGATGGAAAAATCAATCAAAGAAAAAATTAATTTCTAAAATAAATTAATGTTTGGGATCTTAAAGATCCATGAGAACTCTTAAGAGTTCATCATCAGAAGATCAAAAGATCTATATTCTGTCAATGAGCAAAGCTCTGTTCATGGGTTAAAAAACCCTGAAATAAATTCTTGAGAGCAAAGCTCTGTTTGTGAAACCCCCAAAGGGGATTTTTTAGATCAAAAGATCTATAAGAGCAAGGCTCTATTAATTAAGATTAATTTAATTTAAGTTAATTTTTACCTAAAATTTTTCTAAAGTTCTAACTCTGAAAATAAGAGCAAGGCTCTAAAGTTCTAGAAAATGAGAGCAAGGCACTGAAGAAAATAAAATTCTTGAAGATGATAATCATCTGCTGAGGACCAAGGGTCCTATTTATAGGCGCTTAAGCATCTCTTCAACTCCTGAGTTGATCCAACGGTCTGGATCTTACCACCGCTGCACTCACGTGTGCGCCATATGAGCGCAACGGTGGGGGGGCATTTGTTTCCCCAATCAGAGCAAAGCTCTATTTGAATTTCAAATTCAAAAGGTGAAGCAATGCTTCAGATCTCTTGCGCTGGGCGCAAAGCGTCACGTGTCAAAAGCAGACACGCCAGCGCAAGGGGCGCTGCGCCCAAGGCAGCGCAACCCAATCAGAGCAAGGCTCTGTTTTAAAATTTAAATTTTAAAAATAAATGAAGCAACACTTCAAATAACTTGCGCTGTGCGACACGTGTCAGCACAGGTGCACTAGCGCAGTTGCGCTGTGCTCTGCGCTGCACGACACGTGTCAGCGCAGTTGCGCTGCGCTCTGCGCTGCGCGACACGTGTCAAGCGTAGGTGCACTTGCGCCAACTGCGCCAGCACTAAAACTTAAATAATAAATTATTTAATTAATCAGAATTAAAATTCTAGAAAGATCTTTTTAATCTTATTAAAATAAAATGATTATCTTCTGTAAAACAGAGGCCTTAGGATCAAAGATCCAACGGTGGGGAAATATCCCTAGATCAATCAGAGAAAGATCTCTGTAACTAACCTAACAAACTAATTGGCCTTATATAAAGGCCCCTAGACTCCAAGTCTCAGGGACAGAAATAGAAAAAGGGGAGAACTCTGAAAAAATTTGAAAGGCAAGCCTTTCAAAAAAGATCATCTTCTTCAAGGTAAAGAATTTGATTCTCGAAAAACAGAGATAAAATACCTCACAAAAAAGAAGAATTTCTTCTAAAAAGATCAAAGATCTAAGAACAAGATCAAGATCTTCATTACAAAAAAGAAGAAAGATCAAAAAAGATCCAAGCAAAAAAAAATTAAAAGAAGTAATTTACTTCATCCCTAGATCTTTTGATCTATATAAAGGCACAGCCTTTTGATGAACCATTGGTTCTTGAAACTTGAGGTAGAACCTCTTTAGAACTAAAAAGATTCTTTTTTTTAATCTAAATTCGATCAAGATGCGTTCTGCGCTATTGAACAGTGTCCTGCACTTATAATTTCCGCTGTTGCGCTCCTTGGACTGGCGCAAGTCACCAGAGAGCGCCACGTGTCAATCTGCGCCTTGCGCTCCTAAAAACAAAGTGCTGCACTCTTGGATTGGTGCACTGCACCATAGCGCGCCACGTGTCAGCAATGCAGCGCAGTGCACTGCGCTAACAGACTTGCGTTCGGCAGAGTGTAACACGTGTCACCTCCACATGCGTTGGAGCCTTGCGCTCTTTAATTGGAACAGAGCGCCTGACAGGCCATGTGGCACACTGTCAGAAAAACAAATGTTGTGCATTATTAAAAAAAGGGCAGAGCCCAATTAAAAGGTCTAACAGACCAAAACAAATGCTACGCATTATTAAAAAAAAGGGGGCAGAGCCCAATTAAGAAGCCTAACAGGCCTAATATAAATGCCATGCATTTAAATAAAAAGCCTAATGCTATGCATTGTTTAAAAAGGGCATAGCCCAAACAAAGGCTTAACAGGCCAAATATAAATAAAATGTTGAACATTTTCAAATGGACTTAGCCTAATTCTGGCCATAAGTCCTCAATTTTAATTGAACTGAGCACAACTGCTCTCCCAAATCAATTTACACCCGGTTCAAGGGTACATCTCTGAACTCCTCTGATATTTGTCGTTGTAATCCTTCAACGTCGTCAGAGAGGTGACGGGTCCCGACAACCATACATTGCTACGGACTTGGGGTCTTTAAACTCATGGACCGAAATGTCCTTAAACTAATATTCATCCCTAAAATGGGAACAAATAACCGAAATGTCCTTAAACTAATATTCGTCCCCAAAATGGGAACAATGGACCGAAATGTCGTTAAACTAATATTCGTCCTCAAAATGGGAATGTTGGACCACCATATCCTTAAACTGGAAATCGACCGCAATGTCCCTAAACTAAACAATAGAGTCCAAATGCTCTTTTGTTGGATCTAAACGATCCCGTTAAATTGATCTTAGTCTAAAATTAGACTAACGTATCCTTAACTAACGTTTAAGTTGATCTTAGCCTCAAATATAGCTAACGTATCCTTAAACCAAAACCCCAAACCCAAATCTAAGAAAATACGGATTTGGACTAATCCACGTCCTACGGTCGACAACATAAATTAGTCTCCGAATACAATCCATGGGCAACCACAAACAAAACAAACACCCACGACACAAAGTGACCACATGGAGAAGGAGAAAGTTGTGACCGCGATGCGGTAGCGTAATTAACTGCAGGGGCTTGCGCCTGCAGGGAAGAGCGTCCCCACAATCAAAAACCCCTCAAGCGAGGGGGAATTTGACGAAGTCTGCTACATCGGACGCATCCGTTTAAACCTTCGATACACGGTGCCATAAATCAACTTGGCATCTTTGGAGAGGTGGACGGATAGCACCAATTAGCATCTTCCCCGAATCTTAGGCGAGACGAACCTGCGTGATTCGTAAGGGAATAGATTCTTGTGTGATTCCCACTGTGCTTTGATTTCCACCCTACCAAGTTCAAGAGAGCATACAAACAGGTGGTTTTTAGGTACGGTCCCGAGTCACATGGAGGCAATGAGCGATAGGAGGGGTTTCGTCTCTCCTGGTATTGGGGGTTGATATTGCGCTATGCTCGATTGGCCATAACAAAAAGTCCCTGGCCAGATACTGAGATTTACTGGTATGTGTTATCAGTAGTTTCGCGACCCGTTATGAGCCTTACATCGGCATGACTTATCAAGTTATTAGGGTCTGACGTTTACCACCCCCACTCGATATGCGACATATCAGACGAAGAGACCGGACTATACGGTAGTGTTACTTACTGGATTCACGAGAGTATGAACAAGATTGCTTGTTGATCTTCTGATCGCTCAATACCTGGGTAGCTGTTACGTCCAGCTAGTACCGCTGATGGCTTGTGGATGACTGATATGATCATCACCTACTGCTGGCTTATTGACTAGTCTTTAGAGTCCTACACAGAGGTTTCCTGGCTCAAGCGAAACGAAGTAAGGCACATATATGATATGTGCGGGACCGAGATTACTACGTATATGTGATACCATATTCTAATCTTGCCATATATGATATCAGTCAGTTATATGAGATATAGCCGGGTTATTGAATCAAGTGTTGATTCGATAAGTTGATATAAATGATATTAGTCGGTTATATGTAGTGATATAGCCGGATTATTAATTCAAGTGTTGATTTAATAATTTAATATATAATTATATATTTTATATATTAATATATATTAATTAATATTAGCTAACTTAAGAAATTGTTTTCTCTAAATACATTTAAATATATATATGATATACATTAATGTGTTTATTTTTTGTGTCATGCTAAATGATACATTGGACTTGGGTGTATGAGACTTATACTTAACTAAAAATAATTTTGGTAATTAATTATTAAGGAAAAAATCAAAATTAGGTGGAAATTAGCATGGCTAAGATGATTGTGGAAGCATGTAGAAGCTTTGACTTAAGTCCACTAATTTTGTTTTACTCTAGATATTTATTAACCCAATCATTATTTTTAGTCATGGTTAAGTCTCTACAAATATGATTTGAGATATTTTCTCACCCATGGTTGATCACTTAAGCTTCTTCTTCATCTCCTTCTTGGCTTTCTAGCTTTCTAGTGAGGTGAAAAAGAAAAAGAGAAAAAATAATTCTAAACTGAGCAAAATTCCTACTTCATCAATCTATACCAAACTAGCCATTTAGTATAGATTGTTTACTTCACTAATTCATCAATTAGTGAAGAGGTAGCTTGAGTTATCGATTCTTCGACGTAAATCATCTTCGGCCTCGAAGATCTTTGAGCAAGCTCATTCCTTTTACCTAGTAAAGCCTAAGGAGAGTCCGGGACACCACTACTTGGAGTAAAGGGACTACTACACGGAGCTTTAGAAGTGAAGAACCGGTCTACAAAGGTTGTATTACTATTTCACTTTGTGTAAAGTTTGTTTACATACTATCAAAACCCTAATTCTCTAGTTAGATCCTTGGTCCGGGTTTGCATGGCACCCTAGATTTTTTAAAATAGCATACTTGATGCTTGCCGAAATCCGTCGAGGGTGCTAAGAGAACCCAGTAGTGAGGACAGGACCAGCTCAACGTCAAGAATGGAAGCAAACTCATACCTACCATTTTGATATATCGCACTTTTGATATAATATTTTCCTTACTTTTGATAAATATTTAAAGGTGTTTATTATAAATATGAGACATATGAGGGTTTATCTGTAAAAATATCTATTGTCATATGTTTTTATATTATAATTAACATTATAAAGAAAAATATATGCATATAATATTTATATAATATCTTTTATTATGCATATCATATCAAATTTCTAATCAAGATTCTTTAAAAGATATAACTGTTCCCCTCCGAACGGCGGCTAAGACATTAGGACGTCTTGCCTGAGATTCGGGGCAGATTCTGGCACGCCCGGTGGGACCTTTTCCTCTTTCCACTCCACACTTCGTGTGTCATGTTTTTCCCGCGATCAAATAATCGTGGTGTGTATGTTTTTGGTTGTCCTTAGCGGAGTGGATATTGAAGCCGGCATTTCTTCTCTATGAAGAATGGCATTTGCTCCCACCCTAGCAACTCAGGCTCTATCATATCCGGCGGAGTCAAGTATGGGTCACTTGTAGCCTCAAATCTCTGCAATCCGGCTCTTTAAGAAATCAATGGGCTTCTTTTTGGGTCGATGCTCCCACCTCCCACCCTCGGTGCCTCAACACCGATGGAGGAAGCCCAGAGGATGTCTGTCGTCCATAGGCAGGCTCCCCAAGCAGCAGCCTTGCCGACGGAATCGGTCCTCAAACAACTGGCACATGCCATAGACCAAGGTCGACGCAGGGGGCAGAATATTCAAGCTCTTCAAGAAATCAATAGCTTCAAACTGCACCAACTGCAACAGCAACTCTCGCTCTGTCCCATCTGGAGGAGTAACCTACGGGCCCCAAGCGGCTTCCCTTTTCACTATGCCAGTGGAGCAGGTAACTCAAGCCACCACTGGGCTATTCTTCGGGACTATGCTCCCGCCAATGAGCTTCAGCGCTCCTGTACCATCGCAAGAAGCTCCCAAGAAGTCATTTTTCAGCGCTCCTGTGCTTATTTACGACCTACTTTGCATTTTACTATATATAAGCACAAAAAAAATTGTGATAATAAAAGAGTAGAAAGTGAAAAATTATATTTAAAAGATAGGAATAGTTTAAGAAAAATAAGAAAGTTAGATGTTTTCTTAAATGAAACTAGTAATAAGTAGTTATGAGCTGTTGTCCCAAGGGTTAGTAAGATGAAGGAAGTCACTAATCTGAGGATAAAAATAAGTCTGAAAAATAGTTCCTATTCTGGAAGCCAAACATTTGAACGTTGATACCCTACTATACGTACTTACACACATCTTGAAACTCGGGATAGTAGAGGATACCTTAAAATGTTCTTGTCTAAAAGCCAAAGTATGAAGGAAATAAAAAAAATTGAATAAAATATAAAAGGGTGAAGAAAAATGAACACTGGTTTTGTTATCGCCAAGGTGGCAATAAAAAAAATATATAGCGAGGGTGCTTCATCACCTAGTGCCTTAGACCAACTGGTCCGGGAGTTACTGCTAAGCCTTAGGTGGTGCAAGACGAGGAAATACACCTAATAAGTGATCACATGAGTAATCGGTCGGTTAGTACCTCAAGAAGTATTAACGGTCGCATGAAAATGTGTGAGCAAATCTAAATATCTATTAAAAAGTACTAAGGTAGATGGACAAGAGTATGATTGCTTGAATTGAATTCTCTGAGTGTAGGGATGTCCGGTTCACACACGTAGGGAATTATGATCAATGTTTGGAAGAAAGGTAGGAATGAAAACTAAAGCCAATGTTTTATTGAGGGATAATATAATTTCTAACATTTTTTCATGACCATTAAGATAGGGCTCAGAGCAACTGAAAAGCTGGTATAGTTGAAAACTCTTGTTTTCAAGTTCTTTCTTTTATAGTTCTTATCTTCATATAACTTTCTCCATCTCTCTTTTATTATAAGATTTTGTGGGTGTAATCCGCTGAAAACCCTCAGGAGACAACACTCTTCCTACTAGGGATATGCCACTGGCGCCGAGTAAGGAAGGCTGGGGGAAACTCTCCTTCTGGACTGACTCCGCTGACTCCAACAGCAGAAATTGATGCTGTTGGTCCAACTGGGAATAGGTTTGAACCACTTAGGAAGGTCCGTAAGAACTCTCCAACTGCTACACTGAAAAGATCTCCTCCACCTGCGGAGAGAGTTCCGGAAATGAAGCTGGAACAGCCCCCTCAACGGCTGTCCTCCAAAATATACAAGGTCTGGCGAAGGGTTCAAGACTCTGTAATTGACCCAGATCACTCTCGTCAACAGGAAAAGGTGAGGGTGCAAGGAGAAAAAGACCGTCCTATTAAACAGCAAAGGACAACAACCGCTAGGGTACCCACTGCAACGGCCCCCTCAACTTCAACGGCCCACAAAAGAAGAAGGCCGAAGAAAATCCCCGCGCCCGCGGCAAATGCTAAAGGTCGTGAACCTAAACGCCCTAAGTCTGGGGGCATAATAGTTCATACAGTATACATGGCGTCAGGAAAGGAGGACAGCCGTGCATCTACAGGTCATAAACCGCTCACACGGTCAGTGACCAAAGCTCAAGAGCAACAGCAAAAGCTCCAGGAGATGATGAACGCGATGGCCGCACTTACTGGGCCAAAAGAAAACCCTGAAACGTCCTCGGATGAATGCCAAGAGCAAGAGACTGACGCCGAGTTCCTTCGTCGGATATTGGAGAAGAAGGATAAAGAGGCTGCTGAACAAGCAGCCAACATAAAGCGTATGGGCCTCCTGTTCCAAGACATGGTGGGGATGATGATCCAACAAGATCCTCCGGCCGAAGAGCCCCTGATCGTCCTTGAAGACGATAGGGGAGAAACGTCGAATCCTCCACCAGCTCTGTCAACAGCTAAGAAGGAGACAATCTCCAAAGCTGACTTGGACGAGTATATAGCCCAACAAATACGGGTTCATCATGCGACTGAAGCAGCCGGTCAGGTCGTAAAAACGGGACGACCATATCCGAGCTGGTACGACCAGATCAAGTACCCGCCGGGCTACACCATTCCCAAGTTCCATGTCTATAAGGGGACGGGCAATCCCCACCAGCATGTTGCCCAGTTCAGGGCACTCTGCGGCAACACCGGCGGTGATAACAAACTATTGCTTTGCCTGTTCGTCGGCAACTTATCAGATACAGCGTTCGAGTGGTACTCTGGACTCCCGAACGACTCTATTAAGACCTTCGCGCAGATGGAGCTATTGTTTACCCAGCATTTTGCAAGCGCCAGTGAACGCACCTCGATGACGGCATTGATTAACGCCAGGGTGAAGCCAGGCGAGACATGGGTCCAATACGCTATAAGGTGGCGGAACTTATGGTCAAAATGCGAGCAACGCATTGAAGAAGCTCCCGCAGTGGGTATGTTTGTGGGAACCCTTGATCCGCAAGCAACCATCTCGCAATTTATGATGTTCTTCAAGCCGACTACCTTCCAGGCCCTGATCGACAAGCTAGCACAAATGGATCAGATGGGCCATAGACCCCCTCTTCCAAAGCCGGACTCCCGAAATGACAAGGGGAAGGGAAAAGCGATCATTGTCGCTAATGCTCAACAACAACCGAGCAACTCGAAGCCGGTTGTTCGTCAAAATAATATGCGTCCACACGTACCCCTTGAGGAGGGGTTAGGACGTCCTTACTCGTTTCCCCAAGATAAAACGAGAAGATTATTCGAGCTGGCATTGCGCAACCGACTTATAAACCTGCCGGATCCAAGACATCCGTCCCAGCCAAACGACGTCCATGATCCCAATTACTGTCCCTATCACCGAGTACTGGGTCATCCGATTGAAGATTGCTACGTCTTCAAAAATTGGCTTGAAGACCAGTACCAACAGGGCAAGTTCGCATTATTCGACAGATAGAAGGTGAATCCGCCGCAACCTCACGCCTCTAAAAGGTTGAATATGCTGGGGGCAACATGCTCTCTCGTCGAAGAAGCCCCATGGGAGGTTGTGCTGTCAGCTAAGACCAAAAGGATGCTGAACGATCTTCAAACATGCCCAGCGATCAAGTGGAAGAACCCGTTGGAACCACAGGTCATTGAAGGAATGTTGAAGCCGCGTCCAACTCCAAAGACCGATGGTGGTGGCCCAAGCACTCACAACCAGCCGTCAAAATCTTCGAAGAAGAAGAAGAAGAAATCCAAGAAGCCTGTGAAGCCTGGCGACAAGCGCACGGACTTACAAAAACAAATTGACGCACTGGAGAAATACAACCAGAAAGCACGGACTCCCATTACACTTCAAGAGTTCCTCAACCACGTCTTTCAAGAGGAAGATGAGGGAGATAACTCGTCGGATGAATCTGAAGAATACGTGGCGAGCTGTCATATGATTTCCCATTCGTTTACAGACGAGGAGGAAATTCCTTGCGCTGAAAAGATGGGGGCAGACCATGAACCAGAAATTCTGCAGCCATCAGATGAGATGATCGATGCCTTCCTGAATGAGATTCGTCTGAAAGTTAAAGCCAATCAAGAGCGTGAGATGGCCATACTGGAAGGAGCCAAACACCGCCGACTGGACGAAAGAGTCGAGGTATTCCTATCAAATCAAAAGACATCCGCTGCAGATGAAAACAAATTCAAGACGAGGAAAAGGTTTGCTAAAGCCGTATCAATGGGAATGAAGCTACCGCCCTCGGAAGAAAACACTCTCGGTGGAATAGAGATGTATCCTGACTATTGCCTATATCATCAGAAGATCGCACACGCTACTGAAGACTGCGACTCCTTTAAGTGTTGGTGGCAAGGGCATGTCACTCACAAACATTACGTCAACAGAACAAAGCAGGAAGCTCGTAGACGGCGGAAAAATACGGCGGATGAGCATAGAAGAGTCGCCGACAATTGCCACAAGAACGACGTCGATGAAGAAGCAGCCTTCAACCCTCTCTTCAAGGAATCCATCTCTGAAGAATTGAAGAATCATGAGAACATTCATCCGTGCAAGGGCACACTACCCGGAAAGAATCTCGGACCCGCAAACGATGGAGCGAACAAAAAGGATAAAGGAAAAGGAAAAATGACCTTCGTCGCCAACATTCAACAACAGCCGAGCAACTCAAAATCGATTGTTCGCCAAAACAACATGCGCCCACGCCCATCACTCGGGGAAAGACTGGGACGTTCTTACTCGTTTCCCCAAGATAAAACGAGGAAACTGTTTGAAGTGACAGTGCGCAATGGATTCGTCAATATGCCGATTCCGAAACGTCCGCTACAGCCAGAAGATGTCAACCATCCTAATTACTGCCCCTACCATCGAGCAATAAGTCATCCGCTCGAAGATTGCTTCATCTTCAAAAACTGGGTTGAAGACCAGTACCAACAAGGCGAACTCGCGCTGTCCGAAAACTGGAAGGTTAGCCCTCCACAACCGCACGCTCCGAAAAAGATGGATATGCCGGGGGCATCATGCTCATTCATATAGAAAGCCCCACAGACCGAAACGTCCTTAAACTAATGGCGGACCACTACGTCCTAAAACTGGATAACAGACCGAAACGTCCTTAAACTAATGGCGGACCGAAACGTCCTAAAACTGATGGCGGACCGAAACGTCCTTAAACTAATGGTGGACCACTACGTCCTAAAACTGGATAACGGACCGAAACGTCCTTAAACTAATGATGGACCACTACGTCCTAAAACTAGCTAAGGACCGAAACGTCTTTAAACTACTACCGCAGCATCTTCAGGCTGACGAGTAAAAAAAATAAGAAAAATGGGCATGGATGAAAACCTGAAAGGGCTCCGTGAGTAAAAGTAGCAGGGCTACCGGCGAGTGTTCGTGAAAACCTGAAAGGGCGCGACCTCGTAAAAAAAAACGGTACGTCCATAAGCAAAAAGGGCACGGATGAAAACCCGAAAGGGCTCCGTGAGTAAAAACAGCAGGACTACCGCGAGTGTTCGTGAAAACCCGAAAGGGCGCGACCTCGTAAAAAATATATAAAAATAAAAAAAAGGAGAATAAAAAAAAGGGGGTATGTCCATAAGCAAAATGGGCACGGATGAAAACCCGAAAGGGCTCCGTGAGTAAAAATAGCAGGACTACCGGCGAGTGTTTGTGAAAACCTGAATGGGCGCAACCTCGTTAAAGGACACTTACAGGGTCCTCTCGACCTTGTAAGGAGAAACCACCCGCGTGAGATCCTTACGACTCACAAGGGAGAAACACACTTAGGGATCCTCACGATTCCTAAGGAGAAAATACACTTACGAGATCCTCACGACTCGTAAAGAGAACTCTCTTATGAGACCCTCACGGCTCATAAGATTTGAAAGTCTTAAGTTACAGAGACCTAAACATGTGCTTAAGTAACTCCCACAACCTTCGATATTGCCCTACAAGCGGCTCAATGCTGACCCGTGTATACAATCCACGGGCGCGAATAAACATTTCCCTAACCAAGTCCCATCCGTGATGGGGGATATGTTTGCATGGTGAACAACCCTTGTAAGTCCTCTCGACTTACAAGGAGAAAACCTTCTTGTAGGATCCTTACGACTTACAGAGGGACATACACTTAGGAATCCTCACGATTCCTAAGGAGAAAATACACCTACGAGATCCTCACGACTTGTAAGGAGAACTACCTTTGTGAGACCCTTACGACTCATAAAGTAAAAAGCCTAAGCCGACAGGACCTTAACCCTGTTTGCTAAGCCACCTTTGTTCGACATCGACGGAGGCAAATGATGATTCGCTCCTGGCAATATCTCAGTTGTAGCGGTGCTGATGCCGAATTCGGTGTCTAATTTCAGGTTTACGGTGAAAAGCCGGTAGGCTGCACATGCATACGAAGTAGCCGAAATGATAGGGCAACTTGCAATAAAAAGCAGCAAGTAAAAACGTATGCATACAAAACAGCCGAAATGATTGGGCAACTCTCAATAAAAAGCAGCGAGTAAAAATAAAATAAATAGCCGAAATGATTGGGCACCGCGAAAAATAGCCGAAATGATTGGGCAATCGCGGCTTTCGTGATGTAAAAAGCTGAAATGATAGAGCATCGTGGAAATAAAATAATAAAAATAAATGAGACTTTTGCCCTGCAGGTAAGTCCATAGTGACCCCTGTATACAATTCATGGGCATAAACAAAAAAAAGGGAAAGGGGACTACATTTCCCCACTAGGCTGCGTCAAAGGGAAGTCAGATCACGACGACCACATTTACAGTCTGGAGACCAACAGCGGCGTTCCTCCTCATTCCAGCAAGACATGGATGTGACATCACCAATCGGAGCTACGGCAAAGTCCCCAGTTCCAAGACTCTACGGTTCACCGACAACCTAGAGTCAACCAACGACCTCCGTTGCGGGAACAAGTCAGCAAATGACCTCCGTCTCGGAAACAAGTCAGCCATCGACCTCCGTCTCGGAAACAAGTCAACCAATGACCTCCGTCACGGAAACAAGTCAGCAAATGACCTCCGTCGCGGAAACAAGTCAGCAAACGACCTCCGTCGTGGAAACAAGTCAGCAAACGACCTCCGTCTCGGAAACAAGTCAGCCAACGACCTCCGTCTCGGAAACAAGTCAACGAACGACCTCCATCACGGAAACAAGTCAACCAACGACCTCCGTCGCGGAAACAAGTCAACCAACGACCTCCGTCATGGAAACAAGTCAGCAAAGGTCGCGGAAACAAGTCAACCGATGACCTCCGTCTCGAAAACAAGTCAGCAAATGACCTCCGTCGCGGAAACAAGTCAACCAACGACCTTCGTCTCGGAAAAAAGTCGACCAACGACCTCCATTGCGGAAACAAGTCAACCAACGACGGAAACAAGTCAACCAAAGACCTCCGGCGCGGAAGCAAGTCAACCAACGACCTCCGTCTCGGAAACAAGTCAACCAAGGACCTCCGGCACGGAAACAAGTCAGCCAAGGACCTCCGGCGCGGAAACAAGTCAGCCAATGACCTCCGTCTCGGAAACAAGTCAACCAACGACCTCCATCTCGGAAATAAGTCAGCCAAAAACCTCCGTCTCGGAAACAAGTCGGCCAACGACCTCCCCATCGGAGCAATACTTCAACTCGGAAACAAGTCAACTCACCAACCACTTATGAGTCCTCTCGACTTGTAAGGGAGAAAATCCTCTTATAAGATCCTTACGACTTATAAGAGAAAACACACATAGGAATCCTCACGATTCCTAAGGAGAAAATCCACCTACGAGATCCTCTCGATCCGTAGGGAGAAAAATCTCTATGAGACCCTCACGGCTCATAGAGTTGAAAAGTCTTAGGCGGCAGATCTGAACCTGCGGCCTAAGCCATCGCTATCTCGTGAAGAAACCAAAATGATCGCTCTATTATCTGTCAACCATGTTCACTAAGGTAACATGCGGATAATAAAAGAAAGAAGAAAGCGACAAAAAGAACATCTGATTGGCGTTGGATTAAACATTCGAGACACACTCATTCACGCATGTGCAAAAGACTCAGAACGAAAAATAAGACAAGCTGGGATAAAAACTTTTCCATTAATATTGCCAAAAATTCTTATAATCATAAAGCAATAAACGAGAAATATTATTACAATGGAATAACCTCAGATCCAGGGCACGGATTGAGGAAGTCAAAAGTAAGACCATCTAGAGTTCTTCTGGCCTTTCTGATTATTCTTGTGCGCAGCCTCTCGCGCTCCTGTGTGTCAAGATCCTCGGCAAGCCCCCCCAGCCTTCTATAAGCAGCGACTTTCATCGTCTGCTGGAAAATTTGATGCAGGATGTCGATGAGGCTATCCCGCCGTTTCTTCGAGATCAGCTCCGACAGGTACACTGAATGCACCTTGTCTTCGGCATCATCCAGCGCATTGAGCGGTAGGGCCTCGTGGAACCCCGGGAGTGCTCTCCAAATTGCTCCCAGCACGACTTTCAAGAGAGCAGAGCGGTGGGGGAGCAGCCAACCAACACGTGCGTTTAGACGACCCATGACCTCCGCACACTGGGCATCCGTAAACTCCTGGTCTTGTTGATGGCCCTGTACACGGATATCCTCGTAGGTGATGAATTCATGCAGACTGTACAGACGCACCGCCATAATGCCTGAAGGAAATATCATTGGAAGATTAGCAATGATAAAAAGGGAGTCAAAACTCCTCGAGAGCAATGCTCTGCAGACAGGAGTGACACCTGTCAAAATCAGTAATGAGGAGAATTTGAGGAAAATCCCCTAAAAACATTGAGAGCTTTGCTCTGCAAAGGTGATATAATAATAGTAATAATAATGTAAAATGTCACCTTTAACTTCCAAGATCCATGAAGAATCCTTAAGAGTTCTTCTATATGATTTGGAAGGAGCAAAACTCCATTGATGAATTAAGAAAATCCCAAGAAAATCTTTTAGAGAGCAGAGCTCTAATGGAACCCTAATAGGGTTCTCCTTAGTCCTCTTTAGACCCCTTTAGAGCAAAGCTCTGCTAAAAGAAACCCCAAATGGGTTTTCTTTAGATCAGGGATCTATTGAGAGTAAGGCTCTGTTAATTAAAATTGATTCAATTTAACTTAAATTAAAATTTTTACCTAAAAAGTTTTAAGAAATTCTAACTCTTGGAGCTCTTAAAGGCAAGAGCAGGGCTCTAAATAAAATTCTTGGAGATGATGATCATCTATGAAGGACCAAAGGTCCTATTTATAAACATCAAGTGCCCTTTCAACTTCCAAAAGTTGCCGCAACAGTTGGAATTCTGCCACCGTTGCGCTCGCGTTTGGGGCTACGTGAGCGCAACGGTAGGGAGGCATTTGTTTACCCCAATCAGAGCAAAGCTCTGTTCAAATTCCAAGACGGGAGATGAAGCAACGCTTCATCTTTCCCCAATCAGAGCAAATCTCTACTTTGAAAATTTAAACTTTAATAAATGAAGCAACGCTTCAGATCCTCTGCGCTGCGCGCAGGGCGCCACGTGTCAAAATCAGGCACGCCAGTGCAGAGAGCGCAGCGCCTAAGGCAGCGCGCCCAATCAAAGCAAGGCTCTATTTAAAACAAAAATTAAAGGAAGCAACGCTTCAGATGACTTGTGTTCTGCGCTGCGCGACACGCGGCAGAGCAATCGCGCTGCGCGACACGCGGCAGCGCAGTCGCGCTGCGCAGTCGCTGCGCTACACGCGGCAGCGCAGTCGCGCTAGCGCAGTTGTGCGCTGCACGACATGCGGCAGCGCAGTCGCGCAAGCGCAGTTGCGCTGCGCGACACGTGTCTTGCACTGGGGCGTTTGCGCCATACAGAATTAAATTTTAGCAAGATTTTTCTGTTCTTGTTAAAACAAGAAGATTGCCTTCTGTAAAATAGAAGCCCTTGGATCAAAGATCCAACGGTGGGGAAAATTCCCCAAATCACTTAGAGAAAGATCTCTTTAACAAATTTAACAAATTTATGGGCACTATATAAAGGCCCCTAGAGCCCAAATCAAGATCATCAACATTGTGAGAGATCAAGAACTTCAAACAGAGAGAACTCTGAAGAAATTTCAAGAAGAAAAAGGTAAAAACCTTTAAGATAGAAGAATTTCTTCTAATAGATCATTGATCTAAGAACAAGATCAATGATCTTCAATAAAAAAAGAAAAAAAACAAACAAATAAAAATAGTGCTTTTCACTTGTGAACCATTGGTTCTGGAATCTTAAAGATTCTCAAGATTATTGAAATAGTGCCTTGCACTTGCAAAAACTGCACTGTTGTGCTCCTGGGTTGGCGCAAGCCACCAGAGAGCGCCACGTGTCAGCTCCAGAACAACTTGCGCTATGCGCTTTTAAAATAGAGTATTGCTCTCTGAAATTGGTGTAACTCACCAGAGCACGCCACGTGTCAGCAGCGTAGCAGCGCAGCGCACTGGCGCAGCATACTGAGCTAACTGCGCTTGCGCTCACCAGAGCATGACACGTGTCACCTCCACATGCGCTTGCGCTCATTAATTAGTGCAAAGCGCCAGACAAATGCACTGCATTGTTTACTGAAGGGGCCAGGCCCAAGTCAAAAAGGCCTAGTAGGCCAAAATAAATTGCAATGCAATAAAAGGGGCAGAGCCCAAATAAAATTGATACTCTACATCATTTATAAAAGGGCAGAGCCCAAACAAAATAAAACGCAATAAAAGGGCAAAGCCCAAAAAAAATTGATGCTCTGCATCATTTATAAAAGGGCAGAACCCAAACAAAATAAAAAATGCAATGTATTATTTAAAAAGGGGCAAAGCCCTAGCACAGGCCTATTAGGCCAAAAACAAATAAAAGCATTGAACATTTTTTTAACTGGACTGAGCCCAATCATGGCCGTAAGTCCTCAAATTAAATTAACTGAGCAAGATTGCTCTCCTAAATCAATTTACATCCGGTTCAAGGGTACATCTCCGAGCTCCTCTGACACCTATCATTGTAATCCTTCAACGACGTCAGAGAGATGACGGGTCCCGACGGCCACAAATAAAATGGACCACCATGTCCCTAAACTGGCAATGCACCACCATGTCCCTAAACTGGAAATTTACCACAACGTCATTAAACTAAACAATAGAGCCAATTGCTCTTTTGTTGGATCTAAATGATCCCGTTAAGTTGATCTTAGTCTGGAGATTAGGCTAACGTATCCTTAACAAAAGTTTAAGTCGATCTTAGCCTTAATATGGCTAACGTATCCTTAAACTAAAACACCAAACCCAAATTTAAGTAAATACGGATTTGGACTAATCTACGTCCTACGGGCGACGGCATAACTTAGTCTCCGTATACAATCCACGGGCAACCACAAAAAAAACAAGCACACACGACATGAAATGAAATTCTGGAGAAGGAGAAAGTTGTTACCGCGATGCGGTAGCGTAATTAACTGCAGGGGCTTGCGCCTGCAGGGAAGAGCGTCCCCATAATCAAAAACCCCTCAAGCGAGGGGGAATCTGACGAAGTCTGCTACATTGGCCGCATCCGTCTAAACCTCCGATACACGGTGCCATAAATCAACTTGGCATTTTCGGAGAGGTAGACGGATAAAACCAATTAGCATCTGCCCCGATTTTCAGTTTAGGGACATGGTGGTCCACTTCCAGTTTAGGGACATGGTGGTCCATGTAGGGTTCCTAGGCACACTAATGAAGTCTCACAAGGCATCAAACATGGCTAATTCAAATTTTTCCTTGTGCCTACAAACCCTAATACGGATCGTTAACTAGATATATAGACGACGCAAGCATGTAAACGAATTAAATGCTAAAGGAAAGTGACTACAACCTTTGTAGATCCGGTCCACCACTTCCTAAGCTCCGCGATGATGTCCCTCCGCTGTCCAAATCGGATTCCGGACTCTAGCATCGGCTTCATCGAAGAAATGGGCGGGCTTTGTCATCGGCTTCGATGCCGAAGATGATCTACGTCGAGGCATCACTAGATCAAGCTCCCACTTCACCAAGTCATGAAACTTGTGAAGAAAAGACCCTATACTACTTGGCAAGAGGTAGAGGATGAAGAAATAGGAAGTGGGTTCACTTTAGAATTGGATTTCTCACTCATTTTCACTAGTTGCCATTGATGGTAGCTAGGTTTTCTTCATGTTGAAGATGAAGAAGAAGAAGAAAAGATATGATAAGTGTTATTAAAAATAGAAAATAAAATCAACACTTATCATTTTCTAACCTTGGTTAGGTGTAGAGAATGTACTAAGGTTAAGTGGAATGGTTAGGGTTAAGGATGAGAACAAAATGGTCATTTAGTCAAAGCTTCATAAAGCTTCAACTAAAAACAAATCAAGCCACCATTCATTTATCTTTCAATTTATTCAAAATGAATAAATAAATAAGATAAATGAATAAGTAAAACCCTAATCAACAACTTAACCATGGTTTAATTCTTTGCACTTAACCAAATAAGCATGTATCATCAAACATGATACAATCAAGTGCACAAAAGTATATCACATATACAATGTGCATTTCAAGTGAGAAAATCCTTTTTAAAGTGAACCAATATTAGTTAATGCAAATCATTATATCAAATATATAATTATGCATTAAATCATTAAATCAATACTTGATTTAACGATCCGGTCATATTGCATAAACCGACTAATATTCAATGTATCGGCTTATCGAATCAATCCTCGATTCGATAACTAGGTTATATCGTATACAACCAATCGATACATTCATCGCGAGAATATAATACGGTATCGCATACACGCATTATTCTCGGTCCCGCACATATCTCATATGCACTCCTATTTCGTTTCGCTTGAGCCAGGAAACCTCTGTGTAGGACTCTAAAGACTCGTCAATACGCCGGCAGCAGGTGATGATCATATCAAACACCCACAAGCCGCAAGCGGTCTGCTAAACGTAATGGCTACCCGGGTATTGAGCGGTCAGAAGATCGACGAGCAAGCCCGCTCACACTCCTGTGAATCCAACCAGTAACACTTACCGTACAGTCCGGTCTGTTCGTCTGATTTGTCGCATATCTCGCCTAGGGGTGGTAAACGTCAGACCCTAATAGCTTAACAAGTCATGCCGACGTGAGGTCCATAACAATCGTGAAACTACTGATAACTCTTACCAGTATATCACTGCAACCCTGGCCAGGGATTTCCTGTCATAGCCAGTCGAGCATAGCGCAACATCAACCCCCAATACCGGGAGAGACGAATCCCCTCCTATCGCTCATTGCCTCCATGTGAATCGGGACTGTACCCAAAAACCACCTGTTTGCACGACTCAGTAGAGCCGTGGTAGGGTGGAAATCAAAGCACAGTGGCAGACACACAAGACTCTATGACGATCTCGGGTCAACAGACTAAGCTGTACCAATGTCACCAGAGAACTGCAATCTGACGTGAGGTATAATACCATCTGGGAGTTCTCGGCGAGTCCGTTCAGTGTACCCAGTCTCCACTGAGCACCCGCATACCATCTCTGATGTCAAACACCAATGGATATGGGATCATCCATCGCCCATCACATGGGTCGAGAAGATATACGCTAGTCTACTCTAGAATATCGATGCCCCGTCTCGATATTCCCACGACTAGGAACATTGAAGGATGTACTCATAGACTACCCAGGCCCCACTAGTATGATCTTCATCATAGTCCTGAAAGTCGAGTACACATCCTAAGGGCTTTATCAACATGTAACAGAGAGACAGAAAGTATACATGTTAAGATAAAGAGCAACCAGATAGCGTACTATCATGTCGAGCAAGACAGTCCTACCTATATATGTCCCAGCATCCATTACAATATACATCCAATGTACAGTAATGGCCTCTAGGGCATACATATAACTAACAGTCCATGTTCCAGTTTAGGGACATGGTGGTCCATTGCCAGTTTAGGGACATGGTGGTCCATTTTATTTGTGGCCGTCGGGACCCGTCACCTCTCTGACGTCGTTGAAGGATTACAACGATAGGTGTCAGAGGAGCTCGGAGATGTACCCTTGAACCGGATGTAAATTGATTTAGGAGAGCAGTCTTACTCAGTTAATTTAATTTGAGGACTTACGGGCATGATTGAGCTCAGCCCAGTTAAAAAAATATTCAACGCTTTTATTTGTTTTTGGCCTAATAGGCCTGTGCTGAGGCTTTACCCCTTTTTAAATAATGCATTGCATTTTTTATTTTGTTTGGGTTCTGCCCTTTTAGAAATGATGCAGAGCATCAATTTTATTTGGGCTCTGCCCTTTTATTGCGTTTTATTTTGTTTGGGCTCTGCCCTTTTATAAATGATGCAGAGCATCAATTTTATTTGGGCTCTGCCCCTTTTATTGCATTGCAATTTATTTTGGCCTACTAGGCCTTTTTGACTTGGGCCTGGCCCCTTCAGTAAACAATGCAGTGCATTTGTCTGGCGCTTTGCACTAATTAATGAGCGCAAGCGCATGTGGAGGTGACATGTGTCATGCTCTGGTTAGCCCAAGCGTGGTTAGCGCAGTGCGCTGCGCTGCTAACACGTGGCGTGCTCTGGTGAGTTGCACTAATTTCAGAGAGCAATACTCTATTTTAAAAGCGCATAGCGCAAGTTGTTCTGGAGCTGACACGTGGTGCTCTCTGGTGGCTTGCGCCAACCCAGGAGCGCAACAGTGCAGTATTTGCAAGTGCAAGGCACTATTTCAATAATCTTGAGAATCTTTAAGATTCCAGAACCAATGGTTCACAAGTGCAAAGCACTATTTTTATTTGTTTGTTTTTTTTTTCTTTTTTTTTTTTATTGAAGATCATTGATCTTGTTCTTAGATCAATGATCTATTAGAAGAAATTCTTCTATCTTAAAGGTTTTTACCTTTTTCTTCTTGAAATTTCTTCAGAGTTCTCTCTGTTTGAAGTTCTTAATCTCTCACAATGTTGATGATCTTGATTTGGGGTCTAGGGGCCTTTATATAGTGCCCATAAATTTGTTAAATTTGTTAAAGAGATCTTTCTCTGAGTGATTTGGGGAATTTTCCCCACCGTTGGATCTTTGATCCAAACGCTTCTGTTTTACAGAAGGCAATCTTCTTGTTTTAACAAGAACAGAAAAGTCTTGCTAAAATTTAATTCTGTTTGGCGCAAACGCCCCAGTGCATGACACGTGTCGCGCAGCGTAGAGCGCTGCGCGACTGCGCGAGCGCAACTGCGCTGGCTCGTGTCGCGCAGTGCAGAGCGACTGCGCTAGCACAACTGCGCTGCCGCTAGCGCAACTGCGCTGCCGCGTGGCACGAAGCGCAGAGCGCAGCGCGACTGCGCTAGCGCAACTGTGCTGCCACATGGCGCGCAGCGCAGAGCGCAAGTCATCTGAAGCGTTGCTTCCTTTAATTTTTGTTTTAAATAGAGCCTTGCTCTGATTGGGCGCGCTGTCTTGGGCACTGCGCTCTCTGCGCTGGCGTGCCTGATTTTGATACGTGGCGCTCTGCGAGCAGCGCAGAGGATCTGAAGCCTTGCTTCATTTATTAAAGTTTAAATTTTCAAAGTAGAGCTTTGCTCTGATTGGGGAAAGATGAAGCGTTGCTTCATCTCCCGCCTTGGAATTTGAACAGAGCTTTGCTCTAATTGGGGTAAAGAATAACATCATACAAATGGTTAGAATAACATCTCTATAACTAATATTACTAACATTATTCATGGAGATATTGTGCAAGATTTGGCTCAGGTCAGGAGATCGGGATATCAAGGCGTCGGGAATCAAAAATTTGCCGATAAAGTTAGATAAAATCGAAGAATCAATACTGGCAGAGACTCAGAAAAGATATGAACATTCCAGACATCAAATAAATCTCCATGTGTCACAATGAAGAAGCCCCAAAAGTTTGAAACCATAAATCCACCAAACGGCCGCGGTTGCGCGACTAAAACCACCAATAAGCGGTGGATCCATGGCCGATCCAACGTGTTAGGGTTTGGGATTTTTAGGCTTGATTTGCAACAACAAACCCTAATACTGGGGATCTAGAGTTCTGGTTTTGGGACTATATAAAGGTGTTCAGACCATAATATTGCATTTATCATTCCCCTATTCTTATCCTTTTTATAAATAAACAGGTACTCTTGACGCACGTTTGTTGCATATTACAGGATACAGGTTTCTGGAGCAAATACAGTGAAAAAGACACAAAACAACAGAAAAGGGACTTTTGACCAACAAGTAGACGGATCCTAGTCAAGCCGAGTCGAAGAACAGTGCAAGGTCCAAAAAGTCAAGTGAAACGGTTAAAAAGCCCAATACAAGTCTTCACTAAAAATCTGGAGAAGAACCAGAAGCCCAAAAAAGAAAACAAGTGAAGAAACAGAAGCCCAAATAGCTAATGAACCCAGCCCACAAAACACAAGGCCCAACTCTTTTATTTGGCCGCGGAACCGCGGCCAAACCCTACCTGGCGCCGCAGTTCCGCGGCCATCAAGGGCCCGTGTCGGTGAAGATTTTCTGAGGCGGCGCGACTGTTTAGATGTGAGGATTTTTCGTGGGCAAATATGTAATTGCGCATATGCGAGAGCCTGTAGCCCTAGGTTTTCTATTTTCCTATAAATTGTAGTTTTAGATCTGTAAATTGCATGCCTCTTTTCAATAAATAAAATTCAGAAAATTCTGGAGGTGACATTCAGATCTGTTCTTTATCGCTTGGAGGGAGCCATCAAATCTTAGGTAATTTATTTCATTGCTTTTATTTCTTTTAATTATAATGTTATTTCATCCCCTAATGAGCGAGTAGTCTCCTCGCTTGTTAGGGTTAGCCTTAGGGAAAGGGTTGAGAGATGAGATCTCTCACCCCTTTCAATGCGTAACCATTAAGAACTCCATGCATGCGTGCACAACCGCTCCCTGCGGCACCCTACCCCTCGAGGTAACGGTGAACCGCAGTATAAAGGGCCGGTTGCACGCGTTTTCCATGGGGGTTAGAGTAATTAACGATAAAGTAAGGATACGAATCTAGAGGAAGAAAACATCTTCCCAAAAGAGTCGTATCCACTTTATCGATAATTACTATAACACCTAATGGATCTACAACATTGAAAGCGGTGACGAAATATCAATCTCCAAAACTTCCTCTAAGCCTAACCCTAGCAAGAATTTAAATTAGGTTAATTAAGTTTTAGATCTAGATTTTTATAAAACCAAAACGACAAAAAGAATCAACTCGTTAAAACACATAAAAGGAATTTACCCGTCTCTGTGGATCGACCCGCACTCACCGGCTAGCTGCGAAGCGACGCCGTTTCTTGATTACGGTAAACTCATATTTTTGACACAATCAAATGGCGCCGTTGCCGGGGACGGCGTAATTTTTCTTTTTTGTGAATTTTCGGGTTGATATAAATTTTAAAAATTATAAAAATCTGAAAATATAAAAAATAAAAAAAAAATTATCAAACTTGATCTGTTTGAAGGGTGTATTATTTGAATCTTGCAGAACAGCGAAGAAAAGTGGATCTGGAATTTTGCAGAGGGCAAATCAAAATTTGATACATATAAACAGAGAGGAATTCAAAGTGTAGAACCACAGAAATTTTTTCAGTGCGCGATCCCACCAGTAGACCGCTCTTCCGCCGCAAAATGGCCTCTCCCGCCGCGGATCCGCGCTCCTATGGCCACGTCAGCATGTGAAAATTTTTCTGGTTTGATATCTTTCTCTCCCCTCTGCAACCTCCCATATATTTCTCTGTAAAAATCTTCTGCAGGGTTCTTGCGCTAAAAAAAAATCTGTCTCCCCCTTCTCGATAACAGATTTTCTGCAGGTTTCTTTGCGCCGCGCTAAAAAAATTCTGATTGCAAGTGATTTTGTTGTTTTGCATATTTTAATCGGATTCTAAGGGGCTATTTGACCAAATCCAGATTGGGTGGGGATTTCATCACCCTTCCCAGGACCCCAGAAAACACCTAAGCATTTTGCATCAACCACCTTTAATTAAAAAAGATTAGACTCAGACCTAAGGACAGCGAGCTCAATAGGAAAAGGACTAGGGTAGGCATCAGCCGTTTATCCTAACCGACATTGCGGTGTCTAGGCTAGTGGTTTTTAATTAGGCCCACTGTAGTGGTGGTTCCTTCCCACTTACCTGGCCGTATTTGTCCGTGAAGAGGCGGTTTGAGGTCTATTTCTAGCCCTAGTTAGGAGCTGTCTAGTAGACCTAGGCAACCCTAGATCTAGGCCTGATTGTGCATGTGTGGTTGATACTTTTGTGTCACGAGTCCATTTTCTAAAACCGTCTTGCAAAACTCTTCAATAAAAAAAATAAAAAAAAATTAAAGAAAAATCTTTTAAAAACTTGCAAAAATTTTGTCGCTAAGAAATCCTTGCACTCTTCTATCATGGGTACCCCACATCATAAATCTCTTGCCGAATCTTGGTATCCCGAACCTAACTTTGCGTCGTTTGTCAATGTGTTCGGTCAATTTAAAAACGATCCCTCCATGCCTAAAAAATCTCTGAAAGATCACATAGAGGAGTCTAGGAAAAACAGTTTGACTTTTCAACCCACTTTGTGTCAACCGAGTCAACCTTTACAACCTACATATGTTGACACCACTTCTTCAAGTCCTTCTGTCACTCCTAGGCCGATGTCCATTGCTGAGCATATTGCTCAATCTCGCAGTCGATCTTTCACCCCTCTCCACTCATCTAGTTTTAGGGATCCGCACAATTATTCACCTTCTTATCCATATGTTGACCCTACCCCTGTCCTACCACCCACTTCCTATCAGTCCTACCCGACTTTTCCATCTTCACTAGACACTGTTTCTTCACAGCCATTAGGGAGTTACACATATCCAACCAATTTTGAATTTTTTACTGAAACCCCCTCACCACCTAAGTCTAGTTTGGAAGAGTCGTTGGAAGCATATATTGCTGCAACAAATAAAATGATGAGGACAATGGAAGCATCCATGGCCGCCCTTACGCAACCTAGTGAACCGGTAGCTAGTGTCCCGCTAGCTCCGAATTTTTCAATGTGTAAGGCGGCAGTTGGACAGAGTGAGAATGAGAGAGGATTTTCAAATCAAACCTACCCTTACCCAATTGAAACCCACAACTCCGGTTTTCCATCGATTGTTCCAAATGATTCACCAGTTGAAAATAAAAATGAGTTGTGTGATTTTGTAGTGTTTGATTTGCCAAATTGTAAGGAACCCCTTTCGAGTGAAACCGCACCTAACCCTTTCGATCTTTACACCTCCACTCTAGAACCTACATTGATAAATATCCATGCTGTGGATAAAGTGTCTAAAGAAATTGATTTTCACTTGATTGAGGATATAGACGCCCGGAATATTTCGGATGATGAACCTGTCGATTTAATAGAAATTTTATGTTCAAATCATCATCCTGAGTTATTAAATGTTTCCCCCGAATCTCATATGCGTCTAGATTTTGATGATAATGGCATGGATGAATTAAATAGTGAGGATAGTACTGAGGAGAGTCTTGAGGATAATATCGAGGTTGAACCATTTTTATTTGATGTGGCGGATTTTCCAGTTCAGCCTCCTGAACCTTTGACTGTTATATCACCCTCCCTCCTTCCTACTGTTCCGACCGAACAAATGACTGTTACGCTTTCATCTCCTATACCAAGTTCGGCGTACCCATGTTTTCTTGCGAATCTTGAGGGATTTGACCCCATTGCACGACGAGTTGATAGGTTAGCGCAATCGCTTTTAACACATCGGTCATCACAAATTGCGCTAATTTATTCACTCAATTTACACCCTCAAGATCGCACTTCACTTCTTTCTTCTTTCCATCTTTCTTCTCCCCCACCGAGACCGTATTCTACCCCTCTTCCCACACGGTCTCGCGTGTCTCTCATTTCTTTCCTCCGCACCCTATTCTTGCACCAACTATACCATTACCACGATAAGATCTTTGAATGGTTGGTGCTAACCTTTGGCTTGTGTAAGGCCAAGCTTAAGTTTGGGGGGAACCTTTGTATATATGTATATATCCTTTTGTTTTCTTTTTCTATAAAAAATAAAAAAAAATAAAAAAAAATTCAAAACAAAAAAAAAATAATTGTAAATAAATAAACAGGGGAGTACCGACATTTTGACCCTCTTGGTTCAGCATGACAGTGAGGACACTGTCAAAGTTCAAGTTTGGGGGTATGCTCGGTACGTCTTCTTCCTTCGCATTCATTTGTACATATTTTTTTGCATTTGCATACTTATTTGAAAACCCATAAAAATTTGAAAAATTTCAAAAATTATAAAAATTAATGTATTCAATTTTGGCTAATTGACTAGAGTTTGACAAATAGGTTAACTGGTTAGGAACAACTAGATCTTAGACTTAGTAAATTAAAAACCCTAAAAATAACCTTCCTTAAAGTTTAACGGTAGAAAGTATATGCCTTGTAGTTTATTTAGAAATAGGCAAATTTTGGGTTCACTTCTTGGGCTAAGTCGAAACAAGGGAAGAGTATTAAAACTTTTATTAGAGTATAAGTTTGAAAAATAGTTCCTAGCTTAAATCTAGATTCTGAAAATGTATACCCTACAATTTGCACAATCACGCACCTTGAAACTTGGAATAGTAGAGGAGACCTTGAAATGCTCTTGTCTAAAGTCCTTAGTACAATGAAAATAAAAGAAAAAAAGTGAATAAAGGAAAAAAATGGACACTGGTTTTTGTGATTATTTAAGGCTGTAAAAATAGAAAAATATTTAGCGAGGGTGCTTCATCACCTAGTGCCTTAGACCAACTGGTTTGGGAGTCACTGCTAAAGCCTTGGGTGTTGCAAAGACTAGGAAGTACGCTTTAAAGTGCAAACGCATTTTGTAATTGGTCGTTGGTACCTCAAGAAGTATTAACGGTCGCATGAAGGATGTGTAAGCAAATTTCATTCACCAACTAATTAGTACTTTGGACAATGGACGAGAGTACGATTGCTTGATTTGAATTTCCAAGTGTAGGGGTGATCTATACACACACGTAGGGGTATGTGATTGGAATCTAGATAAGAGAAAGGAATGAAGAATAGAACTTGTATCTTTAGTAGAGTTAATAAAAATTCCTAAGTGGAGATGTAACCCTAGAAGGAAGACTTAAGAAATGCCGAAAGCTAAGTAATTCTACATAACAAATATAATCTTAAGTTAAATAATGAGGAAGTGTGAAGAATATGGGTGGATAATTTGCGAGTCAAAAGATAATAGAATTCCTTGTTAGAAAACCTCATTAGAGAACAAAAGTCGAAAGGCCAAATTGATAGGATTTTGTGGGTGTAATCCGCTGAAAACCCTCAGGAGACAACACTCCTCCTACTAGGGACACCTAGAGGTTTAACGGCTTGTTGCACGTGCTCAGTGCAATCGCGTTTCCCTGCGAAAGTGCGGTTAGGTTTTTTGTAGAGAATAAAATAATAAGTTTGCTCGAGGACTAGCAAAAGGTAAGTTTGGGGGTATTTGTTCAGACCATAATATTGCATTTATCATTCCCCTATTCTTATCCTTTTTATAAATAAACAGGTACTCTTGACGCACGTTTGTTGCATATTACAGGATACAGGTTTCTGGAGCAAATACAGTGAAAAAGACACAAAACAACAGAAAAGGGACTTTTGACCAACAAGTAGACGGATCCTAGTCAAGCCGAGTCGAAGAACAGTGCAAGGTCCAAAAAGTCAAGTGAAACGGTTAAAAAGCCCAATACAAGTCTTCACTAAAAATCTGGAGAAGAACCAGAAGCCCAAAAAAGAAAACAAGTGAAGAAACAGAAGCCCAAATAGCTAATGAACCCAGCCCACAAAACACAAGGCCCAACTCTTTTATTTGGCCGCGGAACCGCGGCCAAACCCTACCTGGCGCCGCAGTTCCGCGGCCATCAAGGGCCCGTGTCGGTGAAGATTTTCTGAGGCGGCGCGACTGTTTAGATGTGAGGATTTTTCGTGGGCAAATATGTAATTGCGCATGTGCGAGAGCCTGTAGCCCTAGGTTTTCTATTTTCCTATAAATTGTAGTTTTAGATCTGTAAATTGCATGCCTCTTTTCAATAAATAAAATTCAGAAAATTCTGGAGGTGACATTCAGATCTGTTCTTTATCGCTTGGAGGGAGCCATCAAATCTTAGGTAATTTATTTCATTGCTTTTATTTCTTTTAATTATAATGTTATTTCATCCCCTAATGAGCGAGTAGTCTCCTCGCTTGTTAGGGTTAGCCTTAGGGAAAGGGTTGAGAGATGAGATCTCTCACCCCTTTCAATGCGTAACCATTAAGAACTCCATGCATGCGTGCACAACCGCTCCCTGCGGCACCCTACCCCTCGAGGTAACGGTGAACCGCAGTATAAAGGGCCGGTTGCGCGCGTTTTCCATGGGGGTTAGAGTAATTAACGATAAAGTAAGGATACGAATCTAGAGGAAGAAAACATCTTCCCAAAAGAGTCGTATCCACTTTATCGATAATTACTATAACACCTAATGGATCTACAACATTGAAAGCGGTGACGAAATATCAATCTCCAAAACTTCCTCTAAGCCTAACCCTAGCAAGAATTTAAATTAGGTTAATTAAGTTTTAGATCTAGATTTTTATAAAACCAAAACGACAAAAAGAATCAACTCGTTAAAACACATAAAAGGAATTTACCCGTCTCTGTGGATCGACCCGCACTCACCGGCTAGCTGCGAAGCGACGCCGTTTCTTGATTGCGGTAAACTCATATTTTTGACACAATCAAAAGGACCGAGAGATAAACTTAAAAATCATCACTTTTTACATGAAGCAAATCACCGTCAAAGAACAAGTGATCCACGACAGGTCCGCGATTCGACGTGATAAGGCGACGTGAGATTCGACGGATCATCTACTTCCTACGAGGCAGAGATCGAGAGCAACTTCTTCTTCTTCTTATAATCTAAACTCGAAGAATTGTAATTGTGAAGTTGATTAATAAAGGTAGATCATTAGATTAATTATTTAGCATTTATTTTCTGTATTTACATTATGATTTCATTCTTTATCCGTTCTTCTTCTATCTCCATCATGCGCGAGTAATTCTTCGCTTGATAGGGTTCACAGGATTAGGGTAGAACAATATATAAGAAAATATTTTAACTTCTTCTAAATCTTATGAAGTTTATAAACTTTAGCAAAAGAATCGTTAACATCCTTATTGGGCGCGCTACCAATTTATTGCTAGTCTCGACCACGATTTGAGATCAGATTAACAATTGTTTTGTTAAGGGCTAGATATGAATAGAGATCAATGAAAGGATAAGGGTCAATAGTGGGGAAACCCTAGTTTCTTCCAAGAACCCTAATCCTTATTCATCACTATTTATCTAGTTTTAAATCTATCATAAGATAAAAGGAGTAATCTTTATTAGTCATCCATGACTACTAAATCCTAACAAACCCTGCAAGCCCTCTTCTTTATAGATTCTACATCCGTATTTAAACTAGATCTTTAAACTATATAAATTCTACATCCGTGTTTAATATAGATCTAGAATCTATTCTCCTTCCTTCTTTTACTCTAATCAACTCGTCTAAAACAAGATTAAAAGTTCCACGCATCCTTGAGGATGATCCGTACTCATCTCGGCTAGCTACACGCGATATCGTTATTGATTGCGGTTACTACTACACACTTTCACAGAATCAATTAACGGGATACACACTACGGCGGACAACCTAAGGAAAATTGACTTAGGGACGGAAAACAACCCGAGGCCAACGTTCGTCAGTAAGCTACTATCTGAAAAACAGGTAGCCGCGTTAAAGGACGTGCTCATGAAGTATAAAGACTGCTTCGTATGGAACTATTCCGAAATGCCGGGTCTAGATCCAAAGGTAGCAGTACATGAACTGGCCATATCGCTGGACATAAAGCCAGTCAAACAGGCGCCAAGAAGAATGCGACTCAAACTTGAGATGAATATAAATGCTGAGGTCAAAAAACTAATCAACTCCGGCTTCATCCAAGAAGTTCAATATCCCAACTGGATCGCTAATATCGTTCTGGTGATGAAGAAAATGGGACGGTGCGCATCTATGTGGACTTTTGGGACCTCAACAAAGCTTTCCCAAAAGATGACTTCCCAGTACCTGTTACTGAGCTGATGATCTATAACACATCTACCCATGAGGTTTTCTCCTTCATTAATGGATCTTCAGGATACAACCAAATAAAAATGAATCCTAAAGACCAAAAACATACCACCTTCCGGAGTCCGCTGGGCATATTCTGCTACAAGGTGATGCCTTTCGGTTTAAAGAACGCTGGCACTACCTACCAGAGGGCCATGACGAAGATTTTCGATGACCTCATCCATGAGATTGTCGAATGCTACATCGACGACCTGGTGGTGAAAAGCATGTCTTATGAGGAATATTGGGAACATCTAAACATAGTGTTCCGACGTCTTCGGAAGTATAATTTAAAGATGAATCCTCTAAAATACGCGTTTGGGGTCTCCTTAGGAAAATTTCGAGGATTCATTATATAGCACTGGGGTATCGAAATCGATCCCTCAAAGATCAAAGCGATTACGGAGATACCCATGCCAAGGACCCTCAAACAGTTGCGATCTCTTCAAGAAAAGCTCGCATATATCCGGCGGTTCATAGCCAACCTCTCTGGAAAATGCTGTCCCTACAGTCATTTGATGAAGAAAGGGACCCCGTTCGTCTGAGATCAAAAGTGCCAAAATGCACTAGACGAAATCAAGCAATACCTGCAAAATCCACCGGTATTGACCGCTCTGGTTAAGGGAAAACCCCTTATCCTATATACAACGGCCCTTGAGGGTTCTCTAGGCGTGCTATGGGCAAAAGAGAACAATCAGGGAAAGGAGAGAGCTTCGTACTATTTGAGTCGATTTCTCCTGGGGCAGAAAACAACTACTCCCCCATCAAAAAGTATTGCCTGGCACTAATGTTCACGATAACGAAGCTCAGACATTACGCCTTGGCAGATGAGGTCCATCTCATATCAAAGATGGATCCTCTCAAATATCTGATGTCAAGGGCCATACTAACAGGAAAGCTTTCCATATGGGCCCTCCTCCTGATGGAGTTCTCGATAACATATCGACCCCTTAAAGCAGTAAAAGGCCAGGTCATTGCCGATTTTCTCGCTAAGCATCCGATACCAGCTGACTTCCCCTTAAATTGCGAGTTGCCGGATGAACATGCATTCGACACAATCGAAGAAAAAAAGCAAGAAAACGATTCCCGATGGGAACTCTACTTCAATAGAGCATCTTCCATGAAGAGGTGTCACGCCCCGCTTCCCAAAAGAAGGAGAAAAATGACGTGGCATGGTCCGCAACCTAACTGTATTGAAAGTGGTCGATTCAATACAGTTACGTTAAGCGTATGAATATTTAACATTCAGGGTGTGTACCAAAACAAAAATAATAAAAGCAAAAGGCATTTATTTCCATTAACCAAATTTTATTACATCCCATAAGAAGGAGTAAAATAAACTAAGTAGTTTAATTACATCAGGAGAAACAAAAGCCCTAAATATGTAGGCAACAACAAAAATAAAAATTAAATCTAGCTAATCTTTTGTCGTCAAGTCTGCATAATCTTCATTAGTTGGCTCCACACCTTGATCTTCACCATAATACTCATTCTCATCTGACGGAAATTCCAAAGATAGAGGAAGAAAAAGAAAGTTCGTCAGCGAGTTATACTCGGGTAGGATTGCCTTATAAGGAAGTAAAGGTATAGAAACGAACATGTGTATATAAATATAATGAATGTGATGTACATGGGTATAAAGGTATGAGGTTATATACAAATTAGATATGTTGACAGGGGTACATGTGAATATGAGTAGGTTGCGTGAGGTATATGTTTGGTAAAAGTTCAAGTCAAGTCAACGGATATTGAGTCTAAGAGTTAGATCAGGTTAAACAAGGTGTGTATGGATGGAATTGATAGGTGAACATACTCGTATCCTTGAGGTATCTCATGACTAGCTGGAAGCATGTATAAGCTGGTGCTCGTGCTTGGGATGGAAATCAATGCGGTAGCGTGAACATCCCCGAAAGGTGTCCCATAACTACGATGGAACTTTGTCTAGCGTGAATATCACTCAATTGCACAGGTATTACCATCCTTCAGTTCCATAATAAACAACAAGTTTAAACTAGTAATATATCCACATCCAAGATACTGAATAATTCGTGTCCTATGAAGAAAGGTAGATAAGGTAACAGGTGGGTATATCACATGATGTGGGTTTAGTATTGAGTATCAATAGGTATTGTAAACGTTTTAGTTTGTTAAACAAGGATCCAGATACTCGCGATTATTCCATTGTGGCTACGGAACAACAACTGGGGAAGTGAAATGTACCGTTTTACTTCCCGAGATCATGATCGAGTAGTAGGGGAATCCGAGTTCCGATATCTCCTTGCCTAATCAAACTACCCATCCCCTGGTTCAGTATAAAGGTTTTGACGAATTAGAGTTAGTGTGTATAGCTCTAGGCATGGAATTCCCATATTATATGTCATCCACATTTTGGATCATTCGCCCTCAAATAGGGTTAGTATTCGCCCGAATATCGGGTTAGTAGTAGTCCACACATTGGACTGGTCACCCTGCCTGCAGGGACTTCATATATAAGTATTCCATACCTAGGTCCACGCATTCTAACCCTAACCGCATCAGGTGTTGTATATGTCATAAACTTGTAATCAAGAAGTTGATCTCATTTAATATGGCTTTCCACAACCGCTCATTTTATATTGTTATCTTCTTAAGTTTGTAAGGTACTTCGTGTCATCTTATAGAACACTTAGTAAAAAAAAGGATAATAGTGTTTAATTATATTTATTGCTTCTAAGAAAACCATGATATTTGGAATATTTATCATTTTGGAAAACCATAATGTTTTACTGAAAAATATCCTTTCGAAAAAAGGTTATGGTATTTATTTGTAAATTATCTTTTAATAAGCTTTTAGATATCCTTTTGGAAAATATCATTTATAAGGATTATGGTCTTGTTGAAAATAGCCTTTTAGTAAAGGTCAAGGTATTTAAATGAAATTATCTCTTTTTAAGATGGATTGAGATATTTTATTGTGAATAATAATTTTATGAAATTATAGTGTTTTAACTTTGAGGTAACGTTTTAGAAAATACGTTCGTGTTGGCAACCGCTGCACATGGACGGCAGGATTTGTGTCCTTTTCAGGGTCGATTGCCTATCAACCACGAGGCACTCGCGTAAAACATTACCCTATTATTAGGGTAATCTATTAGAGGTACTATTCTACAAGAATGACTCCGCGTTGACAAGCGCTGCACATGGACGACAGGATTTGTGTCCTTTTCAAGGACGATTGTCTAGTAACCACGGTGTGATTCAGGTAAAACATTCCCTAATTAAAGTAACTCATTAAATTTTATTTAACATTCTAAGAAGAAAAAATATCCTTTCGAGTGAAGGGCTAAGTTGGAAAAAACATATTCCGTTATTTAAATTTAGTATTATACTCTTTCAAAAGGTGAAGGAATTTAGCAATAATACAGTAGTTGATGAAAAAGTGTAAGTAAAAATATATATCTATATCGTATCTATAATAATTATTCTAAATATCTTATCTCATGTGGATATTTTAAACAATTATAACATTTTAACAAAACGAGGGTATTTTGTGGAAGTAACATATTTCGAGATCACAAAAGTAGCATTGGTGAGTATGGGTATGGACGGGGTGAATTAATACTCATGGGTTATAACATTAAGCCTGACACATTCCGTGTTGTATGAGGGTGCAATATTTTTTGGCATGTAGGAGTGATTAAGGAAACCATTTTAATCATGGGTTAAGATTATCATCAGTAAGGGGTACAAAAGAATAGGCATGCAAGAATATTGTAACATCATTTTAATATGGGGTTGATGATTAGAAATTGGAACTAAGGTTATTGAAAAAAGAAGAAAGTGACAGATGAGTGGAGAGAGGAGGATCCTACCTTTGGTTTGAGTCATATGCCGAAGGGTTGAAAATATAGGCGTGTACAAAATCCTCAATAGTTCCGCGCTCAGATTTTTTCTTGGTGGTTGGGTAGAGACGTAGCGTCGGCGTCATCGATACGAAGGCGTGGGTATTTTTTTCAGAATTTTTGGAGTTCTGAGATGTGAGAAATCAATGTTTGAAGTGCCTATTTATAGGGTTTTATAACCAACCATAAAATCCAAAATTTCAGTTAAAATCCCCCAAAATCCGCGCTGCCCAATGATTGCCCATGATTCCTCGTGATTAGCCGCCGCCGCCTCTGCTTTGTGGCCGTTGGTTCTGCATCCAACGGCTCACGACCCGCCGCCTCTGCGCCACGTGCCCGCGTGTGTGGGGATCACACGTTTTCGCGTGGTCCCCACCACGTGGGCGCCGACAAAAGGTTTGGGCCGTTGGATCTTGCATCCAACGGTCCAGGTAAAAGGGTTTTCTATTATTATTTTTTTAAATTAAAAATAATAAACCGTTTATCATTTAAAAATTTGAATTTGGTTTTAAAAAAATTGTTAAAAATAGTTTAAAATACGGGAAAATTATGGAAAATTTTGAGAAAATATATTTTATTGTTATTTTTAGTATAAAAATAATTTTGGGCTAAAACTAAATAATATATCCATTCCTATGGTTTTCGCTAGTTATTAAAATCTAGTTTATCCTTTAAAACATTTTTAATTACGAATTAATTATTTTAATCGATACTAAAAATATGCAGATTATTTTAAGGCATTATAAAACATTTTAAGCCTATAAAAATAATAGATAGATTTTTAGAAAATTTCTTTAATCATTTTCAATACTTTGAAAATTATTAACATTACTTTAAAAATTATTCTTCTATTAACGAAACACGTAAATAATTATTTGATAGTAGAAATTCAAATATATTTTATTAGGTGTTAGAAAATACGGTCGTTACAAGAGGCAAAAGCAAAATACCCCCATAATCAAAGCCGGGGTAGGCCTTATCTTCGTGACTCCACAAGGAGAGATATTGCGTTATGCCCTCTCCTTAACAGAGCCGAGGACTAATAACGAAACTAAATATGAAGCTTTGATAGCAGGTCTTGAGATCGCTGTCGACATGGGAATCAAAGTCCTCCTCATATATGGAGACTCCCAGCTGATCGTTAGCCAAGTAAATAGCGACTATCAGACGTGCAAGCCAGAGCTGATAAAGTATGGCGAAAGAATGCAATAACTATTGACATAAATCTCCTCTTATATCCTAGAGAGTATATGTAACGACCCCAAAATTTATATACATTCATATCATTCTTCTTTTTAGTAAAATATTGTATTTATTTGTTATTGGGTATCCCCGTATATTTTATTCTCTATTAAATATATTATTTTATTATTCTATCTATTTTTCTCAAATCCATTTTTTTAAACTAAATCTTAATCTATTTCAAATTAAACGCAAGACCTGACCTAACCCATACCCCAAATCCAATATCATTTTCATTTTCTTTTATAAAACTATGAGCCCAAAAGCCCACTTTCTTTTTAAGCAACAACATATATGTAATTCTTATTAAATATGTGCATGAACAACCTTATAGCTTACTGGTTAAGTCCTTGCATTGTTATTCCATAGGTCACATGTTCAAATTCTCATTCTTACAATTATTTTTTTTATCAATTTTTTTCCTTCTCATAACCTACAAACGAGACCTTTCATTTCATCTGTTTTTAACTCCCAAAATAATTAGAATAGTTATGAGCCATAATTTATTAGAATTATGGTGGCTATAAACTTTTTTTATATCTCACTCCTCTCTCTTTTCATCATCACACCTTTCTATCATTTCACATATCCCTCTTCATCTAGATTCCCTGAAGAAGAACATGAAGAAATTTTCAAGAAAGTCTCGCTAGAAACGCAAGGCTATCGGCGGATAGACAAGCTCTGTGACAATACCGGCTTATGTATATAAGTCCCTTCTCTCTTTCCCTCCCTCCATCTCTTTCTCTTTCTCTTTCTCTTTCTCTTTTTTATATTGCCATGAAAAACTTCTCTTGTCATATCATAGACCTTAAATAATTAATTAAATGGATAAATATATAAATAATGAACACACACAAACATACACACATATATAGTTTGTAAAGTCTTTTTCATTACTCTCAATCCATATGTTAAGATTTCATAGTCACCAATTAGAATTGCATCGTTTGTTGTTGTGTTTTAAATTACTTTATTTAAATTTTGTAAAAAAAATGATGTTACGAATAAATACTATGGTTTTCTCATTTCTCACATATGGCATATCAATACCTTTACTTTTAAAATAACTTTTAGAAATTAATTTTTACTTCTGTAAATTTCAGTAAATTTACATATGATAGAATATATTTTTTCTGTACATGCTGTAAAAATTTTAGATAGAAGCGCATAACGGTTTAGGAATTACATCATTTTTATTCACGTTCGTAAAACAGAAAACTGCAATTATCGGTAAACTTCTAGGATACATAACTTGGTATACCGATGTCCAAATTACGCAAAATCAGGTATTTTGGATATTTACATCGAATAATCTAGATTTTCTTAGTTTTAAGTTTGTACTGAAAACCGACGTAAAATATACAAAATTGCATTACAATATTAAGCGATGAATCTGGACAGAATCTGTCCTGATTCGTACATTGTTTTTAAATTGGACATAATTCGAACACTTGATATCCGTTTGTGACAAACTTTAGATGTGTAGATGTACAATTGAAAGAACTATAATTTTCTATATACTAAATTACTTAGAAATGCATGAAACAACCTGATATAGGCTTTGCACAATATATAGTTGCTGTCCAGAAATCTGAATTTCTGTTTTAAACGATGATGTTAAAATCATCATAACTTGAACTTGAGAAATCCAAATCATGTGAATCTTAGTGTTTTGGATTAGTACATCGAAATACTTAAAATTTTCTAATAATTTTTGTAAACTGAAACCCTATAGAAATTAACCCAAACTGCGTTTTAAAAATGTGTGACGGTACTGAACAGATTCTGATCTGTATTGCGCGATGATACAAAAACGTGTATATCTCCTAAACCGGTACCCGTATTTAGGCGAGACTGGAATTCACATGTGCGTAACACCTAAGGCTATGTTTTCGTTTATATTCTGACTTCAAATATCTTGATTAACTAGTCGTACATATCATATATTTACAATATTATTTTTGGACGTTTCTTGTATACTTATCTCGTATCATGTTCTATGATTGCTTATTTATTTTTATTTATATGACTTGTGATTAAATCATTACATGTTAGAATTGAATTGATCTTGACACGGCTCAATCATGAATACTTGAACCCAGTATGTACACTTGAACCAACTTGACTCGAACCATGAATACAATTGGCATGACGTGCACTTGACATGACTATATAAACTCAATCTTGAAAACTTGATACCATACATCACCTTTTGTATTCATGGATTCGATAAAGACTCGTAACATTAATCATAAACTAATATACAAGGGGTGCTGGGGTAGTTTGATTATGAATCCAACGGAATCTCATGAGTCCCATTAATACCAATCATGTTGCTGTGGTACCGGGCCGAAACGGTACAAATCATGTTGCTGTGGTACCGGGCTGAAACGGTACAAATCACGAATTCACAAATGAGGGCCCGTGTTTCCAAATCCCTGGATGATAGCCTGTTGGGTTTGGAATACTTCAATAACAATTGAAGTCCTGCTATTTTGGGCCCGTGATTCCTTACCCCTGGACGATAGCCTTGGATTCGAGAATACTCTTGAGATTGGTTGGCATTCACACTTGAACTCACATTAGTTACTTTTACCCTTTTAGAGACCTTTTAGGAAACTTACATTCACTTCATGTTCACTATACATACACTCCACGGCCATACTATACTTGTTTGCTTTGCTCATATTATATTGCCATGCTTATATAGTTGTCATTAATATTACCATGTTATACTTGTTCATGTTTTATTTCCATTCATTCTATATCACATGTCACATTGCATATTCATTTATATACATTCACATCCCATCTTTCTTGGGGACTTACCGAGCGTTAGTTCTCTGACGGGCATTCCTCCCATCTTTCTTTCTTTCTTGGAATGTTCGTCAGGTGGTATTGAGACAAAGGAGCTAGAAGCGGTCTAAGAGGAGTACAACCAGTTCGCATCACAACCGGACGTATAGTTTCATTCCTCTTTTCATTTCATTTCACCTTATTTATGTATGCCTCCTTGTTAAGGCTTATCATGTTAAATATCTTGTATTCAGATATTTTGTCTACTATGAATCATGAATGTAATAAATCACAGCTGAATTTCATTCTTTTGTTTATTCTTGTTAGTTTATATTGCTTATAAACGCTTAGCGTATTTATTTCGAGAAATGAACATCTCAGAATAAATACGTAGCGGGCTTGCCACGTCACCATTTCCATCTACTGGGAAGCGGGGCGTGACAGCATACCGCGTGCAGAAAATAGCAAGAAGGATGCGTTGGCCAAATTAGCTAAGGAACTAACCGAAGAAGACCTTGATGACATAAAGATCATCGTGCAAAACCGCAGGATCCTCGCGCCAACATAGATATCTTCAGAAGACCTAAAAAGCCATCCAAAGGAAAAGAAGTAACCGAACAATCAGCCCTTCAAATAGGGGATGAAGGAAAGGTCATCAACTGGAGAGAAGTCTTCATAGACTACTTCAAATCTCGACGAACGCCCGAAAATGCGTTGTCTCGACATCAGCTCATGAAACGAGCTATGTCCTTCACCTTCGTCAATGATATTCTATATAAGAGATCGTTCGACTGTCTGTGGCTATGATGCCTCGGGCTAAAAGAAGCGAAAAGAGTCGTCCAAGAAACTCACGACGGACTCTGCGGTTCTCACCAAGCTGGGCCAAAGATGAAGCTGAAAATCAAAAGAATGGGTTATTATTGGCCTACAATGATTCAGGACTGCCACGAATATGCGAAACAGTGTCACTCATGCCAAATTCACGGGGACTTCATCCACCAGTATCCAAATCCGCTACAACTAACGGTAGCTAGCTGGCCGTTCGAAATGTGGGGAACCAATATAATCGGCCCCATTGAACCAGCATCATCCAAAGAACATCGGTTCATACTGGCAATGACCGACTACTTTTCTAAATGGGCAGAAGCAATACTACTAAGGGAAGTGAAGGCGGAGAATATCCTCCATTTTTTCAAGACACATGTCATCTATTTGTTCGTCACTCCTTGACGAATTATCTCGAATAATAGGCCATCCTACAGAAGCCATAAAATCAGCCGCTTCGCACAACAGTATAAGATAGATTGGAGATACTCTTCAGTCTATAATTCTCGTGCCAATGGTCTAGCTGAAGTTTTCAACAAGACCTTGACAAAGATTATAAAGAAAACGGTGTCCAAAAACAAAAAAAAGACTGGCACGAAAGGATGCATAAAGCTCTCTGGGTATACTGAATAATGTTCAAAACAGCCACGAATACAACACCATACGCATTGATATTCGGCACGGAAGCAGTGCTTCCCTTGGAAATAGAACTCCCTTCTCTACAAATAGCGGTTCAATATGAGCTGACAGATGATGAAAACGCTCAACTTTGTCTTGAGGGGCTTGATGCCCTCTACGAAACTCGTCTTAAAGCATAGCAAAACCTGGAGGCTTATAAGTCAAGAATGACACAGTCATACGAAAAACTGACTAGGCCGAGAATATTCCGCCAAGACGAGCTCGTGCTAGTCGTCAAAAGACCGACGATCCCCAATCGTGCAAAACGGGAGAAATTCGAGCCAAACTATGAAGGCCCGTACATCATAGACAAAGTCTACCAAGGTGGAGCCTACCTGCTCATGGATATGCATGGCGAAAGACCCTTCCGGCCAATAAACGGCCGATTCCTCAAAAAATACTATGCCTAACGAGTCATGACCTAGGTCAATGATAGATGACGACGCTCGTGTCCGTTCGCTATCTTCCTCAGTCAAAAACTCTGAGAGTAGTATGCAAAGAAACTCCGTCGCCCCGAACATGGCGATAACGGACCGAAATGTCCTTAAAATAAAAATTCTCCTCAAATATGGCGACATCGGACCGAGATGTCCTTAAACTAAAACTTCATCTTAAAAACGGCGATACCGGACCGAGAAGTTCTTAAATTAATTGTTCGCCTTTAACAAGGTGACAGCAGACCGAGAAGTTCTTAAACTAATTATTCACTTCAAACATGGCGGCAATGGACCGAGAAGTCCTTAAAACTAAAAATTTGCCTCAAAACATGGCGATAATGGACCAAAACGTCCTGAAACTAGCGCATCGCCTCAAATACGGTGATATGCTCTCTTGAAATCTATATTGCAATCAAAGCCCCAATGGTGAAGACTGCAACTCAAGTCCCACTGGATAAACAGCTACTCCAGCAGTGAAATCACCCCTAAGTCCCACTAGCAAACAGATGGGTCATTAAAAAAAGGGTATGTCTACAAGCAAAATGGGCACGGATGAAAACCCGAAAGAGCTCCATGAGTAAAAATAGCAGGATTACTGGCGAGCTTGTGAAAACCCGGAAGGGCGCAATCTCGTAAAAAAAAGGTATGTCCACAAGCAAAATGGCACGGATGAGAACCCGAAAGGGCGCCGTGAGTAAAAACATCAGGATTACCAGCGAGATTGTGAAAATCTGGAAGGACACAATCTCGTAAAAAAACGGTATGTCCATAAGCAAAATGGGCACGAATGAAAACCCGAAAGGACGCCGTGAGTAAAAACAGCAGGATTACCGGCGAGCTTGTGAAAACCCAGAAGGGCGCAATCTCGTAAATTTTTTTACACTTACGAGATCCTCTCAACTTGTAAGGAGAACTCACTTTATGAGACCCTCACGGCTCATAGGATTCAAAAGCCTTAAGCTACAGGGATCTGAACCTGTTCTTAAGCCGTCGTATCCCCCAAGTTGCCTTACAGGCGGTCCAATATTGGCCCTTGTATACAATCTACGGGCACAAATAAACGATTTCCCCGCCAAGTTCCACCAACACACACTTAGGAATCCCCACGATTCCTAAAGAGAAAATACGCTTACGAGATCCTCATGACTCATAGGAAGAAATACCTTTATGAGACCCTTACGGCTCATAAAGTCAAAAAGCCTTAGTCGACAGGATCCTAATCCTGTTTGCTAAGCCAACTTTGTTCAAATCAACAAAGAAAAATGATGAGTCACTCCTGACAATATTCCAATCGCAGCGATGCTGATGCCTAAAAAGGTATCAAACTTCAAGTCCTCTCAAAGGCAAATGATGAGTCGCTCGTGGCAATATTCCAGTTGCAGCGATGTTGATGCCTAAACAGGTGTCAAACTCCAAATCCTTTCATGGCAAATGATGATTCGCTATTGGAAAATTGCAGTCATAGCGATGCTGATGCCAAGATTAGTTTCAGATTCCAAACTCGCAATAAAAACAACAGCGAGTAAAAAAATGCATATGAAAACAGCCGAAATGTTTGGACAGTTCGCAATAAAAAGCAGCAAGTAAAAATATAAAAAAATAACCGAAATGATTGGGTATCGCGCATAAAAAGCTGAAATGATTAGGCAATCGTGACTTTCACGATATGAGAAGCTGAAAAAATAGAGCATCACGACAATATAAAATAAAATAAAATTTCCTCTGCCCAGCAGATGAGTCTACAATTACCCCTGTATACAATCCATGAGCACAAATGAAAAAGGCAACCATATATTTCCACCAGGCTCCGTCAAAGGGAGAGCCAGACCTCGACGAATTTACAGCCTAGAAATTATCCCAACGTACCTTTTCATTATGACAGGATGCAGACACGACGTCAACAAAGACCTAAGGGTCAAATCAAAAGTGGAGTCATGGCAAAACCCTAGCTCCAAGTCTTGAAGGTCCATACACAAGCTAAAAACTACCCCGACGTACCTTCTCATTCCGACAGGATGCAGACACAATGTCAACAAATACCCAAGGGTTAAATCAAAAGTGGAGTCACGATAAAACCCTAACTCCAAGTCTTGACGGTCCATACACAACCTAAAGACTACCCCTACATACCTTCTCATTCCGACAGGATGAAGACACGGCGTCAATAAAGACCCAAGGGTCAAATCAAAAATGGAGTCACAGCAAAACCCTAGCTCCAAGTCTTGACGGTCCATACATAACCTAAAGACTACCCCGATGTATCTTCTCATTCCGACAGGGTGCAGACGCAATGTCAACAAAAGATCCAAGGGTCGAAACAAAAAATAGAGTAACGGCAAAATCCTAACTCCAAGTCTCGACGGCGCATATACAACCTAGAGACCATCCCGACGTTCCCCCTCATTTCAACAGGATGCGAATGCGGTTATCAAACGAAATTGGAGCAATAGCATATTCCTAGCTCCGGACTTCAACTGTGATACATACAGCATAGAAGTCTTACAGATGTCTACCTTACTTCAGTAAAGAATCAGCACGACATCGTCAAAACAAAAAATAAAGCAATGGCATATTCCCAGCTTCAGATCTTGAAGACAACTCATATAAAGCTTAAAAGACTATCGGAGATCATCCCACACTAGTGCGGAGTGGTTATGACTCATCGGGGCTCCAAATTGAGCCTAACCTCAAGTAAAAAGCGACATGGTAAATTCATAACGCTTGCCCTTCCGACGGTAATATAACCTAAGGAGATTACTTGAAGACTTCTTTTCCAGCCCCCAAAGGGATCAGAGATACGACAGTCGTAGGGCTACTCAAACAATGGCTTAAAGACCACATATCGAGGAATTCATCAGCCAACGTGATAGTACCACGGACCAAAACCCTAGCACCACAAAACCTAATGGATCTCTTTCATAAAGAATGGAGGTTATCTACTTATAACGTTAGGACAAGTTTGCCTGTAAACCCAAGGGTTGTAAACTAAATAAACTCCGAAATGAGTACAAAAACTAAAGACTCCGAAATGGGTGAATAAACTACTAACTCCGAAATGAGTACATAAACTAGAGACTCCGAAATGAGTGAATAAACTATGAACTCCGAAATGAGTACATAAACTACTTTATGCCAAGTCAAGATTGTTCACCGCCGAAAATCAGGAAGACAGACGTCTTGCCTGAATTTGGGGACAGATGCTATTTGGATTTATCCGTCCACCTCTCCGACGATGCCAAGCTGATTTATGCCACCATGTATTAGAGGTTTGGACAGATGCGGTCGTTGTAATAACCCTAAACTTTCTGTACAATTTTTTTTTCAAAAATACAGAAAGGGGTACTTGAGCCTGAGCACAAGTTATAAGTTTGATTTGCTTTTGAACAGTAAGAAAGAGCTTGTAGCTCACTAGTAAGGCCTTGCACTGCTGAACCAAAGCACCAGAGTTCAAATCCCATCAGCCACACATTATTTTTATTTAAAATTCTTTTAATCTTTTAGAAGCCCAAGAGTCTACACGTGCACTATACGTAATAGGGTAAGTTACAGAATAAACAAACGCGGCCACGAGGCTAGACCAAGCGTCAGGGACACGTGGCATCAAGACGAGCCCCGACTCACCCGATTCGGGCCGGCGAAGCGCGTGAATCGGCCGGCGCCGCCGATTCAACTCTATCCGATCCCTGAATTTCTTTAACCCCCTACACCCTTTGGACTACCCCACTCGACCTACACTGTTTAAATTCTCTGCAATTAACCAGAGAATTAAAATACCCCATTTTAATCCTTTTTAATGCAAATTTAAATGCATTTTTTCACACCCTAAACCCTAATTTTTTTCCTATAAATACCACCCTCAAATCATCCCTACTCACTCCCAAATCCTTGCCCAAACTCTCAAGAAAATTCCCAAAACTTTTGTGTGCAAGTGGAGTTAGCAAAAGGGCGAAGCTCCGACGAACTTCCGACGGCAATCCGAGGAGATTCCGACGACGAAACGATGCACCGGCACCTCCTCCCTCTTCTTCCTTCTCTCCTCTAGTCAAATAACCCGTTAGTCCATACTTCTCCTTCTTTTTTCTATTCTAAAAACATTCAAAACTAAAACCCGACGGAAGCGGAGTTAGTCGGACTTCCGATTCGGTTTTTTCTTTAAAAACTATAATTTTTCTTAATCAAGATACCTTCATATCAGCACATATTGTTCATTTAACTTTAATAAACATCTTTAACAAGTTTCATCACAAAAGATTGTTATATGTATCTTCTATCGCAATTTTACATTAAAATACCACAAACTTTAGTTTCCGACATAAACTTTATAATACCTTTATACCTTTAGAAAACGTACGAGGTAATGACCTACCTCCTCACAACACACATATCTAATATAGCATGATGAAATTTGGGAACATAGATTCAAAAAATACGACTTTACATATAACTACCTTCAACTATTAAAATATTTTTCTTCAAGAAGTGTATTTTAACAAATCTTTGCAATTGCGCCTCTACAACCTATTTTGAGAAACCCATTCGGGATGGTGTGGATTATCACACATCCTCGGGCCTAGTAGAGTGAGATGCAGACCTCCGCAAGGAACATACGATCTTAAAAGATTTAGAATACAATTTTCTTTAGAAAATATGATTTCTATTATAAATAAAACTTATATTTTTAATAAATATATATATATATATATGTAAGTAATATCAAAATATCTATTTTTAATATTTATAATATTCCACATTTCCAAAATTCAAGAAAAACATCTCATTTACAAGAAAATACCATACAATTCCAATATTACAAATAAACACCATATATTATGAAATTAGCTTTTATTTACTAGAAATGTCACATTGATAAAATATACATCCATGAAAACTCTAAAGACGATAATAAAATACTTGAGATATATTTTGGAAATTATACAAAATTATTTTTATAAAAAACCCTTCAAGTTATACTAAATTACAATAAGGACCCTGGTAAACATAGGTTTAAGCGGGACCAGTCTCTTGAGCCTCAGAGAGCCGGAGATATGGGTGCATGCCTATTTAAGGTAGACAAATTAACAAACGGTGTTATCAACACGGTAATTGTCTTTGAAAAAGACACAAATCATGCCGTCCATGTGCAGCTGTTACCGATAGCACCAAAAACATAATTTCAGGATTCAATTTCTTTTCTAATTGTCTGACTCAGACCGAGTCTCAATATAAACAATCTGACTTGAATGTGATTCAAGTATAAAACCACAATTCAATATGAATCTATCTATTCAATCTAAACAATCTATATTGACCGAACCGAACCTTCGATATATTCCATTTACATGATCATCCATTATATCTGTTCCATTACTGATATCATGGTTTCGGTAAGTCATCCATATATATTCAATATACAATACAAACAATACATCAATACAATCAAGACATCGTGGGGTTTATAAGGGGTAGACTGGTACGGAAGGTGTTAAAGGTGGCACGAGGTGGTCACTTAAGACGTAATTACATTCATTCTGTTATTCTGTGGTATTATCGACGGAGCCTTGTACTCCTGATACCTTAGTCTCCAGGGAAAGTGAGACTCCTCTCGTATACACTGGCATCTTCTGTACCAAGCTACAAACAACTATGTTAACATAACAAACAACATTATAATAATTATACTCTCTTTCTCTCTGTCTATTCTACTTCTCACCCCATCTTTGGGACTTACTGAGCGATTTGTTCACTGACGACATTCTCTTTCTTCTTCTTTGGAATGTCATCAGGTGATTCAGACTCACTAGAGATTGAGCCCACCAGCGAGGATTTGGACCAGCTAGCTTTCGACCCAGAGCTTTAGATTCCTTGTACACATTTACATTCTGTATTTTCCATTTCTGTTATGCCACTGTTTAGACATTGCTTTCCATTCCATGTATTTACTTTTCAGTTGTATTGTAAAAAGAATGTTTAATAAATAAAGTTGATATTTATTTACATCCCGACTCTTGTGCATTTTACTTATATTGCTTAAATACGCTTAGCGTGTTTACTTCAGAGTAAATACGTAGCGGTCTCGTCGCTTCTTCTGCCCGTATACTGGGAAGTGGGGCATGACAGTCGTTGTAGTAGACTTCGTCAGATTCCCCTCACATTGTGAGGGGTTTTTGATTGTGGGGACGCTCTTCCCTGCAGGCGCAAGCCCCTGCAGTTAATTACGTTACCGCGTAGTGATAACCACTTTCTCCTGCTCAAGAAGGTCACTTCGTGTCGTGTGTGTTTGTTTTATTTTTGGTTTCCCGTGGATTGTATATGGAGACTAATTTATGTTGTCGCCTGTAGGACGTGGATTAGTCCAAATCCATATATTCTTAGATTTGGGTTTGAATTGATTTAATGAACGTTAATCTAGTTTGAGACTAAGTTCAACTTAAATGTTTGTTGAGAATACGTTAGTCTAATTTTGGGTTAAGATCTACTCAACATGATTTCGGGATCATTCGGACCCAACAAAAGAGCATTTGGGCTCTATTGCTTTAGTTTAAGGACGTTACGGTCCGTTGTTAGTTTAAGGACGTTACGGTCCGTTGTTAGTTTAAGGACGTTGCGGTGCATAGGTCACCATTTTTGGGATGATAGTTTAGTTTAAGGACATTGCGGTCCACAGCTAGTTTAAGGACATCGCGGTCCATAGGGATGTGCTCATGGGTTTGAGAGTGCGCCAAAGAGCTGTTGGTTGTCGCGACCCTCCACCTCTCTGACGACGTTAAAGAATTACAACGACATATATCAGAGGTATGGAGAGATGTTCTCTTAAACCAAATTTCAGATTGAAGGGAGAGATCATGGTGGAATGAACATCATTTTAGATACCATCTGTTAGGAGATCATTAGTCATCTTTGGAACTAAGATCGATTTGGGGAAACCTGAGCATAGGAAGGCTCAGTTGATTGGTGATCAAAAGGGTTTTGGCCTCGGGAGACTTGGCTAATTTGGGCTGAGGTTGGCCTCTCATAGTGTTAAACACTAATATCTGCTCGGTGCTCACGTGCTTCCATGTGAGGCTCAAAAGCAGTGTTAAACACTGAAATTTGGAGCGTCCACGTTTGGCACGTGAGACGCCTGAGAATTGGGCACTGCTTCCTTAGGTTTATTCTCTCTTAAAAGTGCTGAGCACTTGGCTCACGTATGAGCACGTGAAGCACCGAAATGGAAACCGTTCTCTGGATTTTATCCCTCTTTCATTTATAAGTGCTAAGCACTTAGACCCTGTAATACTCACGTGCGAACACAAGAGGCGTCCTCAAAATGTGAACGTTGTTTTTGGATCTATTACCTGTATAAGTGCTTTTTCGGGGGTTACGTGGGAACACGTGGCTGCCCTAAGAAGCACATCTGGTTCTTCTTTTAAGTGCTCACGTGTGAAACACATAATTCGGTCTCAACCATTCTTTTTTTTTCATCTGAGGCGCTCACGTGGGAAACACGTGAGGTTTCATTATAGTGTTAGACACTAATGAATCACCAGGCTGTTCTTCAGTGGTTCTGAGGAATCAAGTTCTTCTTTTATTCTTTGCAGGGATTAAATTCTTTTTAAAGGGTTAAACCCTAGTTTTAGAGGAATTAAATTCCCATATGTTTTGTAAGAGTTAAATTCTTTTGAACTCAGTTCTTTCTCCTAGGTTTTGAATCTGCATGACAAAATCTCCCCGATGAGAATTAAATTCTCAACTTGTGGGAAGATCTGCTTCTGTAGATCTTAACCAAAGAAAGAACTAAGTTCTTTGAAAAGAGTTAAACTCTTGGTTTGAAAATTAAATTCTCTTTTTTTTTTGTGGGAGCTTTTGGGAGGGGTTCTTCTTCATTTTAGAGAATTAAATTCTCTCTGTATTTTTCTTCCCCTCTCTTCGTATGTCTTTCTCTTCCTTTCCTCGCTCCTATTTATACGAGAAGAACAAGAATCAATTTGTTAAGAGAATCCCTTATTGAAAGATCATGATTGATTCCATGATCTTTTAAATTAATCGTTGGATTTTATTCACCGTTAGATTTTTTAATCCAAAGGCTCTCTGTTTAACAGAGAAGATTTCTTGTTTGTTTAACAAGATTATGAATATTTTGTTAGTTTTAACAAAATTAGAATTTTATTCTATCAAATCTTTTTAATTTAACAAGATCAGAAATATATTTTCTTAATATGGATATCTTGTTAACATAGAATTTTATTCTTATTATAAGATTAGGAAAATATTTTCCTATGATAGATTTTTATTCTATCATATGACCATCGCTGGATTTTTGATCCAAGAGTTCTCTGTTTAACAGAGAAAATCTTTCTAGTTTAAGGAAGATCAAAAAAATATTTCCCAAATAGAATTTAATTCTAGAATTTGATAGGAACATTTTTAATTAGGGTGCTCACATGCTTTGCTTGTGAGCGGCAAAAGAACTCACATGTTTAACACGTGACCCCTAATGTGTGTTTCAACATGTTTATGTTCAGAGCGCTCATGTGTTTAACATGTGAGGCATGTTTGGCCTTTGGTTATTTATGTTCAGCGCTCATATGCTTTTTATATGAGTGCCCATGTGTTTTACACATGAGGCCTGTTTGGCCTTTGGTTCTTTATGTTCAGCGCTCATACGCTTTGCATATGAGCGCCCACGTGTTTTACACGTGATGTCGGTTTAACCCTTTTTCACACCCCGCTTAGTATAAGGGTAAAGGGCGCGACGAGGCCGCTACGTATTTACTCTGAAGTAAACACGTTAAGCGTATCTAAGAAATTTAAGTAAAATGCATAAGAGACAGCGACAATAGATATAATTGAACAACAACTTTATTTATTAACATTCATTTTACAATACATCTGGAAAGGTAAATACATGGAATAAAAGCAATGCCTAAACAGTGGCATAACAGAAATGAAAATGGAATAAGTACAAGTGGCTACAGCTCCGGGTCTTCGGTGTACTGCTCAGGGGCCTGCTCCAAATGCTCCTGACTAGTTTCGTATTCCTCAGCGTCGGGTCCTCTTGACAACTTTCCAAAGAAGAAGAGAAATAGGAATGTCGTCAGCGAACAATCGCTCGGTAAGTCCCACAGATGAGAGAGAATTAGAATAAACAGAGAGTGTATAGTTTTATAATGTTTTATTATAATGTTAGCGCAGTTGTTTGTAGCTTGGTACAGTAAATGCCAGTGTATACGAGAGGAGTCCCACTTACACCGGAGACTTTGGTAACCCGTAGTACAAGGCTCCGTCGATAATACCACGGAACAATTGCATGGATGTAATTGCGTCTTAAGTGACCACCTCGTGCCACCTTTAACATGTTCCGTACCAGTCTACCCCTTTATAACCCTGTAGTATTTATTGTATTACTTATATTGATTGTACGGATTGTATTGTATTGTCTTGTATTGTAAATTGTATATGGAAGACTTGCCGAAACCATGATATCAGTAAATGGAGCGGATATAATGGATGATCGTGTAAATGGAATATATCTATGGTTCGGTTCGGTCAATATAGATTGATTGGATTGAATAGCCGGATTCATAGATCCATGTTCTATTGTAGTTTGATACTTGAATCATATTCAAGTCAAATTGACTATATTGAGACTCAGTCTTAGTCAGACAATTAAAAAGAAATGGAAGTCATGAATTATGTTTTGGTACTATCGGTAACTGCTGCACATGGACGACATGATTTTTGTCTTTTTCAAAGACAATTACCGTATTGATAACACCGTTTGTTAAGTTGTCTACCTTAAATAGGCAAGCACCCATATCTCTGGCTCCCTGAGGCTCAAGAGACCAGTCCCGCTTAAACTTATGTTTACTAGGGTCCTTATTGTAATTTAGTATAACTTGAGGGGGTTTTGTTATACTTTCAAAATATACCTCAAGTATTTAATTATCGTCTTTAGAGTTTTCGTAGATGTTTTTTTATTCAATGTGAAATTTCTAGTGAATATGACCTAGTTTAAAGTATAAGGTATTTATTTGAAATATTAGAATTGTATGGTATTTTCTTGTAAATGGAATGTTTTTCTTGAATTTTGGAAATGTGGATTATTATAACTATTAAAAATAGATATTTTGATATTAATTACATATATATTTATTTATTAAAAATATAGGTTTTATTCATAATAGAATTCACATTTTCTAAAGAAAAATGTTTTAAAAATCTTTCAAGATCATATGCTCCTTGCGAAGATCTACATCTCACTCTACTAGGCTTGAGGATATACGATAATCCGCACCATACCGAACGGGTTCCCTAAAATGGGTTGTAGAGGCGCAATTGCAAAGATTTGTTAAATACACTTGTTATAGAAAAAGGTTTTATAAGTTGAAGATAGTTATATGTAAAGTCATATTTTTCCAAATCTATGTTCCCAAGTACCATCGTGTTATATTAGATATGTGTGTTGTGAAGAGGTAGGTCATTACCCCATGAGTTTTCTAAGGTAATATGGTTTTAAAAGTTCAAGCATGTCAAAATGAAACATGAAGGTATTTTAATGTCAAAGTGGAATAAAACTTATTATGGTTATTATTTTGTTGTCAAACTTATTCTATTGCCTTTGTTAATGTTTAATGGTCATGACATAAGAATTTAGTATTATTATGTTTAAGAAAAATAGAACATTTTAAGGAAAAACCGAATCGGAAGTCGGATTAACTCCGCTTTCGTCAAGTTTTAGTTTTGAATGTTTTTAGAATAGAGAAAAGAATGAGAAGTAGGGACTTACTGGATGATTGGCTAGAGAAGAGAAAGAGAAAGAGGTGGGAGTTTCCGGTATGTCGTTTCGTCGTCGGAAACTCCACTTGCACACAAAAAGATCTTGGAATTTTCTTGAGAGTTTTTGTAGGAAATTTCAGTGTGAAGGGTGTAAAAATAGAGTGGGTATTTATAGGGAAAATTAGGTTTTAGGGGTGAAGAAAATGCATTAAAATGAGGTTAAATGGGCATTTTATTTCTCTCTGGTTTAATTCAGAGTAAACAAGCAATAAGGGAGTGGTGGGGTAGCTGAAGAGGTGCAGGGGATGAAGTTTGGAGAGCATTGGGTACGGGGGACCCGACGTCGCCGGTTTTTCAAGCAATGTCGTCGGCCCAATTCCGACGGGTGGTGTTGGTGTTGGGGTATTGGGTCGGGGTTGTTTGGTATTCTTCAGTTCACCTGTTTGATTATTATGTAACTTACCCTATTACGTATAGTGCACGTGTAGACTCTTGGGCTTCTAAAAAATTAAAAGAATTTTAAATAAAAAGATATTCTGGCTGATGGGATTTGAACTCTAGTGCTTTGGTTCAGCAGTGTAAGGTCTTACCAATGAGCTACAAGCTCTTTCTTGCTGTTCAAAAGAAAATCAAATTTATAACTTGTGCTCAGGCTCAAGTACCCCTTTCTGTATTTTTGAAAAAAATTGTACAGAAAGTTTAGGGTTGTTACACCCTTGGTTATTTATGTTCAGCGCTCATATGCTTTGCATATGAGTGCCCACGTGTTTTACACATGATGTCCAACTGTGAATTCTTTTCCTCTTTCCTCTCTCTTTTTTATAAGGGTTATAAGGGAATAAATAACTCTTGGCCGAAAATTTTGGCGGGAACAAATGCCCCCCGCTATTTTGCCCACGTAAGCATGTATGTGGGTGAAGTAGTGCAGAGTTATACATGGCCATAGAATTGAGGGCTTAGGGGACAAGTTTAGAGTCCTTGTAGCCTAAGACTTTTTGTCGAGACGAGTCGAAAAGTTCTCGTAGGAACGTTATTTTCCCTACGAGTCGAGACAAATCGAGAAGTTCTTGCAAGGAAATTATTTTCCCTATGAGTCGAGACGAATTGAGAAGTTCTCGCAAGGACATTATTTTCCTTACGAGTCGAGACGAATCGAGAAATTCTCACAGCACATTATTTTCCCTACGAGTCAAGACGAATCGAGAAGCGATGGCTTAGGAAATAGGTTCAGATCTGCCGCCTAAGACTTTTCAATTTTATGAGCCATCTCATAAATAATTTTTTCCCTACGAGTCGAGAGGATCCCGTAGGTGTATTTTCTCCTTAGGAGTCGTGAGAACTCCTAAGTGCATTTTCTCTTGAAAGTCGTAACAATCTCACAAGAGAATTTTCCCCCTTACAAGTCGAGATGACTCGTAAGTGGGCTTTTTTTCTTGTCGATATTCGACTTTGGAGAAGATGGCCCATGGATAGTATACAAGAGTCAGTTTGGACCTGCTTGTAAGGCAGCGATGTCTTAGGAAAAAGGTTTGGATCTGCCGCCTAAGACTTTTCAATTTTATGAGCCGTGAGGGTCTCATAAAGACTTTTTTCCCTACGAGTCGAGAGGATCCCGTAGGTGTATTTTCTCCTTAGGAGCCGTGAGGACTCCTAAGTGTATTTTCTCTTGAGAGTCATAAGGATCTCACAAGAGAATTTTCCCTCTTACAAGTCGAGAGGACTCGTAAGTGAGTTTTTTTTCCTTGTTGATATTCGACTTTGGAGAAGATGACCCGTGGAAAGTATACAAGAGTCAGTTTGGACCTGCTTGTAGGGCAGCGATGGATTAAGAAACAGGTTTGGATCTGCCGCCTAAGACTTTTCAACTTTATGAGCCGTAAGGGTCTCATAAAGACTTTGCTCCCTATGAATCGAGAGGATCCCGTAGATGTATTTTCTCCTTAGGATTCGTAAAGACTCTTTAGTACGTTTTCTCTTGAGAGTCGTAAGAATCTCACAAAAGAATTTTCCCCCTTACAAGTCCCCTTACAAGTCGAGAGGACTCATAAGTGGTTGTTTTCCTCATTGTCGATATTCGACTTTGGAGAGTGTGGCCCGTGAATAGTATGCAATAGTCCATCTTAGACCGACTTGCAGGGCCCCTATGCTTAGGAAATAGGTTGATATCCCCATCGCCTAAGGCTTTTCCCTACGAGTCGAAATGAGTTGAGAAGTTCTCACAGGAACATTATTTTCCCTACGAGTCGAGACGAATCGAGAAGTTCTCACAAGAATGTCCTAACGTCACAGTTAACTCCTGATAATAGAAGTCCATTAGGGTCTGTGGTACTAGGTTTTTTACCCGTCGCACCGTCGCGTTAGCCGATGTATTCCTCGATATGCAATCTTGCTATTCAAGTAGCCCCGCGACTGTCGTGTCTCTAATCCCTTCGGGGGCTGGACAAGACGTTTTCAAGTAATCTTCCAGGTGATATTACCGTCGGAAGAGTAAACGTTAGGGATATTCCATGCCACTTTTTACTTGAGGTTAGGCTCGGTTTGGGAGCCCCGATGAGTCATGAACACTCCGCGCTGGTGTGGTATGATCTCCGATAGTCTTTCAGGTCTTATTTGAGTTGCCGTCAAGATCCTGAAGCTAAATATTTTCCTTGGCTTCGTTTGTTGACATTGTGTCTGCAATATTGCGATGAATGTCGGGGTTGTCTCTGGGTTGTCTATGAACCATCGAGATTTGGAACTAGGGGACTTTTCCATGGCTCCGTTTTATTGATGTCACGTCTACATTCTGCTGGAGGGAGAAGAAACATTGTTGTTGATCTCTAGGCTGTGGATGTTGCCATAGAGACTTGGAACTTGGGACTTTGCCATGGCTCCGAGGTAGTCTCTAGGTTATCTGTGAACCGTCGAGATTTGGAACTAGGGGACTTTGTCGTGGATCCGTTTTGCTGACGTCGTATCTGCTTCCGGTTAGAATGAGAAGGAACGCCGTTGTTGATCTCTAGGCTGTGGATGCTGCCATCGAGATTTGGAACTAGGGACTTTGCCATGGCTCCGCTTTGTTGATGTCGCTTATGCATCCTGCTGGAGGGAGAAGAAACATCGTTGTTGATCTCTAAGCTATGGATGTTGCCATCGACATCTAGCTTCTTTTTGATGAAGCCTTGTGGGACAATATGGTTCCTTTTCCGTTTGTGCCCATGGATTGTATACAGGGTTCAATGTGATCTCACCTGTAGGGCAACAGTTTCATCATTTTTTTTTATTTCTTCCCGCGATGCTTTATCATTTCAGCTTTTTATATCACGAAAGTCGCGATTGCCCAATCATTTTGGCTGTTTTATCGCGGTGCCCAATCATTTCGGCTATTTTTCTTTTTACTCGCTGCTTTTTATTGCGAGTTGCCCAAACATTTCGGCTGTTTTTATATGCATATATTTTGCTCGCTGATTTTTATTGCGAGTTGCCCCATCATTTCAGCTATTTCATATGCATTTTTTGCTCGCTGATTTTTATTGTGAGTATGGAACTCGAGATCTGATACCAATCTTAGTATCAACATCGCTGCGACAGGAATATTGCCAGGAGCGAATCATCATTTGCCGTGAAATGACTTAGAATTTTATACCGATTTAAGCATCAGTGTCGCTACAACTGGGATATTGCCAGGAGTGAATCATCATTTACCTTTGCTAATTTGAACAAAGGTGGCTTAGCCATCAGGGTTAGGATCCTGCCAACTAAGGCTTTTGACTTCATGAGTCGTAAGGGTCTCATAAAGGTATTTCTCCCTACAAGTCGTGAGGATCTCGTAGGTGTGTTTTCTCCTTAGGAGTCGTGAGGATTCCTAAGTGATATTTTCTCTGGTAAGTCGTAAGGATCTCACAAAAGTATTTTCTCCTTGCAAGTCAAGAGGACTTACAAGTGTTGTTCACCAAGTGGGGAAATTTCGCGCCATTAGTGGGACTTGACAGGGAGATCGTTTATTTGTGCCCATGGATTGTATACAAGGGATCGATGTTGACTGTCTGTAGGGCAACTTGGGGAGTATAATGGCTTAAGAACAGGTTCAGGTCCCTGTATCTTAAGGCTTTTGAATTCTATGAGCCGTGAGGGTCCCATAGGGGGAATTCTCCTTACGAATCATAAGGATCTCATAAGTGTAATTTCTCCTTAAGAATCGTAGGGATCCCTAAGTGCGTTGCTCCCTTTTGTAAGTCGTAAGGATCTCACTCAGGTGTTTTCTCCTCATAAGGTCGAGAGGACCTTGCAAGTGCGCATGAATTTTTTTCTTAGGAGTTCATGCCCTTTTGGGTTTTCGCAAACTCGCCGGCGGTCCTGCTGTTTTTACTCACGAAACCCTTTCGGGTTTTCATCTGTGCCCTTTAAGCTTGTGGACGTACCATTTTTTTTGCATGACTGAAACTCTCGAAGATAGTTTCGTCTCATGTGACCCAACTGTTTGCCAGTGGGATTTGAGTTGCGGTCCTCACTGCTGGGACTCGTGGGCTTGCTTTCCACTGTCGCCGTGTTTAAGGCGACGTACTTAGTTTAAGGACATCACGGTCCAATGTAGTTTAAGCACGTTGTGGTCCATTGTCAGTTTAGGGACATCTCGGTCCAATGTAGTTTAAGGACGTTGCGGTCCATTATTAGTTTAGGGTCCTCTCGGTCCATTGTTGGTTTCGAGGTGAAGTTTTGCTGGGTACTACTTGCAGAGTCTTGACTCAGGAAGATAGAGAGTGGACATAAGCGTCGCCATCTATCGTTAACCTGAGTTGTGACTTTATCAGGGGTAGTATTTCTTAAGGAAGCGGTCGTTTATCGGCCGGATGGGCCTCTAGCCTTGCATATTCATGAGCAAGTAGGCACCACCTTGATAAACCTTGTCTATGACATATGGGCCCTCATAGTTCGGCTCGAATTTCCCCCGTTTAGCACGGTTGGGGATCATAGGTCTTTTGACAACTAGCATGAGTTCGCCTTGGCAGAATGCTCCCGGCCTAGTTAGTCTTTCATATGAGCGCGTCATCCTTGCTTTGTAAGCTTCTAGGTTTTGTTGTGCCATGAGACGAGTTTCATCGAGGGCATCGAGCTCCTCAAACCGGAGATGGGCACTTTCTTCATCCTTCAGCTCATGTCAGACCGCCACTCATAGAGAAGGTAGTTCTATCTCTAAGGGGAGAACCGCTTCCGTTCCGAATACCAACGCGAATGGCGTTGTATTCGTAGCCATTTTGAACGTGGTTCGATAAGCCCAGAGAGCTTCATGCAATCTCTCATGCCAGTCCTTTCTGTTTCTAGACACCGTCTTCTTTATGATCTTTGTCAAAGTCTTGTTGAAAGCTTCAGCCAGACCATTAGCTCGGGGATTATAGACTGAAGAGTATCTCCAGTCTATATTATGTTGTTGCGCGAAGCGGCTGATCTTATGGCTTCTGTAGGCCGGACCATTATCTGAGATAATCCGTCGCGGAGTGCCAAACCGATAAATGACTTGTGTCTTGAAGAAATGGAGGATGTTCTCCGTCTTAACCCCTCTTAGCGGTACTATTTCGGCCCATTTAGAGAAGTAATCGGTTGTCGCCAATATGAACCGATATCCCTTGGATGATGTTGGTTCGATAGGCTCGATTATATCAGTTCCCCACATCTCGAACGGCCAGCTCGCCAGTGTTGGGTGTAGCGGATTTGGATGCTGATGGATGAATTCCCCATGAATCTATCATGAGTGACACTGCTTTGCATATTCAAGGCAGTCCTGAATCATTGTGGGCCAATAGTAACCCATTCTCTTGATCTTTAACTTCATCTTTGGCCCAGCTTGATCGGAACCACAGAGTCCGTCGTGAGTTTCTTGGACGACTCTCCTTGCTTCTTCTGGTCCCAGGTATCTCAGCCATAGACAGTCGAATCATCTCTTATATAGAATATCATTGACGAAGGCGAAAGACAGAGCTCGTTTCATGAGCTGATGTCTTGAAGATGCGTTTTTGGGCATTCGATGGGATTTGAAGCAGTCTATGAAGACTTCTTTCCGATCCTTAGCCTTTTCTTCGTCCTCTACTTGGAAGGCCGCTTATTTGGTCGCTTCCTCTTCTTCGGATGACTCAGGAGATATTTCTGCTGGTGTGAGAATCCGGCGGCTTTGCACAATGATCCTTACGTCATCGAGGTTTTTGTCGGCCGGTTCTTTAGCGAGCTTGACTTACGCATCTACCTTGCTATTTTCCGTCCGTGGTATGCTTTCGAGGACATAGGAAGGGATTTGAGTCAGCAGTTGCCGCACTCTTTCGCTATATTTTACCAACTCTGGCTTGCATGTCTGATAGTCGCCCTTTACTTGGCTGACGACCAGCTGGGAGTCTCCATATATGAGGAGGTTCTCGATTCCCATGTTAATGGCGATCTCGAGACCTACTATTAAAGCCTCGTATTCATCCTCGTTGTTTGTCCTTGGCTCTGTTAAGGAAAAGGCGAAATGCATTATCTCTCCTTGCGGAGTCATGAGGATAAGGCCCATCCCGGCTTTGGTTATAAGGGTATTTTGCTTTCGCTTCTTCATAAACGATGCTCCATCGAAATAAAGTTTCCATCGGGTATCACTCCCTTCTTTCTCCCCGTCGATTGTGTCGAACGCATATTCATCCGGCAGTTCGCAATTTAAAAGAGAGTCAGCTGGTATTAGATGCTCAGCGAGAAAGTCGGCGATGGACTAGCCTTTTATTGCCTTGAGGGGTTGATATATTATCGAAAACTCCATCAAGATGAGGGCCCATTTGGCAAGTCTTCCCATTAGTATGGCTCTTGACATCAAATACTTGAGAGGATCCACTTTTGATATGAGATAGACCTCATGTGCTAAGGCATAATGTCGAAGCTTCGTTATCGCGAAGATCAGTGCTAGGAAATGCTTTTCAATAGGGGAATAGTTGTTTTCTTCCCCCAGAAGGACTCGACTCAAATAGTAGAGAGCTCTCTCCTTCCCCTGGTCGTTCTCCTGTGCCCATAGCGCACCTACAGAACCTTCAAGGGCTGTTGTGTACAGGATGAGGGGCATTCCCTTGACCGGAGCGGCTAGTACCGGTGGGTTCTGCAGATATTGCTTGATTTCATCCAGTGCATTTTGGCATTTACTATCCCAAATGAACGGGGTCCCCTTCTTCATTAGATGGTTGTAGGGACGACACTTGCCGGAGAGGCTGAATTGGAGTTTGACACCTGTTTAGGCATCAGTATCGCTACAACTGGGATATTACCAGGAGCGACTCATCATTTGCCTTGAGAGGACTCGGAATTTTATACTGATTTAGGCATCAGCATCGCTACAACTGGGATAGTGCCAGAAGCGAATCATCATTTTCCCATGTCGATTTGGACAAAGGTGGCTTAGTAGACAGGGTTAGGATCCTGTCGACTAAGACTTTTGACTTTATGAGCCGTAAGGGACTCATAAAGGGTTTTCTCCCTACGAGTTGTGAGGATCTCGTAGACGTATTTTCTCCTTAAGAATCATGGGGATTCCTAAGTGATGTCTTCTCTTGTAAGTCGTAAGGATCTTCCAAGAGTGTTTTCTCCTTATAAGTCGAGAGGACCTACAAGTGTTATTCATCATATAGGGACATTTCTTGACATTTGTAGAACTTGGCAAAGAAATATTTATTCGTGCCCCTGGATTGTATACAAAGGTCAATATGGACCGCCTGTAGGGCAATTTGGGGGATCTGACGGCTTAAGAATAAGTTCATATCCCTGTAGTTTAAGGCTTTTGAATCCTATGAGCCGTGAGGGTCTCACATGGGGATTCTCCTTACGAGTCATGAGGATCTCGTAAGTGTATTTATTTTAACAAGGTTGCGCCCTTCCGGGTTTTCATAAGCTCGCCGGCAGTCCTGTTGTTTTTACTCACGGCGCCATTTCGGGTTTTCATCCGTGCCCATTTTGCTTGTGGACATACCTTTTTTTCTCTTTTTCTTTTTTTTTGAGCAGGGTATTCCACCAGATTGTAGGACCTATTTGTAGGCCCCTTAATATCCTTCCCATCTTTTAAGAAGAAAGGACCATTCTACATAAAGATTCTTCCTCCAGTGAGGAATATGCCCCATGTGTATATCTCGGGGGGAACGAGTACCCACGCCGTCGCTATTTTGGTGACAGGTTGCTTCAGTGCCGCTTATTTTTGTTGAGCGTAGGTGACAAATGCTATCTTGCCTCCTCTTTTCACTCGTCATCATCGGATGAGAAAGGGTCTTGACCTATTTGATCCAATCGGGCCATTTTATCCATGAGTTCTTGGAAGGTCGTCAGCTTGAAGAGGGCCATATATGAAGACGCCTTTGAATTTGGGTCAAGGGTAGCTATGAGCATTCTTATGGCTGCAACTTCATCGATGCGTTGCTTGTATTTGACCAGAGATTTCGCCATCGGGTAACATATTGAACCCAAGTCTCATTCGGTCTAACCCTTTAGTTGGCCAGCGCCGTCACGGTAGTATGTTCATTCTTATTAGCAAATCCTTGACAGAAGAGCATATCCATTTCGTTAAAGCTCTTCACGAAATCATTTGGGAGTTCCGCATACTATACGAAGGCGATTCCCGCCAGACCGTTGGCGAACTGTCGGAGGAGGAGTAGTATATCATTCTCTCCAGTGTTACCGCACATAGATTTAAATCGCGCGATATGCTAATAAGGATTCCCGGTTCCTTTGTATATGTGGAGTCAGAAGTATATATTCTGGCGGGTACTGTATTTGATCGTAGCACCCCGGATACGGTCGACCAGTCTTGATTGGCCTATTTGATGCTTCACTGGCATAGTGATTTTTGATTTGCTGAGCGACATATTCGTTCAACTTTGATTTTGGAATCATTTCCTCTTCGGCCGTTGATGAGACTCGTAGAGGGTTTGAAATGTCACCCTTGTCTTTAAGAGCGACTACCAGCGGTTCATTTGTTTTTGGTTTCGATTGAATCATCGTTCCGGACATTTCTGTCGCTTCTTCATCTTTCTTTTTGAGAGCGTGGTTTAGGAAATCAATATCCAACTCGTGCTCTGTTCTTTTTCCAGGTGCGTCTTCGGGATTTGCCTTAGACGATGGATCAGCGAGTGATGCCGCCTAAGCAAGCATCTCCTGCAGCTTTTCACGTTGCAGTTGGACTTTTGTCAAGGACAGAGTTAGAGGTCGGTGACTAGTAGAAGCTCGAACTTCGTCTTTGGAATTCACCTCATAGACTATGTGAACGACCATGCCCCCAGGCTTGAGGTGTTTGGAGTTTTGACCTTTGGAGTTTGCTTCAGGAACTTGAGCTTTATTAGGCCTCTCTTTTTGTGAAAAGCCGCTTTGGTTTTAGGAGGAACCGCTGTATCAGGATTCGTCTTGGGATGAGCCCCCGTGTATTTGAAAGGGGATTTGTCAGAATTTGGTTGCCGTCTAGAGGAAGAGCCACGGTTGACGACAGAAACCTTCACCTGCTTCCACACCTTATATATAGATGAAGAAAGTTGTTTTAGGGAGTGAACTGGTTTCTGCTCTCGTGGGATCTCCATGGGCTGCAGAGATCTTTTCAATATTGCGGTGGGAGAATTTTGTGAGGGGATTTTGATTCTCCCTTGTTGTGAGGGGTTTTTTATTATGGGGACGCTCTTCCCTGCAGGCACAAGCCCCTGCAGTTAATTACGTTACCGCGTAGCGATAACCACTTTCTCCTGCTCCAGAAGGTCACTTCATGTCATATGTGTTTGTTTTATTTTTGGTTGCCCGTGGATTGTATACGGAGACTAATTTATGTTGTTGCCCGTAGGACGTGGATTAGTCCAAATCCGTATATTCTTAGATTTGGGTTTGGGTTGATTTAAGGAACGTTAATCTAGTTTGAGACTAAGTTCAACTTAAATGTTTGTTGAGGATACGTTAGTCTAATTTTAGGCTAGGATCTACTCAACATGATTTTGGGATCATTCGAACCCAACAAAAGAGCATTTGGGCTCTATTGCTTTAGTTTAAGGACGTTACGGTCCGTTGTTAGTTTAAAAATGTTTCGTTCAATAGCTAGTATAAAGACGTTAAGGTCCATAGGTCACCATTTTTGGGATGAGAGTTTAGTTTAAGAACATTGCGGTCCGTAGCTAGTTTAAGAACATTGCGGTCCGTAGCTAGTTTAAGGACATTGCGGTCCACAGCTAGTTTAAGGACATTGCGGTCCATAGGGATGTGCTCATGGGTTTTAGAGTGCGCCAAAGAGCTGTTGGTTGTCGCAACCCTCCACCTCTCTGACAACGTTGAAGAATTACAACGACATATATCAGAGGTGTGGAGAGATGTACCTTTAAACCAAATTCCAGATTGAAGGAAGAGATCATGGTGGAATGAACATCATTTTAGATACCATCTGTTAGGAGATCATTAGTCATCTTTGGAACTAAGATCGATTTCGGGAAACCTGAGCATAGGAAGGCTCGGTTGATTGGTGATCAAAAAGGTTTTGGCCTCGGGAGTTTTGGCTAATTTGGGCTGAGGTTGGCCTCTCATAGTATTAAATACTAATATCTGCTCGGCGCTCACGTGCTTCCATGTGAGGCTTAAAAGCAGTGCTAAACACTGAAATTTGGAGCGTCTACGTGTGGTACGTGAGACGCCTGAGAATTAGGCACTGCTTTCTTGGGTTTATTCTCTCTTAAAAGTGTTGAGCACTTGGCTCACGTATGAGCACGTGAAGCACCCGAAATGGAAACCGTTCTTTGGATTTTATCCCTCTTTCATTTATAAGTGTTAAGCACTTGGACCCTGTGATACTCACGTGCGAACACGTGAGGTGCCTTCAAATTGTGAGCGATGATTTTGGATCTATTCCCTTTTCTGTATAAGTGCTTGTTCGGGGGTCACGTGGGAACACGTGACTGCCCTAAGAGGCACTTCTAGTTCTTCTTTTAAGTGTTCACGTATGAAATACATGACTCGGTCTCAACCATTCATTTTTGTTCATCAGAGACGCTCACGTGGGAAACACGTGAGGTTTCATTATAGTGTTAAACACTAATAAATCACCAGGCTGTTCTTCTGTGGTTCTAAGGAATCAAGTTCACCTTTTGTTCTTTGCAGGGATTAAATTCCTTTTAAAGGGTTAAACCCTAGTTTCAGAGGAATTAAATTCCCATATGTTTTGTAAGAGTTAAACTCTTTTGAACTCGGTTCTTTCCCCAAGGTTTTGAATCGGCATGATAGAATCTCCTCGATGAGAATTAAATTCTTAACTTGTCGGTAGATCTGCTTCTGCATGTCTTAACTAGAGGAAGAACTAAGTTCTTTGATAAGAGTTAAACTCTTGGTTTGAGAATTAAATTCTCTTTTTGTTTTGTGGGAGCTTTTAGGAGGGGTTCTTCTTCTTTTTAGAGAATTAAATTCTCTCTGTATTTTTCTTCCCCTCTCTCCGTGTGTCTTTCTCTTCCTCTCCTCGCTCCTATTTATACAAGAAGAACAAGAATCAATTTGTTAAGATAATCCCTTCTGGAGAGATCATGATTGATTCCATGATCTTTTAGATCAATCGGTGAATTTCATTCACCGTTGGATTTTTTAATCCAAAGGCTCTCTGTTTAACAGAGAAGATTTCTTGTTTGTTTAATAAAATTATGAATATTTTGTTAGTTTTAACAATATTAGAATTTTATTCTATCAAATCTTTTTAGTTTAACAAGATCAGAAATATATTTTCTTAATATGGATATCTTGTTAACATAGAATTTTATTCTTGTTATAAGATTAGGAAAATATTTTCCTATGATAGATTTTTATTCTATCATATGATCACCGCTGGATCTTTGATCCAAGGGTCCTCTGTTTAACAGGGAAGATCTTTCTAGTTTAAGAAAGATCAAAAAAATATTTCCTAAATAGAATTTAATCCTAGAATTTGATAGGAACATTTTAAATTGGGGTGCTCACATGCTTTGCATGTGAGCGGCAAAAGAACTCACGTGTTTAACACGTGACCCCTAGTGTAGGTTTTAGCCTGTTTATGTTCAAAGCGCTCACGTGTTTAATACGTGAGACATGTTTGGCCTTTGGTTATTTATGTTCAGTGCTCATACGCTTTGCATATGAGTGCCCACGTATTTTACATGTGATGCATGTTTAGCCCTTGGTTATTTATGTTCAGTGCTCATATGCTTTGCATATGAGCGCCCACGTGTTTTACACGTGATGTCCAACTGTGAATTCTTTTCCTCTTTCCTCTCCCTTTTTATAAGGGTTATAAGGGAACAAATAGCTCTTGGCCGAAAATTTTGGCGGGAACAAAGACATCAAGAAACAGAAAGGCGCAACCCATGGGCCTCGGGGTGCAGAACTACAATTCTTAAGGATCGAGATCTGAGAAGACACTTGAATCTGCTCTCTATATCCCCAGATCAAAATTCTAATAAAAGTCATGTGTGCATATGTGCTGGGGATGAATCGTTCAGTGGTCGACATTATTTTTATGGGATCAGAGATACAAGGATTAACAAAACAATATACAAGATTCTCTAATTCCCTCTGTGCCTTCTCCACCATGTCGAAGCGGAAATCTTCACATGGAGTCGCTCTCCAGCGCTATGCTCATCAGCGAAAGCAGACATGATGGCCCGCTGAGCTCGTATCTGGCTTAGCAAACAAACCGAACAATCTCTCAGAAGCTGGGTAATCAAAAAAGCCTCATGAAAGCACTCTATCTTGTCCTCCGCCGCGTCGAGCATCACCAGAGTCATCTACGCTGGATGAGGAAGTATGTCAGCAAGTACAGACGAGAGGATCGTCTGAAGCCAAATGGAGCCAACAGAAATAGGAGAGCCCCTACGAGCCAGAAGCTCGTACATCACCATGTCACATTGGTCATCAGTGAGAACAGGGCCTGCTAAACGCGTAGCAAAATGAGGGACTATCCCCTCGATAGATACCTCCCACAGTTACCGACGAGCATGCGGACGATTGCAAGCCATAACTCTTGGTTTGTTAAAAAGTGGTTCTTTCCTTGTGAAAAAAGGGGGAAGTAAGGCTTCAGATTATAAAGAGGAGCATTCAAGTCTAGGCATAGAGAGTGTGGTGCATGGTGGAACTATTCCCAAGGCTCGACAAAAAAGGGCATGGGAAAAGAAAGAGTTGACTCATGGGAATCAGAGCAAGAAGGTGAAATGACTCCATCAGCAGCGTCTCACGTGCACGATATGTGAATGCCCACATTGATTCTTTCCGGGGCTAGAGCGGCGCCTCACGTGCATAACATGTGAGCATCGGTGCTGGTTCACGATTAAAATCCTCAGCAGCGCCTCACACGCATGACACATGAGCGCCAGCAACGGTTTTTATATATGTATAACAACACTTCATGTTAGACACATATGAGCATTGGCAAAAAGAGAAAAAGGAATTTTGTCATTCATGCTTCGAAGAAATTTATACATTGGTGATTTTAAAAAAAATTTAAAAAATTTAAAAAAAAGTGTTTACAATGGAAAAACGCTGAATTCCGGAAATGGATTCAGGAACTTGGAAGCAAGTCTGAGTAAAGTGCTTCCGGCTTCTTTGGCCATTTTCTTATGCATTTTCTCGCGAATGCAAGCGTTAGGATCCCCACTAATGTCGTCCATCCTCTGGTATACGGATATTATCGCCTTCTGTTGAAAGACGCGATGCAAAATATCGACAAGATCATCTCTTCTCTTCTTTGAGATCAGGCTCATCAGATATACTGAATGCACCTTGTCTTCGGCATCATCAAGCGCCTCGAGTGGCATAGCCTCATCAAGCCCAGGAATTGCTGCCCAGATCAACCCAACGATAATGTTCAAGAAAGAAGAACGGCGGGGGAGTAACCGACCATTATAGTTGTCAAAATGACGCATCACCTCAGCACATTGGGCGTCGGTAAATTCTTGGCCTTGACAACGGCCCTGGATACGAATGTTCTCGTAAGAGATAATCTCTTCGAGGTCATAAAGACGAGAAGCCATAATATCTGAAAAGAAAAATCAGTAAAGGGTTAGCAATCAAAATGATGAGGAAAGCAATCATTGTAAGAATCCGAAGATTCTCATTTAATAAAGAATCTCATTAAACTATGGAGTCAAACTCCCAATACCCTCGGAAATTGTGTTCCACAACAAATTCAAATCTGTGAAACGGGTATTAAAACCCTAAAAAAGAAAAATGCTCAAGAACGCCAGGGAATAAAATTCCCAAAAGTCTCCGAGTCTTTTAGAGATAAGCTCTGTAATATGGAATTAAATTCCTTTATTAATGGGATTAAATCCCAGAAACCCCCATAGTGAGAAAACGAAGAAAATGGAATTGAATTCCAAGGATCCTCAAAGATCAGTGATAGGGTAAACCCTGAGAGGAGAACTAACAATTCTCAAGACCCCAGAGTCTTCTTTAAAAATAGGGGGTGATTTTAGATCTCTAAGAGATCAGTTCAAGGAAAAAGCAAAGCTCTGTTGATGGATTTGAAATCCAAAGAAGGAAAAAAGGGGGTTTCCCTAAGGGGTAAATGTCGTTCAAGATCCTTACCTAAAAAAAGGGTTTTTGCAGAGTTTAACTCTGAAAGATCTATGGACAGAGAGCTAAGATTTGAGAGGAGAATTAAATTCTCAAGAAAAGGTTAAGGAAGAAGATGAAGAAGCAGTGATCATCTAAAGAGCCAAACACCCCATTTAGAAGACGTGATGGGGAGTGGTTCATCTCCCTGTTCCCCTAAGCAATCCAACGGTTGTAAGGTGGACAGCGTTGCACTTACGTGCAAGCCATGTGAGAACAACGTTGGGGACATTTGTTTCCTTATAAAAAAAAGAAAGGGGGAAAATTCCCCACTATTCAAGTCTCACGTGTTAAACACGTGAGCACCTATATGCAAAAGCATATAGGCGCTGCAATTAAAAACAAATGGGCTAAAATAGCCACACGTGTTAAACACGTGAGTGCCTATATGCAAAGCATATAGGCGCTGCAATCAAATAATTGGCAAGCCAAACAGGCCTCACGTGTTAAACACGTGAGAGTTTATATGTATATGTATATGAGTGCTGAAAATAAAGCATGATGAAACCCATGCTAGGGGTCACGTGTTAAACACGTGAGTTCTAATGCTACACTCTTTGGCAAGATAGAATTAAATTCTATTTGGGGAAATATTTTCCCTAATCTTTCTGATACAGAAAGATTCTTCTCCAATAGAGAATTTTGGATTTAAATTCCAATTGTGATAAAATATCACCAATCAAATCACCTGATAGAATTAAATTTTATGTGGGAAATATTTCCTTGATCTTTCTCAAACTAGAAAGATCTTCTCTGTTAAACAGAGGACCCTTGGATCAAAGATCCAACGGTGATTAAAATCACCCACCGATCATCTGATAGAATAAAAATTCTATCTTAGGAAAAGATATTTCCTAATCTTGTTAAATAAATAAGAAAACTTTTCTGTTAAACAGAGAGCCTTTGGATTAAAAATCCAATGGTGAATAAAATTCACCAAGTGATCCGAGAGATCATTTTGGATTGATTATGAAATCAATCATGATCTCTCAATCAGAGATTTTCCTAACAAGTTGATCTTTTCTCTTATTTTATAAATAGAAGAGACAAAAGAATAAAGAAAAAAAAGAGGAAAGAGAAGAGACACACAGAACTCCCCACAAGCTTCTGCAAAAAAATATACAGTGAACTCTTGAAAAATAAAAAGAATTTAATTCTCAAAAGAAGAAGAAGACTTGCCTCATTGAAACCCTAGGTAAAAAAAAACACACATAGATCATAGTGCCTCTTCTTTGCCTATCTAAGGGTTTAACCCTTTATATAAGAACTTAGTTCTTCCTCTGATTGAGATTTGCAGAAGCAGATATCCCCACAAGTTGAGAATTTAATTCTCATCAGGGAGATTCTGTTCTGCAAATTCAAAATTTAGGGGAAAAGAACTAGGTCATAAAAGAAAAAGAAATAACAGAAGCATATAGGAATTTAATTCCTCCAAAAATTAGGGTTTAACCCTATATAAAGAACTTAGTTCTTCAAAAAGTGATGATGATCCAAGATCCTCAAAACCAAATCTTGATGATCATCAATGACTAAAAATGTCATTAACAGGAGATCGATATCTCTAAGAAAACACAAGAATAGCTTGGTCACTCGTTAGTGCTTAGCACTATTCTGAAGCCGCACGTGTTTCCCACGTGAGTGCTTCAAATGAACAAAAAGAATAACCAAAACTGTATCATGTATTTCCCCACGTGAGTGCTTAAAAAAGGGAAACAAAAGAAAAGTCAAAGTTGCCTCACATGATTCTCATGTGGGCACCTAAAAAGCAAAGAAAAACTTCTTTGTCAGTTAGGCAGCCATCCCAAAAGAAAGCAGCCATGTGTTTTTCACGAGGGATCTAATCAAGTGCTTAGCACTTCTGTAAAAGAGGGGCAACGCCCCATATTTGGGGGTCTCACGTGTTTCACACGTGAGCACTACAGAACTCTAGTGATTAGCACTAATCCCGTGCCCACGTGAAACACACATGAACACTGTATATCTCAGTGCTTAGCACTGTGGAGTAATTATATCTCGGCCCAAATCGGCTAAGTTTCCTAAGGTTAAACCTCTTTGATTTTAAATCAACCGAGATCATATGGCTTATGGTTTCCCAAACTGATCTTAGTCTCAAAAATGACTAGTGATCTCTCATTGATGATATCCAAAATGATATTCATCCTTTATCTCCTAAAGTAATCTTAATCTCAAATACGACTAATGATTCTTAAGTCCACAACAACCCTTTTTCCGTCAAATACGGGTTTTGGTTCAAAAGGGTACATCTCTCCACACCTCTGATACATGCCGTTGTAATTCCTCAACGTCTTCAGAGAGGTGGCGGGTCCCGATGATCAACAACTTCTTTCGCTGATGCACTTCCAAATTGACGTGCATGCCTCAAATCGGATCATGCCTCAAATTCGGCACATTTCATATCTCTATTGTTCACTTCGTCACGTAAAAAATACACATGCGTGCAAGATGAATAATTGACCGAAACGTCCCTAAACTAACGCGTTCCCCCAAAAAACGGGAAAGTTAGACCGAAATGTCCTTAAACTAATATTCGCCCCAAATACGACGATAACAGACCAAAATGTCCTTAAACTGACTTTCGTTGTCACGCCCCGCTTCTCGGTATACGGGTAAGAAGACGCGACGAGGCTCGCTACGTATTTACTCAAAAGTAAACACGCTAAGAATAACTAAGCAATATAATAAAGTACACAACGAAATGACAAGTGATGTAAATGAACAACAGCTTTTATTAATTAAACATTTCTTTACAATACAACTGAAAATGTAAATACAAGAATGGAAAACAATGCCTAAACAATGGCATGAACTGAAAGTAAAGTAAGTACAAGTATAGCCTAATGGTCGTACTGCTCAATGGTCTACTCCAAATGCTCATGGCTGGTCTCGAACTCCTCAGAGTCGGGTCCTCCTGACAACATTCCAAAGAAAGAAGAGAAATAGGAATGTCGTCAGCGAACAATCGCTTGATAAGTCCCAAAGAGAGATAGAAATAGAATAGACAGAAAGAATATATCTGTATACTGTTTGATTATTATGTTAACATAGTTGTTTGTAGCTTGGTACAGAATATGCCAGTGTATACGAGAGGAGTCCAACTTACACCGTGGACTTTGGTAACCTGTAATACAAGGTTTCGTCGAAAAAACCACGGAACAATGGCAATGGATGTATAGTTACGTCTTTTAATGACCATCTCGTGCCACTTTTAACACATTCTGTACCAGTCTACCCTTTTAAAACCCCGTAATGTATTTTGTATTGATGTATATTGTTTTGTTTAATGGATGTGCGACTTGACGAAACCATGATATCATGTAAACGGAATGGATATAAATGGATAGTCATGTAATCAGAGTATATCCATGGTTCGGTTCGGTCGAGTCATGTTTATGTTGATATAGATTGAATTATAGTATAATGGATTCATGTTGAATAGAAGTTATACTTGAATCATATTCAAGGATTGATTGATTGATTGATTTCAGATTAGACTGAGACTCTATCTGAGTCAGACACTTTAAAATGAATTGAAGTCCTGAATTATTTTTGATGTTATCGGTAACTGCTGCTAATGGACATCAGGATTTGTGTCTTTTTCCAAGACAATTACCGTATTGATAACACCGTTTTTAGGTTGTCTACCTTAGATAGACAAGCATCCATATTCTCCGGCTCCCTAAGGCTCAAGATAACTGGTCCCATTTAAACCTATGTTTACTATGGTCCTTATTGTAAATTAATATAACTTGAGGGGGTTTTATAAAAAATAGTTTTGATATATTTTCAAAATAAACCTCAAATATTTATTTATCGTCTTTAGGGTTTTCATAGTTGTAATTTTTATAAAATGATATATTCTAGTGGATGTAAACCTAACCTTGAATATTACATGGTATTTTCTTGTAATTTGACTTGTATTGAAATATGATGGTATTTTCATAATCTTTTGTGATTCTTTTCTTTTGATTAGAAAATATGGAATATATATATTATATTTAAAATAGATATTTTGATAATGTTTATATATATAATTATAAAAATAGAATTTATTTATTAAATAGAAATCACGTTTTCTTAAAAATTGTAATAAAAATTCTATCAAGATCGAATGCTCCATGAGAAGGTCTGTATCTTGCTCTACCAGTCCCGAGGACGTGTGATAACCCCCACCATCCCGATCGGGTTCCCCAAAATGGGTTGTAGAGACTTATTTGTAAGGAATTAATTAGAACAATTTAAAGAATACGGATTTTGATAGTTTAAGGTATTTTAATGTAAATATTGTATTTTGTCCCACAGAAATTGTTACAAAAGCCATCGTACTATGTCAATATGAATGTTGTGATGAGGTAGGTCATTATCTCATGAGTTTTCTAAAGGTAAAATGAGCAAAACGATAAAGTAATGTAATGTCGTATGTAAACTTGAAGGTATTTTACCGTAAAAATGAAATAAAAGTTGCAATACATATTATTTTGAATTGAAACTTGTTATAGATGTTGTTTTATGTTTATTAAATAAGATATAAAGAGATTGTTATTATGTGGTTAAGTAAAAAATTGAGTTTTTAAAGAAATTAGAATCGGAAGTCGGATTAACTCTGCTTCCGACGAGTTTTAAAAAGAGAAGTCTTTTTAATAGAAGGAGAGGAGGGGAGAAGGGACTTACTGATTGAAAGAAGAGGGGAGAGGTAGAAGGAACTTTCGAAAGCGTCATGGAGTCGTTTCTTCACCGGATTTGTCCCGAAACGTCGCCGGAACTTTGCCTTGAGCTAACTCTACTTGTACAACTTCTTGGACTTAGAAATTTCAGAGAGTTTTGGCAATGGAATTCTTAATGAGGAGAGCTATGGTGTAGTGTGGTATTTATACGAAAAATTAGGGTTTAGGGTAATGAAGAATGAATTAAAAACATACATTAAAATTTGGATTAATGCCTCATTTTAATTCTCTTGAAATGTGCTGAGAAATCAAACAGAGTAGGGTTAGTAGGGAGAGTCTAAGGGATGCAGGGATAAATTTTAGGAGCATTTTCCACGGGGGGAGGGGAGCACCGGCCCCAAGCAACATCTCGCCGGTCATCTTGGAGGTGGGGGTGCTTGGTTGCTGCCACGTGTCAGGGTCTGTATAAATACTATTTTGCACATGTTTGATTTTTCAGTGACTTTTCATTTTACGTGTAGTGCACTCACGTGCAAACTTTTTGGCTTCTAAAAGTTTAAAAGAAAAACCAATAAAAATAATATGTGGCTGGGGGATTTGAACATAGGGGTTATGTCACAGCAGTGCAAGGTTTTACCAATGAGCTACAAGTGCTTTCTTGTTGTTCTAAAGCAAATTAAATTTATAACTTGTGCTTAGGCTAAGGTAATCTTTCCTAGATTTTGAAAAAAATCTGTACAGAAAGTTCAGGGTTATTACATTCTACCCTCCTTATAAAAATTGCGTTCTCGAAATTTATAGAAGGAAAGTGTAACAGATTCAAGAAAAGTTTGATGATAGTGATGGTAATAGAACTATTGATGGTGCATGAAAAATTATTTGGAAGAACGAAAGAAGGCAAAAGTTTTGAAAAGATTGAAAAAGATGTAAGGGAATTACCAAGGTTACATTGGTCTACAGTCTCGGCTTCTACGGCCGCTAAACTGAAAGCCTGACGCCGGGGTACATTCCTCCTAACTGGAGGCACATTTCTCTATCCTTGGGGTATGTTCCTCAGTGCCTGATGGAATTGGCGAGGAGGCTGAGCAGGAGGTCCACATGGAGATGGAGCTGGGAGAGCAAGACAAGGTGCAGGAGCTTGGATAGCTGGCCACTGCGGATAAGTGTTGTGAGTTGAAACTGGGTTGCATCTATAAGGACATGTTCCAATTCCATGAGTGGATGCGCCACAAACTAAGCACAGGCCTTTTGCGCGCCTACAGTCCTTCCACAGGTGTCCATTCCTCTTGCAGTAGAAACAAAAATCTTGGCTTGGCCGGTTATTTGTTACTTCCGGTCTCCTGGGTTCAAAAGTTGGTATTGAAGAGGCTCCTCCTGCCATCTGGGTGGCAGGGCGCTTCACACCGGCAGATTGAGGTCTACCCTTCTTCTTCACTACTGCCTCGTATCGACAGGCGGCTTTCAGAGCCAGTTCGTAAGTTGGGAAATCCCCTATAGCTAAGGCAGCTTGGATCTCCGGATCCAACCCTTGCTGAAATTGTCTGGACCTGATCTCAGCCGTCGGTATCAAGTGTGTTGCGAATCTGTTATGGTCTTGTGTTAGCTGTGTAGTATGTGATATTTGGAAATCGAATATCTAGGCATATCTTACCTACTGAGCATGGTAAACTCAGCATCGTACTCATCCACAGATTTGTTCGACATCGAACCTTGTTGCAGATGGATGAATTGCCGCTCTCTGTAAAATCGGGCAGTCTCAGGGAAATATTTCGCGTCGAACATCTCGCGAAAAGTCCTCCATTCGATCGGCTGGTCAAGATAGCTTTCTTTCTCCTTGCACCAAACTCTAGCGTTATCTGTGAGTTGCAGTTTCGCAACTCTAACCCAGGCAATCTCTGGCACTTGTGCTGCTGTCAGATCGTTTTCGATACTCTGATCCCATTCTTCAGCTTCCAAAGGACTCTCTTTCCCAGAAAATTGCTTCGGGTGCAATGCTCGGAATTGCTTCACTCCGGGTGCTTCCGCTTCTGGGCGGTTCAATAAGATAGCAGTCTGTTGCTGCTGTCCTTCTAGGAGGCTTCGGATTGCCTCAAGCAATACCGTTTGCTCGTTGATTGGAGCTGCAACAGTAGGCATAAGTGGAAGATGCCGTGGTGTGTTCTTGATGTTTGTGCTAGTATTGTTTGGAGAATCCATAACCTTGAAAGAAAAAATATGGTTAGGATAGATTCAAAGAATATGAAATTATAAGATTCAAGGAATTTGAAATGTAAAGAATGTTTTTAGTTGTTGATTCTTATGTTATATTGCTTAGGACTTCATGCAGAATTGACCTGCATGTCCATGCAGAACTGACCTGCATGGACCACCAACAAAACCTGTCACGTCCTACTTTCCGGTGTACGTGTAAGGAGACGCGACGAGGCTCACTACGTATTTACTCAGAAGTAAACACGCTAAGCGTAATTAAGCAAAATAATAAAGTATACAAGAAAATGACGAGAGATGTAAATGAACATCAACTTTTATTGATTAAATATTTCTTTACAATACAACTGAAAATGTAAATACAAGAATGGAAAACAATGCCTAAACAATAGCATGAACTGAAAGTAAAGTGAGTATAAGTAAAGCCTAATTGTCGTACTGCTCAATGGTCTGCTCCAAGTGCTCCTGACTGGTCTCAAACTCTTCAGAGTCGGGTCCTCCGACAACATTCCAAAGAAAGAAGAGATATAGGAATGTCGTCAGCGAACAATCGCTCGGTAAGCCCCAAAGAAAGATAGAAATAGAATAGACATAAAGAATATAACTGTATACTGTTTGATTATTATGTTAACGCAATTGTTTGTAGCTTGGTACAGAATATGCCAGTGTATACGAGAGGATTCCAACTTACAGCGTGGACTTTGGTAACCCGTAGTACAAGGCTCCGTCGATAAAACCACGGAACAATGGCAATGGATGTATAGTTACGTCTTTTAATGACCATCTCGTGCCACTTTTAACGCATTCCGTGCCAGTCTACCCCTTTAAAACCCCGTAATGTATTTTGTATTGATATATATTGTTTTGTTTAATGGATGTGCGACTTGCCGAAACCATGATATCATGTAAACGGAATGGATATAAATGGATAGTCATGTAATCAGAGTATATCCATGGTTCGGTTCGGTCGAGTCATGTTCATATTTATATAGATTGAATTCTGGTATAAATGGATTCATGTTGAATAGGAGTTATACTTGAGTCATATTCAAGGATAGATTGATTGATTGATTTCAGATTAGACTGAGACTCTGTCTGAGTCAGACACTTTAAAACGAATTGAAGTCCTAAATTAGTTTTGATGTTATCGGTAACTGATGCACATGGACGGCTAGATTTGTGTTTTTTTCCAAGACAATTACCGTATTGATAACACCGTTTTAAAGTTATCTACCTTAGATATGCAAGCACCCACATTCTCCGGCTCCCTAAAACTCAAAAGAACTGGTCCCGCTTAAACCTATATTTACTAGGGTCCTTATTGTAAATTATTATAACTTTAGGGGTTTTATGAAACATAGTTTTGATATATTTAAAAAATAAATCTCATGTATTTATTTATCGTCTTTAGGGTTTTCATAGTTATAATTTTTATAAAATGAAATATTCTAATGGATGTAAACCTAACTTTGAATAGTATATGGTATTTTCTTGTAATTTGACTTGTATTGAAATGTGATAGTATTTTCATGATCTTTTGTGATTCTTTTCTTTTGATTAGAAAACATGGAATATATATTATATTTAAAATAGATATTTTGATAATGTTTATATATATAATTATAAAAATATAATTTATTTATTAAATAGAAATCACATTTTCTTAAAAATTGTAATAAAAATTCTATCAAGGTCGAATGCTCCGTGAGAAGGTCTGCATCTCGCTCTACCAGTCCCGAGGACGTGCGATAACCCGCACCATCCCGATCGGGTTCCCCAAAATGGGTTGTAGAGGCTTATTTGCAAGGAATTAATTAGAACAATTTAAAGAATACGGGTTTTGATAGTTTAAGGTATTTTAATGTAAATATTGTATTTTGTCCCACAGAAATTGTTACAAAAGCCATCGTGATATGTCAAGATGAGTGTTGTGATGAGGTAGGTCATTACCTCATGAGTTTTCTAAAGGTAAAATGAGTAAAACGATAAAATAATGTCGTATGTAAACTTTAAGATATTTTACCATAAAAATGAAATAAAAGTTGCAATACATATTATTTTGAATTGAAACTTGTTATAGATGTTGTTTTATATTTATTAAACAAGATATAAAGAGATGGTTATTATGTAGTTAAGAAAAAATTGAGTTTTTAAAGAAATTAGAATCGGAAGTCGGATTAACTCCGCTTCCGACGAGTTTTGAAAAGAGAAGTCTTTTTAATAGAAGGAAAGGAGGGGAGAGGGGACTTACTGATTGAAAGAAGAGGGAAGAGGTAGAAGGAACTTCCGAAAGCGTCATGGAGTCGTTTCATCGCCGGATTTGTCTCGAAACGTCGCCGAAAGTTTGCCTTGAGCTAACTCCACTTGTACAACTTCTTGGACTTAGGAATTTTAGAGAGTTTTGGCAATGGAATTCTGAATGGGGAGGGCTATAGTGTCGTGTGGTAATTATAGGAGAAATTAAGGTTTAGGGTAATGAAGAATGAATTAAAAATATGTATTAAAATTTGGATTATTGCCTCATTTTAATTCTCTGGAAATGTGCAGGGAAATCAAACAGACTAGGGTTAGTGAGGGAGTCCAAGGGGTGTAGGGTTAAATTTTGGGAGCATTTGCCACGGGAGGGCCCGGGGAGGCCGGCCACAAGCAGCATCTCGCTGGTCATCTTGGAGGTGGGTGCTTGGATTGCTGCCACGTGTCAGGATCTGTATAAATACTATTTTGCACATGTTTGATTTTTCAGTGACTTTTCATTTTACGTATAGTGTACGTGCAAAATTTTGGGCTTCTAAAAGTTTAAAAGGAAAATCAATAAAAATAATATGTGGCTGCGGAGATTTGAACACAGGGGCTATGTCACAGCAGTGCAAAACTTTACCAATGAGCTACAAGTGCTTTTTTGCTGTTCTAAAGAAAATTAAATTTATAACTTGTGCTCAGGCTAAGGTAATCCTTTCTGGATTTTGAAAAACAATTCTGTACAGAAAGTTCAGGATTGTTACATTCGTCCCCAAAACGGGAATGTTGGACCGAAATGTCCTTAAACTAATATTCGCCTCCAAAATGGCGATAAAAGACCGAAACGTCCTTAAACCAACACCTCGCCTCAAACATGGCGATAATGGACCGCGATGTCCTTAAACTAATCGAGCCCAAATGCTCATATGTTTAAGCTGATCTTAATCTCAAACCAGATTAACGATTCTTAAATCAACCCTAACCCAAATCTAAAAATATATGGATTTGGACTAATCCATGCCCTACGGGCGACGACATAAATTAATCTTCGTATACAATCCACGAGCAACCAAAATAAAACAAATATTCACACGATACGAAGTGAACCTCCGGAGCAGGAGAAAGTGGTTATCGTGATGCGGTAACGTAATTAACTGCAGGGGCTTGCTCCTGTAGGGAAGAGCGTCCCCACAATCAAAACCCCTCGCAAATGAGGTGGAATCGGATAAAGTCTGCTACAACGGTCGCATCCGTCCAAACCTCCGATATATGGTGCCATAAATCAACTTGGTATTTTCAGAGAGGTGGACGGAGAAACCCAAATAGCATCTGCCTCCCGGATTCAGGCCAGACATTCCGGTCCGTCTTCCGACGGTGAACAGGGACTTGCTGGTTGTGTAGTGTTTGAAAGAGGGTAAGGAAGATAGAGGGGTCTTGGTCTCGTTGGAGATGATCTGGTCGTCGGAATTTGATTGCTACTCCTCTTAACTTGCTTAACTCCACTTGAATAGCCTTAAGCTTTCTTGAACTTAAAGAATTTTTTGAGGAATTTTCAGAATAGAAGAGAGCTAGTGCATGGGGTGGTATTTATAGTGAAGAATTTAGGGTTTGAAAATTAAAATTTGGATTAAAAGAATTAAAATTGGTGTTAAATGATGAATTGAATAGTCACTGTTTAATTGCAGGGAAATCAAACAGTGCAGGGGAATTGAGGGGAGCTGATGAGGCATGTGTGCAAAGCACGGAGGGTAAATCAGACTGGCGGCGGCGGGTGGAATGGGGTTTTGGGTGGTCGGATCTTGAGGGTTTGCCTCGAGATTCGTGTCACATGTCTAGTTTGGTGTTTACTTCTCTTTACGCCTGTTTGATTTTTCTGAAACTTTTCGATTCACCCTGAATTGCACGTGCAACTCTTGGGCTTCCAAAAAATTTAAAAAGAAAAATCTTAAAAATAATTGGGACTGATGAGAATCGAACACATAGGCTATGTTACAATAGTGTACAGGCTTTACTAGTGAGCTACAGGTTGCTTCTTACTTTTATTACACAAAAATGACTTATAACTCCTATACAGACTTTAATACCCTTTTCTATACATTTAAACAAATAATTCTGTATAGGGTTTTCAGAGTCGTTACAAAATTGGCAGACCATATCAATGAATTTTCAATGCCGTTTGAACAAGCACATATAATGAAGGAACATTTGATTGTTACACAATAGTCAAAAATTACCCTCTGCAAACTGAGCAGCTTCTGCTGCCTCCTAATCAAAATCGAAGGTGTTGCGAACTTAATTACAATTTTCACTCATATACGCGTTGAATTTTGTGGTTTCATACAGAAATAGGGTTTCGACGAGAATTTGGGGGGGGGGGAAGAGTAAAAACAAACGTCATATCGAAGAAAAATAGTACTTGACGGTCGGCGACACTGGAGGCGACAAAGTTGCGATAGTGGAGGTAAAGGCGAAAGTGATGGTGGCGGGAAGAGGCTGCGTGAAGCGACACTGACGGAGATATCTCGAGATAGTGAGGCGAGAGAGAAATAAAGTCCGACGACGGAGAATTAGGGTTTGGCGATGGAGGGTTTCGATAAAGGTGGGGTTTCGTAGTTATTTTAGGATTTGAATAATAAGCATTTGATTAATTTTAGAGATGGGGGTTTGATTTTAGGGATTAAAGATGAGCAATTCAAGAAAAAATTGGTTTGCAGAGAATGAAAGATGAGGGAATCTAAGGACATGACCGATAAAAGAACGAGGGTGTCACGACCTGGAAACGGCACGTGACCAGCACTTGAATCATTTGAAGTCTATAGGACCCCACCGTAAGCTAAGTAAACCGAAAACCATAAATCTAAACCTTTTTAAGTAAATAGCGAAGGTGGAGTTTTGGAAAAGGTTATTTATGAAATCAAGTTTCACTTTTTAAGGTATAAGTAAAGTTGTTTGAAAATGCAGGTGGTTTTCACTAAGGTTTGAAAACATTTCGTCATTTAAAATTTTGGCAACACCTCCTTTGTAAATTTTAATAAAAACTAGTACATATACATAAATAATATCGGCATCACCAATCGGGAGCTATCTCATCGCCCAATCGGCAGAAACACAACCACGCAGTAATATACGATGCCCAAGACGAAGTGTAACACAAGAAAAGTAAAGAAAATACTAAAAGCATCATCAACTTGACTATATCCAACTCGACATATAAAGGAATAATATACAAGTCTCGTTTCTAAATCCAAAAGAATATACAAGTTTGTTCGATGGAGTTTTTAACAAGATCATAAAAGATTATAAATATACAAGCAGCGATTACGATATGAAATGTAATCCACTTACCAAAGAAATCACTCAAAAAGAAGAAGCGTGCTAGCAAGCCACCACTGATCCGAGCGGTCGGTCCTACAAGAAAACTATGGCACAACGGGTGTGAGTTACCAACTCGTGAGTAGAAAATATCGTCAGGTAGAAATCGAATGCATAACGATCTACCTAGGTCATAATGTAATATTATATCATACTATGTGATAACGAAAGTGAATGTGTATATACATAAATATCACGTCAGTATCAATATGTCATCCATAACACACACACACACACATATCAACCAATAAGTGTCCATCAACGACACTCGAAATTCTTAGAAAGACAACTGAGTGTCCAGTATCGACACTCGAAATCCGCATAAATCCCATATCCAATATCGACACTCGAAATTCTCATATCTCAGGCACCGTCTCTCGGATAGGCCTTCATATCCATCTGAATTATATAACTCCGGTCGGTATCCTCCGGATATATGCCGAGTTTCCATACTATCACCGGTTGGTCTTATCCTCGCTTGGTTCACCCGCCTTTCTATACGGGATTCTTGTCCCTCAGTATCATACCGGGTCCACCATATATCCGCAATCAGTTCCTCCCCATCCTTCGATTCAGATAATACTCATATCTCAGAACCTAGAAAACTCATCGTGGACGCCAAATCATCATATCAAGAGAAAACCGCATTTTAAAACATTCATAAGTTTTATAAAATCATATCCATGGTTTCTCAAATCTCATATAAACAGAAATCCCATGAAAATACTATCTCATAAGAATATAGCAATAATAGAATAACATATAAACGTATAGAATAGTAATATAATGCACGCTGATGTGAAATGAGCAGTAATCTAAGTTACTGGCAGGAATATAATATAATGCGAAATAGCATTACAGGTTTTATAGGTGTACGAGGCATGGAAATTACCAATGATGTGTGCGTGAAACATACGAGTCTGTGTACGAGCAACATGTAAATCATTGGTAATTATACAGTGTACTACAAGCGTGTTTATATAAGCAATGTAAAGAAAGTACAATACCCGGAACAGTACGCGATGATGAGTAATAAGCAGTAATCTATGATGCTAACAGGGTATAATATAATATGGGTAACATAACAGGTCCTATATGTGTAAATGGTATGGCAATTATCGATGAGGTGTAGGTGTAGCATGCGAGTATGTGCAAGTGCAACATTAAATCATTGGTAATGGTGCGCGTGTCCTAATAAATGAAGTTAAGTATAGCTAAATGTGTAAACGTGGTATATGTCATACAAAATCGAAATGTGAGCGTATACAGAGTAAGGAAATCATAACGTGATTAAAAATATCTAATTACATATGAGTCATACGGTTATAGTTTAAAATAGAACGAAACATTATTTTTGAAATAAGAGACTACGATATTTTTAAAATAGACATCATTTGAAAATTCATAACGCACGCTTGACGTTATCATTTAAAGGTACGTAACAATTCGTTAGTTTTTAAAGTATGTATGGCTCTAAACATTTCATAATTTCCCGATTTTGAAATATAGCAAGACTCCTCGAGTCGAAATGAAAATCAGCCGTATTCGGCAGTCTATCCTCATCATATTATGTATGGAACTCTCTCGTACGATATCATCCAAACAAAGCAGTATGGATCTATAGTCGCATACGCCAACTCATATCATATCACATATATGTATATCGTATATATACTTATATCATGTACTTATATCATATAAAGTACCCACACCCACACACACCCACACACACACACACATACATATACACACACATATGTATATATAGCTCAATGGCTAAGAAATAAAGACTATGTATATAGCCTTGTACTATACTACTATACGCATATGGTTAGACTAGGTATATGATTCTAGTATATATAATATCCTAATAACTACTGTTGCGGGGATGCTATACGTAATTCACCCGACTTCCCTCATAGATATACATCTACTCACCCATGCCCTCGCCCTAGTCGAAGTCGACAAACGCCTTGCCCTTCTTCGTCGTCTCGGAAGTCCCCGCGATTGCACCTACAATCGAAACTGTCATGCCCCGCTTCCCAAAAGAGTGGTAATGGCACGTGACGAGGCCTGCGGCGTATTTATTCCGTGAAGGTCATTTCTTGAAATAAACAAACTAAGCGTCTATAAGCAACATAAAATAACAAGAATAAACAAAAGAATGAAATCCAACTTTGATTTATTACATTCAAGATTCGCAATTGACAAAATATCTGAATACAAGATACGATAATATGATAAGCCTTAACGAGGCATAAATAAATTAGCTGAAATGAAACGAAAAGCTGAATGAAACTAGACGTCCGGTTATGATATGAACTGGTTGTACTCCTCTTCTACCGCTTCTATCTCCTCTGTCTCAATACCACCTGACAAACATTCCAAGAAAGAAAGTAAGATGGGTGGAATGTCCGTCAGCGAACTTGCACTCGGTAAGTCCCAAAAAGATGTGTAATATATAGATTGAGTGCAAGATGACATGTAATATAGTATAAATAGAAATTGTAATATGTGAACAAGTATGATAATGTATATGGCAACTATGTCAGCATGGCAAACAAGTATTACATGGCCATGGAGTGTAGGTATAGTGAACATGAAGTGAATGTCCATGTCCTAAGGTGTCTCTACAAGGTAATATATCCTAACGTCAGTTCAAGTGTGAATATCAACCAATCTCAAGAGTATTCTCGAACCCAAGGCTATCGTCCAGGGACAAGGAATCACGGGCCCAAAATAGCGGGACATCAATTGTTATTGAAGTATTCCAAACCAAACAGGCTATCATCCAGGGGCTTGGAAACACGGACCGTTATTTATGAATTCGTGATGTACCGTTTCAGCCCGGTACCACAGCAACATTATTTATACCGTTTCAGCCCGGTACCACAGCAACGTTATTTTACTAATGGGACTTTTGAGATTCTGTTGGATTCATACTCAAACTACCCTAACACCCCGTGTATATTAGCCTGTGATTAAAGTTACAAGTCTTACCCAAATACATGAATACATAAGAGAGTGCAATTCAAGTATCAAGTCGAATTCAAGTATTCAAGTCAATTGTTTATGTATTCATGTCAAGTGGTCATGTCAAGTCATTACGTATTCATGGTTCGGATCAAGTCAAGTCAAGTGTACCTATTAGGTTCAAGTATTCATAATTGAGTCGTGTCAAGATGAAGTCAATTCTAGCATGTAATGGTTTAATCATAATTCATATGGATAAAAATAAATAAGCGATTATAGAACATGATATGAGATAAGTATACAAGAAACGTCCAAAAACAATATTGTAAATGTGTGATATGTACGACTAGTTAATCAAGTCATTTGAAATTAGAATATAAACGAAAACATAGCCTTAACTGTTATGCATACGTGAATTTCAGTCTCTCCTAAATACGACTACCGGTTGGGAGATATATATGTTTTCGTATCGTCGCGCAAAACAGATAAGAATCTGTTTAGCACCGCCGCACATTTTTAAAACGCAGTTTGAGTTAATTTCTATCGGGTTTCAGATTACAAAAATTATTAGAATATTTTAGGTCTTCCGGTGTACATATCCAAACAACTAAGTTCCGCGCGATTTGGACTCCTGAAGCTCTATTTACGATCATTTTAATATCAGTGTTTAAAACATAAACTCAGATTTCTGGATAGCAACTATATATTATATTGCAAAGCCTATATCGGATTGTTTCATGCGTTTCTAAGTAATCTAATATACAGAAAATTATAGTTCTATCAATTGTGCATCTACACATCTAAAGTTTTTCACGAACGAATATCGGAAGTTCGAGTTATGTCCTATTTAAAAATAGTATGCGAATCAGGACATATTCTGTCCGGATTCGTCGCTTAATATTGTAACGCAGTTTTCTATATTTTACGTCGATTTTCAGTAAAAACTTAAAACTAAGAAAATCTAGATCATTCGATATGGATATTCAAAACATCATAAAACACTTAATTTGGATCAACAATTACAGAGTTATGGTCTCTAGAAGAAGACCCTTATTGGCAGTTTTCTGATTTTAAAAACAATGAATAAAAACTACGCAACTTCTAAACCGTTATTCGGTTTGATATGGAATTTTTACTGTATATTTGGACTTCTATCTATTATTTTATCCTAATGTTCCAAGAATTTCCAGAAGTGGAAATTAATTTATAAAAATTATTATAAAGATAAAGGTTTTGTAAGATCGTATTTGAAAATGATAAATTTATGGTATTTATTTATAACTTTGTTTTCTTGTATGCAAAAATAAATATAAATAATTAAAATTTCGGCGATAAATAACATGAATTAACATATGTGAAGCAAACATATGACCCGGTAATGATTAACCGTCTAAAACAATAATACTTAACATGTTATCAACCATTGCATACAAGATTTTATAACTAAACATGTATGCTTTATTTCAACCATTTTTTTAATTTAACAAAAAAATCTTTATCATGAGACTAACTAGTTATCTCAAGATCTGGCATGATGGGAGCATGGTAAGGGGATGAATTTCAAGTAGAGAAAAGGGGGAGGAGAGGGGACTTATATGCACAAGCTGGTTTTGTCACCGGGTTTGTCAATCCGCCAGTAGTCACCTTCTTGAAAACTTCTTCATGTTCTTCGAGAAATCTATATGAAGAGGGAGATGGGAAATGATAGAAATGTGTGACATATAAAAAAGGTTTATAGCCACCATAATTCTAATAAATTATAGCTCAAAATCATTTTAATTATTTTGGGAGTTAAAAGGAAGATGAAATGAAACGTCTCATTTGTAAATTATGAGAAGGATAAAAATTGATAAAAAATAATTGTAAAAATAGAAATTTGAACATATGACCTATGAAATAATAATGCAAGAATTTAACCAATGAGCTGCAAAGTTGTTCATGCACATATTTAACAAGAATTAAATATATATCGTACCTTAAAAAAATAGGCTTAGAAAAAAAAATAAAGAAATCAAATGGATTTATCTTGGCTTGGGTTTGGGCTTTGAAAAATTATAAATGGATAAAATAGATGAAGCGATAAAATAATATATTTATTAGAAAACAAAATATACCAAAAATAAATAATTGCAATATTTTATTAAAAAAATGATACGCGAAAGTATGGGAATTTTATAATTGTTACAGAAACCATATCGAATCGCATAAAAATCCACATCGAAATCGAACCACGAGCGAAGTGCACATAAGTTAGAACTTATGGTCAACGCATGCCAAATACGAAAAAATACCCCCTGCGTCGACGTACAAACGTCAAACGACCAAGTCAAGATATAAAAATCCGAAAACCAAGTTTCAAAAATCACAAAATATCGCCAAAACCAACTCAAAATACCCCTAGATTTCTGCTCAGGAGATCTGAAACAATTTAGCATATAAAGTAGGCTTAGTTATCAAGTGAGTGAGCTACAGAACAAACTCCAAACCCTAACTTAACAACATGGCCGCAATTTGCGACAATTAGGGATAAATCTACGGTTTTGGGAAGGAATTAGGGACTCGAGCTTCTACGGTGGTTTTCTACTGGTCTTAGCATTTCGCAATACTCTCTAAATATTTTTTAGAGCATCTAAATTGCTCCAGATTCAAATTAAACTTCAAAACTCGATGAAAATCATGTTTTAAAACTTCAAAACTCTTTAAAACTAACAATACTTGCATTCTAATACCCTCTTCTATCACTAATAAAGTTGTAATCGCTAACTAACCCTCTACTAAACCAGCACTATTAGTTGTATCCACCAAAACTCAGTTTTGATACATCGGAACTAAGAAAACATAAACTTTAACTCTAGATAAGGTTTGTCATGGAAAGTGTACTTAAAACAACAAAAGATGGTGTTTTTACCTCTTGATTGAGATTAGGAGCAGTAGCAAACTTGGAAGATGGTCTCAAGATAAATACTTGATCACCACATCAAATGTAGGATGAAAATTTGCACATTTTTAATGAAGGCTTCATGGTAACTTGAGCGGATTTGTGTGGGTGTTTATGGTTTAGCAGTTGAAGGTGGATGAGGCGGAGAAAAAGAAGAAGAAGAGAAAATGACATAAGGGTGAAGGAAAGATATGATCATATAGTAGCCTCCCCACCATCTCTCTCTCTCTCTCTCTCTCTCTTCCCTCTATACCTTTCATGTCTCCCTCTCTTTCATATTTAAAAAGAAAGAAAGAAAATAACCATGAAACATAAATGATAAAGAATAAAACCATTCATAGAAACACAAATGAAATGTTAAACTCCCTCCTCCCCCCATTAACATGTCAATGCACCATAAGTATGGTTTAACAAAAATAAAACTTGGTTTTGTGTAGTAACTACTAAAACACTAATTAATTTTAATATTAAACTTGTATAGATATAATTATATGATAGTTTATGAGAAGCCCAATTAAATAAATACTCTCATAATTATAAATTCATTTTAAATTCCAATTACTTTCCAAAAATAGAGGTATATAATTATACCAATATACGAAAACTCAAACCCATAACCGGTATATATCCGTAAAATCCAAAATATTATTATTTAAATCACAAAATAATGTTTACTATTTTTCTGAAATGTTATAGCTAGTTATTTGCAAGAAATGTAAACAACAGAGGTTTCTCAAGTGGAGTCCACACCAAAAGCAGGGAGCGGTGAGGATGCGCTCTGGGTTGAATTGACGGTTGAGATTGAATAATAGCAGCAATCCTATTATTCTTCCCGCGGCATGGACCCGAATCCCCCTCCCTTCCTATCTCTCTTTCTAAATAATGTCCCTCTCTCTCTCTCTCTCTCTCTCTCTCTCAAAATAAAACTTTTTCAAAAAGCCTAATTTAGAAAATGAAAAGCGGAAGCATACCAATTTTTGTAAATATGTACAACTTTTTGCGATGTTAGTGTTTTATTTTGTCAATTTACTTGTCTCTTTTATTTGAAGAGAGGTGTTTTATTCAATTCTTCTAAAACGAAATAGTACCAAAATTACCCATGGCTATTAATGCTTCTTCAAATTTCAAGAGAATTAATCAAACACTGTCCTATGGATAAATTGAGAATTTCATATCTCTATTTTTTGTTTGTAAATATATTGCTTGGACAAATTTAAGTAAAAGCAATAGTATTTTATCAAGAATATGTGAGGGACAAGAAATATAAAAATGCCAAATATACATTTGGAGTTTAGCTGGAAAGGAGATGACAAAAGAGTAGGGATTGATACCGACAACATAGCCACAAAAAAAAAATATTCGTTCCACAAATTGTTTATTACTACCGGTATACTTAACATACCTTAGAAAATAAGTAGATATAATTAATTAGTGAATTCATGACCAAAGGGCTCATGTAAATATTACATTTTTAGGGATTTTCATAATCCATTTTTTTTCTTTACAGAAGACAATAAGTTTATTCATTAAAGGTGAAGAAATATTTTCGTACGGACCCTTCATAATATATCTTTTGACCTTTTTAAGTTTATCTGTTCATACAGAGCTAAAAAATTGAAAGTTTCATTTCATTTTATCGTGTTTTTCTCCCCGATTGAAATTGATGAAGTTTATGGGCATTTTTTAAGCTGACGAATGTTTAGGAATTATAGAAGTTGCGGCAAACAATTGCAAATTCGATGTAGTCCGCCGGACCTCAACAGGAGAAGACGCTTAAACAATATGCTTTTATGGCTTATTAGGATCATACCTACCGTTAAAGATAGATCATGCGACTTTTCGGTACTTAAGAGGAGCCAAAGGCAATCAAAGCAATAGTCAATCTCAAAACCATTTTCCCTTATATTTTGTGTGTCTTTATTCATGCAAATATCAATATAAATTGTAGCATTAGATCTATCCTTAACAGTAATAGATTATGCCATATTTAAGTGGCACATTTTGCAAATCATGCAACATTCTTTACTATAGCTAATTTGCATTTATCATGAATAAAGCAAATACCAAGAAAGTATTCTTCCAGCATTTTTCCAGCATTTTTTGCCGGAACCGTGCATTTGAACGGGGCTATGCAAGTATAAAATAAAATAAAGTAAAACATAAATCAAGTCTTAGATATTTTCATTAAGCTATTAAGTAGGTGTATTTGAAAAACACTTTTTTTTCCTCCTTAGATTTTACTTTTGAATAAAAAAGCAGAGCAACTACTCTTGATGATGCTCTATATTGGCGATCTTCCAGATCGGGACACGTGACAGATGACGTGTCCCAACGCTCAGAAGAAAGGGTCCACAAGGGCCGATCAGGCCACCCTGTACCCGACCTGCAAGCACAAGCTGGCTCTTCTCAGAGCCTCCTGCAAATTAGCCTCCTCGGCCTTTCAGCTCGCCCCGAACTACCACAGGACCAAGATGCCTTGGCCTTCCCGCTTGTTCCCGAACTCTCCCGCCGAGGCCATCATCCTCGGTCCCTCCGACCGACTAACTCCACCACTAACAGGCGTGACTGCCGCTCCGCAAATCTCGCTATGCGCGGATTCTCCGCCGGCAACATCCCACGTTCCACCCCATCACGATCCCCATTAACGGGCGATCCGCTTATTACGCGGGCGTGGCGTCAGGAGCGTAACTGCCGGCGAGATTCTCGCGCCTGCTACTGCGTGCTGCCGCCACTATATAAACCCCCATCACAGAGGGGTCAAGTAAGCTTTTTTCACCCCCACTTAGCCGTTACTCTGCTCGGATCTTGTGCTAACTTGAGCGTCGGAGGATCCTCGGTGGTACCAAACCACCCCGGGACTTCCTTGCAGGTACTCGGCGCAAACTCCTCAAAACCACCAATCTTCTCAAAACCCATTGAGACCCACACGCAACAGGAGATCACCTCCAAGATCCACCGGGAGATCGACGGAAGACAACATCTGACGGAGACCCGAAAAGGACCTCCATCAGTTGGCGCCGTCTGTGGGAAACTAAACTCCATAAAAATAAAGTTGGCCTTCCGATCTCCATCCACATAGCAAGAGATCACCCTGAAAATCCAAGCACCCGCCGCCGCCTCCCCCTCAACGGAGGCACGGATAAACCTCCGCCGAATGTCATCAACCCTTCCGCCGGCCACCGCCTCGCAGACTCCAGCGGTCATAGGTCCCTCGATTCGTCCCATTCAACCTCGAGGTCCCACGTCGGAGAGCCTCGCCTCGATTCTCGTTGCACCCCTGTCCCTACCAAGGCGGTGGCGGTCAGCTCGCCTGCTTCCAGGCATGACCGGCACCCCCTCTCTCGACGGGGTCGCGCCCACGAGACCCACCAAGACAGCTCGAAGCCAACCTCACCACGGGCCCTAAGGGACCTCGCCGAAAGGAACCGAGGCCCATCAAGAACTATGGTCATGACGACAGGGGGTCAGTCGAGCGCCTGCGAGACTCAGCACCCCACACCGGCAACGGAGGCCAACGGCCGCCCGAGCAAAAAGGCCAGGGACTACGAGCCTATCACCCTTGGCGACGGGGATCTCCACGGCATATCCATGCCCCATAACGACCCTTTGGTGATCAAGGCCCGAATCCACCGATATGAGGTCCACCGGATACTTGTTGACTCGGGCAGCTCGGCAAACATCCTCTTCCACGACTGCTTTCTGCGCATGGGGCTCACCCAAGCAGACTTGAAACCGACCTCCCACGTCCTTTCAGGGTTCATCAACCACTCCATCCCGGCAGAAGGGGTGGTCACCCTGCAGTTCAACGTCGGGGAGCCCGGCCGCACCCGTACGTTTCCTGTGGACTTCATCGTAGCAAAGGTCCCATCGGCCTACAACGTCCTCCTCTGCCGCCTGACGCTGAACTCCCTCCGGGCCCAGATATCGACCTACCACCTGGCGATGAAGTTCCCTCTCGATCAGGGCAGGATAGGTCGGGTCTACGGAGACCAGCGGGTCGCGAAGGTATGCCTTACCGAAACAAATTCGTCCGAGCAGCCGGCCGACGACGCTGAGGTAAAAGACGACATCAAGGGTTCTCTGGACACCCGAGACGAGCAGAAGGAGGTCCAGGGAACCCCGGTCGAACCACTGACCGAGGTGCCCCTAACAGAGGGGGACGATGAAAAAACCGTCCAGGTCGGATTACTCCTGACAGGAACTCAGCGAGATGACCTGGTCGGTTTCCTCAGAAATAACTCTGACGTCTTCGCCTGGGCGCCTGTTGACATGCTTGGGATCGACCCCAAAATCATTTCTCACAAGCTCGAGATTGATCCTACGGCCCGACCCGTCAAACAGAAAAAGCGAAGCTTCGTCCCGGTCAAACAGAAAGCTATTGAAGATGAGGTTGATCGACTTCTCGCCGCCAACTTCATCCGGAACGTACCCTACTCGGAGTAGCTGGCGAACGTAGTTCTGATCAAGAAGTCAAGCGGGAAGTGGCGCATGTGCATCGACTTCACGACCTCAATAAGGCCTGCCCCAAGGACAACTATCCTCTCTTTCGGATAGATCAGCTCGTCGACAGCTCGGCCGGCCACGAGCTGTTGAGTTTCATGGATGCTTTCTCTAGCTACAATCAGTTCCGTATGAATCTGGAAGATGAAGATCTTACCGCATTCACAACGGACCGGGGGGTATACTGCTATAAGGTGATGCCCTTCGGCCTCAAGAACGCCGGGGCTACATACCAACGGTTGGTCAATCGCATGTTCAAGTCACAGATCGGCAGGAATATGGAGGTCTACATGGACGATATGCTTTTCAAATCCATCTCGTCGGCCGACCACGCCAAGGATCTGGGCGAGGCCTTCGAAGTACTCCGCAAGTTCAAGATGAAGCTAAACCCTGCCAAATGCGTATTCGGAGTCACCGGGAGAAAGTTCCTCGGTTTCATGATCACTCACCGTGGAATCGAAACTAACCCAGAGAAAATCGACGCTATCCTCAACATGTCCGCGCCCAAGACCAACATCGAGATCATGCAGCTCACTAGACGAGTCACTGCTCTGAGCAGTTTCATGTCCAGGTCGGGGGAGAAATGCCTCCTGTTCTTCAAAGCTCTGAGGAAGTTCCCAAGGTTCGAGTGGTTGGAGGAGTGCCAGACCTTCTTCGACCAATTGAAGAAGCACCTAGTGACACCACCACTGCTCACCCGACCGGTTGAAGGAGACGAGTTGTCACTGTATCTAGCGGTATCCGACTAAGCAACGAACTCGGTACTCGTCCGAGAGTTCGGTGGAGTGCAGAAGCCGGTGTACTATGTGAGCCATGTGTTTAAGGACGCAGAAACGAGATATCCAGCCATAAAGAAGATTGTCTTGGCCTTCGTGGCGGCCTCAAGGAAGCTACGGCACTACTTCCAAGCACACACAATCCTCGTCCTCACTGAGTGCCCGTTGGGGGCTATCCTTGCATCACCGGAATCCTCGGGCCGCTTAGAGAAGTGGAAGTGGGAACTATCTCAGTTCGACATAAAATATCGGCCGAGGCAGGCTATCAAAGCGCAGGCCCTGGCCGATTTCATCGTTGAATGCACCATCCCTAGCAAGGAACTGAAGTCCACGCCGACCCTCGCAACTCAGTGTCCCATAGCGGAAAGGCATGGCTCGGCTCATGAGTGGGTCATCTACGTCGACGGGTCTTCAACCGAGGAAGGCTGTGGTGCCGGCCTCATTATCCGGGGCCCGAACGAAGCAGAAATGGAGTACTCTATGAAGCTCGGTTTCAAAGCCTCGAACAACGTGGTAGAGTATGAGGCCCTCCTGGCTGGACTGCGCATGGCCGTCGGGCTGGGGCTGAAGACAATTCGAATCTGCAGCGACTCGACCCTAGTCGTCGGCTAAGTGACTGGCTGCTTTGAAGCTCGGGAGCCTCTGATGATGAAGTATCTGGACGAGGTAAGGAAACTCCGGAGGAACTTTGACGAAGTCCAAGTAGAACAAATACCCAGGCAGCTAAATGCCCAAGCCGACGCCCTGAGCAAGCTGGCTTCGTCATACTCGGCCAACAATAAGCGGTCTATCCTCTTCGAAACCTTGCCTCAGCCCAGCGTGGAAGACGGAGCGACAACACTCTACGTGTATGCGGCGCAGGAAGGCGACCAAGATTAGAGGAAGCCTCTTGTGGAATTCCTGAAGGACGGTATGCTCCCAGAAGATCGGGGAGCCGCCCGCCGTCTCCGGGCCAAAGCCCGTCACTTCATCTGGAGCAATGGGAACCTCTACCAAAAATCCTTCACACAGCCCCCACTCCGGTGCATCGACCCCCACGAAGCTGACTACATCCTCCGTGAAATCCATGAGGGGGTTGGCGGTGCGCACCAAGGGGCCCGAAGCTTGATCCAAAAGGCGTTGCTCCAGGAGTACTATTGGCCCACTGTTCACGAGGACGCCCAGAAGCTACTCAGAAGATGCAAGAGTTTCCAACTCTACGGCAGCATCCCTCGCCTCCCCGCTACCGAGCTGACCGCCTTAACATCCCCATGGTCATTTGCCCAGTATGGATTGGACATGATCGGCCAGTTCCTTACCGATACGGGCGGGCACAAATATGTCCTCGTCGCGGTAGACTACTTCACCAAGTGGATCGAGGCCATCCCTATCAGGAAACCGGATGCCTCCACGACCATCAGGTTCCTGCAAAACAATCCGATACTCCGGTTCGGCATCCCGAGGTATATCATCACCGACCACGGGACGAACTTCGAGAACGAGAAAGTGAAGGACTTCTGCAAGGAATACCATATCCTCACGAAGTTCGCCGCGGCCGCGCATCCCCAATGCAACGGGCAGGCCGAAGACGCTAACCGAGAAGTCCTCCAAGGTCTCCGGACCCGCCTAGAAGGGCGACAAGGCAGTTGGGTCGAAGAACTGCTCCGGGTCTTATGGGCCCTGCGCACGTCAAAGAAGACCTCCACTGGGGAAACCCCTTTCAGCCTCTGCTATGGGACCGAGGCAATGGTCCCAGCGGAGATCGGGCTACCCAGTCATTGGGTCGAGCACTTCGACGACGATGCGAACACCTCGGCGCTACGAACAAACCTAGACATCTTGTTGGAGAAGAGTGTCCGGGCTCAGATCAGGGCTGCCGCTTAGCAACAACAAACGGCCCGATACTACAACGCTCGGGTCAAGCGCCGCTCCTTCAAGACCGGGGATCTGGTCCTACGGCGAAACGAGTTCGTCGATCAAGGCAGGCTACACAAGTTCTTCCTAAAGTGGGACGGTCATTTCCTCGTCTCTGAGGTAATCCCCGGCGGAGCCTATCGCCTACAAGACGCGGACGGACGCAAGTTCCCGCGGCCTTACAACGCCGAGAAGCTCAAGCTATACCAATTAGAGAACGTCAAAACATTGCAAATAGAGTTCTGTCTTTATGATCTAAAGCCCTCACCAAAGAGGCAACCGCGTAGTTTCACTGCCCGGTTATCCTTAGCAGGCCTTCTTCGGCCCTCCAACGCTAAAAGTTAAAGTCCTCCTTAGAGGCAGCTCAGCAGCTACCCTGCTCGGCTATGCCTAACCGGTAGCTTCCCTACTCGGAACGCCAGGGATCAAAAAGTCCTCCCAGAGGCAGCTTAGCAGCTACCTTGCTCGGCTATCTCTGGCCGGTAGCTTCCCTACACGCAACGCCGGGGATCAAAGCCCTTGCCAAGAGGCAACCGCGCAGCTTCACTGCCCGGCTATCCTTAGCAGGCCTCCTACGGCCCCCCAATGCTAAGGATCAAAGTTCTCCTTAGAGGCAGCCGAGCGGCTTCCCTGCTCGGCTATCCCTGGCCGGTAGCTTCCCTACTCGCAACGTCAGGGATCAAAGCCCTCGCCAAGAGGCAACAGCTTTACTGCCCGGTTATCCTTAGCAGGCCTCCTACGGCCCCTCCAACGCTAAGGATCAAAGTCCTCCTTAAAGGTAGCTCAGCAGCTACCCTGCTCGGCTATCCCTGGCCGGTAGCTTCCCTACTTGAAATGCCAGGGATCAAAAAGTCCTCCTAAAGGCAGTCGAGCCCGACCCTCGCTCGGCTATCCCCGGCTGGTATCTTCCTACCACAACCGACAGGGATCAAAAGCCTTCCCAGAGGCAGTCGAGCCCAACCCTCGTTCGGCTATCCTTCAGGACAAAAGCCCTCACCAAGAGGCACCGGGCAGTAACCCTACCCGGCCAAGGGTCCTTGGTAGGCTTCTTACAGCCCCTCCCATGCTAAGGACCAAAGCCCTCCTTTGAGGCGGTCGAGCCCGACCCTTGCTCGGCTATCCCCGGCTGGTAGCTTCCTACTACAACCGACAGGGATCAAAGTCCTCGCCAAGAGGCACTGGGCAGTAACCCTACTCGGTCCCCGTCCTGAAAGATCAAAGCCCTCACAAGAGGCAACCGAGCCCGACCCTTGCTCGGTCATCTCCGGCCGGTAGCTCCCTACCCATGACGCCAGGGATCAAAGCCCTCATAAGAGGCATCTGAGCGGCCACCCCGCTCGGTCATCCCAGGCTGGTAATTGCCTACTCACAACGCCAGAGATCGAAGCCCTCGCCAAGAGGCAACCGCGCAGCTTCACTGCCCGGTTATCCTTAGTAGGCTTCTTACAGCCCCTCCAACGCTAAGGATCGAAGCCCTCCTCAGAGAAAGCCAAGCGGATACCGTGCTCGGTCATCTCCGACTGGTAGCTCTCCACCCATGACAACAAGGATTAAAGCCCTCGCAAGAGGCATCTGAGCGGCTACCCTGCTTGGTCATCCCCGGCTGGTGGTTGCCTACCTACGACGCCAGAGATCAAAGCCCTCGCCAAGAGGCAACCGCGCAGCTTCACTGCCCGGTTATCCTTAGTAGGCTTCTTACAGCCACTCCAATACTAAGGATCAAAGTCCTCCCATAAGCAGCCGAGCGGCTTCCCTGCTCGGCTATCCTTAGCCGGTAGCTTCCCTACTCACAACGCCAGGGATCAAGGCCCTCGCCAAGAGGCAGCCGCGCAGCTTCACTGCTCGGTTATCCTTAGCAGGCCTCCTATAGCCCCTCCAACGCTAAAGATCAAAGTCGTCCCAAAGACAGTCGAGCCCGACCCTTGCTCGGCTATCCCCGGTTGGTAGCTTCCTACCACAACCGACAGGGATCAAAGACCTCGCCAAGATCAATCGAGCAGCTTCCCTGCTCGGTCATCCCCAGCAGGCATCCTCCTGCCCAACAGACGCTGCGGGTTTGCAGCCCTCATAACGAGGCCGCTGAGCCCCTTTATGCTCGGCACAACTATGGCGGAAATCCCTCTGCCCATCACATGCAGCGGATCCGAAGCCCCAACAAGAGACATTAGGTCTATCCAAATCTGAGTGATCCCTCCTCGACTTTGAGCCCATGGAGATACCTCCTTCTCAGCAGCACTTGGCACACTCGGCAAATGATCGAAATCAACTCGACGAACGATCGCTAGATAGATAGTCGACCTGACATGGAAGCCCAACAGTGCAACCAAGGATATTTTACGAGCATTCTTCACAAATAGAAGATAAAGTGCAAGCCGATGACATAAAAAGTTTAACTACCAAAAGCAAAATTTTGACAAAAGGTATTTTGGGCTCCCCAGCCTTACAAAGTTCCGGACGCTTACAAAAGAGGGACGAGGAAATATCAAAAAGGACTAAGTCATAAACCCCTTGCTGCGCCTCGCTTCCCTCATCACTGCCATCGCAGTCTGCTAGAGGCTTCACCACCGGAGGCTTTGCCACTAGGAGTACGCCTCGCTTCCCTCATCGCTGTCTGCCGGAGGCTTTGCCACCGGGAGTGGGACCCGAGCACGGAGCTCGCTATTGGCGAACTTAGGAAGCTGCTCCTTCACGACATCTAAAGCCTTATTCCACGCGACGGCGGAATGCTCGCCAAGCTCGGCGTGAAACTGCTCTGACACCTTGTAATCGGCCACAGCCTTTCTAGCCCGAATCTCGGCAATCCCGACCGCCCGAAGCGCTGCCTCGGCATCCCCCCTGCTGGCGTCTCTCTCCTTCTCCATGGCCGCGAAACGATCGGCCAGCTTCGCCTCAGCAACTCGGTGGGATGCACTCAGGCGACGATAAGCACCCCGGTTCGCTGAGATGGCGAGCTCCGCAACCTCCGCTCGGGCTGCCAGGACATCGGCCCTTGCCCTCTCCAGACGCAGGTCATGTCACAGGACCTTGACCTCTGAAGGAAACGCTTCCACCGGCCTCGGTGCGTAGAACGCCTCCTCGGCCTCCATACGATTAACGAGGGCGCAATGTTGAAGGACCTGACGAGAAACGGATGAGAAACTTGGAGACGCTCGAGCCAAAGAAAGGAAGGTCAAAAAAAACAACGCGTAGAAGAGTTCATACCTGGACCGTCCCTTGGGCTATGGCCTCCATTTGGACCCTCAGGGTGCCATGCGGAAGCCTCCCCCCGGCCGACTCTTCCATTCCGGCGGCAGGCCGGCAGCGACGGAAAGCCCAGATGGAACAATGAAGACGTCATCCCCCTCCTGCACGGGAATCCCCTTAGGGACCCTCGACGGCGGTGCACGAAAGATTGTTCTTTTCCTCTTAAGGGGGACCCCGTCTTCACCCTCCCCTACGTCCCTCGTCTGGGGCTCAGATGACCATGGACGTCTGTGGCCGCCGCCGAAACAATCACCATGAGCCCTCAGCGAAGCGGACGGCCCTGCCGCCGGTGAAACATTCGGCACAAGGCTCGAGCCAGCTGGGGGCACGGCCGCACCGCTGGCCTCCTTCTGGAACGAGAAACCCAAATGGTGGGAACGAACTATGTATCCAACCCAAAAGAGGAAGAGCGTCGAGCAGCCGAGACTTAGAAGGAAGAAAAATATGAAGAAATAGGGGTCCTGGAGTGGCCCCCATCCCTATTTATCACCGCAATCGCCCTCATCCAATAACGCCCTTCATCTCCCGAAAAGTGCCTCCTCGCGTCAAACGGCTCCGATCGCTCCACTTGTCGTTCCCACACTGAGCCGCATCCCATCAGACGCCGCAGGTCTGCACACGTCGCATCGGCCAACCGATGCTTGACACGCGGACCGTCGCTTCAGTGATAGGATAAACGAACCAGCGCAACTTCCTTAAATACAGAGATCTCACCCTGATTCGCTGGCAGAAAAGATAGCTGACAGCCCCGGCACGCGTCCCGATGAAATCTTAGAAAGGAGCTCACCCCGGACGGCCCGGCAGTCCACTCTTGACCCGACCCGTCAGCTGGTCGGGACAAGAGTGGGAGGCTAATGGTGATGCTCTATACTGGCGATCTCCCAGATCGGAACACGTGACAGATGACGTGTCCCAAAGCTCAGAAGAAAGAGCCCACAGGGGCCGACCAGGCCACCCCTGTATCCGACCTGCAAGCACAAGCTGGCTCTCCTCAGAGCCCCCTGCAAATTGGTCTCCTCGGCCTCTCAGCTCACTCCGAGCTACCACAAGACCAAGATGCCTCGGCCCTCCCGCTCGTTCCCGAGCTCTCCCGCCGAGGCCATCTTTCTTGGTCCCTCCGACCGACCAACTCCACCACTCACAGGCGTGACCGCCGTTCCGCAAATCTCGTCCTGCGCGGATTCTCCGCCGGCAACATCTCACGTTCCACGCCATCACGATCCCCATTAACGGACGATCCGCTTATTATGCGGGCATGACGTCGGGAGCGTAATTGCCGACGAGATTCTCGTGCCTGCTACTGCGTGCTGCCGCCACTATATAAACCCCCATCACAGAGGGGTCAAGTAAGCTTTTTTCACCCCACTTAGCCGTTACTCTGCTCGGATCTTGTGCTAACTTGAGCATCGGAGGGTTCTCGGTGGTACCAAACCATCCCGGGACTTCCTTGCAGGTACTCGGCGCAAACTCCTCAAAACCACCAATCTCCTCAAAACCCATTGAGATCCACACGCAACAGGAGACCACCTCCAAGATCTATCGGGAGATCGACGGAAGACAACATCTGACGGAGACCCGAAAAGGACCTCCATCAACTCTGCTTCACATATTTTTCCGTAGGTTTAAAGTCAATTTAATCAAAACTTGATCCCTTTTTGATAATAAATTGATGCACAACCACTTTTGGGTTTGAGGTTGCACTTTTAAATATTTATTGTAAATTTTTAGCAATTGAGTGGATGAATCACAAACTAAAGGTTTCTAGCCAAGCAAACAACTCAAAAAAATTATAATTCAATGAGTAGGAAACTATAATCTGGCTCAGAGGCAGCCGAAAGAGTTGAATATGTATCATCACATCCGATGAAACTTGGATTTTTTTTAGAAGGCAAAGGAAAAACTCGATTTTATCTAATACTCAACACTTCATACAAAATGGATACAGTATGGCTTATCATATAGCCATCCAAATAAATTTAACTAAGTCTAACTAAATATTCAAAATATAAGAACTTAGTGACTAAATCTTTAACTAATATAAATCTCAGAGAAAATCTAATTAATATAAACTTAATCAAATCATAGAAAATATTTTAATTATTTCCTAAAATGAAAATGTAATTTTTTATATATATTATCTCTTTCATCATAACCAAACAGTAAGAACGAACTTATATTTTGTTGACTTTAAAGTCTTGCCTAAACATGAAATTTAATATTTTAATCAAGTTGGATATGAATAAAAATAACTTGATATTCAAAAATCAAATAAATGCCCATTTTCTCTGCACTCATCTTCTCTATTGTCAATAAAAAAAAAGGGAAGGAGGTCTCAAATTGAAACTGTCTTTGATTCTCAAGATTCCGATGGCAAGAAAATTTACATAATTTTGAGAGATTTTTTTTTAACTAACTTTCAAATCATATCGAATCTTTAAAACTTTTTTTTAATCGAAAAGTCATAAAAATCTTCATTACGTTAATTAGATTTGTATAAAAACTTTTATCTCTTGTTGCTGTTAGCATATATATACACGTATACACTACACGTGCATAAACCAATTTTGGATAATCTTTCATGAAAATAATATTAAAAAAATCAAATTTTCAAGGTTGACACGGAATATAATTTAATTTATGAACTAGCCGATTTCTTAATTCCCAAACTCAATGGAATTGATCAACACGCTTTCCTTTTATTTTATGGATGGATTTCACAAGAGCATCATTGATGCAACCATTTATATGTGACTTTTTTGTGCACAACTTAATGTATAATTTTGTTAATAATGCCAACCTTGTTCATAGTGTCATTTGGCCTAGTATCATTATTAACAAATATGATATACATCAAATAATAATTCTCTTTACTTCATGTTTGCCAAAGAGAAAGTAATGACAAAATAGAAGCAATAAAATAAAAGTGACTACTGATTTTGCTGTTTGGCAAAAAGAGAATAATAGATTGGAAAGTAGCTAACTAACATGCATGTAGGATCTAGAACTGGGGATTCCAAAGACTTGGAGTCGGATCCAACAAAAGAAAACTAAGCATCCAAAGATTTCAAGTCCGATTCTGCGAAAGGACCCAATCAAAATGGACATTTTGACATTCATGGACGCTATATGATGGATAAGATTCATCGAAGAGGAAACACGAGGATACACGGTTGACATTGACAAGAATCGAATAGGGTTAAGAAACGTAACAAAACATTGGTGAACGATTGATTGTGGCAACCAGTGGTTTATCTTCTTCTTCTTCTTCTTCTTCTTTTTATCTTTTCCTCTCTTTTTTATGGTATTAGTGGTTCCATTGAGATTTTCATTTAATGAAAAGCGGGGAATATACAACAAAAATTCTAAGTTTACGAATATACATAGTCTGGTTGTTTCCGCCGTTTGGCGAAGAGCTAGCTCGCGCTTGGGTGTGCCTATTATTATTTTTGCTTGTATTGTTTTCGGGTCAAAATATACAAAGTGGGTGCTGCCTAAATTTCAAATAACGAAAATGTTTTCAAGATAGATATAAAACATTGCATTTTTCATATATTATAACTTACATTTTAAAGAAAGGACTGGGTTTCGTTAAACCCTTATTTTAAAACTTCACCTCGACTATTTTTCTCTAAAAAGGTTTAGATTTCTGGGCTTTTGGCTTACTTGAATTAGGTGTGGTCCTATAGACTCCTCATGATTCAAGTGCCAGTCACGTGTCTTTTCCGGATCGTGACAAAGTTGGTATCCTTTGCTTGATGAAAAAGAAACAATCATGTAGGATTTGGCATCAATTTTCGATAGCAAATCAATGCATCATCATATTTGATTATTATAACAAATTGCTTGGATACCAATTAAGGAAAAACACAAGCAAAAAACTCGTAAATCTTTCAATGGAGGCTCCAATTTAATGGAAGATGAAAATGATAGAAATGGCATCTTCATACAACAAACTCCACCAATTAACGTGAATTAAACTCTCCTCAAAACCCTCGCAAACCAAAGCAATTTGATGAAACTGCCAAACAAAGAAAATTGTGGTTCTCCATTAATCACAACTATATGAAAGTTCTTCAAATTGTTGCAAAGCATCATACTCGATTAGCATCAAGGATAAAGAAACACATGTGGTCACGCAATAAAGGCACATGAAAAAGAGGAACCTCTTTGAGAAAAAGAACAAATCTCATATCATATCTTTTGAGGAAAGAAAGCAAATGCACTTGGCACAACTTTAATATTAGCACATGATGTTGGCAACCTTGATGATGCTCAATATTGGCGATATGAGATCAGGACACGTGGCGAATGACATGTCCCAAGACCCGGAAAAAAGGGCCCACGGAGGCCGACCAGACCACCCTTGTACCCGACCTGCAAGTGCAAGCTGGCCCTCCTCGGGGCCCCCTGCAAATTTGCCTCCTCAGCCACTCAGCTCGCCCCGGGCTGCCACGGGACCAAGACTCCTCGACCCTCTTGCTCGGTTTCGAGCTCCCCAGCCGAGGCCGTCCTCCTCGGCCCTTCCGACTGACCAACTCCACCACTCGCAAGCATAACCGTCGCTCCGCAAATCTCGCCACGCGCAGATTCTCCGCCAGCAACGTCCCACGTTCCACGCCATCACGATCCCTATTAATGGGCGATCCGCTCTTCACGTGGGCGTGACGTTGGGAGCGTAACGGTCGGCGAGACTCTCGCGCCTACCGCTGCGTGTTGCTGCCGCTATATAAACCCACATCACAGAAGGGTCCAGTAAGCCATTTTTTATTCTACTCATCCGTTACTCTGTTCGGATCTAGCACTAACTTGATCGTCGGAGGGTCCTCGGTGGTACCAAACCACCCCGGGACTTCTTTGCAGGTACTCGGCGCTAAACTCCTCAAATCACCAATCTTACCAAAACCCATTGAGATCCACACGCAACAGAAGATCACCACCAAAATCCACCGGGAGATCAATGGAAGACAACATCTGACGGAGACCCGAAAAGGACCTCCATCAGTTAGCGCCGTCTGTGGGAAACCAAACTCCACAAAAACAATGTTGGCCTTCCGATCTCCGTCCGCATGGCGAGCAACCATCCTGAAGATCCCGGTACTAGCCGCCACCTTCCACTCACCGAAGGCGTGGATGAGCCTCCTCCAGCGACCATCATCAATGCCCTCGCCAGCCAGATAGATCGGCTACAGTCCCTCGTGGAGGCACTCGTCCGCGTCCAAGCGGCCGGGCCTGGGCCCCAGATCGCCACTCTACCGCCTCCAGAAGGCTCTGCCCTCGTCGGGACGGCTGACCACCAGCAGGCTACGACTCCTGGCCACAGATCTCTCGCGCCGGTGCTCCCTGAGGCCCGCTGGACGCCCCACGGCTCCACACCAAGGTCTGCCTCCAGAACTCCTCACCTCATGCCTCCTCACGACCCTTATCCCCCTGAGGAGATGTCAGTCACCTCGCCTGTCCACAGGCATGGTTGACACCACCCCCCTTGGCGGGGCCGCACAGAAGGGGTTCACATCGGCGGCTCGAGAGCCACTTCACCCAGGGATCTGAGGCACCTCATCGAGAGGAACCGAGGCCGCTCCCAGACGCAGGTCACCCGCAGCAGAGGTCAGGGATCCCAAGGCGCTGATTCCTCATAGTCGACTCGACGCCCTCGAGAAGAAGATCGAGGGCATGCGCCGGGAGGCTCACCTCTCGAGCGACGGGGCTAAGTACGCCTCTGATTCACTCACAAAGCCGTTCACCGAGGGATTGCTCACCGTCCACGTCTTCTCGTGCAACAAGCCCCCAAAGGTCTCTCTGTTCGACGGGAAAACCGACCCGAAGGACCATTTGGACGCTTTCATCGCGGGGATGAGCTTCCAGGACCACTCCGACGCCGCCCAGTGCAGGGCCTTCCCGGCCACCCTCATCCGCGCAGGTCGGGACTGGTTCCGGGGGTCGAGCCCCGCTCAATCTCGACCTTCGATGAGCTGGCTACTCAGTTCCTCGGCCACTTCGTGGGGAACCATCGGCAGAAGCGCACGGTCGACTACCTCTTCACGGTTAAGAGTGGGGACAAGGAGACGTTCAAGGCCTACATCACCCGCTTCTACAACTCCCTTCTCGAGGTCCCCGAGCACCGAACGAGACTGTCATCACGGCACTCAGATCTGGTCTGAGGCATAAGGAGTGGTTACGCTCCTTCGCATTGGCACAACCCAAGACCATGGCCGAGGTCAAGGCGTGGACCGAGTGCGAGGTTCAACTGGAATCCGAGGTGAACGCAAACCTCCCCCGAGCAGAACGATCCGACCAGAAGAAGAGGGCTCGGGATGAGAGGCCGGAGCGTCAGTAGCCCTATCACCCGAAGTTCCAGGAGTATATCCCCCTCAACGTCTCCCTCGCAGTATTGCTAGAGGAGGCCCAGAACGAAGGGTTCTTCAAGTTCCCTCCGATCCCGCTTCAGGCCGCGAAGCGAACCCAGGGCCCTTACTGCACTTTCCACCGGACACTGCACCACGCCACGGAGGATTGCGAGTAACTCAAGGACTATATCGAAGAGCTCATCCGATCGGGACACCTCGCCGCATACTTGAGGGAAAAACGGCAGGCCGACCGCGAGCAGGAGCAGCATCACCCTCCCACTGACCTGACCATCAGTTAGATCATGCTCGTTTCGGCGGACGGCCAGCACGGAACTCAGGGAGCCCCATACCCTGTGCCAAGCACGGAGGCCAACAGTCCTCCAAGGAGCTCGGGCCGAGCCAATAAAATCATCTACTAGCCTATACTTTTCTTTTAGGGCAATGTAAATGATTTGTCTGTTTTAGTGTAGTTTAACCGCAATCAGAAAGGTGTCGCGCGTAGCTAGACCGAGATAGTTATGGGTCATCCTCTAGGAAACATTGAATATTTTATTTTTACTTTAAGCGTGTTGAGAAAGAAAGGAGAAAGAATAAAGAATGGTGAAGAATGGTTGTAGGATCTAGATCTACGTTAAACACGGATGCAAAATATAGATCTAGATTAACTACGGATATAGGTTTTATGGTAGAAGGGGGCTTGTAGGGTTCATTGGGATTTAGTAGTTATGGATGATTAATTAAAAATTACTCTTTTTATCGTTTAATAGATTTAAAACTAGAACGACAGTGATGCATGTAGATTAGGGTTTCTGGAGGGAAAAGGGTTCCCACTCTTAACCCCTATCTCGACATGGAACTCCGTTCATATCTAGCCTTTGCCAAAACAATTATTAATCTAATCTCTAATCGCGGTCGAGACTAGCAATGAATTGGTAGCGCGCTCAATTAGGATGTTAACTATTTTTTTGATAAAAGTTTATAAACTTTATAGGACTTAAATAGAGTTTAAGAATTTTCATCATCCATTAACCTACCCTAATCCCATGAACCCTAACAAGCGAAGAATTACTCGCGCATGTTGAGAGAAGAAGAGATGGAGAGAGAAATCATATTAAAAACTACAAAGAGATAGAATAAGAAAACAACTACCTTTATTAATCGACAAAATTCATTTATACTTTGTTCCCTTAGAAAATGATTACAAAATGGTAGTTTGCTTCTCGATCTCTTCTAAGGAGGTAGATGAACTGTTGATGATCAGCCTGGATGCGTGAGCCTGTCGTGGACTTCGTGATCTCTTCAGCTTGATGATTTTTCCAAGAGGCTCTCGGTCCTTATTTATAGTCCTAGAGCCAGAACCCTAATCTCCTAATTTGGAAACGAGTAGTTAAGAGCCAAATAGCAAAATCCCAAAAACTAATTCATCTAGACCGCGGCGGAACCGCGGCCCATGTGTGGGTTTACCGCGGTTTCGTGCCCAAACAAGGAGTTTGTTTGGTCGTTTCTCTTAGGCTTTGTCTATTTGACACGTGGTAATGTTTTAACATCTCTGGAAACTGAAAATCTTCTCTTCGTTACTGCCAGACTTGATTTATTTAGTTTACTTTCTTAATTAGGCAGGTTTGTTTTACCAACTTTGATTTCCTTGATTTCAGCCCTGCAAATTCTGCACAACAAACTCAACAAATAATATTAGTAGAGTTTGTTTTATTGAGATGTTAACTTAACCATTAAGAATTGGTCAAAGGTGTTTAATAAGGTAAGCATATTTAAATGGGCCAAATATTACATGGATATTATATGCTTACTTTTTCCTACCAAATGTTAATTATAATATATAAATACATCAAAATAGTATTTTTAAAGATAAACTCTCATATGTATCATATATTATAATAAACACATTTCTTTATATATAAATAGTAGGAAAAATTTCATATTAAATGTGCAGTTTTATCAACTGAACAAATACCCCCAAACTTATCTTTGATCATCCCGAGCAAACTAGTTTATTCAAGAGAAGGAGAAAAAGAAAGGAGAAAGATAAGCACACTTTCGTAGGCAACACGATTACACTGAGTACGTGCAACAAGCCGTTAAATCTCTAGGTGTCCCTAGTAGGAGGAGTGTTGTCTCTTGAGGGTTTTCAGTGGATTACACCCACAAAATCCAATAATAAAAGAAAGATGGTGAAAGTTACATATAAAGAAAAGAACTATAAAAGAAAGACTTTGAAAATTTAGAGTTTCCAACTACACTAGCTTTTCAGTTGTCATGAGCCCTTATCTTAATAGTCATGAAAAGATATTAGAAATCACATCATCCAATAAAACATCATCTTTATTATTCATTCATACCTTTCTTCCAAACATCGATCATATAACCCTACGTGTGTGTAAAGAACATCCCTACACTCGGAGAATTCAATTCAAGCAATCATACTCTTGTCCATCTACCTTAGTACCTTTTTAATCGATATTTATATGGAATATGCTCACACATTTTTTCATGCGACCGTTAATACTTCTTGAGTTACTAACCGATCGATTACTCACGTGCTTGCTAATTAGGTGTTTTTCCTCATCTTGCAACACCTAAAACTTACCAGTGGCTCCCAAACCAGTTGGTTTAAGGCACTAGGCGATAAAGCACCCTCGCTATATTTTTTTATTGCTGCCTAGGTGATAACAAAACCAGTGTTTATTTTTCTTCATCATTTTATATTTTATTCATTTATAATTTCCTTCATACTTTGGCTTTTAGACAAGAGCATTTCAAGGTATGCTCTACTATCCCGAGCTTCAAGATATGTGTAAGTGCGTCTAGTAGGGTATCAACATTCAAATATTTGGTTTCCAGAATAGGAACTATTTTTCAGACTTACTTTTATTCTCAGATTAGTGACTTCTTTCATCTTACTAACCCTTGGGACAACAGCTCATAACTACTTATTACTAGTTTCATTTAAGAAAACATCTAACTTTCTTGTTTTTCTTAAACTATTCCTATCTTTTAGATATAATTTTTCACTTTCTACTCTTTTGTTATATAAAAAAAATTTGAATGCCTAGTGTCAAAGATAATTAAGTGAATACAAACCTCCCCCCTCCCAAACCTGTTTTCAGCAGTGTCCTCACTGATGTTGTCTTTTGAGAGCATGGACCTGTATACTTGGGGAGAGATAAAAATGGGTAAAATAATAGTTAAATGAAAACTACCCCCAAACTTGTTCTTTGGCACGCACTGATATTCAGTTAAGTCCATTTTCACCCACCTCCATTCTTAAAATGAGAAAATGTTATCAAAACATGGAGGTGAGGCGGAGGAAATTCAGTTCTGATAAAGCGGCTCCTGTAAAAACAGGAGCTCCTCCGCTGGGTCAGCAGAGAAATACGGTTTTAATCTATGCCCATTTACTTTAAAAATTGAACCGTTTTTCAAATTTTCAATTTCTACTGTCCCGTGCGGATGTACATACCGCACCACAAAAGCTCCTTTCCGACGAGATTTAAGCTTACCCGGATGAAGATGGAGACGGGAATCGTAAAGAAGGACTTGTTGCCCCGATGTGAAAGTTTTTCTAAAAAGGTTTTTATCGTGGAACACTTTAGTCCGGTTCTTTACTATCACCGCATTATCGTAAGCTTCATCGCGGAGTTCGCTTAGCTCATTCAATTGCAGCTTCCGATAGCTGCTCGCTTGATCAAAATCGAAGTTAAGCTCTTTAATAGCCCACATTGCTTTATGTTCGATCTCGACAGGAATGTGGCATGCTTTCCCAAACACAAGGCGGTATGGAGACATACCAAGATCGGTCTTATAAGCGATGCGAAATGCCCAAAGAGCATCCGTCAATTTGGTTGACCAATTTTTACGGTTTTTAGAAACCGTCTTCTCCAAAGTTTGTTTGATTTGCCTATTTGAGATCTCAGCCTGCCCGCTTGTTTGGGGATGATAGGGCGTAGAAAGTTTGTGAGTGATTGAATATTTCCGTATCAAAGCCTCGAATGACCGATTACAGAAATGTGTCCCGTTGTCGCTAATTATAGTGTGAGGGTGTCCAAATCGCGAAAAGATATTTTCTTTAAGCAACTTAATGACAACTTTGTTATCATTAGTACGACACGGTATTGCTTCCACCCATTTCGAGACATAATCAACCGCTAACAAGATATATAAATTCCCAAAAGAGTTGGGAAATGGCCCATAAAATCAATACTCCAAACATCGAATATTTCCACAACCAATATAGGTTGGAGCGGCATCTCGTTTCTTCGTGAAATCTGACCTAAGTGCTGACATCGCAGACAAGTTTTGTAATGTTCATATGCATCTTTAAATAATGTTTGCCAATAAAAGGCACATTGCAAAACTTTCTCCGCCGTTTTTCGAGGACCAAAATGATCGCCGCATGCCTGATCATGACAAAATGATAACACACTCTTGAATTCATCGTTAGGGACATACCAGCGAATGATTTGATCGGAACAATACTTAAACAGATAAGGTTCATCCCAGTAGAAGTATTTTACTTGGGATAGAAATCGAAGTTTGTCTTGTTTCGACCAATTGCTAGGAATAAGTCCTGTCGCAAGATAGTTCACAATATCCACGAACCAAGCTTCGTAGGATACAGTCAAGAGCTGTTCGTCAGGAAATGAGTCATTTATTGGCACGGTCAAAGTTGGTGAAGAAGTTGTTGCGCCACGGCAGCGCCCCGGCCTCGTACTCGAGGCCAAAATGTGGAATCAAAATTTTCCTTGCTCGGAAACCGGCGCTACCGCGGACAATGAAAACCCGGATCGTAAACCATTAACCTATACTAGCTAACTAGAGATGGGTAGAGAAGTTATACCAAGCGATCCGTGTCCTTCGGTCTTCGTCTCCACTCCGATCTCCCGCGGAATCTCCGTCACCTCTTCGCTCGTCGGAAAGGGCACCACGTAGCCAGAATCTTTTACGGGCTCCCGCCTCTTGACCGAGGCAACTCGGGCGCGAAGTTGGCTAGCCGACGCGTCCAAGGCTTGCTATAGAAATAGTGTAGAAGCTTGTCTCTTTGGGGTTTTGAGGTTGCCATGGTTTGTGGAGGAAACAAGAAAGAACTTTGGAGAAGGGTTATTTGATTTTTGGAGCAAGCAAGAATGAGATGATATATTTCCACCACTAGAAAAATGATCCTCTCATCTCCCTCTCTCAAGAATGGCCGGCCCCCTCTCTCTAGAATGAGATTGGAGAGAGAAAAAGAATTCTCCAAGTATATAAAAATACAATGGTAAAACCAAATAAGAAAATGGTCACTTTCATTTCTTTTCTCATCATAACAAAGCACCATCAAATGAAAAGCATAATGGATGGACTAGAAAGGCATCTCATGATGATAAGAAGGAACAAAAGCAAGGAAGCCCTCCACTAAAGAGTTATTTGCAAACTGCAAATAACCCCCTCCACCAAAAGTCCGGCCGAGAAGGAAAAAGAGAAAACCGGCCGGAACAGAATGCAAACTGGCAACCCCAGAAAAACGATCCCGTAATAAATTACAGGAAAACCCCGCTACTGCAAATACATGCCCGTATTTGTATTCCCACTGAACACAAATGCAAAGAGACAAAAACTACACTATCAAATACTAGAATCCGGCTTAAGCCAAAGCCGGCTAGTAAAAACCGTCCGATCACGATCCGTGCAATACCGCACGTATCTGATCGAACCCTGCCATATCTCCATACGGCCTCTACAGCGTTTCGCCCGAAAGCTTGAGTAACTGTAAATGTGGTGGACTCTAAAGACTCGTCAATACTACGGCTGTGGATTAAACCACTAGCACGTCAGAGGTATAAGCCAATACGTGACGGGCCACCAGGTATTGACCAAATGGGACGTCGATGAGGAAGCTCACCCCGACACCCAACTGAGCCTGTCAGTGACAATATCCGTACAGTCCGGTCCGTTCGTCTATGAGTATCGCATGGCGGACCTAGGGGGTTGGTAAAAGTCAGACCCCCAAAAGCGGTACAAGTCGTGTTGGAGCGTAGCCCAGAACACCCTGAGATACTACTGGAATACCTACCAGTAAATCTCCTGCCTCGGCCGAGGGCTTTGTGTAATGGCTCTCCTAGACACAGCGCGACCTCACCCCCAATACCGGGAGAGACGAACCCCTGCAGATCCGCTCACTGCCTCCATGTGGCTCGGGACTGTACCCAACTAAAACCTGTTTGCACGACTCCTTTGAGCCGTGGTAGGGTAGTAATCAAAGCACAGTGGGAACTCACACGAGACAAATGACGATCTCAGGTCGATGAACTAACCTGTACACATGTCACCAGGGAACTGCTATCTGACATCTGGTATAAGACCAACTAGCAGGTTCCCGGCGAGTCCTGTCCGGTGTACTCATAACCCAATGAGCACCTGTATACATCTTAGGTGAACCAACTGACACCAGTGGCTTGTGAGACCGGCCACCGCCCCTCGTCGGGGTCTCGACTGTATACACTAGTCTACTAACGGAGTATCGATGCCCAGTCTCGAAACTCCCACGACTAGGGACATTTTAAGGATGTGCTTATAGACCCCAGCTCCCACGTATATGATCGCCATCATACTGCTGGTCGTCAAGCAAGAATCCTAGGGGCTCTATCAACGTGTAATAGCGACATGTCAGGTCACCTAAAGCAGTACACGATGATAAAGATAAACCAGATAGTATACTATCATCTCGAGTAAGACTGTCCTACCGGGATAGGTCCTCCCTCAATCATTGCAATCACGTGCCTGTGATCCAATAATTGACTCTGAGGGCATTATCTCCAACAATCTCCCACTTGCACTCAAGGCTAATTATTGCGATGCCGCATACTCACAGCCCGTGTGATGCCGTACACCCAACTCCTCTACTAGTCAGTCTCACAAAAACCCGTTTGCGAAACTATTGCGTTCGAGGAATAGCCTCAGTGAGTGGATCCGCTGTGATGTTTCTTTCTATGTCTCTCTATATCTCATGTTCGCGGAGAAAGCCATCTCCCGAAATGAGCAATACCTGTCTTAGAATGTCTGGATGTCTGATGGGACCTAGCTCATAAATGAACTCCAAATCCAAACTTCTTAGACTGTATCGTCAACTGAACTTAATCAGTATCCTGCGCCATGCCTCCCTCAGTATTGCCTTGGATCACCTGTCCAAAATACTGCCCCTCGTCAGAGGGAAAACTATAACTCTGACAACCTCCTTGTCGTCAATGTCACCTTGGAAGCCTGGAATGATAACTGTCTCTCGAATGAGGCGGTCGTTATCATATCCCTAGAACATCCACTTATGTTCTAAGACTGCTTCCGACTGTTTCTCCAGGATTGGATCAATATCAACTTATTGCATCTAGTGCAAGAACAACATCTGGTGTGGTACTTGACATCTCATGATTGACTCAATTGTCTAAGCAAGTGATCTGCCAATCATGAGTATCCCTCTCCCCTTTAGTCTGTAAGACACCTTTAGAGAGGGTGACTCCAATACCTGCAGGTACACTACCATGCCAGGAGTCGTCCATTCTAAATACTCATAGAATGCTGTCAAGGTACCCAGATTGGGAAACCACCCAAATCTAGATCTAAAACCATAGATCTAGTAACCAGTATGTCTGATATAATATCCAAGTCCCTTGTGGAGAAACCACTGTGTGACGACCAAAGTATAACCGATCGTAGTATAGGAATATCACTTCCTACTACCTTCTCAACAGATCCACCCCTTATTCTGATGACGTCAAACCTATGACTGTCACATCAGAAATAGATGATCTATCTCCGCTACATCTGCTTTAGTCTATAAATAGACATATGCATGAAGTCCACCAATCCTTCCGCTGCTCCCACTGACTACGACAACCTTCTGGCAGAGTCATACAGACGTGCACTTCTAAAGCTAGTTTAGAACGACGCTATACTTATCCTCCTGCCGGGTCTCGCAGCCTGGAACAACAGCAATGGTAATTGTGGGTAAACAAGAACTTCCCTGTCACCGTCCTTGAGGCTACCGTAGTACCTCTCGGGTGCCTGAAGTTACCCACCTAATCTGCGGAGTGGCCAATGGAATGTCAAATCAGATTGAATCTTTAGGTTCCTTATCAAATCTTCAGTAATCGTTTGTGGTTCTGGAATTACTTCCAGTTCTACCATACTCCCACTTGTTTTCTGGAAAAAATTTTTTTTTAATAAAACTGTGGCGAGTCTAGAACAATATTTCTATTGATCTGCCAGATGGTAGAAAGTCAACCCTCGTCATAGCCTGGGTCAACCCACAAACAGCCATTACAAAAACGTGCCTTGAGTTATCCGGAGTCTGGTTTTAAGCATAAGCCGGACAACTCCCCGTACCTTAACATCGTTAAGATATGAACTGTTCTATATCCAATATAGAACCAGAGACACTGATTTAATTGAACCAGATTCAAATCATGCAGCTGTCTCCAGCGCATGTCAACTAAATGGAGAGAGGCCAATCAGCGTTACTCAACTTAGGAATGCTTCCAATTATGAGTAACCTGAAAGAGAAGCAATTTCTCTTTATCATTACTATCAACTGAATACCATACACAAGTATCTACATCTTCGATCACTTTGAAGAATCCCGATACTTGCTACACCTGGTTCTCTACTCTATTCAAATACCTATAACTCCTCAAAACTTAGACCCTGTGTTTCCACGAAACACCTGTCTAAAAACTAGAGAAGTCATAAGTAAACCGAATATAGTACGAGGACCTACCCCTCTGTCCTGATGGACCCTGGACAACATACAATACTCTGTATAAGTCCGCTGAGTCTAACAACTCTTTCACTGTGCGTCGCAGGTTGAAAACTGTACTTATGGTTAAGAAGAATTACACCGCTGTTTAATGCTCCTTACCTAACCATCCACTGATATAGGTAAATGTCATCGACATAATATCAAAAGGTATATCTCACTCTATGAAAATAGACGTACAGATATATCAATTTGAAATTGGTGCATAACCGCGGATATTCAAAACCAAATATTTGCCGACCGGCAAACAACCCAGGTGGCTTCCTCAAATATCACCAATTACAACGAATCCCGATATAAAAAGGATGGTCACCTAATTCCCAATAACTTACTCCCACTCATCATCTGTAAAACCATACAGATGTGAGAATCATACCTGGTAAATACATACCCTGGAGTAAGTGTCTAATCGGGAAATCAGTTTTCTATTAACAGTACACAGTGAAACTGAAACATTGAAATGTTTCGTCGGGGTATCCTGGTATTCCTAGTAATGCCTCTTCCATTGTCCAGATTCACAACTGTAACCGTATAATTCTTTGCCACCTCTCCAAATCCCTTTATTTGTCTTTAGTCAATACCGTCTGCACACCCCTTTAGGCCAAATGGTTTTCTTCCTTCACTACCGTTCGGAACCAGCCTATGGTTTGGAAGAAGACTATCCAAAAAGCATAAAGGGTGTACTGTCCTAATCCTAGGAACACTCGCAACGCGAGAGAAGGTGAAGATAAAAGACACCTGAATGTACTTTATTCCTATTTCTCCTGAACCAGAATCCATCCCCGAACTGGAACAAGTTCCTTTCGAGTTCGTATATAACCATACGATGGAGTATCCAATAAACTGTGGATCTTCGTAGTGATACGGAGTGTCCTGGAGAAATACAAAGGTGATTTAGGATTGGCGAAGAAATACTTGGTTTGGTCGTGAATATCAGTCGCAATTTACTTTGCCCTCCTACTAATCCCTTGCTTTGTCTTAATCTTAATACCTTCTGTACACCGTTTTAGGCTAACTGGTTTTCTTCATTCCCTACCGGTCGGCACCAGCCTATGGTTTGGAAGAAGACTAGCCAATTTGCGTAATAGGTGTACTACTCCTAAACCAAGGAGTACTCGCAACCTGAGAGAAGGTGAAAAGAAAAGACAACTGAATAATCCTATTCGTTTTCTCCAGAACCAGAAACCATCCTTGAAGTCCTTCGAGTTCGTATATAACCATACGATGGTTTTGTCCAATGGAAGTGGACGTTCGTAGTAATACGGGGTGTCCCGGAGAAAAGGGTAAAAGTAGGAGTGGCAATGAGGTCTGCAACTCTGACAATCCAAAAGCCAGTGTTAAGAAGGTTCGGTCAACTTGGTCACTGAGTCATAGTCCAGGGTCGGGTCAATGGTCGCTGCCAAAGAGAGAGAGAAAAGAAACACTCAGCGTGCACTCTAACCTAGATCAGAATGGTTATCACTTTGTCTAATCTGGAAACCTCCCACTGTACCTCAAATTCTTCTCCAAACCTGAAAGAAGAATTAGTCGGGAACACCCGAGGAGTAAACCAACTCATCAGTGGGAATCGGGATCCAACTATCATCGCATGATAACGTGATGGAATCCACTCACGTCACCACACTCCAGAAGGTATGCGCATGCCTGGCAAGTTTCAGTTCTTTTGAAACTCCCGATGTGATTTTTACCCCAAGCGGTTTATGACCTTGACTAGGTCAACAAACCATAAACCGTCAGTCAAGTTCAACCCGTCATTATTCCGGATTGCATTAAACCCACCCGTACGTGCCCTTGACTAGGTCAACAAGGCCGCACGACTGTCCTAACCAATCCCACTTATGCAACAAACAAGTACCACTTAGCTACCGAACACTACGTCTTGACTAGGTCAACAAACGCAGCACGAATACCAAATAATACCTGTAGGAAATGACGGAGGGCTACGGATGGTTTTTGGTGAAAAACCTTTAACGTAATGAACTTGATATCGTTGAAGGAACTGCATAGCCTTTTATAAAAATATAGTGACGAAAACCTTTACTAAAGAGGTCACTCCCGGTGAAGGGATCTCGGCTCTTTCCCCGTAGAATGAGGTGCAGGATATTCCAACTGAATACCACGATGCAAAGCAAAAGTAATCGGCTATAGTGAAGTTAATGCCCTGACGCAAACTTCTGTCCAAGGGGTCACTCCCGGTGAAGGGATCTCGGCCCTTGCCTCGTCGACTGAGGAGCAGGATATTCCAAATGAATACCACGATGCAAAACAAAAGTGAACGTCCTTGCAATAACAGCTTTTTGAAAAGTGTTCCAACAACATCAGATTAGGTTTGTTTATCTTGCATTGATCCGAATCAACGCAGTCCCATCAATTAATCACACCACAAAGAACGAAAATATACTGACGTACGTATATGCCATCCGCATTCGCCACTGGGTCCCGTCATCACCCGTTAGGTTAGCTGACTAACGGCAGAGCGGGGACTGGACTAGCGCGGATGTAAAGCATATACAACATCTACTAATATATATACCAATATATTATATTTCGCTCAAGGCGTGAAAAGAAATGCAACATCACAGAAAAGAACAGCATCACAGAACAATACAGATGTCTGGAAGCCCCGGGTTTCACAGAGCCGCTGCTGAAACCCGACGTTCCCCTGGTCGTGTGGATAGCCTGTGCAATAAAATCCTAGACCCCTACGGGCGCGGCAAGTCACCCGCCAAAACCTGAAGCGAGGCAGCCCCCTTCAGCTCAGTGAATGGACCACCCAGCACTCCACGGAATCCGGCAACTTGGGCACCCCTCCTGGGTCAACCTGTACCCCCTACGAGTGCGGCGAATAGCCCGCCAATCCTAGAGTGAAGCCCCCTCCGTCTCAATGCCATGAGATGCGGGCCCGTTGCCCCCTAGAACCCGGCTATCCGTGCACCCCACCGCGGGGCAACCCTAGTACAGAAAGTAAAATATACATACACCGGGTACATCGACCGCAACCAGGCCGTGCCCCAAAAGAATAATACAAACAGGCAGTGACGGCAGTCCACATGTCGGACGCTCGCCCCGCAATAACAAATGTACATAATACAACAAAACTGTACTATATTGCAACCAGGCTACCCCCCACGACCGATCCGCAACATCACAGCATAAACATAGAACATCAACGTGAAAATCACGTTCGCAAATCCGTCTAACCGGGCTATAGCAGTTAGACCGGATTTACCGATCGAGTGACATTCACGGTCGCAGATATAATGTAAATACAGTGAAATAATGTGTTTAAAAATATCCGATCGATCAAACAATTAACAAGTGGGCCCCAAAGAAAACTGTAGCACTCACAGAAATAATTGGCCCAATTTTAATATCCCAAAAGCCCTAAAATAAGCCCAGAAGCCCACTGGAAAAATACGAAGCATTGACCAGACCAAGTTGCGGCGGAAGGGCGGCAGAATGGGGGGTATTGCCGCGCTTCCGCGCTCTAGGTAATGGTTCACTGCATCGTTTTTTCCCAGAGTGCTTAGAACTCCCTGCATATCTTTCTGAGACCACCTGAAAAATTTTTAGACTCCAAAAAATTTCGACAGAAACTGATGTGAAGGAAAAATACGGTTTTTGGAATTTCGGTCGATCGGAACTGAAAAACACATTAGAACAAGCTAGGAAAGGTTAATGGCGTGGCTCTGATACCATGTTGCGCCACGGCAGCGCCCCGGCCTCGTACTCGAGGCCAAAATGCGGAATCAAAATTTTCCTTGCTCGGAAACCGGCGCTACCGCGGACAATGAAAACCCGGATCGTAAACCATTAACCTATACTAGCTAACTAGAGATGGGTAGAGAAGTTATACCAAGCGATCCGTGTCCTTCGGTCTTCGTCTCCACTCCGATCTCCCGCGGAATCTCCGTCACCTCTTCGCTCGTCGGAAAGGGCACCACGTAGCCGGAATCTTTTACGGGCTCCCGCCTCTTGACCGAGGCAACTCGGACGCGAAGTTGGCTAGCCGACGCGTCCAAGGCTTGCTATAGAAATAGTGTAGAAGCTTGTCTCTTTGGGGTTTTGAGGTTGCCATGGTTTGTGGAGGAAACAAGAAAGAACTTTGGAGAAGGGTTATTTGATTTTTGGAGCAAGCAAGAATGAGATGATATATTTCCACCACTAGAAAAATGATCCTCTCATCTCCCTCTCTCAAGAATGGCCGGCCCCCTCTCTCTAGAATGAGATTGGAGAGAGAAAAAGAATTCTCCAAGTATATAAAAATACAATGGTAAAACCAAATAAGAAAATGGTCACTTTCATTTCTTTTCTCATCATAACAAAGCACCATCAAATGAAAAGCATAATGGATGGACTAGAAAGGCATCTCATGATGATAAGAAGGAACAAAAGCAAGGAAGCCCTCCACTAAAGAGTTATTTGCAAACTGCAAATAACCCCCTCCACCAAAAGTCCGGCCGAGAAGGAAAAAGAGAAAACCGGCCGGAACAGAATGCAAACTGGCAACCCCAGAAAAACGATCCCGTAATAAATTACAGGAAAACCCCGCTACTGCAAATACATGCCCGTATTTGTATTCCCACTGAACACAAATGCAAAGAGACATAAACTACACTATCAAATACTAGAATCCGGCTTAAGCCAAAGCCGGCTAGTAAAAACCGTCCGATCACGATCCGTGCAATACCGCACGTATCTGATCGAACCCTGCCATATCTCCATACGGCCTCTACAGCGTTTCGCCCGAAAGCTTGAGTAACTGTAAGTGTGGTGGACTCTAAAGACTCGTCAATACTACGGCTGTGGATTAAACCACTAGCACGTCAGAGGTATAAGCCAATACGTGACGGGCCACCAGGTATTGACCAAATGGGACGTCGATGAGGAAGCTCACCCCGACACCCAACTGAGCCTGTCAGTGACAATATCCGTACAGTCCGGTCCGTTCGTCTATGAGTATCGCATGGCGGGCCTAGGGGGTTGGTAAAAGTCAGACCCCCAAAAGCGGTACAAGTCGTGTCGGAGCGTAGCCCAGAACACCCTGAGATACTACTGGAATACCTACCAGTAAATCTCGTGCCTCGGCCGAGGGCTTTGTGTAATGGCTCTCCTAGACACAGCGCGACCTCACCCCCAATACCGGGAGAGACGAACCCCTGCAGATCCGCTCACTGCCTCCATGTGGCTCGGGACTGTACCCAACTAAAACCTGTTTGCACGACTCCTTTGAGCCGTGGTAGGGTAGTAATCAAAGCACAGTGGGAACTCACACGAGACAAATGACGATTTCAGGTCGATGAACTAACCTGTACACATGTCACCAGGGAACTGCTATCTGACATCTGGTATAAGACCAACTAGCAGGTTCCCGGCGAGTCCTGTCCGGTGTACTCATAACCCAATGAGCACCTGTATACATCTTAGGTGAACCAACTGACACCAGTGGCTTGTGAGACCGGCCACCGCCCCTCGTCGGGGTCTCGACTGTATACACTAGTCTACTAATGGAGTATCGATGCCCAGTCTCGAAACTCCCACGACTAGGGACATTTTAAGGATGTGCTTATAGACCCCAGCTCCCACGTATATGATCGCCATCATACTGCTGGTCGTCAAGCAAGAATCCTAGGGGCTCTATCAACGTGTAATAGCGACATGTCAGGTCACCTAAAGCAGTACACGATGATAAAGATAAACCAGATAGCATACTATCATCTCGAGTAAGACTGTCCTACCGGGATAGGTCCTCCCTCAATCATTGCAATCACGTGCCTGTGATCCAATAATTGACTCTGAGGGCATTATCTCCAACAGAAGTGATGCGTGAAAGATGGTCGGCTACAACGTTTTCACATCTACTCTTGTCTCGGATGACAAGATCAAATTATTGTAACAATAGGATCCAACGTATTAGCTTGGCCATAGTATCCTTCTTCGATAAAAGGTGTCGTAGGGCGGAGTGACCAGTGTAAACCACTATTGGCGAGCCAATCAAGTATGGCCTGAATTTTTCTAATGCAAATACAACTGCAAAAAGTTCCTTCTCGATAGTTGTGTAATTTATTTGTGCATCATTCAAGGTCCTACTTGCATAGTAAATTACATATGGCATCTTATCAATGTGTTGTCCTAAGACCGCACGAATAGCAAAATCTGATACATCACACATAAGCTCGAACGGGTGGTTCCAATCCGGAGATGATAGAACGGGGGCTGTTGAGAGCGATCCTTTAAGTGATTCAAAAGCAGCCTCACAATCTGAATCGAAGTGAAATGTAGTATCCTTGGGGAATAGAAGAGTTAAGGGTCTAGCAATTTTGCTAAAGTCCTTAATGAATCTCCTATAAAATCCTGCATGACCAAGGAAGGATCATATATTTTTGACGCATTTGGGACGAGGGAGGTTATGAATGACATCTATTTTAGCTCTGTCAACCTCAATGCCTTTTCGTGAAATTATATGTCCATGGACAATACCTTCTTGGACCATAAAATAACATTTTTCCCAATTCAAAGTTAAGTTCTTATTCTTACAGCGGGTAAGAACCGCATCAAGATTATGAAGGCAGTCCTTAAAGGAGTCCCCAAAAATGGAGAAATCGTCCATAAAAATTTCCAGAAAATTCTCAACCATGTCTGAGAATATCCACATCATACACCGCTGAAATGTAGCGGGAGTGTCGCATAACCCAAAGGGCATGCGTCTATAAGCAAAAGTACCGAAAGGACAAGTAAATATGGTTTTATCTTGATCCATTTCGGCGATGGGGACCTGGTTATAGCCAGAGTATCTATCCAAGAAACAATAGTATTCGTGTCCATCTAATCGTTCTAATATCTGGTCAATGAATGGTAGAGGGAAGTGATCTTTCCTCGTCGCGGCATTGAGTTTTCTGTAATCAATACATACGCGCCACCCAGTTTGGGTGCGTGTTTGGATTAACTCATTAGCTTCATTAGTTATGACCATAATGCCAGACTTTTTAGGGACTACATGAATCGGACTTACCCATTGGCTATCAGATATAGGGTAAATTATACCACTATCAAGGCACTTGACGATTTCTTTCTTTACCGCCTCCTTCATAACGGGATTTAACCGTCTTTGTGGGTCTTGGGTTGGTTTGGCTTCATCCATCAGATGTATATAATGTTCAACAATTAAGGGATTAATCCCTTTGATGTCAGCCATTGTCCAACCAAATGCTTGCCGATTTGATCTCAATACTGCCAAAAGTGCGTTCTTTTGCTCTACGGCTAGAGAAGCGGCTATAATCACTGGCAAAGTCTCTTTCTCACCTAAATATGCATATTTAAGATGAGAAGGTAGCGGTTTGAGATCAAGTATTGGCCGAGAGACAATAGAAGGTGGGGTAAGGGAATGATATTCGGACTCCCTAAGAGGTTGAAAACATGCATAGGACATTGACTCGGAAAGTGCTACTGCTGACTTTTGCGACGAGTCAATGGATTCAAACTCTATGACGGACTCATTGAACATTTCCTCACTATGAAGTTGTGTAGGATCAAACGATGTCTCACTAGTGTTGTCGAGATCATCAAAGCAAAGTTCCTCATCCATGCAGCTTTCGGGAGCTATCTCGTGGATGGAACAAATATCAAGCAAATGAGCAGAAGGTTCTGATGGTTGACTTCCTAGCTTGTAAATATTAAGCTCAATTGTCATTTTCCCGAAGGATAAGTTCATAGAACCGTTACGACAATTAATTACAGCGTTAGAAGTTGCTAGGAAGGGTCGACCGAGTATGGATTTGATTGCGTGGGTTTGCCACAGGTTGTGTATCTAAAACGATAAAGTCCACAGGGAATATGAATTCCCCGACTTTAATTAACACATCCTCTAGTTCACCCCGTGGTTTGGTGATTGATCGGTCTGCCATCTGGAGAGTACAATGGGCGGGTTTCAATTCTCCAATTCCTAACTGCTCGAATACTGAATAAGGAAGCAAGTTAACGCTAGCGCCAAGGTCGAGTAAAGCACGATTAATATTTTTACCCCCAATAGAAATAGAGATGGTAGGACAGCCAGGGTCCTTACGTTTCTTTGGTATTTGCTGGGTAAAAGCTGTGCTAACATTACTCGTCATGAAAACTTTTTTAGGCACTTGAGTTTTTCTCTTCCTAGTGCACAAGTCTTTAAGGATTCTTGCATAAGATGGGACTTGTTGAATAGCATCTAGGAGAGAAATATTTGCGTTAACTTGTTTAAACATTTCCACAATCTTCTCCATTTGTGGGTTAGGTCTGTTGGCCCTTAATCTGTTTGGAAATGGAGCTTGATTAATAAGTTTTAGGTCCAACATTTGTGGAGAAGATTATGGGGACGGATTCGATCCCAAAATTGGAGTGGGAATCGTCTTAGATAGATTGGGCGAAGTGTTCGAGCCTTGGGGAAAACGGAGAATAGGCTCGGATGAAGGTGGGAGACTAGACGAATTAGGGGAAGAAGTAGAAGCCGGGGTATCATTGGTATCACTAACATCATCAAATTTCTCACCCACTCGATTATTCAGCACTTTTCCCGATCTCAACGTAGTAACGACATTCACGTTATGATTTTGTGAGTGGCCAGGATTCGGTAGGGGTTGAGATGGGAGTTTTCCTTTCTCTCTTGCACTCATTGCGGCGTTCAATTGTGCAATTTAGTTTTCTATTGATTTAATACTCTTACCGTGGGAGGCAGAGTCTTTCTTTATGGTATCGATAGAAGACTTCATATCAGCCAACATTTGAATGGTATGTTTCATAAACAAATCCAAAGTTTGTACGAGTGAAGAGTTATCAGTACCGGCCAATTGCGGTACAGAAGTGTTGGCCGGATTTTGAAAATTTTGTGACTGAAAGGGGTGCTGACTTTGTGGTTGTAGTTGCTATGGAGGAGGTCTTTGATAATTGCTTTGGAACTGGTTTTCGAATTTAGTGATGAAAACGTACGCGTCTTCAGATTCAAGCCGGTGAAATTTGGGCAACAGATTGATGTAGTGGGGTTTAATTTCAAAATTATCCCCGTTGGCTGGTGGAATAGATAAGCAAGTGGGAAGTGGACAACGGATAGGATAGCATCTCTTTTGGAGAGAGATGCTATCCTATTCTGCTCATCTACGGGTGGTGGCAGCGTGGTGTTATAATTTGATGAAGTACCGTCCATCTCGGTCGTGTGTGGTGGGGGAAAAGAAGATGAAGAAGCACCGACTTCGGAGTCGATAGCAGGAACGCGGACAAGATGGGCACTAGAATCCCGTGTCCAGCCAAGTATGCACTAAGAGGGTTTTAGCGCAAGTGGCAGCGTGTGTACTTTTAAAAATGGTCTGTTTTGAAAAGTGTGTCGGACTTAGACAAATCACAAAAAAATGCACAAACAACCCTAGAACTAAGGTTACCTAGGTCAAGTCTCTAGACCGCTCCTAGACTTCCAAAGGACAAGCCGTAGGATCAATCCTCTACTACCTCTTTACTACTCTTGTGGCCAGGTAAGTGCCAGGTAAGTGGGAGGTATCCGCTATACGAATCACCGAAAATAGCGGGCCTAATTAAGTAACCACTTGCCCTAGACACACTTGCCTAGGCACCACAAAAGTAATGCGGATAAGCGATAAATTACCCACGACCTTCCTCTGTCCTTATTGAGCGCGACAGTCCTTATAGTCTTGTCTAGATATTTTTTAAATTAATGTAGGGTTGATTTAGATTCTCGGTTTATGATTTGTGGGGATTAGGAAGGGTGCTAAAATCCCCACCTAATCTGAATTTGGTTTTTGCCCCTTAAAGTCCGTATTAAAATATGCAAAACAAACCAATTACAAAACTTTACAAAAAGATTTTTGAGCGGCGATATTTTGCAAATAATTCTATAGAAAAGATATTTTATTGGATTTCAGAGGAGAGAGAAAGAGTTGAGAAATTTACCAGAGAAGTTTGGAACCCTAGATCTCCAATTCCGCCGCGCTTCCGCCGCTATTTGTCCTTATTGCCGCGGATCCGCCGCGAGAAAGAAGGATCAGTTGATGAAGTTTGCTACGTGGCCTCCTGTACTCCTCTGGATCTCGATGAATGTCTCTATCTTTCTGTTTCCTCAAGTCTGTGACTCCAGATCTCCTTGCAAAATTCACACACAACTCGTTAAATATACAATTTGCAGTTTTGTTTTAATTATGATATAGATCGAATAAGAATTCAACACAAATAGTAAGAATAAAAAATTACGCACGGATCCCCGACAACGGTGCTATTTGATTTGTCTGTTTTAGTGTAGTTTAACCGCAATCAGAACGGTGTCGCGCGTAGCTAGACCGAGATGAGTACGGGTCGTCCTCTGGGAAACGATATTTTATTCTTACTTTAGGCGTGTTGAGAAAGAAAGGAGGAAGAATAAAGAATGGTGAAGAATGGTTGTAGGATCTAGATCTACGTTAAACACGGATGGAAAATATAGATCTAGATTAACTACGGATATAGATTTTATAGTAGAAGGGGGCTTGTAGGGTTCATTGGGATTTAGTAGTTATGGATGATTAATTAAAGATTACTCTTTTTATCCTTTAATAGATTTTAAACTAGAACGACAGTGATGCATGTAGATTAGGGTTTCTGGAGGGAAAAGGGTTCCCACTCTTAACCCCTATCTCGACATGGAACTCCGTTCATATCTAGCCTTTACCAAAACAATTGTTAATCTAATCTCTAATCGCGGTCGAGACTAGCAATGAATTGGTAGCGCGCCAAATTAGGATGTTAACTATTCTTTTGATAAAGTTTATAAACTTTATAGGACTTAAAAAGAGTTTAAGGATCTTCATCATTCATTAACCTACCATAATCCCATGAACCCTAACAAGCGAAGAATTACTCGCGCATGTTGGGAGAAGAAGAGATGGAGAGAGAAATTATATTAAAAACTATAAAGAGATAGAATAAGAAAACAACTGTCTTTATTAATCGACAAAATTCATTTACACTTTGTTCTCTTAAAAATGATTACAAAATACTAGTTTGCTTCTCGATCTCTTCTAAGGAGGTAGATGAACCATTGATGATCAGCTTAGATGCGTGAGCCTATCGCGGACTTCTTGATCTTTTCAGTTCGATGATTTTTCCAAGAGGCTCTCGGTCCTTATTTATAACCCAAGAGCCAGAACCCTAGTCGCCTAATTTGGAAACTAGTAGTTAAGATCCAAACAGCAAAATCCCAACAACTAATTCATCTAGACAGCGGCGGAACCGTGGCCCATGTGTGGGTTTGGCCGCGGTTCCGCGCCCAAATAGGGAGTTTGTTGGGTCGTTTCTCTGGGGCTTTGTCTATCTGACACGTGGTGGTCTTTTAACATCTCTGGAAACTGAAAATCTTCTCTTCGTTACTGCCAGACTTGATTTCTTTAGTTTACTTTCTTAATTAGGCAGGTTTGTTTTACCAACTTTGATTTCCTTAATTTCAACCCTGCAAATTCTGCACAACAAACTCAACAAATAATATTAGTAGAGTTTGTTTTATTGAGATATTAACTTAATCATTAAGAATTGGTCAAAGGTATTTAATAAAGTAAGCATATTTAAACGGGCCAAATGTTACATGGATATTATATGCTTACTTTTTCCTACCAAATGTTAATTATAATATATAAACACATGAAAATAGTATTTTTAAAGATAACCCCTCATATGTATCATATATTATAATAAACACCTTTCTTTATATAGAAATAGTAGGAAAAATGTCATATTAAATGTGCAGTTTTATCAACTGAACAGTAAACTCTTCCTAAGGTCTGCTGTTAATTTAATAAAGATCAATGGAACATTGCGAAAAAGAAGGAGAAACCTTGTTTATTCAAAAGGTATTATGGGCTCCTCAGCCATACATACAAAAAGAAAAAGAAAATTACAACAACGGGGGAAGGGGGTGCAGAGAGCACTGCTCGTGACACTCGGCAAAAATCTCCACGAGCTGAGGCCTCGCGAGATCCAACCTCTCCCCTCAGTTCCCCCGCACGCGTTGACCCCGAGCCTCAACTCGTAGCACTCGCGGACGAGCGCCTTCGAGCGAGCCAGCCGGTTTGTGGAGATCAGCCGAAGCGCCTCAGGGACCGCAGCTTGCGCATGGCCTCGTCATAAAGATGCTCGGACAGGGGGTTGTAAAGCCCCGGCGATACCCTCCAGATAGAGTACATCAACAGCTACAGCAGGGAGGAGCGTCGGGGGAGCAGCCGACCGAAATGGTCCTCGATGCTCCTATAGACCAACTGCACCGTGTCCTCGGTGCAATTCTGGTCGTAAAGGTACACGTCTTTGAAGTGGATGATGTCGGGGATGGTAAACAGGAAGTCTTGCATTTTCGACGACCTGTTTATGAAGGATGGAAGGACCAGTACTCCTTCAGCCTTATATAGCCCACTGCGCCCCAACAGAGCTCAACAGTCGCCCGCTTTCACCTAAAAAGTCGCTGCCCCTCGGCGGTCATCAAGCCTTCTCTGGTGGAATCGAAACAACGCGCCCCTAGCGCTTCACCTCCCCCCACATTCAATGCACATGCTACGCGCACAGTCGCCGCGACCGTTCCTGTTCCCCATGCCTACTGTTGGATGGTCGGGCTACACCTCGCGAAGAATTAGCCAAAGCAGCTACCCTGCTCGGCTATACCTGGTCGGTAGCTTCCCTACTCGCAACGCCAGGATTCAAAGCCCGCACCAAGAGGAAACCCAGCAGCTACCCTGCTCGGTCATCCCTGGCGGGCAGCTTCCCTACCGCAACGCCAGGGATCAGAAGCAGTCAAGTCCAACCGTCGCTCGGCTATCCCTGGCGGGTAGCTTCCCTACAGCAACGCCGGGGATCAGAAAGTCCTCCTAGAGGCAGTCGAGCCCAACCGTCGCTCGGCTATCCCTGGCGGGTAGCCTCCCTACCGCAACGCCAGGGATCAGAAAGCCCTCCTAGAGGCAGTCGAGCCCGAGGATCCCTCGCTCGGCTATCCTTCAGGACAAAAGCCTTCGCCAAAAGGCACCGGGCAGTAACCCTGCCCGGCCAAGGGTCCTTGGTAGGCTTCCTACAGCCCCTCCCATGCCAAGGACCAAAGTCCTCCCAGAGGCAGTCGAGTCCTTGCTCGGCTATCCTCAGCTGGTAGCTTCCTACCATAACTGACAGGGATCAAATTCCTCGCCAAGAGGCACTGGGCAGGAACCCTGCTTGGTCCCCGTCCTGAAGGATCAAATCCTTCGCAAGAGGCAACCGAGCAGCTGCCCTGCTCGGTCAACTCCGGCTGGTAGCTCCCTACCCACGACACTAGGGATCAAAGCACTCAAAAGAGGCACCCGAGCGGCTGCCCTGCTCGTTCATCCCAGGCTGGTAGTTGCCTACCCCACGACGCCAGAGGTCAAAGCCCTTGCCAAGAGGCAACCGCGCAGCTTCGCTGCCCGGTCATCCTTAGTGGGCTTCTTACAGCCCCTCCAACGCTAAGGATCAATGCCCTCGCAAGAGGCAACCGAGCAGCTACCCTGCTCGGTCATCCCTGGTGGGTAGCTTCCCTACCGCAACGCCAGGGATCAGAAAGCCCTCCCAGAGGCAGTCGAGCCAGAGGATCCCTCGCTCGGCTATCCGTCAGGACAAAAGCCCTCGCCAAGAGGCACCGGACAGAAAAACTGCCCGGCCAAGGGTGCTTGGCAGGCTTCCTACAGCCCCTCCCGCGCTAAGGACCGAAGTCCTCGCCATGAGGCGCCGGGCGGTAACCCCGCTCGATCCCCGTCCTGAAGGATCAAAGCCCTCACAAGAGGCAACCAAGCAGCTACCCTGCTTGGTCATCCTCGACTGGTGGTCGATGCTCGCATTGCCAGAAGTCAAAATATGGCACCCCCCATGGGGCCACCGGGCAGCCTCCCACTCACGCTCGGCACAAATACGGCGAACAGCGCTCTGCCCGCCACTCGCAGAGGATGCGAGACCCCAGTGAGGGGCATCAAGTCTATCCATGTCTAAACGATCTCCCCTCGACTTCAGGACCTATGCGGATACCTCCTCGGCAGCGCTTGGCATGCTCGTCGTCAAGTGATCGAAATCAACTCGACGGACGATCGCTAGACAGATGACCAACCTGACATGAAAACACAACGGTGCAAGCAGAGATATCTTACGAGCATTCTTCACAAACAGATGGTAGAGCACGATTCGATGAAACCAAAGAAAAATTTATTACTACCAAAGACAAAGGCTTTACAAAAGATATTTTTTGGGGCTCCCCAGCCTTACAAAATTCCAAAAACAAAGAAATAAAAGGAGGAAGACAGGGGCTCTAGACCTCGGGGCCAGGTGCGACCTCAAGGTCCTCGACATCCACCACATGACGCGCGGGGTCCTCGGTGGTTTCCTCGCCAGGAACCTCTTCCCCCTGCTCATCGGCGTCCGCGAGGGGGAACTCGGCCCGGAGATCTCCGTCGGCAAACTCCGGCATCCGGGCCTTAATGGCATTGAGGGTGTCGTGCCAGATGCGGGTCGTAGCCATGGCCAGGTCATCATAAAAGTCCTTCGACTTGTTATAGCTCTCCACCGCCTTCAGTTCGGCCGACTTGGCTACCTCGGCCGCCCCAAGCTCCTTCCGGAGGGTCTTCACCGTCCTCTTCAGGTTGCCGGCAAGCACCTGGGCATCCCGAGCTTGTCCTTAGCAATCACAGCAGCCTCGCGGTGCCAGGATACCTCCCGTTTCCCGGCCTCCACCTCGCCTTCCAAGGCGGCAACCCTCGCCATCACCGCCTCCAGCTCCCGCCTGGAGCTCTATTCCAGCGAGGCGAGCCGGCCTGCAGCCTCCAGCGCCAGGGCTACCACCTCGGCTTCCATACGCCAGGTAAGGGCAACGTGATGGAGAACCTCGGAGATACGAAAGAGATCAGGAAGACGAAGGAGGCACCGAATCTCACAATGAACCAAACACTTACCTGTACAGACTCCTGGGCGATGGACGCCAGCCGAGCCCTGAAGGTCCTCCCGGGAACTCTACCCCCGGCCGAGGCCTCTATCTCTTGCAGAAGGATATCCGCAACGGATAGCCCAATGGCACCGCGAATCGGAAGCCCCCTTCCTCCACCACGACCGGTGAGGACCGGCCCCGGGAAGGTCTCTGGGAGCTCCACTTGAGCAGCTCCGAGGGAGAGCCGATCTCCTCCTCCGAGTCCGGGTCCTCCAGAACCAGGGCCCGCTTCCGGCCCGACACTCTGCTAGGACCCGGGGCGGGATCCGCCCCCGAACGCTCACGGGACGCCACCAACGGAGCAGTAGGAGCCGAGGCAGGCTTCGCGCGAGAAGAGCTGGCGCCCCCATCCTTCGCAACCTTCCTCGGCTGGCGCATGGAGGCTTTAAGCAAGTCGAAGTCTATGGATCCTGCACAAAGCAAATACCCAACAAGTCAGCAACACGAGCAAAACACAAGCCAAAAAGCTAGCCTAACTTACCGACGAACTCAACGGGGCTGAGCCCGGCCCGGCTCAGGACCCTTAAGATAGCAGCACGTCAGGTCGGGGGATGGGCTCCCACGACGCCACTCTCACCGCGGCGGGGTCATTGGACTGGTTCCCCGGCAAACATTTCTCCCTCGACCACTTGGTAGGCACGGGCCAGTCCTCGCCCTCGGGAGGGGAAACGAAGAAAAATTTCTTCTTCCAATCATGAATAGAAGAGGGCAAGGCCACGACCCCGGTCCCGGCAGCGCCCCCCGGCCGCTTTCTGAAAGAGAGATAACCCATCTCGGGTCGTCCGCTCGACCACCAGGGTGACTTTTGAAGACGAGAGAAGAATCGAGAAGGGAGAGGCTGAAGGGAACCGCCTATAACTTTAGGCAGATCAAGAACCCGAGAAGGATCCTCCATGAGTTCGGCACTAACTGGCCGGGGGCCAGACCGAAAAAATTTAGCGCGGCGATGACCTCGGGAGAGAAGGGCAGGCGCATTCCGCCCCAAAAAGCTTCCAAATATAGGGCGATTTCCCTGCCCCGTACTTGATCCTCCCTCTCTCCCTCCTTGGCCAGTCGGAGCGTGTAACACGAAGGGATGTGGAAGCGAGCCCGAGCATTGGCGAGCTCGTCTTCATGCCTCACCCAACACAAGGAGCTGGGGGCCGCATCTGCCGCCTCCTCCCTGGGGGCTGCCCCCGTCGCACGATCCAGGGGAGAGGATCCAACCCCCGCTCTTTAGGGGGACTAGGACACAACTAAAGGGTCCCTAGAACCTACTTCTACAACATCTACTGACTCTACAAAGGAAGACATCTAACCTTGAAAAAAGGAATCTTCGGGAGCCAAAAGCGGGAGAAAGAAGACGAGCGCCGAGCAACCAGGACTTAGAAGAGGAAAATATGAAGGAGTAGGGGCCCAAGGACGGGCCCCGCCCTTGTTTATTGCTGCAAGCGGCCTCATCCAACAACGTCCGTCATCTCCCGCCGAAACGACTCCTCGCGTCCAGCGGCTCCGATCGCTCCACGTGTCGATCCTGCGTTGGACCGCATCCCATGAGACGTCGCAGGCCTGCATACATCGCGTCGGCCAATCGACGCTTGACGCGTGGACCGTCGCTTCAGTGGAAGAGTGCACAAACCGGCACACCTTCTTTAAATGCTGAGATCTCATCCTGATTCGCTAGCAGAAAAGACAACTGACAGCCCGAGAACTCGTCCCGAAAAAGCCTTAGGAAGGAGCTCTGTTCCCCTCCGAATGATGGCGCACAGGACTACGGTGTCCTGACGCTGAGATTTGGGGCAGATGCTATTTGGTTTTATTCGTCCACCTCTCCGAAGATGCCAAGTTGATTTATAGCACCGTGTATCGGAGGTTTAGACGGATGCGGCCGATGTAGCAGATTTCGTCAGATTCCCCTTCGCTTGAGGGGTTTTTGATTGTGGGGACGCTCTTCCCTGCAGGCGCAAGCCCCTGCAGTTAATTACGCTACCGCATCGTGGTAACAACTTTCTCCTTCTCCAGAATTTCACTTCGTGTCGTGTGTGTTTGTTTTGTTTGTGGTTGCCCGTGGATTGTATACGGAGACTGAGTAATGCCGTCGCCCGTAGGACGTGGATTAGTCCAAATCCGTATTTACTTAGATTTGGGTTTGGTGTTTTTAGTTTAAGGATGCATTAGTCGCGTTGCGGCTAAGATCAACTTAAACGTTCGTTAAGGATACGATAGTCCTGTTTGAGACTAAGATCAATTTAACGTGATAATCCATTTAATATCTGGCCATCGGGACTCGTCACCTCTCTAACGTCGTTGAAGGATTACAACGGCAGATGTCAGAGGAGTTCAGAGATGTACCCTTGAACCAAAATCGATTTAGGGTTTTATAATCCATTTAAATGTTTAAGGGTACGTTAGCCGTATTTGGGGCTAAGATCAACTTAAACGGGACCGTTTAGAACCGGCAAAAGAGCATTTGGAGGCTCTATTGTTCCAGTTTATGGACGTAGTGGTCCATAGGTAGTTTAAGGACGTTGCGGTCCATATTCCAGTTTAGGGACGTGGTGGTCCATTATTAGTTTAGGGACGTTTCGGTCCAATATTAGTTTAGGGACGTTTCGGTCCATCGCCAGTTTAAGGACGTGGTGGTCCATCATTAGTTTAGGGACGTTTCGGTCCGATATTAGTTTAGGGACGTTTCGGTCCGTCGCCAGTTTACAGACGTGGTGGTCCATCATTAGTTTAGGGACGTTTCGGTCCGATATTAGTATAGGGACGTTTCGGTCCGATATTAGTTTAGGGACGTTTCGGTCCAACATTAGTTTAAGGACGTTCCAGTCCAATATTAGTTTTAGGGACGTTTCGGTCCGATATTAGTTTAAGGACGTCTCGGTCAATCATTAGTTTAAGGACATTTCGGTCCAATATTAGTTTAGGGACGTTTCGGTCCATCGCCAGTTTAAGGACGTGGTGGTCCATCATTAGTTTAGGGACGTTTCGGTCCGATATTAGTTTAGGGACATTTCGGTCCGTCGCCAGTTTAAGGACGTGGTGGTCCATCATTAGTTTAGGGACGTTTCGGTCCGATATTAGTTTAGGGACGTTTCGATCCGTCGCCAGTTTACGTACGTGGTGATCCATCATTAGTTTAGGGACGTTTCGGTCCGATATTAGTTTAGGGACGTTTCGGTCCGATATTAGTTCTAGGGACGTTTCGGTCCGATATTACTTTAAGGACGTCTCGGTCCATCATTAGTTTAAGGACATTTCGGTCCAATATTAGTTTAAGGACGTCTCGGTCCACGAGTTTAAAGACCCCGCAGTCCGTATTCATGTATGGTCGTTGGGACCCGTCACCTCTCTGACGTCGTTGAGGAATTACAACGATAGGTGTCAAAGGAGTTCGGAGATATACCCTCGAACCGGATGTAAATTGATTAAAGAGAGCAATCTTGCTCAGTCAATTTAATTTAAGGACTTATGGCCAAAATTGGGCTAAGTCCAGTTTCAATATTTTTTTGTCTTTGGCCTGTGCTAAGGCTTTACCCCTTTTTAGTAATGCACTGCATTATTCTTGTTTTGGTCGGGTTTTGCCCTTTTCTAAATGATGCAGAGCATCTATTTTTTTGTTTGGGCTTTGCCCCCCTTTTAAAATGCATAGCATTTTTTTATTAGGCCTGTTAGGCCTTTTAATTGGGCTCTGTCCCTTTTCTTTAATAATGCAGAGCATTTAATACTCTGACAGTGCCCCACGTGGCTTGTCAGGCGCTTTGCGCTAAGTAATGAGCGCAAACTCATATGGTGGTGACACGTGTCACGTTCTGGTGAGCGCAAGCGCAATAGCGTAGTGCGCTGCGCTGTTGCGCTGCTGACACGTGGCGCGCTCTGGTGAGTTGCGCCAATTCCAGAGAGCAAAACTCTATTTCAAGAGCGCGTAGCGCAAGTAGCTGACACGTGGCGCGCTCTGGTGAGTTGCGCCAATTCCGGTGAGTTGCGCCAATTCTAGAGAGCAAAACTCTATTTCAAGAGCGCGTAGCGCAAGTAGCTGACACGTGGCGCTCTCTCAAGAGCGCAACAGCGCAGTTTGGAAGTGCAAAGCACTAAGAATCTTTTAGATTCAAGAACAGGAGTGCAGAGCACTATTTGATTTCTTGATCTAATTTAGATCAAAGAAAATAAATTTTTCTTTCTCGTTTTCAAGAACCAGAGGTTCATAAAAAGTGCAAAGCACTATTATTACTTATTTATATTTTTTTTATTTAAAATTATCGATCTTGTTCTTAGATCAATAATCTGTGCATAAGAGAATTTTCTCTTTTTCCTAAAGGTTTTTACCTTCTGTTGTTCTTGAGGAGTTCTCAAGAGTTCTCTTCTCTCTCTTTTTTTAGAAGGATGCTGATGCCTTTGAATTGAGGCCTAGGGTCCTTTTTATAGTGCCCGTAAATTAGTTAAATTTGTTAAAGAGATCCTTCTCTGAGTGATTTGGGGAATTTTCCCCACCGTTGGATCTTTGATCCAAGAGCTTCTACTTTGCAGAAGAAAATCTTCTTGTTTTAACAAGAACAGAAAAGATTTCTTAGAAATTTAATTCTGTTTGGAATAGAGGCCCCAGCTGGTGACACGTGTCGCGCAGCGCAACTGCGCTAGCGCAACTGCGCTGTCGCGCGTCGCACAGCGCAGCGCAACTGCGCTGATACGTGTCGCGCAGCGCAAAGCGCAGCGCAACTGCACTAGCGCATCTGCGCTGACACGTGTCGCGCAGCGCAGTGCTTGCGCAGCTGAAGCATTGCTTCATTAAAATAGAGCTTTGCTCTGATTGGGCGCGCCTTCTTGGGCGCTGCGCTGACGTATCAGCGCTTGACATGTGGCGCATTGCGCCCGAGATTTGAAGCATTGCTTCAAAATTTTGAATTTTGAATTTCAACAGAGGTTTGCTCTGATTGGGCGAAACAAATGCCCCCCACCGTTGCGCTCACGTGGCGCACACGTGGGTGCAGCGGTGGCAAACTCCTGATCGTTGGATCAAAGGGTGGGCTCAAGGGGCGCAAGCGTCTTATAAATAGGACCTTTGGTCCTTAGAAAAATCTTACCGTTTTAAGATTTTTTAATTTCAACAGAGCTTTGCTCTTTCTTAAGAATTTCAGAGCTTTGCTCCTTCCCACAGTTAGAAACTTTAGGTAAAACTTAATTTAAATCGAATTGATCTAAATTAATCTTAACCAAAGAGCTTTGCTCTCACAGATCTTTTGATCTAAAGAGACCCCCCAATTGGGGTTTCCTCAATAGAGCTTTGCTCTCATAAATCCATAGATCTGAAAAGATCTTGCTCATGGGTTCTAACCCATGAGCAGAGAGCTTTGCTCATGGATTCAAGAATAGATCTTTTTGGTCCAAGAATGAAGAACTTCTAAGGGTCTTCAAAAAATGTTTTAATCTCTTTAGGAGTTTTAAATAAGTTTTCTCATTATCACCACAGAGCTAAGCTCTTTTTTTTTAAGAATCTTATTCCTTTAAGACCAGAGTTTGACAAGTGTCGCTCTGTGACAGAGCTTTGCTCTGAAAGAGGAGATTTCCTCCTTGTCTTTAGAGATTATTTATTAATGGGAATGTTTTCCTGGGGACCAACTGATGATCTCATCCAATGATGAGTTTGTCTTATTAACCGACGTATTGTCATCCAGATTTTGTGGGTCCCTCCTTAGTCTCCTACTCACTGCACTGTTGTGTGGTGTAATTAATTAATTTTAATTTAATTTAATGAATGCATTTTCCTCTCTTTTTTTTTATACGCCAAACGTTGGAATTACAACACTAACGGCTAAATTGTTCTTTTTCAGCGATCATGTCTTTAGACACTCCATTCCCGTTCGTCCGCTCAGAGGAGGGGTTTCCCGAGGCGCCCCTGGACCGTGAAGTCCTGGCTATGATCAAGGAGTACGACCCGGAATACAAGAGTCTCCATCTTTAGGGGTCGTAGTACAATCAGATCATCATGGGCTGACGGAGCTTCACCTGCTCGGTGCCATCAGAACCCATCACGGCAATTCACTACGCTACCTCACCTTCAGTGCAGTATGCCGTGGAGATGATAGACTGGACCGCGAACAGCTTTCTTCATCCCGCCATGGATGCGGTTCCGGTTCAGCGTCCTATGTTCTTGGATATCCTAGGACGCCGTATTTGTCAGGGAGAAGCACGGCCCTGGGGGCAATCATATAACCTTGGTTTGATTCCCCGTCACCCGATTGGCTATCTGCCGTGGGCCCGGTACATCCTGTCGACGAAGAAGTCGCAGTTGATAAGACTAGGACTGTACACCACGGTCTACGTCTCTCTCTTCCAATATCCTACGCTCCCCACCTGGTGGTTCAAGGCTTTCTTGGAGCAATGGAATATTCCCACCCACACTTTCCTTGTCATGGATCGGGAAGTGTCCATTTCTTTGGAGGAATTCGCGGAGGTATCCGGCCTACCAGTCATGGGGGAACACTATGAAGAGCTGCTCCCGACAGATGAGTACGTCTTCGGTGCTAAGCCGATGGTAAGGGGGATCATGCCGGAAAATGCCGTTCAACACCAATTCCCAAGCCTGATCAAGGTGTTGAACATCTACGAGTCCCTTTTTATCGAACATGGGAATCGGGGGGTTAACTTTGAGGACTTCATTGCTCGTTTCCTTCGTCCAAGCGTCATTTCATCGGGATCTGCCAAGTTTTCCACCCTTGAGGACCCTTTCGGTTTAGGTTTGGATAACCTGCCAGCCAGAGATATAGACCAAAAGTACTTCTTTCTTCCTAACTCCCCAACTACGTCCTTTGCAGAAATTGTGGCCCCCGGAATGGATGAGGAGGCCTTTTTCTTAGGGTTTCTCGGACTGTGGCTGAGTTGGTTCGCAATCCCAATGCACTCTCATCGCATGCGGCCTTCTGTCTTTTACCCAGCCCACCGAATGTTCATCGGGGTAAAGGTGGCTGTGGGGATCGCTGGCCTGGCGCACCTATATCATGGCCTCAGCCGAGCAGCGGATGCCAACGAGCCCGGGGTACTGCACGTGGTCTTCCCGATGCACTACTTTGCATCGTGGCTCGAGCTACACACGGCGGGTATCTTCGGCATGCATAAAAGGCCTTCATTCTTTGACAAGTGCGGTTTTCCTCGCATTTTACAGTTGATTGGCTCATCAATCGTAACCCCTTCACCACGGGACGCCAGGGGTTTACTGCTTCGCCCTCACACCGTTGGAGTCGGGATGTCCTTTATTGATAAGGTATTAACCATTGGGAAAGCGTCTACCACTGCGGTGCGACCATTACAGGACTCCTTCAAGGATGGAGCTTCAGTGTTAACGGCCCGGGAGACCCTCCATTTGTATTCTATTAGACCGGGTTTCCTAGTCTTCAGGCAGGGCGGTGCAGCAGTCTTTATGAGATATAACCCGCATCGTTTTGCCCGACAGCTGGGTTACGATCAAGGGGTACCCTTGGAAGCTTTCTTACTGGAACCTGCTGTCAATGAAGAAGGGATGGAAAATGTGTTACATCACTTCATGCGCCTGAACAAGGGTTCTCGTTTTTTTATCAGCACGCCGGCCTGCGCTCCATGACTCCTTAATGTATATAAAGAGTGGTACAATCATGTGACGGGGGCTGTTATAAAGGAAGAGAGGCGAGTGTTGATCGACCGTAAAGAAGTAACCCCCGGCACCAACCATAACGCTCCCTTAGTGCCAAGGATCCCGGTGGCTCCTCCTCTAAAAGATGCCGGGGGCAGACCATCACGTGCGCAAAGTCCTCCACGTGAGCTGCCGCTCCCTGATATCACGGATGCACCTCCCGCACCCTGCGCTCCAATGGAGACAGTGGTTGTACCCTCGCCGGAGTCTGGCATGGGTGCCGATATCGGGACCCGTCGTCCCAAAGTGGCTGCTAAGCGGAAGTGATCCCCCATGAGCCTAGGGTCGGAGGGCAAAAGAAAAAGAAGTCGCTCTTCGCTGCGGACGTCGTGTTCGGTCAGGAACCCCATGCTCCCTATGCCGAGGGTCTGCTCGAATATGGGACTAACGCAGGATTAGTGATGCCGCCGCCGGACGATACAGATTTGGAGGCTGCTCTCAAAGCTTCAGCATGGTTGGCGAGGCGTGACGCGTGGTTAGCTAAGCTTGCGCAGTCAGGTAACTACTAATCGCCTTTCTTTATTGCAATATATCTTCTCCATTGCCTTTGACTAACGCTTTTCTTTCCTTTCTTTCAACAGGCATCACTGATGAAGAAGCCATTGCCGCTTCTTTGAAGACTTTTCAGGAGGAGGAACGTCTTAGAGCATCTATGGGCCTTAGTAAGTTTAGATTCATCAAGCTTCCATTTTCCTTGTGTTATGGTTGATATAACCTTCCCCTTTTAATCACAGGAACCTCAATGCTGTTCCCTCCAAGTGACGCAGCTGCTCTACCGGCTGCCGATGTTCCTGCTGCCTCTGGGCCACCGCAGGGGGTTCGTCTTGAAGAGCCGATGAGAGATGCCTTAAAGGCTCTGGAGGCATCATTGAACGAGGACGACGACGCCTTGAAAGAGGCGTCACTAAGATCCATCGCGACAGCCCGGGAGGAAAGGAAGCGGCTGAGGCGTGAGGCGAAAGCGCGCAGGGCTGCCTTGGCTGCGAGAGCGGGCCCCAGCACCGCCCCTCGTGCTGATACTCCATCTGAAGAGGCCCCTGTTGCCTTATCCACTGCCCGCAGAGAGGTGGCGCGCGCAGTTCGGAGCGCAAACGGTAAATCCGCTTCAGGTAATATTTCTCTCAGAGTTTTGTTATAAGGATTTTTAATGTTATCGGCCCTTATACCCCTTATCTTGCAGGGCCGAGTCCGATCGAGGGGGAGGCGGAAACCGTTGATCCCAAAGAAACAGAGGGGGCAGTACCTGCCGAACTCGAGCCGACGGTGGGCAACGTCGTTGTGGCTTTAGAGCCTGAGGCGGAGGTCGAGGGGCCTGCAGCCGAGAAGGTTGTTGATGCCGAACCTGAAGCGGTGGCAGATGATATGATCATTATAACTGAACCGAGGGTGGTGGTGGACAAGGAGCTTGAGGCCGGCGACCTCGTGGTGACAGTGGATGAGCCGATGGAGACGGCGGAGCTCGAAGTAGTTATGGGTGAGATGGGTATGACTCTTAGGGAAGGGTCAGCCGCTTCCTTCCAAGAATCCGGCAATGCTCCAATCATTGCCCTCCCTGCTTACGATCTCCTGCCCTCTCCTGGTCGCGGTAGCACGACGACGGTCCCCATCGAGTCGGGTGATGAGGCTACGGGCGGTGGCCTCATGTCGATAGAGGAGGGAGTCGCTTCTGTTTCGGCCGGGAGCTCCTTAGGTAAACCTTAGGTTGCTGTCTTTCTTATTTTATAATCCTTTCTGACAAGTTCGTCTTTCTTGTACCGCAGGCGCAGCCAGCGCTGATGCCCCACTGCTTGAAGGAGCGCCTTCAACGACTGTCTTGGCGGTGGTCACCTCTCAACCCTCCCTCATACCATCTAAGATGTTGGAAGGTATGGGTTTGCAACTTATTAGTCTTATCTTTCAGATGTATAGTGTATGTACTGAAGTCGTGCTATTGTGTCTTTTCAGGAGTACTTTTTGACCATCTTTACCAGATGTTGCTCCCACACTTCTCCTTCCCATCCGAGCTTGCTTCTTCCTCTGGTGGCGTTGGTGAGTATGATTTCCAATGACATCCTTCTTTCTTCATTGATGGGATTATTTCTAAACCCCCCTTTTTTACCTCGACTGCAGTGTTACAAATTGAAGGAGGGGATGAAAGACGGGTTGCGCTGCCGACCCTTCCGGCCCTGCCACCTGCTTCAGCTGGTACAGCGACTATCACATTGATAAATCCCTCCTTTTATTTTCTGAACTGTTATCTGACCATATCTTGTTTCTTTTCAGCTGTCGTTCTAGTCTCGGCGCCCTTCGAATCTGCATTATAATGCCAATAGGTCCTTACCTGAGACGTCCATCTTCGAAAGGCGCCGCGAACAGCTTACGTATGTTGAGCGATTACATTGAGGAGCTCGACATCGAGACCCCTACCTCTGCTGCGGATTTTGCTATAGCGGTTAACCCGATGCTGGTGATACTCGTGAACTTTCATGACGAGGGTATCATCGCATCTTGGGTTAACCATTGCAGGGAGATCGAGGCTCGCTTGCATCAGTTGGAGTCGCTGCGTCCTGCTCCCGAGGCCTTGGCTGCCAGTAATCAAAGAACAGCGTGGATTGAGCAGAGCGCTCCTTACTTCCACCACCTTGAACAAGAAGTCATTTCAAGGCATAAGGAGCAAGGTGAGACTTCGAGCAAGTCTGCCCAACTGCATGCTCGGGTGGAGGCCAACGCCGCACGGCTGAAGGTTGCCTTTGAGGGCCTCCTGCAATGTCTTTCTGAAGGGTTATCATTGAGGCAACACCTTGATGTTGTCGAGCGAGATGCACCCAGCCAGGAAGCAGCCCAGAAGGCGGCGGAGGAGCAACTTTCATCTTTCTTACAGCAGCGAGCCCGGGTGGAAGCGGAGGTGGCCGCGGCAGTCGTTCAGGAGGAGGCGCTGAAGGAAGTGCGAGAGCAACTTGTGGATTTACTAAAGACACTTCCTCCTCAGTAGCTACCCTTCTTTGTATCGTTGGTAATTGTAGATAAAAGAATGTATCTATATATTTTCTCTTCTTTGACATAATGTATCCTGTATCCAATCAAGTTTATGAATAAAAGACACACTTTTTTTTTGTAATGTGTCATTTTCTCTGTCTTTTCGTTCTTTTACTATCAGCATATCACTTTGGCAAACATGGTTGACGGATGATTAGAACGAGTATCCTGACTTTCTTAAGAAACAGCGATGGCTTAGGCCGCAGGTTCGGATCTGCTGCCTAAGACTTTTCAACTCCATGAGCCGTGAGGGTCTCGTAGAGATTCTTCTCCCTACGGATCGAGAGAATCTCGTAGGTGGGCTTTCTCCTTAGGAATCGTGAGGATTCCTAAGTGTGGTTTTCTCTTATAAGTCGTAAGGATCCTATAAAAGAATTTTCCCCTCTTACGAGTCGAGAGGATTCGTAAACGGTTGTTTCCCTCCTTGTCGAAAATTGACTTTGGAGAGTGAGACCCGTGAATAGTATGCAAGAGACCATTTTGGATTGACTTGCAGGGCCCCATTGTTCAGGAAGCAAGCTTTTCAATCCTTGCTGCCTGAGACTTCATCTTGCAAGTTGAGACGAACCGGGAATTCTCCCACAGAGACAGTGGTGGCTCTGTGTGGGTCAAGTGGCTCTCGTCACGGAGTGTTTGTATCCGTGAGTCGAGGAGTTTGCTAGGGATTATTTTTTTCCCAAGCGCCAAGGATTATTTGTTTCCTTGGGGTTTGAAACGAGTCGAGGATTCCCACGGAGACACTGGTGGCTCTGCGAGTCGACGCGGATCAGGAGGCTCTCGTCAAGGAGTGTTTGTATCCGTGAGTCGAGGAGTTTGCTAGGGATTATTTGTTTCCCAAGTGCCAAGGATTATTTATTTCCTTGGGGTTTGAAACGAGTCGAGGATTCCCACGGAGACGCTGGTGGCTCTGCGAGTCGACCCGGATCAGGAGGCTCTCGTCAAGGAGTGTTTGTATCCGTGAGTCGAGGAGTTTGCTAGGGATTATTTGTTTCCCAAGCGCCAAGGATTATTTGTTTCCTTGGGGTTTGAAACGAGTCGAGGATTTCCCACGGAGGCACTGGTGGCTCTGCAAGTCGACGCGAATCAGGAGGCTCTCGTCAAGGAGTGTTTGTATCCGGGAGTCGAGGAGTTTGCTAGGGATTATTTGTTTCCCAAGCGCCAAGGATTATTTGTTTTTTTGGGGTTTGAAACGAGTCGAGGATTCCCACGGAGACGCTGATGGCTCTGCGAGTCGACGCGGATCAGGAGGCTCTCGTCAAGGAGTGTTTGTATCCGTGAGTCGAGGAGTTTGCTAGGGATTATCTGTTTCCCAAGCGCCAAGGATTATTTGTTTCCTTGGGGTTTGAAACGAGTCGAGGATTCCCACGGAGACGCTGATGGCTCTGCGAGTCGACGCGGATCAGGAGGCTCTCGTCAAGGAGTGTTTGTATCCGTGAGTCGAGGAGTTTGCTAGGGATTATTTGTTTCCCGAGCGCTAAGGATTATTTGTTTCCTTAGGGTTTGAAACGAGTCGAGGATTCCCACGGAGACGCTGATGGCTCTGCGAGTCGACGAGGATCAGGAGGCTCTCGTCAAGGAGTGTTTGTATCCGTGAGTCGAGGAGTTTGCTAGGGATTATTTGTTTCCCGAGCGCCAAGGATTATTTGTTTCCTTGGGGTTTGAAACGAGTCGAGGATTCCCACGGAGACGCTGATGGCTCTGCGTGTCGACGCGGATCAAGAGGCTCTCATCAAGGAGTGTTTGTATCCGTGAGTCGAGGAATTTTGCTGAAGACACTGGCTTCTTCGGTTGGAACGAACCGTCGAGGTTTGGCTTCGTCGTCTGATGGAGTCTTTTGGGAAAGTACGGTTCCCTCTTTGTTTACGCTCTTGGATTGTATACAGGGACCGATGTGGCCTTAACTGTAGGGCCAGAGTTTTATCATCATTCTTTTTTTTTGTTTTATCTCCGCGATGCTCTATCATTTCAGCTTTTATATCGCGAAGGTCGCGATTGCCCAATCATTTCGGCTATTTTTCGCGGTGCCCAATCATTTCGGTTGTTTATTTTATTTTTACTCGCTGCTTTTTATTGCGAGTTGCCCAATCATTTCGGCTATTTTGCATGCATACATTTTTACTTGCTGCTTTTTATTGCAAGTTGCCCCATCATTTCGGCTATTTCGTATGCATGTGCGGCCTACTGGCTTTTCGCCGTAAGCCGGAAATTGGACACCGATTTTGGTATCAGCACCGCTACAACTGGGATATTGCCAGGAGCGAATCATCATTTTCCTCTGCTGTTGTCGAACAAAGGAGGCTTAGCGACTAGGGTTAGGGTCCTGTCGACTAAGGCTTTTGACTTTATGAGCCGTAAGGGTCTTATAAAGGTATTCCTCCCTACAAGTCGTGAGGATCTTATAGGTGTATTTTCTCCTTAGGAATCGTGAGGATTCCTAAGTGTATTGTTCCTCTGTAAGTCGTAAGGATCCTACGGGAGGGTTTTCTCCTTGTAAGTCGAGAGGATTTATAAGGGTTGTTTATAATGCGAACATATCCCTAGTCTCAGATGGGACTTAGTTAGGGAAATGTTTATTCGCGCCCGTGGATTGTATACAAGGGTCAGTATTGAGCCACTTATAGGGCAGTATTGGAAGTTTTGTGGGGGTTTGCTTAAGCACAGGTTTAGGTCTCTGTGACTTAAGACTTTCAAATCTTATGAGCCGTGAGGGTCCCATAAGAGAGTTCTCCTCACGAGTCATGAGGATCTCGCGAGTGTATTTTCTCCCTAGGAATTGTGGGGATCCCTAAGTGTGTTGCTCCCTTATGAGTCGTAAGGATCTCACGCAGGTGGTCTCTCCTTACAAGGTCGAGAGGACCCTGTAAGTGTCTTTTAACGAGGTTGCGCCCTTTCAGGTTTTCACAAACACTCGCCGGTAGTCCTGCTGTTTTTACTCACAGAGCCCTTTCGGGTTTTCATCCGTGCCCATTTTGCTTATGGACATACCGTTTTTTTTTTCTTTTTCTCTCTTTTTTTTTACGAGGTCGCGCCCTTTCGGGTTTTCACGAACACTCGCCGGTAGCCCTGCTGTTTTTACTCACGGATCCCTTTCGGGTTTTCATCCGTGCCCATTTTGCTTATGGACATACCGTTTTTATTTATTATATTTTTTTTATTTTATTATTATTATTATTTTTTTATTTTTATTCATCTCGTCAGCCTAAGGATGCTGCGGTATTAGTTTAAAAACGTTTTGGTCTGCTATTAGTTTAAGGACATTTCGGTCCGCTATTGAGAGGCGGGCTACTGCTTATAAAGCTTGAGCTTAGGAAGATAGCGAGCGGACATAGTCGTCGTCATCTACCATTGACCTAGGCTGTGGCTCATTAAGCATAGTATTTCTTTAGGAAGCGACCGTTTATTGGCCTGAAAGGCGTTTCACCGTGCATGTCCATGAGTAGATAGGCCCCATCCTGGTAGACCTTATCTATGATGTATGGGCCTTCATAGTTTGGCTCGAATTTTCCCCGCTTGGCGCGATTGGGGATCATAGGCCTTTTGACCACTAGCACGAGTTCGCCTTGGCAGAATGTCCTCGGTCGGGTCAATCTTTCGTATGAGCGCGTCATCTTTGCTTTATAATCTTCCAGATTTTGCTGTGCTATGAGCCGGGTTTCATCAAAGGCGTCAAGCACCTCAAGCCGAAGCTGAGCATTTTCTTCATCCGTTAGCTCGTAGTAGACTGCCACTCGTAGAGAGGGTAACTCAATCTCGAGGGGGAGTACTGCTTCCGTACCGAACACCAACGCGTACGGCGTTGTGTTCGTGGCCGTCTTGAATGTAGTTCGATATGCCCAAAGAGCTTCTTGCAGTCTTTCGTGCCAATCTTTCTTATTACGGGACACTGTTTTTTTTATGATTTTTGTTAATGTCTTGTTGAAGGCTTCAGCTAGTCCATTGGCTCGCGGATTATAAACCGAGGAATATCTCCAGTCTATATTATGCTGTTGTGCGAAGCGACTGATCTTGTGGCTTCTGTAAGCTGGCCCGTTATCGGAGATGATCCGTCGCGGAGTTCCAAATCGATATATGACATGCGTCTTGAAGAAGTGGAGGATATTTTCCATCTTCACCTCTCTTAACGGTACTGCTTCCGCCCATTTAGAGAAGTAGTCAGTCGTTGCCAGGATGAAACGGTGTCCCCTAGACGATGCTGGTTCGATGGGGCCGACTATATCAGTCCCCCACATCTCGAATGGCCAGCTAGCCACCGTTGGATGGAGTGGATTTGAATGTTGGTGGATGAAGTCCCCATGGATTTGGCATGAGTGACATTTCTTCGCGTATTCGAGGCAGTCTTGAATCATCTGTTAGGTCCACGTTACATCTCCCGGTACTTTCGGGGTTGCGGAAACGGTAAAACAAAAATTTTTCTGGACTTGGCAACATGGACCGTAAAAGCCGGATCTTTGCTAAACAATACACTAGCATCCTAACTAGAGATTTATCTACTCGGTTAGGGGTTATACCTTAACTTGAACTCCTTCTCTTCTTGTTGTTCTTCTCCTTGCTTGCTCCGAGGTTTGATCCGGACTTTGGTCACTCAACTTGAAACTTCTTCTCTTCTTGTTGTTCTTCTCCTTGCTTGCTCCGAGAGTTGATCCGGACTTTGGTCACCTCCGCGGCCTCCTTGAGTCGAAAACGATCCACCCGAGAGATGTGCACCGAGCTCCACCTCGAGCCGAGGTAACTAGGGCAAAGAGATTGCTAGTCTAAAAGCCCTAGGTTGTGTAGAAGTGATGAAGGGATGGATTTGTCTTTGTGAAATCTTTATCTCTCAACATATGAGATCAAAAGATCAAAAAAAGAGGAGGAAGAAGAAGGAGGAGCTAGCAACCATGGTTCATATCTTTTTTCTTCTCACTTGAAAAAACAAGAGAGAGAATGAGAAAGAAATTATGATACAAAGAAAAGTAACCATGGTTGCAATAATGCAAAAACACCATCATTGCTAATCCCATCAAGATAAAGTTTGATGGCTACATTGAAATGACCATTATCATAATCCAAAAGGAAAAAGAAAAAGAAAAGAAGAGTGTAGATCCCTCTTGAAAGTCAATGGTCAACACGGTCAACCGGTCAACAAATTCAAGAGAGGTCAACGGGGTCAAATGGTCAATGCAATTAGCCATCATAAAATTATCACTAAAAAGATTAGTAAATAATATCCGCGGCTCATAATGGTTTTGACCAAACGAACTGTCAAAACCCTAATGAGTCCGCCTCAAAATGGTTTTGACCGAATCAACTGTCAAAACCCTAATGAGCCTGCCACATAACGATTTTGGCCGAACCAACTGCCAAAACCCTAATGAGGCACCTCCTCCTTCATCACTCCGGAAAACTGTGCATACACACCTGCATCCGCATTCCGTAGAATGCGGATGCGCAGAAGACAAAATAAATCCATCCGTGCAACACTAGGATCCGGCTTAAACCAAAGCCCACTAGTACTGCCTGCCCGAACACCATACGCACACAAGTGTACGTGAGTGATCGCAGCCCTGCCGTAAAACCATACGGCCTCTACACGTTTCGCTCAGTGCAGGGAAACTCTCTGTGTGGGACTCTAAAGACTCGACACTACGCTGGCAGTGGGTTTAACCACAGACCGCAAGCGGCACTAGCTGTACGTAACGGTCCCCAGGTAGATGTCGATAAGAAGGCCGATGAGGTAAACCCATCCGAACTCCTACTGAGCCTGTATGTGACAATCTCCGTATAGTCCGGTCTGTTCGTCTGATACATCGCATGGCGGGCCTAGGGGGCGGTAAACGTCAGTCCCCTAATAGCGGTACAAGTCGTGTCGGAGTGAAGCCCAGAACACCCTGAGATAACACTGGAAACCTACCAGTATATCTCGCTTGCCCTGGCCAGGGACTACTCGTGTAATGGCTATCCTAGACACAGCGCGATGTCAACCCCCAATACCGGGAGAGACGAATCCTGTCTAACCGTCACTGCCTCCAAGTGCTTCGGGACTGCTCCCAACTACTACCTGTTTGCACGACTCAGTAGAGCCGTGGTAGGGTAGTAATCAAATAACAGTGGGAACACACTTGAGGCGAAGTGACAGTGTCAAGTCAGCAGACTAAGCTGTACTCATGTCACCTGGGAACTAATAACTGACGACAGGTATAATACCAACCATCAGTTCCCGACGAGTCTTGTCCAGTGCACTCGTAACCTAACGAGCACCCGCATACTATCTCAAGTACGACATACTGACGGCTGTGGGACAGACCGTCTCCCGTGCTGGGATGAGAAGCGCATACGCTAGTGTACTCCGGAGTATCGATGCCCTATCTCGATACTCCCACGACTAGGGACGTGTATAAGGATGTGCTTGTAGATTACCCAGCCCCCACGAGTGTGATCGCCATCACAACGCCGGTAATCAAGCAAAGATCCTAAGGGCTCTACTAATGCGTATAGGTGATATAATAAATAAACACACATGTACACATTAAAGCAGAGACAAACCAAGTAGCATACTACTATATTGAGCAAGATTGTCTGTACAACTGTGAATATCCCAAGCTTCCATCAAGTAATATACATACTAGTATGATACAGTAATGGCCTCTAGGGCATATACACTAACAATCTTCCACTTGCACTAAGGCCATGTACTAGCGTATCGAAGACCTATCATCTCGATCAGCCGCTCGAACAGAGTCTGGGGTAAGGCCTTCCTGAATGGGTCTGCTGTGTTTTCCTTTGAGTCCACTCTCCGCACCTCGATCTCCTGGCGATCAATGATCTCCCTAATCAGGTGATACCGCCTTAAGATGTGCCTGGATTTCTGATGGGACCTTGGTTCCTTCGCTAAAGCTATAGCCCCATTGTTATCGCAATATAAAGGTATCGGGTCAACAATGGACGGAACCACCTGATGTTCACTAATGAACTTCTTCATCCAGACCGCCTCTTTTGCGGCATCGCTTGCAGCAATGTATTCAGCCTCCATCGTCGAGTCTGCGACGGTATCCTGTTTGGAACTCCTCCAACATACCGTCCCTCCGTTGAGGGTAAACACAAAACCCGAGACAGACTTGCAGTCATCTTTGTCACTCTGGAAGCTTGAATCGGTAAAGGACTCGACCATGAGGTCTCCATTACCGTAAACCAGGAACATCTCCTTAGTCCTTCTTAGGTACTTGAGAATGTTCTTCACTGCTGTCCAGTGGTCCTCCCCTGGGTCTGACTGATACCGGCTTACCGTGCTCAACGCGTAAGCTACATCTGGTCTTGTACATAGCATCGCATACATTATAGATCCTACAGCCGAAGCGTAGGGTATAGTGCTCATGCGAACCCTGTCCTCGTCAGTCTTAGGAGACATCTTCTTGGAGAGGGTAATTCCGTGTAATGCGGGTATGTTACCGCGCTTGGAACCCTCCATACTAAATCTCTTTAGTACGGTCTCTATGTACCTGGACTGCGAAAGTCCCAATAGTTTCTTGGATCTATCTCTATAGATCTTGATCCCCAGAATGTACGAGGCATCACCCAGGTCCTTCATGAAGAACCTTTGTGACAAAAATAGCTTGACCGATTGTAGCATAGGAATGTCATTTCCTATCAAAAGAATGTCGTCCACGTACAAGACTAGGAATACGACAGTTCGTCCTACAATCTTCTTATAGACACAAGGTTCATCTTCGTTCTTGATGAAATCAAATTCCTTGATTGCCTCATCAAAACAGATGTTCCAGCTCCACGATGCCTGCTTTAATCCATAAATGGATTTAAGCAACTTGCACACCTTTCCGCTGCTTCCACTGTCTACGAAACCTTCTGGTTGATCCATATAAACGCACTCTTCCAAACAACCGTTTAGGAAAGCCGTTTTAACATCCATCTGCCAGATTTCATAGTCATGGAAGGCAACAATGGCAAGTAGGATCCGAATGGATTTGAGCATAGCCACCGGAGAAAAAGTTTCGTCATAGTCCAAACCAGGTCTTTGACGAAAACCTTTTGCAACGAGTCTAACTTTATAGGTTTCCACCTGCCCATCTACACCAAGTTTCCTTTTGTAGATCCATTTGCATCCAACGGGTTTTACCCCAGGTGGAGCAATATCCAAGGTCCACACTTTATTGGCGTACATGGACTCCATTTCGGATTGCATTGCTTCCTGCCACTTATCAGAGTCCCTACTGATAATGGCCTGCCTGAAACTGGTAGGGTCATCTTCTTCCAAGATGCAATCCTCTCGATCCCCGTCAATGAGAAAACCGTAGTATCTCTCGGGCGGATGAGAAATCCTACCAGATCTACGGAGTGGCTGAGGTTCGTCTGGGGTTATTGAATCCTGAGGTTCTGTCAAATTTTCAGTTTCAGTTTGTGGTCGCTGAATTTCTTCCAATTCTACCGTGCTCCCACTAATTTCTTTTGCAAGAAACTCCGTTTCTAAGAAAACGGCATGCTGAGCAACAAACACCTTCTGTTCCTCGGTGTGGTAGAATAGATATCCATAACCATTCTTTGGATATCCCACAAACTTACATAAAACTGACCGTGCCTCTAGTTTATCCGGTTTATGCGTTTTAACATAAGCCGGACAACCCCATATCTTAAATCTTTTAAGATATGGCCTCTTTCCATTCCATATCTCGAACGGAGTCTTAGGCACTGATTTAGACGGAACATCTGCTGTCAATAGCGCATGTCCCCAAAATGAAAAAGGCAACTCGGCATTACTCATCATGGAGCGAACCATATCCAGTAGGGTACGATTCCTCCGCTCCGAAATACCGTTGTGCTATGGTGTATAAGGAGGAGTAAGCTGAGAGAGAATACCATTCTCTTTTAAGTAATCTAGGAATTCCGTGCTTAAGTACTCCCCTCCCCTGTCAGACCAGAGGATCTTGATACTTTTGCCTGTCTGGTTCTCTACTTCGTTTCTAAATTCCTTGAATTTCTCAAAAGCTTTAGATTTGTGTTTCATCAGATACACATATCCGAACCTAGAGAGATCGTCAGTGAATGTGATGAAGTACGAGAACCCACCCCTTGCATGTATAGACATCGGACCACATACATCACTATGTACGAGTGCCAAGAGCTCTGCTGCTCTTTCTCCATGTCCGGTGAACGGAGATTTGGTCATCTTCCCTTTGAGACAGGACTGACAAGTTTCATAAGATGAAAACTTGAACGCATTCAAGAGTCCATCTTTATGCAACTTACTCAGTCTTTTCTCTCCGATATGACCAAGTCTACAATGCCACAAGTAGGATTCATTCGTATCTGAATTCTTCCTCTTGCGTGTGTTTTGTATATTGAGAACTGTATTCTGATTTAGAACGTAGATACCATTACACAGTGTACCCTCTGCAACCAGTACCTTATGAAGGTAAATGTTCATGATATTCTTGTCAAGAACAAAGTTATATCCATCTTTATCGAGTAAAGAAACTGATATGATGTTGCAAACCATGGAGGGTACATAGTAGCAATCGTTCAAAATCATAGTCTTGCCATTTGGCAATACTAGGTGATATTCACCGACGGCTGCCGCATTAACTTGTGCTCCGTTCGCTACTCTGAGCGACATATCACCCGGTGCAACTTTCCTACTTTTTCTCAGTCCCTGCAATAAATTACAGATATGAGATTCTGATCCGGTATCAAGTGCCCAGGAGGTAGGGCTGACCGTAAAATAGTTCTCAATTACAAGAACACCTGAAGTAGATGCAAAACCATGCTTCTTCTTCAACTGGGTATCCTGGAAATCCATACAATCCCCTTTCCCTAGCTCATACTTATGACTGTTGTCACAAGTTGGAGCTGAACCAACGTTCCCCAGCCCCGAATAAGAATTCGGATCGGTCAAGCGATACATTTTATTATCTTGATTAGGGCGTGAAATGGTTGCTACCTGGAGAGAGAGAAAAGAAACACTCAGCGGGCGCTCTTGCAAGATTAGATTGGTTTATTAATTTATCTAACCAGGATGTCTCCCACTGTTTCCTCAAATTCTTCTTAAAACCTTTTTAAAAGAAGAACTAGCCGGGATTTAATTCACGTTACGATACTTGCTTAACCTTTCAGCCAGGCTAGTGTCGGTACTTCGAGGGAGGTTTTCCAACGCTTTCGCGAAGTTCCTTAATTTAAGAACCTCTTTTCCCTGGGGGCGTAACCCCGCTAACACCTTTCTAGACACCTACTAGGTTTATAGCATTGATTGTTAAGTGAAATAATCTCCCGAGAGTAATCCAACTCATCAGCGAGATCGGGATCCAACTATCACTGTGTGATGACCTAGATGGAATCCACTCTAGTCACCACACTCCAGAAGGTATGCTAAATCTGCAAGTTTTAGTACTTTTGAAACTCCCGATGTGGTTTTTGCCCCTAACGGTTCATGACCTTGACTAGGTCAACAAGCCACAAACTGTTAGTCAAGTTCTACCCGTCATTATCCTGATTGCATTAGACCCATCCGTACGTGCCCTTGACTAGGTCAACAAGGCCGCACGACTGTCCTAACCAATCACATTTGCAATCCACAGAAAAATATTATTTAGCTACCGTTCACTACGCCTTGACTAGGTCAACAAACGCAGCACGAATACTAAATAATATTGATCCGAAATGACGGAGGGCTACGGCTGGGTTTTTGGCGAAAAACCCGTTAACGTAATGAACTTGATATCGTTGAAGGAACATGATTGCCCTTTTTGAAAAAAATAGTGGCGAAAACTTTTGCTAAAGAGGTCACTCCCTGTGAAGGGATCTCGGTTCTTTCTTCGTCGAATGAGGTGCAGGATATTCCAAACTGAATACCTAGATGCAAAGCAAGAATAATCGACTATAGTGAAGTTATTACCCTGACGCAAACTTTTGTCCAAGGGGTCACTCCCGATGAAGGGATCTTGGCCCTTGCCTCGTCGACTGAGGTGCTGGGCATTCATAACCGAATACCTCGATGCAAAACAAAGGTGAACGTCCTTGCAATAACAGCTTTTTGAAAAATTGTTCCAACAACGTCTTTTAGGTTTATTTTCTTGCATTAGTTCTTTTAATGCGTCCCATCATTTAAATCCTACCATTGCAGAAAACAACCAAAATATGACGTACGCTTATGCCATTCGCATTCGCCACGGGGCCCCGTCATCACCCGTTAGGTTACTTAACTAACGACAGAGCGGGGGCTAGGCTAGCGCGGCTATAAAACATAAGCAACGCCTAAATAGTTATTATATATAGATATACAGCAATGATAGCCAATCCAGATCACAGATGAACACTTTGGATATATTAGGAACCCGCGATTCGTTCGAGCCTGCAACGAAAAGCGGATTACACGGTCGCGATGAATAGCCAATACCCCACCTAAGACCCCTACGGGTGCGGCAAACTACCCGCCAAGTACCCGAAGCGAAGCAACCTCCCACAACGCCGTGAGTAGGCCACTCGGCACTTCGAGATACCCGGTAGTTTATGCACCCCCTCCATGGGTCTATCCTAGGAGCAAAAACAGTAAAAAGAATTATACAATGACGGCTACAACCCCCACCCGGTTGTGCGGCCATACAAATAATATTACATCAATTTACAAATTTATTACATGAATGAAAGAAAAAGAAACTCTCATCTCACATCCACCCCGGCTATTCATCCGCGACAATCCAACGAGTTCATATACACATACCATCAACAACACAGATCACAGATGTGTATAACCCCTACTAATCGGCATATAGCGATTAGTAGACGTTCAATACACATATAACATAACAGATATAACCATTAGCCAAAGTCTACAGAACATCGACCAAAAAATAAGGACTTTTAAGCCCCAAAAACAAATTTTGCTTTCTGGAAAATCTGGGCAGAAAAGTCATATACCAAAAATCCCAAAATACCCAAATATGAAAACTGCAAGAAAAAGATTCCCCAACAGAGCCAAGGGAGCCGCGGTTCCGCGGCATAAGCAAGCTTATGCCGCGGAAACGCGGCGCTTTGGATGAGTTGGGGGATGAAATTTTTCCAGTTTTCAAATAAAAGCCTGAGCCGATTTTTAGTATATAAATTTTTAATTTTGGAACAGTTCTAAAATTCGGCAGAAACTGAATTTTCCGGGGTAATTTTACGGGTTTTTGTCCGGTCGATATTCTTAATACTTTGCTAACATGCTAGGGTGTGTTTATTTTGGCTCTGATACCACTGTTAGGTCCACGTTACATCTCCCGGTACTTTCGGGGTTGCGGAAACGGTAAAACAAAAATTTTTCTGGACTTGGCAACATGGACCGTAAAAGCCGGATCTTTGCTAAACAATACACTAGCATCCTAACTAGAGATTTATCTACTCGGTTAGGGGTTATACCTTAACTTGAACTCCTTCTCTTCTTGTTGTTCTTCTCCTTGCTTGCTCCGAGGTTTGATTCGGACTTTGGTCACTCAACTTGAAACTTCTTCTCTTCTTGTTGTTCTTCTCCTTGCTTGCTCCGAGAGTTGATCCGGACTTTGGTCACCTCCGCGGCCTCCTTGAGTCGAAGACGATCCACCCGAGAGATGTGCACCGAGCTCTACCTCGAGCCGAGGTAACTAGGGCAAAGAGATTGCTAGTCTAAAAGCCCTAGGTTGTGTAGAAGTGATGAAGGGATGGATTTGTCTTTGTGAAATATTTATCTCTCAACACATGAGATCAAAAGATCAAAAAAAGAGGAGGAAGAAGAAGGAGGAGCTAGCAACCATGGTTCATATCTTTTTTCTTCTCACTTGAAAAAACAAGAGAGAGAATGAGAAAGAAATTATGATACAAAGAAAAGTAACCATGGTTGCAATAATGCAAAAACACCATCATTGCTAATCCCGTCAAGATAAAGTTTGATGGCTACATTGAAATGACCATTATCATAATCTAAAAGGAAAAAGAAAAAGAAAAGAAGAGTGTAGATCCCTCTTGAAAGTCAATGGTCAACACGGTCAACCGGTCAACAAAGTCAAGAGAGGTCAACAGGGTCAAATGGTCAATGCAATTAGCCATCATAAAATTATCACTAAAAGGATTAGTAAATGATATCCGCGGCTCATAATGGTTTTGACCAAACGAACTGTCAAAACCCTAATGAGTCCGCCTCAAAATGGTTTTGACCGAATCAACTGTCAAAACCCTAATGAGCCTGCCACATAATGATTTTGGCCGAACCAACTGCCAAAACCCTAATGAGGCACCTCCTCCTTCATCACTCCGGAAAACTGTGCATACACACCTGCATCCGCATTCCGTAGAATGCGGATGCGCAGAAGACAAAACAAATCCATCCGTGCAACACTAGGATCCGGCTTAAACCAAAGCCCACTAGTACTGCCTGCCCGAACACCATACGCACACAAGTGTACGTGAGTGATCGCAGCCCTGCCGTAAAACCATACGGCCTCTACACGTTTCGCTCAGTGCAGGGAAACTCTCTGTGTGGGACTCTAAAGACTCGATACTACGCTGGCAGTGGGTTTAACCACAGACCGCAAGCGGCACTAGCTGTACGTAATGGTCCCCAGGTAGATGTCGATAAGAAGGCCGATGAGGTAAACCCATCCGAACTCCTACTGAGCCTGTATGTGACAATCTCCGTACAGTCCGGTCTGTTCGTCTGATACATCGCATGGCGGGCCTAGGGGGCGGTAAACGTCAGTCCCCTAATAGCGGTACAAGTCGTGTCAGAGTGAAGCCCAGAACACCCTGAGATAACACTGGAAACCTACCAGTATATCTCGCTTGCCCTGGCCAGGGACTACTCGTGTAATGGCTCTCCTAGACACAGCGCGATGTCAACCCCCAATACCGGGAGAGACGAATCCTGTCTAACCGTCACTGCCTCCAAGTGCTTCGGGACTGCTCCCAACTACTACCTGTTTGCACGACTCAGTAGAGCCGTGGTAGGGTAGTAATCAAAGAACAGTGGGAACACACTTGAGGCGAAGTGACAGTGTCAAGTTATCAGACTAAGCTGTACTCATGTCACCTGGGAACTGATAACTGACGATAGGTATAATACCAACCATCAGTTCCTGACGAGTCCTGTCCAGTGTACTCATAACCTAACGAGCACCCGCATACTATCTCAAGTACGACATACTGACGGCTGTGGGACAAACCGTCTCCCGTGCTGGATGAGAAGCGCATACGCTAGTCTACTCCGGAGTATCGATGCCCAATCTCGATACTCCCACGACTAGGGACGTGTATAAGGATGTGCTTGTAGATTACCTAGCCCCCACGAGTGTGATTGCCATCACAACGCCGGTAATCAAGCAAAGATCCTAAGGGCTCTACTAATGCGTATAGGTGATATAATAAATAAACACACATGTACACATTAAAGCAGAGACAAACCAAGTAGCATACTACTATATTGAGCAAGATTGTCTGTACAACTGTGAATATCCCAAGCTTCCATCAAGTAATATACATACTAGTATGATACAGTAATGGCCTCTAGGGCATATACACTAACATCATCGTGGGCCAGTAGTAGCCCATCCGTTTGATCTTTAACTTCATCTTTGGGCCCGCTTGGTGAGAACCGCGGAGTCCGTCGTGAACTCCCTGGACGACCCTTTTTGCTTCGTCAGGTACCAAGCATCTCAACCACAGAGAATCAAACAATCTCTTGTACAGAGTATCGTTGACGAAGGCGAAAGACAGGGCTCGTTTCATGAGCTGATGTCTTGTGGACGCTTCTTCAGGCATTCGGTGGGACTTGAAGTAATCTATGAAGATTCCTCTCCAATCCTCGGTATTTTCCCAGTCTTTTACTTGCAGGGTCGTCTGCTCGCTCGCTCCTTTTTCTTCGGATGATTCCGGAGATATTTCTGCTGGGGCAAGCACCCGACGGCTTTGTACCATGATTCTAACGTCATCGAGATCCTCATCAGCCAGTTCTTTGGCAAGTTTGGCCAATACGTCTGCTTCGCTGTTTTCCGCGCGCGGTATGTTCTCCAAAGTATAAGAGGGAATTTGGGTCAACAATTGTTGCACTTTTTCGCCGTACCTCACCAACTCTGGTTTGCACGTTTGGTAGTCACCGTTTACTTGACTAACGACCAGCTGGGAGTCTCTGTATATGAGGAGGTTTTCAATTCCCATGTCGATGGCGATCTCGAGGCCTGCTATCAGAGCTTCGTATTCGGCTTCATTGTTTGTCCTCGGTTCTGTTAAGGAGAAAGCGAAGCGCATTATCCCTCCTTGTGGAGTCACGAAGATGAGGCCTACCCCCGATTTGATTATAGGGGTACTTTGTTTGCGCTTCTTCATGGAAGATGCGCCATCGAAATAAAGCTCCCATCGAGTATCATCACCGTTGACCGCATCAAACGCATGTTCGTTTGGAAGATCGCAGTTTAAAGGGGAGTCGGCCGGTATCAGGTGCTCAGCGAGGAAGTCGGCGATGGCCTGGCCTTTCACTGCCTTGAGAGGTTGATATATTATCGAGAACTCCATCAAGAGCAGGGTTCATTTAACGAGTCGTCCCGTCAATATGGCCTTTGACATTAGATATTTGAGAGGGTCCACCTTCGAAATGAGACGGACTTCATGTGCTAACGCGTAATGTCTAAGCTTTGTTATTGCGAAGATCAACGCCAGGCAGTGTTTTTCAATGGGGGAGTAGTTGCTTTCTGCCCCCAGTAGAACTCGACTTAGATAGTAGAGCGCTCTTTCTTTTCCCTGGTCATTTTCCTGCGCCCATAATGCGCCTAAAGAACGTTCAAGGGCAGTTGTATAAAGGATGAGAGGTTTCCCCTTAACCGGAGCAGCCAACACTGGGGGGTTCTGCAGGTATTGCTTGATCTCATCCAGTGCGCTTTGGCATTTTTGATCTCTGATGAATGGAGTTCCTTTCTTCATCAGGTGACTGTAAGGACGGCACTTTCCTGAAAGGTTGGCTATAAATCGCCGTATATACGCGAGCTTCCTTTGGAGAGACCGCAGCTGTTTGAGAGTCCTCGGCGTAGGCATTTCCATGATCGTCTTGATCTTGGACGGATCTATTTCGATACCCCGGTGTCGGACGATGAATCCTAAAAATTTGCCCGAGGAAACTCCGAATGCACACTTAAGAGGGTTCATCTTCAAGTTGTATTGCCGAAGGCGTTGAAATACGGTCTTCAAATGCTCGAGATGTTCTTCGTATGATTTACTTTTAACCACGAGATTATCGATATAGCATTCGACGATTTCATGTATAAGGTCATCAAATATCTGCGTCATGGCTCTCTGGTAAATAGCACCGGCGTTCTTTAAACCGAAGGGCATCACCTTGTAGCAGAATATACCCAAAGGAGTCCTGAAGGCTGTGTGCTTCTGGTCTTCGGGATGCATCTTTATCTGGTTATACCCCGATGAGCCGTCCATGAAGGAGAAAATCTCATGCGTGGACGTATTGTCTATCATCAGTTCGGTGACTGGCACTGGGAAATCGTCCTTCGGGCAAGCTTTATTAAGATCCCGGAAGTCCACGCATATGCGCACTGTCCCATTTTTCTTCATCACCGGGACGATGTTAGCGATCCATTCAGGATATTGAACCTCCTGGATAAAGCTGGAGTCGATCAGCTTCTTGACCTCGGCGTTGATACTCATCTCGAGCTCGAGCCGCATTCTCCTCGGCGCCTGTTTGACTGGCTTGATGTTCGGGGATATCGCCAATTTGTGTACAGCAATTTCTGGATCTAGTCCCGGCATTTCGGAATAGTTCCACGCGAAGCAATCTCTATGCTGTAAAAGCACGTCCTTTAACGCAGCCACCCTTTCTTCAGATAACAGCTCGCTGATGAATGTTGGTCGCGGATCGTCCGCCGATCCCAACTCAATTTTCTTGAGGTTATCCGCAGTGGTATGGATTCCATTTTCCAGTTCTTTTGGCGCTGGTGGGAATCCTGAGATCACCTCATCATTGCTGTTTTCGAGGCACCACGGAAGGCTGTCCATGTTCTCGGATTCTTCTTTTAGTATTGTTATCACGTGACAAGTACGAATTCGTTTCCAATCCCAATATGGAACTGGTTCTTCTTTCGTGGCCTTGGGCTCGTGCTTTTGTGGTGGCGTTACCCTCCAGTTGTCGGACAGAGCGAACTTGCCAAGCTGATACTGATCTTCGACCCAATTCTTGAAAATGAAGCAATCTTCAAGAGGATGCCCTATTACTCGATGGTAAGAGCAATAGTCCAGGTGTGAGACTTCGCCTGCTCGTTTGGGGTACTTAGTCTCCGGCAGTGTAAGCATCTGATGTTTTAAAGCAAGGTCAAGTATCTTCTTCGTTTTGTCCCGAGGAAACGAGTATGCTCACCCCATTTTCTTCATAAGGGATAGATCAATAACGCTCGACTCCCGTTTGCGTGGCTTCTTAGCCCTGCTTTGTTGTTGTTGAGCGCCTTTTTGGCCTTTCTACTTATTTCTGCTTTTGAGCTGAGCCTTCTTTATAACGGGTTGACAAGGAGCGGCATTTTCATCCTTTACGGCTTGTTGGAGAAGGCGTTGCATCTTGGCTTTCTCGTAGATGGCCGTCTCACGGTTGTGATCATCTCGGACTTTTTGACCAGCTTTCTTTATAAGTCTGTCCATTTGTTCCTCGAACGACGGACTGGGCTCTTTTGCATCTGGAACTTTCACTGGCTTAGGATTAGCGTCCTCCCATTGAGCATCCGCTTCTTCATCAAGGTCATACACGACGTGGCAGCCGGGTAGTAACTCTCGTTTCTTTGAACGGATGTATCCAAGCCCTCTTGTTTCCATTCTCCCGTTAGGCAGTTTGCGTTGAGTCCCGGGAACGTTCCAGACCCTGTCATAGAATTTGGCCTCTTTAACGGTCTGTTTGAAGGATATCCCCTGGCGTTTCAGCAGCTTCTTCAAACCCTCTGTATAATATCTGGGAAGACGGATAGGCTGAAGCCTGTCGAGCGCAGGATCTGTGCCATGCCAGATTTCTTTTTTCACCTTAGTTTCTTCAGAGCGGTAAAACAGAATTGCTTTCTCGTTTTCTCGCCTGGGAGGGATATAGAATGTCCACAGCTCTTCTACACTGTAGATATTAAGTGCATCCAGTTCTTTATGATGTTTAGGCAGCACCATGGCGACTTGCAGACTTTGCTCTTCATCAGCGGAAGCTTGTATTGAAGGTCGAGCAGAGAATACGACATGGACCTTGTCCTCCGAATCGCTACCAAAGACCAATGTAGGAGTGGACGGTCCTGGCTTGTTATGTTGGGGCGGACCTGAATACACTATCTCCTCTTCTTCCTCGGTGTCACTGCCAAAGACAGGGATGGTGGCATTAGTTTTATTCTCCGGCTTGTGACACTTCTCCGTGTCTTCAAAATCCGGCAAGAAGTATTTAGCATCTTCGTATTTGCGGACCTCGTTCACAGAGAACGGGTTCAGTTCTCCCGTCACGGTATACTCGAAACCTGTTAGTGTTTATGCCCTAGAAGGCCATTACTGTATCATACTAGCTTGTATATTACTTAATGGAAGCTTGGGATATTCACATGTATATAACAGTCTTGCTAAACATGGTAGTATGCTACTTGATTTTTCTATCTTAATATGTGAGTGTACGTATTGATAGAGCTCTTAGGATCTTGCTTGTCTACCAGCGTTGTGATGGCAGTCACACTAGTGGGGGCTGGGTAGTCTACAAGCATATCCTTATTCTGGTCCCTGGTCATTGGATTATCGAGACAGAGCATCGATACTCCGGAGTAGACTGGTGTGTACGCTTCTCATCCCAGTTGGGGAGATGGTCTGTCCCACAACCGTCAGTACGTCGTACTGGAGATAGTATGCAGGTGCTCGTTAGGTTACGGGTACACCGGACAGGACTCACGGGGAACTGTTGGTTGGTTTGATACCAGTCGTCAGTGAGCAGTTCCCAGGTGACATGAGTACAGCGTAGTCCGCAGACTTGACACTGCTACTTCGCCTCGAGTGTGTCCCACTGTTCTTAGATTGCTACCCTACCACGGCTCAAAGGAGTCGTGCAAACAGGTAGCAGTTGGGTGCAGTCCCGAGCACTTGGAGGCAGTGGCGGTTAGACAGGATTCGTCCCTCCCGGTATTGGGAGTAGATATCGTGCTGTGTCAGAGAGCCATTACGCAAAGTCCCTGGCCAGGGCAAGCGAGATTTACTGGTAGGTTCCAGTAGTTTCTCAGGGTGTAATGGGCTTCACTCTGACACGACTTATACCGCTATTAGGGGACTGACGCTTGCCGCCCCCCTAGGCCCGATATGCGATAGTCTTGGACGAACGGACCGGACTGTATGGAGATTGTCACATCAGACTCAGTAGGAGTTCGGATGGGTTTCCTCATCGGCCTTCTTATCGACAACTACCTGGGGACCGTTACGTACAGCTAGTGCCGCTTGCGGTCTGTGGTTAAACCCACTGCCAGCGTAGTAGTCGAGTCTCTACAGTCCCACACAGAGAGTTTCCTACTCCAGGCGAAACGATATAGAGGTCGCATGGTTTTGCGACAAAGGGTTCGGACGCATACGTGCGTTTACGCACGTACGACTTTCGGACAGTTTTTACCAGTCGGCTTTGGTTTAAGCCAGTTACTGGTATCCGGTTATTGGATTTTTACAGTCTAAAGTTTTTCCGTATTTTTGCGGATCGGAGGGGCGTTCTCGTAATTGTGCGAGAAGCTTCTAGAAGATGTGACTAAGGAGGTTACTTTGGATAAGATTGTGAGTCATGAGGGTGATTCATCATTATCATTTATTGCACCATAAATGATAATGACACATGCTTAATGAATCACCATTTTGCATTTATGAAGCATGCTTATTCATTTCTATTATTCATTATTCTAAAAATAAGAATGCTTCATAATATATTATGATACACTCTCTCTCATCTCATTATCTTATCTCACATTCTCTCTCCTCAAGCTCTCATCTTCAAGAGACTAATCCTTAATCCTCATGTGTTGAGATCAAAGGTTTAGTTAGACTTAAACATCCATTACCTTCACTCTATATCATCCTTTCTTCTTTGATTAGCAATCAAAGTAGATTAGTTACCTCAAGTTAGAGGCGTAGCTTGGTGTTTTGCTCTCGGGTGGATCGTCTACTACCTAGAGAAGGTCGAGGAGAACAAAGGAGGACACAAAGATGAAGGACCGGTTTCATTAGGTATAATCCCTAAACACAATTGATAAGAAACTCTTTTGTGTACGGTTATTTATAGTTTAGCTTCGATTCAAGCGGTTAGTCGATGTTCGTTCTTTAAACTTGATCGTTTTTGAAAATTCCGCCTCCCCACAAGTACTGAGGTGTACTACATCGACTTACAGTGGTATCAGAGCCTCGCTAAACACTAAATAACTTGATTGCAAATTTGTACGAATTTCGAACGGAAAAACAAAGCCGGAAAACCCTAAATCTGTTCAGTTTCTGTCGAACTTAAAATGAAGTCCTAAAATTTTTCAGGTAAGCTCAGAAAGCTTGAAATGACCACAGTAGAACACCCAAGAAAAACAGTATCCTGAATCGCTTAACTAACCGCGGAACCGCGGCCTCAGCCTACTGAGTCGCCGCGGTTCCGCCGCCGAGTTGGCGAGTTAGGAACCGAGTTTTCTTCTGTTGCTTCTCTGTTATATTTGGGGTTCTCTGGAATATTTAATATTTGCTCAGGTTACTGTTTAACAGAGCAGATTTTGGAGCAATATTGATGTTGTTTAATCGATCGAAATTGTACAGTATTTGCATGTTGGATTATATCTGTGATTGATAAATGTGTTCGTAAACCTCCCCTAACTGCTAGTATGTCGGTTGGCAGGGGGTTGCACATTTCTGTAATGGTTATATCTGTTTGTGCATATAAACTGTATTGGACTGTTGTGGTGTATAGCCGGGGTTTGCAATGGGTTATTGTTTAATTCATTTGTTGTAAATGTAATTTATTGTAATATTATTTTTGCGGGGCACTTCCAGGTTGCGGTTGTAGCCACCGTTGTATTATTTCATTTTACTGTTTTTGCTCCTAGGACTGACCCAAGGTGGGGTACACAAACTGCCGGGCGGGTAGTTTGCCGTACCCGTAGGGGTCGAGGGTGGGGTATCGGCTATTCATCACAACTGTGTAATCTGTCTTTTCTTGCAGGCTCAAAAGAAATACAGATTGCTTGCAAATCCAATATTGTTTATCTGTGTTCTGGAATGAATATCATTGCGTCAGACGAATGTAAAATATCTATATATATTGTAGCTATTTAGACGTCACTTATGTTTTACACCCGCGCTAGCCCTGCCCCCGCTCTGTCGTTAGTTAAGTAACCTAACGGGTGATGACGGGACCCCGTGGCGAATGCGGATGGCATAAGAGGACGTCATATTTTCGTTGTTTTCTGCAATGATAGGTTAATGATGGGACGCATTATCTATAATGCAAAGTAAAACAAACCAAAGTTTAAATCGTTGGAACAATTTAAAAGAAACCACTCGGTTATTTTTAAAACAGATATTTTTTAAATGCGGAGCTTTAACCACTCCTTTTAAAAGCTATCAGGTTCCTTCGGTTATATCAAGTTCACTACGTTCACGGTTTCGCCAAAACCATTCGTAGCCCTCCGTCATTTCATTTGGGTATTCAGTAGTATTCAAGCTATGCATTTTGGCCAAAGTCAAGGCATAGTGTTTGGTAGCTGCTGGGTTTTCATTTGTTGCATAAGATAGATGAGTTGGTTTGGGACAGTCGTATTACCATTTGACCAAAGTCAGGGGTATATACGGATGGGTTCAAATTGACAAGATAATGACGGGTAGAACTTGACATGTGACTTATGACATTTTGACCAAAGCCAAGGTCATAAGAGCATGGGGCAAAAACTTATATCGGGAATTTCTAAAGAAATTGAAATTTGCAAAGAGATGCATACCATTTGGAGTTTGATGAATGTTGGTAGGATTCCTTCAACATTATCATACGATGATATTTGGATCCCGATCCTACTGTGAGTATATGCTACTTATCAGGATATTCGTCACTTAACGATCAATGCTATAAACCTAGTAGGTGTCCAGAAAAGTGTCAGCGGGGTTACGCCCCCAGAGAAAGGAGGTTATTTAATTAAGAAACTTCGCGAAAGCGTTGGAAAACCTCCCTCGAAGTACCGACACCAGCCTGGCTGAACGGTTAAGCAAGTATTGTACGGTGAGAATAGTCCTGGCTAATTCTTCTTTTATGGTTTGAGGAAGGATTCGAGAAACAGTGGGAGCCATCTAGTTTAGATAAACTAAAAACCACTCTAAACTTGCAAGAGCATCATGCTAAAGTGTTTTCTTCTCTCTCTCCTAATTGCAGCGACCCTGAAAATGACTGGACTTAAGTTACTTTTAGAAAAGAATATACTGACGGGGCCAAACTATAAAGATTGGCTGCGGAATGTCAAAATGGCCTTGACCTATGACAAATTGGGGTACGTCCTCTCCGCTACGGCACCTGCTGTCCCTGGTCCCAAATCCAGCAATACGGATAAGGAAATCCGCAAAACCTGGGATTTAGATTGCGCGAGAGCCAAGTACATCGTGCTTGCCTCGATGAACAATGAACATCAGAGGAGGCACAAGGATATGTCCCTAGATGGCATATTTCTCCATACAAATGAACTTTATGGAGAGCAATCTCGTATAGCAAGATACAAGACCTCTAAGAAATTGTTTCGAGCGAGGTTGGCTGTCGGGTCATCGGTAGGTGAACATGTCCTACAGATGATCGGCTATATTGAGGAGCTCGCAGACCTTGGGACGACTTTGGATAATGAGCTCTATACAGACCTTATTCTCCAGTCCCTTCCTCCCACCTACGCCCAGTTTATCCTCAACTTCAATCTTCAAGGAAAAGAAGTTGAACTTGCGGAACTCCTGAACATGTTAAGGAGTGCAGAGGGCACCTTGCAGAAGGCAAGGGAAACACCCGCTATGTTTGTTGGCGGTGCATCTTCTTCCGGGTCCAAGGCTAGGGCCAAAGGAAGGAAGAAGAAGGCCGCACCCAAACCTAGAGGAGGTGTTAGTAAGGTGGGAAAGAAGGGAAAGAAAAAGGTAGCAGTACCGATAGTTGGCCAGGATGAGTGCTTCCATTGTCACAGGAAAGGGCACTGGAAGAAGGATTGCAAGGCGTGGATCGCCAAGAACCAGGAACCGAAGCAAGCTGTGGCTTCGACTTCAGGTTTGTTTGTAATTGAGAATTGTCTGTCAATCAACTCTACTTCCTGGGTATTGGATACCGGATCAGGATCTCATATTTGCAATTCATTGCAGGCACTGAGAAACCGTAGAGTGCTGAAGGAAGGTGATATGATCCTCAGGGTTGCTAACGGAGCTAGCGTGGGAGCTGCGTCCGTCGGGGATTATCACCTAGGATTGACGAGTGGACATATTTTGGTTTTGCATAACTGTTATTTTGTACCAAGCTTAACGTGTAATATCATATCAGTTTCCTTGTTATCAAATAAAGGTTATGATTTCACGTTTGTAAGAGATGTTGTTAACATCCACCTTAATCATGGTTTGATTGGGTCCGGTACTCTAAATAACGGCATATATGTGTTAAACCAACTCCAAATTTTCAATGTCCAGAACACACTAAAAAGAAAGTCTCCAGATTTAAATAAAGCTTTCTTATGGCATTGTAGACTGGGTCACATCAATGAGAGAAGGTTGACTAAGTTGCATAGAGAAGGATATTTGGACACGTTCGAATATCAATCTTATGACACTTGTCAATCTTGTCTCAAAGGAAAGATGACAAAAACTCCATTTACTGGATAAGGAGTAAGAGCGAGCGAGCTCTTAGGACTCATACACAGCGATGTATGCGGTCCAATGTCTACACATGCGAGAGGTGGTTTTTCCTATTTCATTACTTTCACGGATGATTACTCAAGATACGGATTCATTTATCTGATGAAACATAAATCCGAGGCTTTTGAGAAATTCCAAGAGTATAAGAATGAAGTAGAAAACCAAACAGGCAAAAGTATTAAGACACTGAGATCTGATCGAGGTGGAGAATACTTATGTGCCGAGTTCCTAGGTTACCTAAAAGAGAAAGGAATTCTCTCTCAGCTTACTCCTCCATACACTCCACAGCATAACGGTGTATCGGAAAGACGGAATCGAACCCTATTGGATATGGTACGATCCATGATGAGTAATGCTGAGTTACCGCGATCTTTCTGGGGTTATGCGCTAGAATCAGCGGCATATCTTTTGAATAGGGCTCCTACCAAAACTGTGCCTACCACTCCATATCAGATGTGGACTGGGAAGAAACCCCATCTTCAACATATAAAGATTTGGGGATGTCCAGCTTTTGTTAAAAAGCAGCATGTGGACAAGCTCGAGGCACGATCAGTAAAATGTATGTTTGTGGGATATCCAAAGAACTCCAAGGGATATTATTTCTATTACGCAGAGGAACAAAAGGTTTTTGTTTCTCGTAATGCCCATTTTCTGGAAAATCAGTTTTTAGAAAAGGAAATAAGTGGGAGCGAAATAGAACTGGAAGAAATTCCAGAACCACAAACTGCTACTGAAAGTTTGGTAGAACCAGAAGTTCAAGAAGAACAGAACATTCCCGCACCCCTCCGCAGGAGTAGTAGGCCGTCTCATCCGCCTGAGAGATACTACGGTTTTCTCATAAATGGGGATAGAGAGGATTGCATCATAGATGATGATGAACCTACTGACTTCCGGCAGGCCATCCAGAGCGGCGACTCGGTACGATGGCTAGATGCAATGCGGACCGAAATGGAGTCCATGTACACCAACAAAGTATGGACTTTGGACTTTGCTCCAGATGGGGTAAAACCCATAGGATGCAAATGGATCTTCAAGAAAAAGATTGGTGTAGATGGACAGGTGGAAACCTATAAGGCTAGACTTGTTGCAAAGGGTTTTCGTCAAAGACCTGGTTTGGACTATGACGAAACTTTTTCTCCAGTGGCTATGCTCAAATCCATTCGGGTCCTTCTTGCTATTGCTGCCTTCCATGATTATGAAATCTGGCAGATGGACGTAAAGACGGCTTTTCTGAATGGAAATTTAGAAGAGAGCGTCTATATGGATCAGCCAGAGGGTTTCAATCAGAGTGGGAGCAGCGGGAAAGTATGCAAGCTGCTTAAGTCCATTTATGGACTAAAGCAGGCATCGCGGAGTTGGAACATCTGTTTTGATGAGACAGTCAAAGAGTATGACTTTATCAAAAATCCAGATGAACCGTGCATATATAGTAAAGTTGTGGCCAGAAGTGTCATATTCCTCGTCTTGTACGTGGATGACATTCTATTGATAGGAAATGACATTCCTATGCTACAATCTGTCAAAGGATTCTTGTCACACAGGTTCTCCATGAAAGACCTGGGTGATGCCTCATACATTCTGGGGATCCGGATCTATCGTGATAGATCCAAGAGGATGTTGGGACTTTCGCAGTCCAGGTATATCGACACTATACTGAAAAGATTCAGTATGGAAGATTCTAAGCGCGGTAATCTACCGGCTTGTCACGGAATCACCCTCTCCAAAGAGATGTCTCCCAAGACTGATTTGGAAAGGGAACGCATGTCTATTATACCCTACGCTTCTGCGGTAGGCTCTATAATGTATGCGATGTTGTGTACCAGACCAGATGTAGCTTACGCACTGAGCGTGGTAAGCCGGTATCAGTCTGACCCAGGAGAGAAACACTGGATAGCAGTAAAGAACATTCTCAAGTACCTGAGGAGGACTAAGGAGATGTTCTTGGTTTACGGCGCTAAAGACCTCAGGTTGGAGGCCTTTGCTGATTCCGGCTTCCAGAGTGATAAGGACGATTCCAAGTCCATGTCGGGTTATGTCTTTACCCTCAATGAGGGGCGGTGTGCTGGAGGAGCTCCAAGCAGGACACCGTTGCTGACTCAACGATGGAAGCGGAGTATATAGCTGCTTGCGATGCCTCAAAAGAAGCAGTCTGGATGAAGAAGTTCCTAACAGAACTTCAGGTGGTTCCTACCATAGTTGATCCAATACCTCTGTATTGCGACAACAACGGAGCTATAGCTTTAGCGAAGGAACCAAGGTCCCATCAGAAGTCCAGACACATCTTGAGGCGGTATCACCTGATCAGGGAGATCATTGATCGTCGGGAGATCGAGGTTCGGAGAGTTGCTACTGAAGAGAACATTGCTGATCCATTCACGAAGGCCCTACCTCAGATTCAGTTCGAGAGGCTACTCGAGATCATCGGTCTACGATATGCCAGTACATGGCCCTAGTGCAAGTGGGAGATTGTTAGTGTTTATGCCCTAGAAGGCCATTACTGTATCATACTAGCTTGTATATTACTTAATGGAAGCTTGGGATATTCACATGTATATAACAGTCTTGCTAAACATGGTAGTATGCTACTTGGTTTTTCTATCTTAATATGTGAGTGTACGTATTGATAGAGCTCTTAGGATCTTGCTTGTCTACCAGCGTTGTGATGGCAGTCACACTAGTGGAGGCTGGGTAGTCTACAAGCACATCCTTATTCTGGTCCCTGGTCGTTGGATTATCGAGACAGAGCATCGATACTCCGGAGTAGACTGGTGTGTACGCTTCTCATCCCAGTTGGGGAGATGGTCTGTCCCACAGCCGTCAGTACGTCGTACTGGAGATAGTATGCAGGTGCTCGTTAGGTTACGGGTACACCGGACAGGACTCACGGGGAACTGTTGGTTGGTTTGATACCAGTCGTCAGTGAGCAGTTCCCAGGTGACATGAGTACAGCGTAGTCCGCAGACTTGACACTGCTACTTCGCCTCGAGTGTGTCCCACTGTTCTTAGATTGCTACCCTACCACGGCTCAAAGGAGTCATGCAAACAGGTAGCAGTTGGGTGCAGTCCCGAGCACTTGGAGGCAGTGGCGGTTAGACAGGATTCGTCCCTCCCGGTATTGGGAGTAGATATCGTGCTGTGTCAGAGAGCCATTACGCAAAGTCCCTGGCCAGGGCAAGCGAGATTTACTGGTAGGTTCCAGTAGTTTCTCAGGGTGTAATGGGCTTCACTCCGACACGACTTATACCGCTATTAGGGGACTGACGCTTGCCGCCCCCCTAGGCCCGATAAGCGATAGTCTTGGACGAACGGACCGGACTGTATGGAGATTGTCACATCAGACTCAGTAGGAGTTCGGATGGGTTTCCTCATCGGCCTTCTTATCGACAACTACCTGGGGACCGTTACGTACAGCTAGTGCCGCTTGCGGTCTGTGGTTAAACCCACTGCCAGCGTAGTAGTCGAGTCTCTACAGTCCCACACAGAGAGTTTCCTACTCCAGGCGAAACGATATAGAGGTCGCATGGTTTTGCGACAAAGGGTTCGGACGCATACGTGCGTTTACGCACGTACGACTTTCGGACAGTTTTTACCAGTCGGCTTTGGTTTAAGCCAGTTACTGGTATCCGGTTATTGGATTTTTACAGTCTAAAGTTTTTCCGTATTTTTGCGGATCGGAGGAGCGTTCTCGTAATTGTGCGAGAAGCTTCTAGAAGATGTGACTAAGGAGGTTACTTTGGATAAGATTGTGAGTCATGAGGGTGATTCATCATTATCATTTATTGCACCATAAATGATAATGACACATGCTTAATGAATCACCATTTTGCATTTATGAAGCATGCTTATTCATTTCTATTATTCATTATTCTAAAAATAAGAATGCTTCATAATATATTATGATACACTCTCTCTCATCTCATTATTGTATCTCACATTCTCTCTCCTCAAGCTCTCATCTTCAAGAGACTAATCCTTAATCCTCATGTGTTGAGATCAAAGGTTTAGTTAGACTTAAACATCCATTACCTTCACTCTATATCATCCTTTCTTCTTTGATTAGCAATCAAAGTAGATTAGTTACCTCAAGTTAGAGGCGTAGCTTGGTGTTTTGCTCTCGGGTGGATCGTCTACTACCTAGAGAAGGTCGAGGAGAACAAAGGAGGACACAAAGACGAAGGACCGGTTTCATTAGGTATAATCCCTAAACACAATTGATAAGAAACTCTTTTGTGTACGGTTATTTATAGTTTAGCTTCGATTCAAGCGGTTAGTCGATGTTCGTTCTTTAAACTTGATCGTTTTTGAAAATTCCGCCTCCCCACAAGTACTGGGGTGTACTACATCGACTTACAAAACCATCCTTAAAATACTTCATACACTGATGTTGTGTAGAAGGGATGATATTGTACTCGTGTAACCATGGTCGGCCGAGCAAAGCGTTGTAGCATGTCTTGGCGTCTATGACGTGGAACTTAATGTCCATGACGAGTAGCCCGAAGCGTAGTGTCAGTATCACAGATCCAAGAGTCTTTGACGATTGGGAGTCAAACCCGGAGATGGTGATCTTGTCCCGAGCAAGGTGCTGGACGCTCATGCAGATTTCCTTCAACACCCGCACGTTGAGTAGGTTAACAGACGACCCGTTATCAATCAGGATTTTGCCTATCTTTATATCATGGCAGTATCCCGAGACATAGAGAGGGCGATTGTGTTCGCACGTCCCAAGTAGAAGGTCTTCATCGCCAAAAGTAACATCAGTCGTGTGCACCTCCTCTAATTCATCCTTCATCTTTTCCTCGGCCAGGCATGCTTGGAATTGTTCCGGGTCTTGGAGCGCCTTAATCAACGAATCTCTCGCCTCTTTTGATAGCAAAAGGGCGTCAAGAATGCTGAGCTGTGAGGGCAGCTTCCTCAGATGTGATAAGACGTTGTAATCCACCTTATTCTTCTTTGGTGGGTCTTTGGCAGCTAGCTCTTCCACCACTTGGTCATCTAAGATGATACCTTCAGAGACCTTTTCTTTCCCTTTATCTTTTCTGTTCGAGGGTCCGAGGTTCTTTTCGGGCAGCGTGTGATTACGTAGCCGGATATTTTCGCAAACCTTTGGTTCTTCTTCTGTTCTCGAAGCGGACTCTTTGAAGAGAGGGGCAAGTTCTAGTTCTTCATCAGAATCACTCCCGAATGTAGGCACTTGTGATCCACCGGTGTTAACCACGCGACAATCGCTAGCAGTTCTTTTAAGCCTTTCGGTCATATTTCTTTGCTCTCGACGAGCTTTACGCTTTTCCCGCTTAAAGTGTTGTCGGTGAGCAACGTATCCTTGCCACCATCTATCGAAAGCTTTGCACTCTTGAGTGGGGTGCGAAATATTTTGATGATACAAGCAATAAGACGGGTGCATTTTCGCTTCACCGGTAATTTCTTCTTCGGAGGATGGTAGCTTCATACTCATTGACATGGCCTTAGCAAACTTCTTTTTTATCTTGAATTGGCTTTTGTTAGTAGCGGAGATGTTCAGCTCCAACGGGATCGTCTCAGCTCCTTCATCAAGTCGCTGGCGCTTGGCCCTTTCAAATATAACCGCCTCGCGCTCCCGATCAGCTATACTTTTCAACCGAGCCTCATTAAGGAATGCGTTAATTACTTCATCTGATGGCCCTAGAACTTTTGGTTCAGAATCTGCCCCCAGCGTTTCAGCACAAGGGGTCTCCTCATCGTTCGAATGGGAAATCATATGACAGCTCGCCACGCATTCTTCAGCTTCATTTGACGAACTTTCTCCCTCACCTTCCTCTTGAAAGACGTGGTTGAGGAATTCTTGGAGCGTAATGGGAGTCTGCGCCTTTTGGTTGTATTCATCCAACACGTCAATTTGCTTTTGTAAGTCCGTGTGTTTGTCACCAGGCTTCACGGGCTTCTTAGATTTCTTCTTCTTCTTTTTCGAAGATTTTGACGCTGGCTGCAAGTGCTTGAACCGCCACCATCGGTCCTTGGAGTTGGACGTGGCTTCAACATCCCTTCAATGACCTGCGGTTCCAATGGATTCTTCCACTTGATCGCTGGACATGTCTGAAGATCGTTTAGCATTCTCTTTGTCTTGGCTGATAATACAACCTCCCAAGGAGCTTCTTCAATGACGGAGCATGTTGCTCCCGGCGTATTCGTCCCCTTAGAGGTGTGGGGCTGCGGGGGATTCACCTTCCATTTGTCATATAACGCGAACTTGCCCTGTCGGTACTGGTTTTCAAGCCAATTCTTGAAAACGTAGCAATCTTCGATCGGATGGCCTAGTACTCGATGATAAGGACAGTAGTTGGGCTCGTTGACGTCACTTGGTTGCAACGGACGTTTTGGATCCGGCAGATTTATGAGTCTGTTGCGCAACGCCAGCTCGAATAACCTCCTCGTTTTATCGCGGGGAAAGGAATAAGGACGTCCCATCCTATCCTCAAGGGGCACGTACGGCCGCGTATTATTTTGACGAGTAACCAGCTTCAAGTCGCTCGGTTGTTGTTGAGCATTAGCGACGACGATCGCTTTTCCCTTCCCATTATCATTTCGGGAGTCCGGCCTTGGAAGAGGGGGTTTATGGCCCATTTGATCCATTTGCGCTAGTTTGTCAATCAAGGCCTGAAAGGTATTTGGCTTGAAAAACATCATAAATTGTGAGATGGTTGCTTGAGGATCAAGGGTTCCCACAAACATACCCACCGCGGGAGCTTCTTCAATGCGCTGCTCACACTTCGACCATAAATTCCGCCATCGTATAGCGTACTGAACCCACGTCTCTCCGGGTTTTACCCTGGCGTTAATCAGTGCCATCATCGGGGTACGTTCACTGGCGCTTGCAAAACGCTGAGTAAACAGCAGCTCCATCTCCGCGAAGGTTTTAATAGAGTCGTTCGGGAGCTCAGAGTAGCATTCGAACGCCGTATCTGATAAGCTTCCAACAAACTGGCGAAACAACAGCTTGTCATCACCGCCGGTGTTGCCGCAGAGTGCCCTGAACTGGGCAACATGCTGATGAGGATTGCCCGTCCCTTTGTAGACATGGAACTTAGGAATTGTGTAACCGGGTGGGTACTTGATTTGATCGTACCAACTTGGATATGGCCGCCCCGTTTTTACGATCTGGCCGGCTGCTTCGGTCGCATGATGAACCCGTATTTGCTGGGCGATGTACTCATCCAAATCAGCTTTGGAGATTGTATCCTCCTTAGCCATCGACAGAGCTGGTGGAGGATTTGATGTTTCTCCCCTATCGTCTCCAAGGACGACCGGGGGCTCTTCAGCCGGAGGATCTTGTTGTATCATCATCCCTATCATGTCTTGGAAGAGCAGGCCCATACGCTGTAAGTTGGCTGCTTGTTCAGCGGCCTCTTTGTCCTTCTTCTCCAATATCCGACGAAGGAATTCGGCGTCGGTTTCTTCCTCTTGGCGTTCATCCGAGGACGTTTCAAGGTTTTCTTTTAGCCCTGTAAGTGCGGCCATAGCGTTCATCATTTCTTGGAGCTTCTGCTGCTGCTCCTAAGCCTTGGTCACCGACCTCGTGTGCGGTCTATGACCTGTTGATATGCGGCTATCTTCTTTTCCCGATGCCATATAAACCGTATGAACTGTTATGCCCCCTGACTTGGAGCGTTTAGGCTCACCACCTTTGGCATTTGCCGCGGGCGTGGGGGTTTTCTCCGGCCTTCTTCTTTTGTGGGCCGTTGAAGTTGAAGTGGCCATTGCAGTGGGCATCTTGGTGATTGTTGTCCTCTGCTGTTTAATAGGACGGTCCTTTTCTTTTTGCACCTTCATCTTCTTTCGTTGACGGGAGTGATCCGTGTCGATCACGGAGTCTTGAACTCTCCGCCAAACTTTATAAATTTTTGAGGACAGCCGTTGAGGGGGTTGTTCTTGCTTCATTTCTGGAACTCTCTCCGCGGGCGGAGGAGATCTTTTCAATGTAGCGGTTGGAGAGTTCTTATGTACCCTCCTCAGTAGTTCAAAGCTGTTCCCAGTTGGAACAGCAGCGTCGACTTCCACCACTGGAGCCGGTGGAGTTAGCCCTGAGGTGGAGTTGCCCCCTGCCTTCCTCACTCGTTACCAATAGCGACGTCGAGCACGGCAAAAGACCCACGCCCGAGATTGAGATAGTTTCTTTTTGCCCCCTGTCTGAATGAGGCACCGTCGGGGTCAACCTCTTAAAGACTGAGGTTGTCTTTTGAGGGGTGATATTCAACCTGCCGAAAACGGATCCTTGAGCAGGGGCAGAAGCAGGAATCGTCAGTCTTGAAAAGACTGACCCTTTGACAGGGGAAGCCGCCTTAACGACTTCTGGAGCAAGAGTTATTGCCTTCCTCGGGATAGCCAATTTAGAGTTCTGATTTAGCCTGGTGAAAACAGAGGCTGTCGGTTTGGTAGTGGGCGACCTGTTGATAGGGGTCGTCGTAGCAGTGAGCCGGTCGAAGACCGACTTCTTGTTCACTTTCGGTGCAGGTATTGGCATAGGGAAGCTTGTAGGTGGGATCATGGTCCCGAAGAACAGGCCAGTGGTGGCTTGGGTCACCTGGTCTACTGGCAGAGTGAGGAAGGAAGCCGCTTGGGGCCCATATACTACACCTCCTGATGAGGTGGAACGTTCATTGCAGTAGCACTTCGAGCAGTTGGTGCAGTTAGAGGCCATTGAATCTTGAGTCCTCTGCCAGGCAAAAGACCAAATCTTAGTAACTTGAAATCCGAAGGCAACCATTAACAAACCGCGATTGGCTCGCGAAGACGACACACGAAGTGTGGAGTGGAAAGAGGAAGAGGTCCCACCGGGCGTGCCAGAATCTGTTCCCCTCCGAATGACGGCGCACAGGACTGCTGTGTCCTGACGCTGAGATTCGGGGCAGATGCTATTTGGTTTTATCCGTCCACCTCTCCGAAGATGCCAAGTTGATTTATAGCACCGTGTATCGGAGGTTTAGACGGATGCGGCCGATGTAGCAGACTTCGTCAGATTCCCCCTCGCTTGAGGGGTTTTTGATTGTGGGGACGCTCTTCCCTGCAGGCGCAAGCCCCTGCAGTTAATTACGCTACCGCATCGCGGTAACAAATTTCTCCTTCTCCAGAATTTCACTTCGTGTCGTGTGTATTTGTTTTGTTTGTGGTTTCCGGTGGATTGTATACGGAGATTGAGTAATGCCGTCACCCATAGGACGTGGATTAGTCCAAATCCGTATTTACTTAGATTTGGGTTTGGTGTTTTTAGTTTAAGGATGCATTAGTCGCGTTGCGGCTAAGATCAACTTAAACGTTCGTTAAGAATACGATATTCCTGTTTGAGACTAAAATCAACTTAACACGATAATCCATTTAATATCTGGCCATCAGGACTCGTCACCTCTCTAACGTCGGTGAAGGATTACAACGGCAGATGTCAGAGGAGTTCAGAGATGTACCCTTGAACCAAAATCGACTTAGGGTTTTATAATCCATTTAAATGTTTAAGGATACGTTAGTCGTATTTGGGGCTAAGATCAACTTAAACGGGACCGTTTAGGTCCGGCAAAAGAGCATTTGGAGGCTCTATTGTTCCAGTTTAGAGACGTAGTGGTCCATAGGTAGTTTAAGGACGTTGCGGTCCATATTCTAGTTTAGGGACGTGGTAGTCCATTATTAGTTTAAGGATGTTTCGGTCCATCATTAGTTTAAGAACATTTCGGTCCAATATTAGTTTAGGGACGTTTCGGTCCATCGCCAGTTTAAGGATGTGGTGGTCCATCATTAGTTTAGGGACGTTTCGGTCCGATATTAGTTTAGGGACGTTTCGGTCCGTCGCCTGTTTACGGACGTGGTGGTCCATCATTAGTTTAGGGACGTTTCGGTCCGATATTAGTTTAGGGACGTTTCGGTCCAACATTAGTTTAAGGACGTTCCGGTCCAATATTAGTTTTAGGGACGTTTCGGTCCGATATTAGTTTAAAGACGTCTCGGTCCATCATTAGTTTAAGGACGTTTCGGTCCAACATTAGTTTAAGGACGTTCCGGTCCAATATTAGTTTTAGGGACGTTTCTGTCCGATATTAGTTTAAGGACGTCTCGGTCCATCATTAGTTTAAGAACATTTCGGTCCAATATTAGTTTAGGGACGTTTCGGTCCATCGCCAGTTTAAGGACGTGGTGGTCCATCATTAGTTTAGGGACGTTTCGGTCCGATATTAGTTTAGGGACGTTTCGGTCCGTCGCCAGTTTAAGGACATGGTGGTCCATTTTTAGTTTAGGGACGTTTCGATCCGATATTAGTTTAGGGACGTTTCGATCCGTCGCCAGTTTACGAACGTGGTGGTCCATCATTAGTTTAGGGACGTTTCGGTCCGATATTAGTTTAGGGACGTTTCGGTCCAACATTAGTTTAAGGACGTTCCGGTCCAATATTAGTTTTAGGGACGTTTCGGTCCGGTATTAGTTTAAGGACGTCTCGGTCCATCATTAGTTTAAGGACATTTCGGTCCAATATTAGTTTAAGGACGTCTCGGTCCACGAGTTTAAGGACCCCGCAGTCCGTATTCATGTGTGGTCTTTGGGACCCGTCACCTCTCTGACGTCGTTGAGGAATTACAACGATAGGTGTCAAAGGAGTTCGGAGATATACCCTCGAACCGGATGTAAATTGATTAAAGAGAGCAATCTTGCTCAGTCAAATTAATTTAAGGACTTATGGCCAAAATTGGGCTAAGTCCAGTTTCAATATTTTTTTGTCTTTGGCCTGTGCTAGGGCTTTACCCCTTTTTAGTAATGCACTGCATTATTCTTGTTTTGGTCAGGCTTTGCCCTTTTCTAAATGATGCAGAGCATCTATTTTTTTGTTTGGGCTTTGCCCCCCTTTTAAAATGCATAGCATTTTTTTATTAGGCCTGTTAGGCCTTTTAATTGGGCTCTGTCCCTTTTCTTTAATAATGCAGAGCATTTAATACTCTGACAGTGCCCCACGTGGCTTGTCAGGCGCTTTGCGCTAAGTAATGAGCGCAAACTCATATGGTGGTGACACGTGTCACGCTCTGGTGAGCGCAAGCGCAATAGCGTAGTGCGCTGCGCTGTTGCGCTGCTGACACGTGGCGTGCTCTGGTGGGTTGCGCCAATTCCAGAGAGCAAAGCTCTATTTCAAGAGCGCGTAGCGCAAGTAGCTGACACGTGGCGCGCTCTGGTGAGTTGCGCCAATTCCAGAGAGCAAAGCTCTATTTCAAGAGCGCGTAGCGCAAGTAGTTGACACGTGGCGCTCTCTCAAGAGCGCAACAGCGCAGTTTGGAAGTGCAAAGCACTAAGAATCTTTTAGATTCAAGAACAGGAGTGCAGAGCACTATTTGATTTCTTGATCTAATTTAGATCAAAGAAAATAAATTTTTCTTTTTTGTTTTCAAGAACCATAGGTTCATAAAAAGTGCAAAGCACTATTATTACTTATTTATATTTTTTTTATTTAAAATTATTGATCTTGTTCTTAGATCAATAATCTGTCCATAAGAGAATTTTCTCTTTTTCCTAAAGGTTTTTACCTTCTGTTGTTCTTGAGGAGTTCTCAAGAGTTCTCTTCTCTCTCTTTTTTTTTAGAAGGATGCTGATGCCTTTGAATTGAGGCCTAGGGTCCTTTTTATAGTGCCCGTAAATTAGTTAAATTTGTTAAAGAGATCCTTCTCTGAGTGATTTGGGGAATTTTCCCCACCGTTGGATTTTTGATCCAAGAGCTTCTGCTTTGCAGAAGAAAATCTTCTTGTTTTAACAAGAACAGAAAAGATTTCTTGAAAATTTAATTCTGTTTGGCGCAGATGCCCCAGCGCGTGACACGTGTCGCGCAGCGCACAGCGCAGCGCAACTGCGCTAGCGCATCTGTGCTGACACGTGTCGCGCAGCGCACAGCTCAGCGCAACTGCGCTAGCGCATCTGCGCTGACACGTGTCGCGCAGCGCAGTGCTTGCGCAGCTGAAGCGTTGCTTCATTAAAATAGAGCTTTGCTCTGATTGGGCACGCCTTCTTGGGCGCTGCGCTGACGTATCAGCGTTTGACATGTGGCGCATTGCGCCCGAGATTTGAAGCGTTGCTTCAAAATTTTGAATTTTGAATTTCAACAGAGCTTTGCTCTGATTGGGCGAAACAAGCTCACCTCGGGAGGCCTGGCAATCCACTCCTGACCCGACCCGCTAGCTGGTTGGGACAAGAGTGGGGGGCTAATGATGATGCTCAATATTGGCGATACGAGATCAGGACACGTGGCGGATGACATGTCCCAAGACCCGGAAGAAAGGGCCCATAGAGGCTGACCAGGCCACCCTTGTACCCGACCTGCAAGCGCAAGCTGGCCCTCCTCGGGGCCCCCTGCAAATTTACCTCCTCGGCTCCTTAGCTCCCCCTGGGCTACCACGGGACCAAGACTCCTCGACCCTCTTGCTCGGTTCCGAGCTCCCCAGCCGAGGCCGTCCTCCTCGGCCCCTCCGACCGACCAACTCCACTACTCGCAGGCGTAGCCGCCGCTCCGCAAATCTCGCCACGCGCAGATTCTCCGCCAGCAATGTCTCACGTTCCACGCCATCACGATCCCCATTAATGGGCGATCCGATCTTCACGTGGGCGTGACGTCGGGAGCATAACGGCCGGCGAGACTCTCACGCCTATCGCTGCGTGCTGCCGCCGCTATATAAACCCCCATCACAGAAGGGTCAAGTAAGCCATTTTTTATTCTACTCAGCCGTTACTCTGCTCGGATCTAGGACTAACTTGATCGTTGGAGGGTCCTCGGTGGTACCAAACCACCCTGGGACTTCATTGCAGGTACTCGGCACCAAACTCCTCAAATCACCAATCTCACCAAAATCCATTGAGATCCACACGCAACAGAAGATCACCTCCAGAATCCACCGGGAGATCAACGGAAGACAACATCTGACGGAGACCCGAAAAGGACCTCCATCAAACCTCAAAATGTATGTATGCATATAATGCATTATGTGAAGATAAATCACTGAAATAACAGAGAGGAGGCGTATAAGATAGAAAAGTTGATGCCGAAAATAGCATATTGAGGTCATGGTATTTAGATGAAAAATCATCAAGGTATTAACTTGGAATTTTATGAAGTTTATGGTATTCATCCCAAATTTTACTAAGTTTAAAACGTTTATTTACTGAGATTTATTGTAGTATTGTTTTAAGAGAAGTTGTTTAACATTTTAAAGTCTTTTTCACTGCATCAAGACTCTGAAGTTGGAGGGTAGATGATGGATCTCTAGATCTCCTTCAGATGTTATCTTCCGTTGATCTGCTGCAAGCGCTGATGGATGGCTGAGATTGGATTTGGAGGGTTACCTCCTGGAGCGTGTGGATCTCAATGGGTTTGAGGTGGTTGAGGCTGAGCTATCTGGAAAGAAGTCCCAGGGTGGTTGTGCCACCGAGGACCCTCCGACGATCAAGTTAGACGGGGTATTTTGGCAGAGTAACGTTCAATTGGAGTAAAATTTGCTTACCTGAGTCGTCTGAGAGAGGGGTTTATATAGTGGCAGCAATGGGCAGGCGGGCGCGAGATTCGCGTCGGCCGTTACGCCCCTGGCGTCACGCCCGCGTGATAGGTGGGATTCCCCATTAATGACGAGATATGCTCGTTAATGGGGGATCGTGATGGCATGGAACGCGGGATCATGGGCGGCGGATATCTTGCGTCTGGTAAGATTCGCGGAGCCATGGCGGAGGCGCCTGTGATCAGTGCTGTGGGTCGGTAGGTGAGACCGAGGAAGATGAGCTCGACAGGAGGCTCGGGAACGAGCGGGAAGCTGAGGCATCTTGGTTTTGTGATAGCTCAAAGGCGAGCTAGAGGGTGGTCTAGAAGGCCACCGAAGGTCGGGAACATCCTCGGGCCGGAGGCCTGGGGTGTGCTTCCAACGTAACGTTCTTGATCATTTCTTGTAAGCTCTAGGACACGTCATCTGCCACGTGTCATGATCTGGGGAGTCACCGATATCGAGCATCATCATTAGCCCCCCACTCTCATCTCGACCCGTTCTTGGGTCAGGTCGAGAGTGGTCTGACCGGTCACCCTGGACGAGCTCTCACTTGAAGATATCGTCGATGTGTATTCCCGGGCAATCAATCGTATTTTCTTGATGACGTCAGCAGATCATGGGAGAGATCTCGCATTAAAGAGGAAGCGCCTGTTTGTGCGTACGTTCGTCGAAGCGACAGCCCACGTGTCGGGCGCTGATTGGGTGTCAAGATGGGCTGCAGGCATTCCCGTGCCCGATGGGACGCGCCCGATGTGAGTGCGACAGGTGGAATGTTCGGCCGTTGGTTGCGAAGTATTGTTTTGGCGGGAGGTGGTCGGAGCCGTAGGATGTGTACACCGGTAGCTATAAATAAAGGTGGGATCCCCATCAGTGCCCATACCTCTCCATAATTTCCTCGTCCCTAGTCGTGTTAGCCCGGCGCTCTTCTCCTCAGGTCAGATCCCTTGCATTTTCTTTCCCGAGGACACATCTCTTTGATCAAGTTAGATGTATTCTTCCGAGGAGTCTGTAGAAATAGTCCGGGTAGAGCCTAGGGAGTCTTCTGAAACTTCCTCTTCTACTTCTTCCTCTTCCTCTTCTGAGTCGGAGTCCCCCCAGGAAGTTAAGGTTAGTCATACTCCCCGGGTTCATGCGACGGGGGCGGTCCCCAGAGCGTAGGTCAGGGTGTCCTTGGCGCGTCATCCATGCCGAGGCATGCGGATGAGCTCGCCACCATCCGGACTCTTTTTCACATTCCTCCCGGCTATTCGCTTCGTCTGGCCGAGGAGGGGGAGAGGGCAGACTAGGTACGGGGTAAGGAGATTGGCTTATACCTAAAAGCCTTTTGGGCCGGGATGCGCCTACTCTTCTCCCCCGAGGTGAGCGCGGCGTTGAATTGTTTTGGGTTAGCCCTGGGCCAGTTAGTGCCGAACTCTTGGAGAATTCTTCTTGGGTTCCTGGTCCGGTTGAAATTGCGTCTAATCCCTTTCAGCTGGAGCCTTCTCGTTTCTTCTCTTTGCTACAAAAACCACCCTGGCGCTCGCAGAGGCGAGCCGAGCTGGGTATACATCTCTTTTAGAAAACAAAGGAGGAATGCTGCCGGGTCGGGGGTCGTCGTAGTGCCTTCTTCCATTCATAAATGGAAGAAGAAGTTTTTGTTTGTTGGGCCGCTCGAGGATGAGGATTGGCCTGTGTCCATCCAGTGGCATGGAGCCAGCTGCCCGCAGGTGAGTCGGTCGAATCATCCCGACACGGTGGCGGTGTCGAAGTGGGAGCCCCTCCCTTGAGCTGATGTGCTGCTTTCTGAGCGGGCCCTCAGTTGGGCTGGGCTCAGCCCCTCCCAGTTCGCGGGTAAGAGAAAGGTTTTCAGGCGGCCTGTTTAGACTTGTGTATTATTTCACTTTTTTTGGCATTGCTGACTCCTCTGTATTTTTGTATTATGTAGAACCCATGGACGTAGGCAAATTTCGAGTAGCCCTGGTCGAAACGAAGAAGGGGAAGAAGGCCGTAGGTGCTAGCCCTTCTCGCCCGCCGTCGGCTCCGGCTCCACCGGCAGCCGCTCCATCCAGGTGCCCAAGCGCGCCCCGAGCCCCAGATTCTAGTCGTGCGCCGAGCCAAAAATGTGCTCGAGAGCAAGAGCCCCGGGCTCCGGAGGTGGGAGGTGAAACTGGTTCTCCCGCGTCGCTCCTCAAGAGGTTTCATAGGACGGCGCCCCGCTCCCCGGCTTCCCCGATCCTCATGGACGATGGGGAGCTTCGCTTCGAGGTGCCATCGGGGCTTTCCGTCGCCGACAGCCTGCTTTCGGAGATGGAAAGGTCGGCCGAGGGCAGAATCCCTCGGGGGACCCTCCGGGCCCAAATGGCGGCCATAGCTCAAGAGACCGTGCAGGTTGGTGTTCGCACCCCACTTGGTTCTTCATTTAGTATTTTTGTTCGCTTGATTGGGTGCCCCCTTTCCTTTTTAACCCTCTTTATATTCTTCAGGTCCTCTAGCACGTCGCCCTCATCGTGAACATGGAGGACAAGGAAATTACCCTGGCGATACGGGCCGCGGGCGAGTTCTCCTTGTGGGAGGAGAGCTCGAGGCTGGAGCTGGAGGCGGCAATGGAGAGGGTCGCTGCTCTTGAAGACCAGGTGGCGGCCTGGGATCAGGAGATCACCAGGTGCCGAGAGGCCGCCCGAGCCGCTGAGGCCCAGTTGGAAGATTCCAAGGTGCTCGTCGCCACCCTGAAGAAGACGGCGAACACCCTCCGAAAGGAGAATGAGGCAGCGAAGGAGGGAACGAGGCATGCCGAGCTTCGAGCATTGAAGGCAGTAGACAGCTACAATAAGTCGGACTAGTTCAACACCGATCTCGCTGGAGCTGCTGCCATCGTTTGGCACGACGCCCTCAAGGCCCTGATGCCGGAGTTCCCTGACGGCGAGCTCCGGGGTGAGTACCCCCTTGGGAATGAGGCATAGGGGAATGCCCCCGGAAACACTGCAGGGGGAGAGGCCCCTAGTAGGAGCGTTGGGGATAAGTCGCTCGTCCCGGCCAATGGCGCCGAGGTTCCCGCTGTAGGTGCCGACCTTCAAGATGCCACCCCGGTTGTCGCAGTGGAAGCATGGCTCATCGATGTTCTCCCCAACCCCGAGGCCTGAGCTTCTTCGCCTCCTTATTTTTTTTGCGCTAAAATTTTGTAAGCCTCCGGACGTTTTTTAAGGCTGGGGAGCCCATAATACCTCTGTAAAGACTTCCGGTTTTTTATGAATAAAACATCTTTTTGCAGTGGTCTTTGCATGCGCATTTTCCCTTTGTTTGTGGTAAACATTTTTATTTTGCGCGGTACTGCTTTCGTGTTTAGGTCGGTTTTTCGTCTAGCGATTGCACGTCGAGTTGAGAGTTAAAGTCGACCATTTGCCAAGTGCGCAAAGACCTGTGAATGGTCGGTATCTCCATAGCCCCGAAGTCGATATGGAGATCGCTTAGACGTGGATGGACCGAGCAGGGTAGCTGCTCGGTGGCCTCTTAGTGAGGGCTTTGATCCTTGGCGTCGGTGGGTAAGAAATTACCAGCCAAGGATGGACCGTGCAGGGTTGCTGCCCGGTTGCCTCTTGGTGAGGGCTTGATCCTTAAGGCATGGAGAGGCCTGCTAAGGATGGACCGAGCAGGGTTGCTGCCCGGTTTCCTCTTGGTGAGGACCTTGATCCTTAGCGTGAGAGGGCATGGATGGGCCTGTTAAGGATGGGCCGAGAAGGGTTGCTGCCTGGTTGCCTCTTGGTGAGGGCTTTGATCCTTAGCATCGGTGGGTAGTGAACTACCAGCCATGGATAGACCGAGCAGGATTGCTGCCCGGTTGCCTCTTGGTGAGGGCTTTGATCCTTGGCGTCGGTGGGTAGTGAACTACCAGCCATGGATAGACCGAGCAGGGTTGTTGCCTGGTTGCCTCTTGGTGAGGGCTTTGATCCTTGGCACGGGAGGGCAATGCGAGACCTGCTAAGAATGGGCCGAGCAGGGTTGCTGCCCGGTTGCCTCTTGGTAAGGGCCTTGATCCTTGGCGTCAGTGGGTAGTGAACTACAAGCCATGGATAGACCGAGCAGGGTTGCTGCCCGGTTGCCTCTTGGTGAGGGCTTTGATCCTTGGCGTCGGTGGGTAGTGAACTACCAGCCATGGATAGACCAAGCAGGGTTGCTTCCCGGTTGCCTCTTGGTGAGGGCTTTGATCATTGGCGTCGGTGGGTAGTGAACTACCAGCCATGGATATACCGAACAGGGTAGCTGTCGGTTGCCTCTTGGTGAGGGCTTTGATCCTTAGCGCGAGAAGGCATGGAGAGACCTGCTAAGGATGGACCGAGCAGGGTTGCTGCCCGGTTGCCTCTTGGTGAGGGCTTTGATCCTTGGCGTCGGTGAGTAAGAAATTACCAGCCAAGGATGGACCAAGCAGGGTTGCTGCCCGGTTGCCTCTTGGTGAGGGCTTTGATCCTTGGCATCAGTGGGTAAGAAATTACCAGCCAAGGATGGACTGAGAAGGGTTGCTTCTTGGTGAGGGCTTTGATCCTTAGCATGGGAGGGCATGGAGAGGCCTGCTAAGGATAGACCGAGCAGGATTGCTGCCCGGTTGCCTCTTGGTGAGGGCTTTGATCCTTAGCATGGGAGGTCATTGAGAGGCCTGCTAAGGATGGACCGAGCATGGTTGCTGCCCGGTTGCCTCTTGGTGAGGGCTTTGATCCCTGGCATCGGTGGGTAAGAAATTACCAGCCAAGGATGGACCGAGCAGGGTAGCTGCTCGGTGGATTCGTGAGGTTCTGTCCGACCTATATTGGTTCGTGATGTTGGGAAGAGTAACCGTCGCGGACGAAACATGTTATGAATGCATGGGGAGAGGCGAAGCATTTAGAAGAGCCGTGTCATTCCGACTTCGGATCGCCGAGAAAGACGAGAGATCCGCCACGTGGCGGTTCAGTAGTGGAAGAGACGTGCGACTGTTGGACTCTTGGGGCGCTGTAGGGTTATAAAACGGAGGGCGTGTTAATCACTCCTTTTTCATCCCCAAAATGTAAGAATGGACACTTTCCCTTTCTCCATCCCCGAGATCATAAATTTTGAGGGCGTATACCTGTACGACCAGCTGTGCTCCGAGGAGACGGTGCAGGCGGTGATCCAGTGGGTAGAGGATCTTATCAGCCGCCTGCGCCCCCGGCGATCACCTCTTCTCCAGCTGCTGATATAATCGATCTGGAGGGCATCGCTGGGGCTGCATAACCCCTTGTCCGAACAACTAAAGGACGAAGCGGTTGGCAAGCTGTGGTCGTTATGTCGCCTTGTCCCGATCTCGATGAGTCGACGGGATTGATCGGTGGCACTCGTCCTCGAGTGTTACCAATTGAGGCATCTCGCCGATGGGTGCCCGCCCGTAGAGCTTTATGGCCCGTCCGTGGCCACAAGGATTCACGGACAGCATCAGAGGTAGAGGTCCGAGGTGGCAAGGGCTCAGCTGGCGGAAATTTTCTCGGAGTACCATGAGGAATACTTCTTGTACCCTTTTCCCCCGCTACTGTAATAATTTTTTTTAATGTACGGCTAAGGAGCCTACAATACCTTTTTGAATCAATAAAATTCTTCTTTTCTGCAATGCTCGACTGCTTTGTCTTTCTTGTTTGTTTAAATAAAAAGAACTTAGAAGAATTAACATTGCTTTGTTGAAGAACCCAAGTAGTGGCCTGCTAAGGATGGACCGAGCAGGGTAGCTGCTCGGTGGATCCGGAGGTTCCGTCCGACCTTCCCTGGTTCGTGAACATTGGGAGGAGCGATCGTCACAGGCTCCCCGAAAATGTTACGCTTCCCCCAAGCATTCCAGAGATCATCACCTTCGATGACGTCTCCGTGTATGACCAATCCCTGGCTGAGGATGGGTACCGGGGAGTGGTTCAGCGCCACGAGGGTCACGTCGGCCGGCTTCTCCCTCGGCGGTCTTCCCTGCTTCAGTTGTTGATGTACGCAATTTGGAGGAGGTCCTCGGGGTTGGACAACCCCTTGTCCGAGGAGCTGTTAGACGAGGCGCTCGACAAGGTGCGCTCGATATTCCTGATCGGACTCATCTCGAAAGCCAGGCACAACCGATCCTTGGCCCTCATTCTGGAGTGCTTCAAAAAGAGGACATCATGAGCCAAGGTACAGAGAGGGGAGCGTCGGGTGATTCCGTGGCGTCCCGGATTCGCGTGCAGCACAGCGAGAGCGGGCTGCAGAGGCTAGGGCCCAGCTAGCGGAAATCTACTCTGAATATCACCAGGAGTATTTGCTCGATCCCGTTCCTCCTCTGTTGTAAATTTTTCCTTTTTCTTTTTCTGTAAGGCTGAGGAGCCCGTAATACCTTTTGAATAAATAGAATTCTCTTTTTTGCGATGCCCCATTGTTCCCTTTTTATTATTTAAATAGAAAGAACTTTAAAAAGGTTTTTATATCACCTTTGTGAAAGAAGAAATATACATGCGTAGCTATTCTTTTCAGAGATACAGCTTGAGCTTCTCAGCGTTGTAAGGTCGTGGAAATTTATGACCATCCGTGTCTTATAGGCAGTAGGCTCCGCCGGGCAGGACCTCGGAGACGAGGAAAGGACCGTCCCATTTTGGGGAAAACTTATGCAGCTTGCTTTGATCGATGAACTCGTTCCGCCTTAGGACTAAATCTCCGGTCTTGAAGAAGCGACGCTTGACTCGCGCATTGTAGTAGCGAACGGTTTGCTGTTGATAGGCGGCAGCTCTGATCTGAGCCCGATCACGTTTCTCCAACAAGATGTCCAAATTAGTTCGGAGGGCTGAGGTGTTCGCTTCGTTGTCGAAATGCTCGACCCGGTGACTGGGGAGCCTGATCTCCACTGGGACTATTGCCTCGGTACCGTAGCAGAGGCTAAAAGAGGTCTCCCTAGTGGGGGTTTTCCTCAACGTGCGCAGGGCCTATAAGACCCGGGGTAATTTCTCGACCCAACTGCTTTGGCATCCTTCTAGACGTGTTCGAAAACCTCGGAGGATGTCCCGGTTAGCGACCTCGGCCTGCCCGTTGCATTGGGGATGCGCGACCGCGGCAAACTTCATAAGGATACGATATTCACTGCAGAATTCCTTAACTCTTTCGTTTTCGAAATTTGTCCCATGGTCGGTGATGATACACCTCGGGATGCCGAACCGGAGTATCACGTTTCTCTGCAGGAACTTGATAGTCATGGTGGCATCCGGTTTCCTAATGGGAATGGCCTCGATCCATTTCGTGAAGTAGTCTGCTGCGACGAGGACATACTTGTGCCCGCTCGTACTGGTAGGGAACTGGCCTATCATGTCCATTCCCCACTGGGCAAACGGCCACAGGAAGTTAAGGCAGTTAGCTCAGTAGCAGGAAGGCGAGGTATGCTTCCATGGAGTTGGCAGCTCTTGCATCTCCTGATGAGCTTCTGGGCGTCCTGATGAATTGTTGGCCAGTAGTACCCCTAGAGCAATGCCTTCTGGATTAAGGTACGGGCCCCTTGGTGCACGCCGCCAACCTATTCATGGATCTCACGGAGGACGTAGTCATCTTCATGGAGGTCGACGCACCGGAGCAGGGGCTGAGTGAAGGATTTCTTGTAGAGGTTCCTATTGCTCCAGACGAAATGGTGAGCTTTGGCTCGGAGACAGCGGGCTTCTCCCCGATCTTCTGGGAGCGTACCTTCCCTCAAGAATTCCACGAGGGGCTTTCGCCAATCCCGGTCTTCTTCCCGGGCTATGTACACTTGAAGTGGCGTTGCCCCGTCTTCCACGCTGGGCCGCGGCAAGACTTCGAAGAGGATGTTCCTCTTGTTGTTGGCCGTATAAGATGAAGCCAGCTTACTCAAGGCGTCGGCCTGGACTTTTAGCTGCCTGGGGATCTGCTCCACTTAGACTTCGTGGAAGTCCTTCCATAGTCTTCTTACCTTGGCCAGATAGTTCATGTAACGCTTCGAAAATCGTTTAGGCAGTTTTTCGATAATCGGCAAAATAATCAGTTTTTTCCGTAAAAAGTCAAAATAAGTATTTTTCAATATAGGCCTAATTACACAAAATTTAGATAAGATATTGCTAGAATTTGGTCACTAAATTGTCACTTAAAAATTTCTAATTATTTTTAAAAAATTCCTTAATTAATTATTTTTAATATTATTTTAAGCTTTTAAAAATACATTAAATTAGTGATAAATACAAATTTAAATGGGTAAATTACACACTTAGGAACCATTATAAACTAAAATTTAGTGTAACAAAAATTGTATCAAGACTTTTCAAGATTTTAGTTCTATGGTATGAAAATTAAATCAAAATGAATTAAAATGGGGCCTTTTTTGTAAAAATTGATGTGATGGTCATTTAATGAACTTGTGAAGGACTTTTGTCTAGAAATTTCTACACAATTCACTCACAACTCACCCTTCATCACCCAGGCTGAGCTTTAACCTGCTGGAAACCCCTCATTTTCCCCATTTCTTGCTTCTAAATTCATGCTAAAATCCAAAAAAATCCACAAAAATACACAATTTTCTCCACTAATTCAAACCTAAACCCTATTCTACCTCTTTCCAAACCCTAATTGGTTTAAAACAAGGAGAAAAGAGGTAACTTTGGAGGCTAAGTGTAAGGGGATCAACACTTGGGAGGTATAATTTTAATCTAGTTGTTAAATTGGTAGTTTAATTATGCTAATTTAGATTTTTAAAGTGTTAATTAGGTTATAATTTCTTGTTTAGGAAATTCTAGTAAAGGTTTGGAATTTTGTTTAGGGTTTAAAGTATGGTAAGTGGGTTAAAGTTAGTGTTGTGGCCATCTAGTGGGTTAGATCGGACGTTTGTGCTAGTTTGTGAACGCTAAATCGTTAATTCGCGAGGTTTGCATCGAAATTTGTATGTGAATGCTTACTAGGTTTTTCTTAAAATTAGGAAGTGATTTAATTTCAATTTATTGTCGATACTATTAGCATCTACTACGACTTATAGGGTGTGCGAATGTGGAGTTTGGTTTAGTCGGGTTTTAGTTTTGTCGGTTGCCCCGAAACGACGATTTTAGTTAAGCTTTTAGCGATTTTCGTGTGTTTTCCGCGCACCGAGTGCACGTTGTGCCTAACTTGTGAGCGTTGATCTTTTCAAATTGTGACCTGTGTCATTCCATGATATTTAATCTTATGTTGTGTGTTATGCAATTTTAGGATCGGTTGCGGAAATATCGGACGCGGCGCACAAAGGCAAAGCGGTGGTTGGATCAGATTAGCGAGGCGTCCGGGTGAGTAGATGTATACAGCTATGGGAAAATCATCTGGATGGCGTGAGGTGCCCCATAATTAGGATCACTTTATTACTTGCAAGGTATATGCATAGTTAGTTAGTTAACCATCTCATTCATATGCATATGTTTCTAGTTATTCGTCTGCCGGCATTGCATGATAACTATATACCTATATATGATATCACCCCTTAGGACACTTACATCTTTACCATTGGCTCATGTTTCACATGCACTATTCATGTGAACACACACGCCTTGGTAATTGACATTGTTCCCGCCAAAAAATTTCTGCGCAAAAGAGCCCAAGGTATCAAATGGCAGCGATACGTTTAAAAAAATATGAACCAGTATTTTCCGGGCGGTATTTTGACAAACTTCCGAATGTGAAATAGCTAAATTCTGATAGTATCGAAAGCGTCTCGAAAAAGCCTTCGATTTGATATATTATGGGCTTCATAATTCATCCGGGATCAAAATTTATGAGCAAATATTCTATGCACGTGTAATCTAAGGAAGAAAATGCGAATCAGTATTTTCCGAGCTGCATTTTGACAAACTCCCGAATGAAAAACATCTAAATTCTGATGGTATCGAAAGCGTCTCGAAAAATCCTTCGATTTGATATATTATGGGCTTCATAATTCATCTGGGATCAAAAGTTATGAGGTATCACGTGCTCACACGTGACTGGGCATCACGTGCCCACACATGACCGGGCATCACGTGCAGACACGTGACCATTTACAGGCAAAGCCTGTAGTCACTGAATAAAATAAATAATTGGAAATAATTAATCAGTGGGGTCACGTGCTAACACGTGATGAGCCTTTAAACCCACTGAAAAGAATTAAAGGTATAATAAAATAATAAGGAAAAACCCCAATAGGCCACCACGTGCCTGTTCACCGCCGGAAACCGGGAAGACGGACAGTCTTGCCTGAATTTCGGGGCAGATGCTAATATGTGCTATCCATCCACCTCTCCGAAGATGCCAAGTTGATTTATGGCACCGTATATCGAAGATTTAAACGGATGCAGCCGATATAGCATACATCGTCAGATTGCCCCTCATGGTGAGGGGTTTTTGATTGTGGGGACGCTCTTCCCTGCAGGCGTAAGCCCCTGCAGTTAATTACGCTACCGCATCGCGATAACAACTTTCTCTTTCTCCAGATGGTCACTTTGTGTCGTGGGTGTTTGTTTTGTGTTTGGTTGCCCATGGATTGTATATGGAGAATAATTTATGTTGTCGCCCGTAGGGCGTGGATTAGTCCAAATCCGTATTTTCTTAGATTTGGGTTTCAGTTTGGGTTTAAGGATACGTTAGCCTTATTTGAGACTAAGATCAACTTAAACGTTTATTAAGGATACGTTAGTCTAATTTTAGACTAAGATCAACTAAACGTTTGTTAAGGACACGTCGGTCTAATTTTAGACTGAGGTCAACTTAACGGGATCGTTTAGATCCAACAAAAGAGCATTTGGACTCTATTGTTTAGTTTAAAGTCATTGCGGTCAATTACCAGTTTAAGGACATGGTGGTCCAAGGTTAAGGACATCATAGTCCGTAGGTTTAGAGGGACCCCACAGTCCGAGGTTAAGGACATCATAGTTAATGAGTTTAAAGACCCCACAGTCAAGGTTAAGGACATCATAGTCCGTGGATTTAAGGACTCCACAGTCCGGTGTTAGTTTAAAGACATCACGGTCGAGGTTAAGGACATCATAGTCCATGGATTTAAGGACTCCACAGTCCGATGTTAGTTTTAAAACGTCACGGTCGAGATTAAGCACATCATAGTCTATGGATTTAAGGACTTCACAGTCCGATGTTAGTTTTAAGACGTCACGGTCGAGGTTAAGGACATCATAGTCCGTGAGTTTAAGGACCCCACAATCCAGTTTAAAGACATCACAGTCTGTAGAATGTATGGCTGTCGGGACCTGTCACCTCTCTGAAAACGTTGAAGGATTACAACGACAAATATCAGAGGAGTTCAGAGATGTACCCTTGAACCAATTTTGGTTGGGAGATCTATAGTCCAATTTGGGACTAAAGTCTGTTAAAAGGTTTGTGAGCATATGGGCTCAGTTGATATGAGTTAAGGACTTACGGCCAATTTTGGGCTAAGTCCAATAAGATTAAAATGTTTAACATTTTATATTCCGGCTATTGAGCCTTTATTTGGGCTTGGCCCTTTTAATAATGCTAGGCATTGGGCTCTGACATTTTTGTCTTGTATCAGAAACAAAGTTTGTTCTGACAGTGCGCCACGTGGCACGCCAGGCGCGTTGCGCCAGCCAAAGAGCGCATTGCGCTTCTGTCGGGTGGCGCACACGAAGGTGACACGTGTTGCGCTTAGCGCTAGTTTACTGGCGCATTGCGCTTTTAATTTATGAGCGCTTTGCGCTAGTCTGTTGGCGCGCCAGTGAGTGACACGTGGCATGCTTGGCGCTGAGCGTCAGCCCATGAGCGCAATGCTCTGTTTTAGAAGCGCAAAGCGCAGATTGTGTCTCTGGTTGACACGTGGCAGGTTTTGGCGCTGAGCGCCCGTCCAATGAGCGCAAGGGCGAAATTCATGAGTGCAAGGCACTTTTCAATAGCGCAAAGCGCATTTGATCAATTTTAAGATCAAAGAACAAATTTATGTTCTTCAAAGGAGGCTTTTTCCTCAAGATCCAATAACAAAAGTTCTTGTTTTTATAAAAAGGCTCTGCCTTTATAGATCAAAAGATCTGTGAATGAAGTAAAATACTTCTTTTAGTCTTTTATGATCAGATCTTTTGATCTTTTTATGAGAGACCTTGGTCTGTTGTAGATCTATGATCTTTTAGAAGATAGTTCTTCTGTTTTAATAAGATGATTTCCTCTCTTTTGTTCAAGAATTAATTCTTTACCTTGAAGAAATGATCTTCTTTTTCTAAGAGCTTGCTCTTCTTTCTTTGAGTTTTCTCAAAGTTTGTTGGAGGGTTTCTCTTTTTTTTTTTCTGTCTTCTGTATCCCCTTAGACTTGCAGTCTAGGGTCCTTTATATAGGGCCAAATGATTTGTTAAATTAGTTTTAAGAGATCTTTCTCTGCTTGATTTGGGAATATTTCTCACCGTTGGATCTTTGATCCTAAGGCTTCTGTTTTACAGAAGATAATGTTCTTGTTTTAATAAGATTGAAAAATCTTTCCATAACAGAATTTTAGTTCTAATTAATTAATAATTTATTATTAGTAGATCTTTTGATCTGGCGGTGGGGGAATTTTTAATTCCCGCGCTGGCGCACCTTGCGCGAGTGCACTTACGTTCGACACGTGGCGCGCAGCGCAACTGCGCTAGCGCAACTGTGTTTGACACGTGGCACGCAGCGCAGAGCGTAGCGCAACTACGCTAGCGCACCTGTGTTTGACACGTGGCGCGCAGCGCAGCGCACAGAATCTGAAGCATTGCTTCAATTTAAATTTTGAATTTTGAAACAGAGCTTTACTTTGATTGGGGGAAACAAATGCCCCCCCACCGTTGCGCTCACGTGGCCCACATGTGAGTGCAACGGTGGCAACATCTGCGCCCTTGGATCAACTCAGAAATTGAAGAGGCGTTTCAATGCCTATAAATAGGACCTTTGGTCTCTTAGATGATTTTCATCTTCTTCTTAAGAATTTTCACTTCTGAGAATTTCATTCTCCCACAGAGCATAGCTCTCCTGTTTAAAACCTTTTCAAGAGTAAAACACTGTCAAAACTTAGGTAAAGTTAAGAACTTTTAATAAATTAGGGTTTTACCCATTAACAGAGCCTTACTCTTCATAGATCCTTGATCTAAAGAAAACCTATTTAGGATTTCATTAACAGAGCTTTGCTCTCCAGAACATGTAGATTTTTTAATCTCTTGTGAAGAACTCTTAAGAGTTTGTTCATGGATCTTAAAAATAAAATTTTATTTTTGATGGATTATCTTCTCAGAGCAAGGCTCTTCTTGAGGAATTTTATTCCTTCATCATTAGACTTTGACATATGTCTGTCTAGTAAAGAGCGCTGCTCTCAATGGGAGTTTTACTCCTCTGCCCAATGGATTTCTCATTTAATGAGAATCTCTTGAGAATTTCCTCTTTTAATGACAGCTTCATCCAATGATGAGACTGTTTTATTAATGATGAACTATCATCTAGATTTTGTGGGTCCCCTTTTGTCCCTTTTAACTGCATTGCAGTGCGGTACGGACTTATAGTACTTTGTAATAGAATTTATTTTATAGCATGGGCAGCTGAAAATTCACTCTTTTTTGCGCAGGCATAATGTCTTCCGACGCCTCCTTCCCGTTCATTAGCTCAGAAGGCGGGTTCCCTGAAGCACCCGTTGACCGTGAGGTTTTTGCGTTGATAAAAGACCACGACCCGGAGCACAAGAGCCTTCATTTATAGGGTAAATGGTATGACCAAATTATCATGGGCCGACGGAGCTTTTCCTGTGCGACACTCTCGGAGCCTATTTCAGCGATTGCTTAAGAAGATGCGCCTCCGATAAATTACACTGTGGAGGAGGTCAACTAGACATCGGAAGGTCTCCTTCGGCCTTCTATCGCCGCAATACCAGTGCAGCCGCCGGTAGCTTTGGACATCCTAGGACGATGCATATGTCAAGGCAAGTCGCGTCCTTGGGGACAGCCGTACAATGTAGGACTAACTCCCCGTCACCCAACCGGGTATTTGCAGTGGGCCCGGTATATCTTATCGGCGAGGAAATCACAGTTGATGAAGCTCGGATTGTATTCCGCCGTGTATGCTTCTTTGTTTCAATATTCCACACCCCCTACATGGTGGGTCAGGGCATTTCTGGAACAGTGGAACATTCCAACCCACACCTTCCTCCTGTCAGATCGAGAAGTTTCCATTTCTTTGGAGGAGTTTGCAGAGGTCTCAGGTTTACCCGTTAGGGGGGAACATTACGAGGAATTGCTTCCCCCGGATGAGTATGTTTTCGCCACCAAATCCATGGTAATGGGTCTTACTCCCGAGAATGCTATTCAACATCAATTTCCGAGCTTTATAAAGAATTGAATATGTATGAAAACCTCTCTCTCGCATCCGAAGGTCGTGGAGTTAATTTTACGGCTTTTATTGCTTATTTTCTTCGCCCGGAAATGTTGAAGGAAGAAGTCGATAAATTTTCCAGTCTTGACGACCCCTTTGGCTTGGGTTTAGGAAATCTGCCGGTGACAGAGGTAGATCAGAAAAGCTTCTTTCTACCTGATACACCGGTCATCCCTTTTACAGAGCTGGCGGCTCCTGGGATTGATGAAGAAACGTTCTTTCTATGGTTCCTTGGATTATGGCTGAGTCGGTTCGCGCTTCCTATGCACCCCCGCCGCATGAGGTCGTCCGTCTTCTATCCTGCGCATCGAATGGTTGCCGGGATAACAGTAGCTGTGGGGATTGCTGGGTTAGCCCATATGTATCACGGTCTCATCTTGGCAGCTGATACCACTAAGCCAGGGGTGTAGTCGGTAAATTTCTCGATGCATTATTTCACGTCATGGCTTGAGTTACACGTGCTAGGCGTCTTTGGCATCCACAAGAGGCCGAGTTTTTATGACAGGTGCAGGTTCCCTCGGATCATGCAACTGGTTGGCGCTTCTATCGTGACTCCGACGCAACGGGAAGCTAGAGGCTTGCTTCTTCGCTCACGCACGATTGGGGCTGGCATGTCTTTTACTGATAAAGTTTTGACTATCGGCCAGGAGTCGGGGAAGACAATGCTGTCCTTGCAGGACATATTTAAAGATGGGGTCTCCGTCTTGAAGGCTCGGGAGATTCTTCATCTGTACTCTATCCGGCCGGGCTTTCTTGTATTCAAGATAAATGACTCGGTTTTATTCATGAGGTACAATCCGCATCGCTTCGCCCAGCAATTACGCTACAATCAGGGCGTCCCACTTGTGGCTTTTTTGGTCGAACCTGCTGCTACTGAAGAGGGAATGCGGAGCGCACTGCATCATTTCATGCGCTTGAACACAGGGTCCAACTTATTTATCAGTGATCCGAGCTGCGTCCCAAAGGCCCTTAATGCATACGTGGCGTGGTATCAGCATTCAATGGGTGCCGTCATCAGGGAGGAGAAACGATTGTTGCTTGACCGCAAGGGTGTAGTGCCGGCTGGTGATCGAAATGTTCCTCTGAAGCGACGGAACATTGTTCATCTTCCCCTGAGAGAGGTCACTGTAGTTGAGCTTCCATACGTGCTAAGCCCTATGCGCGGGTTGTCCCCATCCAGCACGCCTAAAAAAGAGGTGGCTGCCGTGTCCCCGGACTCGGACGTAGGAAAAGAAATTGGGACTCATCGTCCAAAGACGTCTACCAAACGCAAACTCATGTCATCGGATCCCGGAGCCCGTCCTCAGAAGAAGAAGAAGCAAGTACTTTCTTTGGACACCATATTAGGCTCGACGCCCCCTGCTCCATTTAGCGAAGGCTTGAGCGAATATGGGACCAACGAGGGTTTATTCGGGGTGCTTGATGATACCGATTTGGAGGTCGCCATTGAAGCTTCCAGACAATCGGCCGCCCTCGAAAAGGAATTAGCCGCCCTTGCACAGTCAGGTATATTTTATCCTTATCTCTCAGCTGTTTATTTCACTTTTTTTATACTTTGACTGGTGCTTCCTGTTTTAACAGGTGTCTCTACAGAAGAAGCCATTGCTGCTTCACTTAAAACCTTTGAAGATGAGGAAAGGCTTCGTGCCTCATTGCCAACAGAGGCTTCACTTGAACGACCGATGATGGATACCGTAATGGTTCCGGAGGTAAAACCTAGCCCTCGTGATAATATCTCCTTGGCAAAGGTCTTGAAGAATCCTCCTCTCCCTGTCAATATAAGGTGTTTTTCGTCACCCCATTGAGATGGGAATACGCGCTCGCTTGTCAGGCGCATTACAGATTCCTCCTGCCTAAGGTAGGCTGGGTTTATTGATCGTGGGAATCCGAATCTCCGGCAGCCGCGGACTAAACTGCCGTTAATTACCCCTCACATTTGGAGCGAAGGAACCTCCGATTGACGAGTTAAACTGGTCATGCGAACTCAACGTGCAGTGTATGTGTGTTTTTGTTTTAGGGGGCTTGGATATATTAGGAGCCACGCAGAGTTTTTACGGGGGTCCCGTGATTGGTATGGGATTTTATGATCAAAAATATTTATTAACTGCAATCAAGAACGGCGTTGCTTGGTAGCTAGCCGGTGAGTACGGGTCGGTCCACAGGGATTTTGTGAATTTCTTAATTTTTCTTATGAGTTAATTCCGAACGTTGTGAACGGATTGATTAAATCTAAAAACTAATATTATCTAGATCTAAATCTTGCTAGGGTTAGGTTTAGGGTAAGTTTGGAAAGTCAATAAATCTAAACGCTTTCTATACCCAAATTAAGATCTATGAGGTGTTATGGTAATTATCAATAAAGGGGATTAGTACCATCGGGAAGAAACGGTGTTTCTTCCTCTAGGTTCTTGACTTCCTTTCTTAATCCTTACCCTAACCTCCATGGAAAACACGCTCAACCGGGCCTTTATACTATGGTATCACCGTTACCTCGTGGGATAGGGTGCCGTAGGGAGCGGTGTGTGCATGTATGCATAGAGTCCTATTTATTATATGTGATGGGCAAAAAGGGGGTGAGAGATCTTCATCTCTCAAGCCTTCCCCAAAGCTAACCCTAACAAGCGAGGAGACTACTCGCTCATTAGGGAATTGAAGAACATATCTAAACTATCTATATAGGGCAAGGAATTAAAGATCTAACTAGGGCAGATAAGAAATTATACTAGGGCAATGAAATAAAATTATACTAGGGCGATGAAAAGAAAACTTACTCCTAATTTATTGATGCACTCTTCATTCTTTACAGATCTGAATTTGAGATTTACAATGAGGCACAAGAAGAGGCATGACCTAAAACAGGTCTTAAGGGTTCTATTTATAGATTCATAGAAACCCTAGGTTACAATCGCGTCATATCTGTTTTTACAAATTTACCCCCTAAGAAAAAGACCTAGTCAACGCACCACCAGCGCACCGATAATTTTCCACCGACACTTGTGCCACATGGCCGCGGATCCGCGGCCAAAGCCCACGTTTGGCCGCGGTTTCACGGCCAAATAGTGGTCTTGATTGCTCGATTTTTCAGGGAATGTTCTGGTTGGCTTTGTCTTCTACTTTCCTTAATTTGTTCTTCAGAATGTCTTTTAGTTCTTTTCCAGATATCTACAGTGAGTAAAATCGTGGACTTTTACCGTTTCTTCGTGACGAAGTCTTGAACCTTGCGCTGCCTTGTACTTTATGAACTGATCTTCGTGTAGGCTTGATCAAGATTCCACCATTTATTGGTTGTAGTCTCACTTTATATCATCTTTTTCATCAATTTCACTGTTTTTATTCCAAGAAACTGTAACCTGTAACTATGTAGCAGACATGGGTCAAAATCACCTGTTTATTTATAAAATGAATAAGAACGGGGAATATAATAAAGCAATATTATGGTATGAACAAATACCCCAAACTTATCTTTTGCTCGTCCTCGAGCAAACCTAATTTTATTCTCAACAAAAACCTAACCTCACTTTCGCAGGGAAACGCGATTGCACTGAGCTCGTGCAACAAGCCGTTAAACCTCTAGATGTCCCTAGTAGGAGGAGTGTTGTCTCCTGAGGGTTTTCAGCGGATACTACCCACAAAATCCTATCAATTCGGCCCATTGACTTTTATTCTTCAATTAGGTTTTCTAACAAGAAATTCTATTTCCGTCGACTCGTAAATTATCCACCCGTATTTTTCATGCTTCCTTATCATTTAACTTAAGATTATATATGTTCTGCAGACCTACTTAGCTTTCGGCATTTTTTAAGTTTTCCTTCTAGGGTTCTATCTCAACTTAGGAATTTTTATCATCTCTAGTAAAGATACAAGTCCTATTCTTCATTCCTATCTCTTATCTAAATCCCAATCACATACCCCTACGTGTGTGTATATATCACCCATACACTTGGAAATTCAAATCAAGCAATCATACTCTTGACCGTTGTCCAAAGCACTTCTTAATTGGTGAATTTTTAGATGAATTTCACTCACACATCCTTCGTGCGACCGTTAATACTTCTTGAGGTACCAACAACCGATTACAAAATGTGTTTGCACATTAAAACGTAATTCCTAGTCTTGTAACACCTAAGGCTTATAGCAGTGACTCCCAAACCAGTTGGTCTAAGGCACTAGGTGATGAAGCACCCTGGCTAAATATTTTTTCTATTTTGCAGCCTTAAGTAATTACAAAAACCAGTGTTTATTTTTTTATCTCTTTATTCACACTTGAATTTTATTTTATTTTTCTTCGTACTAAGGACTTTAGACAAGAGCATTTCAATGTCTCTTCTACTATTCCAAGTTTCAAGGTTCGTGTTTGTGCAATTTGTTGGGTATATATTTTCAGAATTTAGATTTAAACTTAGGAATTATTTTTCAAACTTATACTCTAATAAAAATATTAATACTCTTCCGTTATCTTGACTTAGCCCAAGAAGTGAACTCAAAATTTGCCTATTTCTAAATAAACTACAAAGACATACTTTCTACCGTTAAATTTTAAGAAAGATTATTTTTAGGGTTTTTAATTTACTGAGTATAAGATCTAGTTGTTCCTAACTAGTTAACCTATTTGTCAAACTCAAGTCAATTATGGCCAAAATTGAATAATTTAATTTTTATAATTTTTGAAATTTTTCAATTTTTTATAGGTTTTAAAATAAGTAATGCAAATGCAAAATGTACATATGAATGCGAAGGAAGAAGGCTTACCGAGCATACCCCCAAACTTAACCTTGACAGTGTCCTCACTGTCATGCTACACCAAGAGGGTTGAGAATGTCGGCACTCCCATGTTTATTTATTTATAATTTTTTTTATTTTTTTTATTGTTAAAAGAAAAAAACAAAAATATATACAAAAAGGCCCCCCAAACTTCATTGAAACAATGTTAAATGTCATTGCCAAACTTTGCAAAGACCAAACGTCAACACCAACCAGTTGAAAAATTTATCTGTGTAGAGTATCGGTCGGTGGAAGAACATGTTATACCGATCCAAAAAGAATTGGGGAAGATAGAAGTGGTGGTATGGAAAGTGTGGAAGTGAATAGATAGGAGGTGATGATGAATCAAAACGAGAATGTGAATGATCAGAAATCAGTGGAATATTGGCATTCTCGTAGCTTATTAAAAGAAAAAGGGGTGGTTCAACTTCTAAATGAGAAGGTTGACTATCCACACTATCCCCAAGATATTTCTGTGGATCCTTTATCGACTTGGCACCATCCATCATATGAATATGATATTCAATTATGAGGGAACTAATCTCCTCGATGTCCGCTATAGTCCAGCCGAAAGCTTGCCGCTTATCTTATAAGACCATTAAAAGGGCTTTCTCTTACTCGAAGGCTAGAGAGGCCGATATGATAATGGGAAAGGTCTCATTCTCACCTAGGTAAGCGTATTTAAGGTGAGACGGCAAGGGCTTGAGTTTGAGTTTCGGAGGCGAAACAATCAAAGGTAAAATTGGGGAATCTACCTCGAACTCAAAGGACACCAACACTGGTTCGAAATCACTGCAAGCAATCGAATCGGATGGTTCAACTAACTCATCCAAAAATTCAAAGGACTCATATTCGGGCGGTGAGTCGTCAAAATCATCCGAAAAAGTGAAACATTCATAATCAATATCGGTTGTGTCAACTGTGGTAGATTCAAGGAGGGACGCACTAGTGGCGTCAAAGCTATTGTCATCAAACAGAATTCTTTCAAGCTCACAGTCCTCCTGCGTGATTTCTTGAATAGAGCAAACTTTTCGTGTACTAGTTTTAGGCATGGGGGGAAGACTTCCTATCTTATAAATATTGAACTCACTAGACATCTTCCCGAAGGATAGAGTCATGGAGCCTTTGCGACAATTTATTACAGCATTGGAAGTGGCCAAAAATGGTCGATCGAGGATCGAGGATCATCGGAATTTGGTTCTGTGGATTAGCAACTGGTTGTGTGTCCATAACAATAAAATCAACGGGGAATATGAAATCCCCTACTTTGATCAACATATCCTCTAACTCACCCCTAGGATGGGTGATTGATCGATCAGCTATTTGGAGAGTACATAGAGTGGGTTTCAACTCTCCAACCCCTAATTGCTCGTACACGGAGTAGGGAAGCAGGTTAACACTAGACCCAAGATCTAAAAGTGCTCGATTGATGTTCTTATCCCCAATTGTTATTGAAATTGTAGGACGGCCAGGGTTCTTTCGTTTTTGGGGTAAGGGTTGAGGTTGGTTAATAGCATTGCTCACTGCACTAGCCACTAGCACTTTCTTGGGTATTTGAGACTTTCTCTTTGAGAAGCATAAGTCCTTCAAGATTTTCGCGTACGAAGGGACTTGTTGGATTGCTTCCAAGAGAGGTATATTTATGCTAACCTGTTTAAATAACTCCACAATATTCTCCATTTGTGGAGTTGGTTTATTGGATCTCAACCTGTTTGGAAATGGAGCATTTTGAAAATCTGTTGAGTCCAAAGTCTGTGGAGTGGACTGTGGAATAGGAATGGATCCCTGTGTGGGTGTGTTCGTGAAGTGAGAAGTGGGTCCGTTCGGAATAGAAGAAGAAGAGCCTTTTGAAGAATGAAGAATAGACTCTAACGAAGAAGATGAAGGTGAAGAAGAAGAGGATGGAGAAAAAGAAGAAGAAGAAGGAGATGAAGAAGAACCACCGGCGGGGGTGTCATCACTAATACCCACGTTATTTTGCAACACTCTTCCAGATTTCAACGTGGTCACCGCATTTACATTATGATTTTGATATTCATATGCGACATGTGCGTTGTGTGTGTGACCGGGATTTGGCAATGGTTGAGATGGAAGCTTTCCCTTTTCTCTCTCGCTCAACGCAGCAGATAGTTGTGCAATTTGTGCCTCAATAGATTTGATGCTTTGATCGTGTGAAGCATTATTGTGCACCAAAGACTGGATGGAAGTCTCCAACCTTGCTGCGGATTGTGTAGATTGTTTGAGAAACGCATCTAGACTTTTTTCTAGCGAGATAACCTTATCATCATTTGGTTGAACAAAATTGTTTTGAGGGTAAAAGTTGTTAGGCACAAAATTGTTCATTTGATTTGGATAAGGTTGTGGTTGGAAAGGTTGCTGGTATTGAGTTTGTTGGGATGCTTGTTGTTGTGGAGGAGGAAGCCTTTGAAAGTTGTTGTTTCCTTGGAATTGTTGATTTTGATTCCAAACAAAATTTGGGTGACTCCTCCAACCCGGATTATAAGTCGAAGAGTAAGGATCATTTTTTTGTCGTTGCTGAAAGGCAGTATTGACTTGATCTTGCCCTTGAACAGGTGGATTGTAAGGACACTTTTCGGTAAGGTGTGATGGATCCGAACAACAAGCACAAACAGTTCGTGGGGGTAAAGCAGGGGCAGGAGAAGGCGATAAGATTTTGGTCTCAATGGCTTCTAGCTTTTTCGTAAGTGCGGCCATCTCGGCCTTCATAGCAATCGACATATCTAATTGATGTATGCCTACCCTAGACTAACCAATAGAAGAAGATGAGGTGATCTTGGTGCTTTCCTACTGAAGTGTTTGTTCAGCAAGATCCTCGAGAAACTGCCACGCTTCCTCACTAGATTTGGTTAGAAAGTGACCTTGACAAATGGTTTCTAGCAACTGCTTCGTTGCTGGGTTCAATCCCTCGTATAATGTTTGGCAAAGTTGCCAATTTTCGATCCCATGGTGAGGGCATTGAACAAGTAGGTCCTTGAATCTTTCAAAACACTTCCAAAATGGTTCGGAAGGAAGCTGGGAAAATTGTATAATCTCATTGCGAATTCTCGCGGTCTTGTGATGAGGATAAAACTTTTTAAGAAAAGCTTTAACAAACTAGTCCCAATTTCTAATTGAATGTGATGCTGTGCTGTATAACCACTTCTCGGCTAAGTCACATAAGGTGAAAGGAATGACCCTTAGCCTTATAGCATCATCCGATAATTGGGTTGTTTTCATCATTGTGCAAACGTTTTGGAATTTGTTGATAAAGATATAGGCATCTTCGGATTCCAATCCGTGAAATTTTGGCAACATATTGATGAAATGGGGTTTTATCTCAAAATTGTCCCCATTTGCTGGTGGGAGTGAAAGACAGGCAGGTAAGGCGGTGCGGACAGGGTAGAAGAGATCCTGGAGCGCGATTCGTTAGGGCGCTTCAACAGGCGGATGATTCGGGTTATTCGCACCTAACGGAGGTGGAATCAGTCCCGTGGGTAAGGTGTTGTTAGGATTATATCCCGACATACCTTCGGAAGAAGAATTTGAAGATGGAGGTAAGGAAGTGGAAGGAATTTCGACTTCGGAGTCGAAAGCTTCGTCGGTCGGTACCAACGAAACACGGACTAATCAGGCGCTAGTGTCCCTAGTCCACACGGACATACACTAAAGAGGTAGTGTAGTCAAAAAGGTGAAAAACAGAATGTGGGGGTAAGAAAATGTCAATGAGAAGAAAGTGGGTGGTGATGGGGTGCACGGATTTTAAGCGACAAGTTGCAAGTTTTTATAAAAATATTTTTTTTCTTTTTCTCTTGATTTGGAACTTTTTGCAAAAAAGATTTTCGATAAAGGGCTTAGACACACTTTCAATCAAGCACAAATGCACAATCAGGCCTAGATCTAGGGTCAGCTAGACAGCTCCTAACTATTCCAAAGGGCTAGAAATAGGACCTCAAACCGTCTCTTCACCGCCAATTGCGGCCAGGTGAGTGCCAGGTGAGTGGGAGGCTCTCCACTATAAGTAGTGACTCTAATTAAGTAACCACTCATCTTAGACACACTTACCTAGACACCACAAAGTCAGGTTAGGATCAACGACCAATGCCTACAACTAGTCCTCTGTCCTATTGAGCGCGACGTCCTTAGGGCTGAGTCTAGTATTTTTTAATTAAATATTGGTCAATGCATATGCCTTATGTGATTTCTGGGGTCCTGGGAAGGGTGATGAAATCCCCACCCAATCTGAATTGGTCTTAAGCCCCTTATAGTCAGATTAAAAATATGCAAAGCAGTAACAATCACTTGCAATAAAAAAAAATTATTTTTAGCGCGGCGCAAAGAATCCTGCACAAGATCAATTATTGGAAGGGGAAGAAATATTTTTAAGCGCAAAGAATCCTGCAGAAGATTTGACAGAAGATATATTGGGATTTGCAGAGGATGAGAAAAGAGAACTTACAGTGCTTTTTCCACCTGCCGACGTCACCAGAGCGCCGCGGTTTAGCGGTCAAAGTGGGTATAGCACGGCGCTTCCGCGGTCAAGTGGAGGGTTCAGATACCGAGATTTTTTCTGCTGTTCTGTTGTTGAAATCCCCTTCTGTTCGGATCTTCCGTTTTCTGTTTCGCTCTCTGGATTTTTCCAGATCCGAACTTGTACGTCGATCCTGCAAAGATTCACATAAGAAACCCTTCAAACAATAAAAGATGATAGAAATATATATATATATATATATTTTTTTCAATTTTTATGATTTTTATATTTTATATTAACCCGAAATCGCAAAAATAAAATACTACGCCATCCCCGGAAACGACGCCATTTGATTTTTATGAGATTTATGATCAAAAAATATTTGTTAACCGCAATCAAGAACGGCGTCGCTTGGTAGCTAGCCGGTGAGTACGGGTCGGTCCACAGGGATTTTGTGAATTTCCTAATTATTCTTACGAGTTAATTCTGAACGGTGTGAACGGATTGATTAAATCTAAAAACTAAGATTATCTAGATCTAAATCTTGCTAGGGTTAGGTTTAGGGTAAGTTTGGAAAGTCAATAAATCTAACCGCTTTCTATACCTAAATTAAGATCTATGAGGTGTTATGGTAATTATCAATAAAGGGGATTAGTACCATCGGGAAGAAACGGTGTTTCTTCCTCTAGGTTCTTGACTTCCTTTCTTAATCCTTACCCTAACCTTCATGGAAAACATGCTCAACCGGGCCTTTATACTACGGTATCACCGCTACCTCGTGGGATAGGATGCCGTAGGGAGCGGTGTGTGCATGTATGCATGGAGTCCTATTTATTATATGTGATGGGCAAAAAAGGGGTGAGAGATCTTCATCTCTCAAGCCTTCCCCAAAGCTAACCCTAACAAGCGAGGAGACTACTCGCTCATTAGGGAATTGAAGAACATATCTAAACTATCTATCTAGGGAAAGAAATTAAAGATCTAACTAGGGCAGATAAGAATTTATACTAGGGCAATGAAATAAAATTATACTAGGGTGATGAAAAGAAAACTTACTCCTAATTTATTGATGCACTCTTCATTCTTTACAGATCTGAATTTGTGATTTACAATGAGGCACAATACAATGAGGCACAAGAAGAGGCATGACCTAAAACAGGTCTTTAGGGTTCTATTTATAGATTCATAGAAACCCTAGGTTACAATCGCGTCATATCTGTTTTTACAAATTTACCCCCTAAGAAAAAGACCTAGACAACGCACCGCCAGCGCACCGACAATTTTCCACTGACACTTGAGCCACGTGGCCGCGGATCCGCGGCCAAAGCCTACGTTTGGCCGCAGTTCCACAGCCAAATAGTGTTCTTGATTGCTCGGTTTTTCAGGGAATGTTCTGGTTGGCTTTGTCTTCTACTTTCCTTAGTTTGTTCTTCAGAATGTCTTTTAGTTCTTTTCCAGATCTCTACAGTGAGTAAAATCGTTGACTTTTACCGTTTCTTCGTGACGAAGTCTTGAACCTTGCGCTGCCTTGTACTTTGTGAACTGATCTTCGTGTAGGCTTGATCAAGATTCCACCATTTATTGGTCGTAGTCTCACTTTATATCATCTTTTTCATCAATTTCACTGTTTTTATTCCAAGAACCTGTAACTATGTAGCAGACATGGGTCAAAAGCACCTGTTTATTTATAAAATGAATAAGAATGGGGAATATAATAATGAAATATTATGGTATGAGCATCCCGCTATCCGGATAGCGGGCTGGGGGTCAAGGGGGCTAGCAGCCCCCTTGCGGGGTGCAGGGCAGCGTCCCGGCCCAAATTTTTTTGGGGAAGGACAGTGTTGTAGAGTATGTGTATGTGTGTGTGTGTGTGTGTATACATATATATAAAAAATAAAGGAAAGGGATCCAAAGGATGCGTGTGAAAAGCGCCAGCGCTTTAGGTGCTAGCGCTTTGAGCACAAGAGCGCTAGCGCACCACGTGTCAGCACGTGGGCACTCAAGTGCTAGTGCTTTGAGCGCTAGCGTACCACGTGTCAGCACGTGGGTGCTCAGGCCCTAGCGCTTTGGGCGCTAGCACACTGAGCACAAGGCGCTAGCGCACCACGTGTCAGCACGTAGGCGCTCGGGCGCTAGCGCTCTGAGCGCAAGAGCGCTAGCGCTTTGAGCGCAAGCGCGCCACGTGTCAGCACGTGGGCGCTACCGCGCTGAGCGCAAGAGCGCTAGCACTTTGAGCACTAGCGTACCACGTGTCAGCACGTGGGCGCTCGGGCGCTAGCGCTTTGGGCACTAGCGCGCTGAGCCCAAGAGCGCTAATGCTTTGAGCGCTAGCGCCCCACGTGTCAGCACGTGGGCGCTCGAGCGGCAAAAGGGACTTGGTCCCTGCAATGGGAGTTGTACTCCCAGAAAGGAGCACTTATTATTCTCTGTATATATATATATATATATATATGAGGAGTTAAATTCCTAGGATGTTTTGAAGCCGATGAAGGGGTTTCTCCCCTTGAGCCCTAGTTCTTCCCCAAAGTAGGGTCTCTAGAGATGGGACTCGTTCTTCCTTCTCTGTTGGCAGGATCTTGAAGATCAAGAGATGTGAGATTTTAAAATCTCTTCTTTTTGAGATCTGATGGTAGATCCAAATTCCCCTTTGTGGGTTTTGTGGTGAAAAACTATTTAGTTTTGGAAAAGGAAGAGTAAAACTCTTGATTTAATTCAAAAGAAAGAAGAAGGTTGGGAACCTTCAGAAAGAAGAAAGAGGCACAAACCCTAGATTTTTGAGTGGAATGGAAAAAATATCTCTTTACGCATCATCATGTTGCCTTATATAGGCTTACATGTTTACATATAGCCCCTTGGGCTTTGCAAAATGGCATTTTGCCTATCCCATGTCTCATGTGCCATTTGTTTTTGCACATAAGCCATGAGCTTACAAAAAATTGGCTTTATGCTCATTTTGCATACATTCATGCACAAAAAATTACATCAAAATTATTCGTTACATGATTTTTTTATTTTGGTATAGCGGAAGGCCGGACGCTTCGTGTTCGAGCTCGACCCGGGTATTGACCCACTTGCTTGGGCTTGGGCCCACCTGGCTTGGGGTTGACCTTGACTTTGACTTGGTCAATCGGGGTGCAAATTTTGACCCCAACAAAGTGCCCCCCATCAATAAATGCACACCACATATGTGAGTCGTGTGCATGAAATTAATGGATCTTCTTTCGCGTGGAGGCGACTTGCTTTGGTTCCCACTTTTTGGGATGCACTGCCCTTTTTACGGCATGGACGGTCGACGCTTGACGTGTCTCCGAGATGGAGTGTCCGTGGTAGATGTTTCCCTGGCCTAGAGTGATCTAGTTCCTGCTTTGTAGGAAGCCTGCACTGCCCGTTTTGCGACATGGACGGTCGACGCTCTAATCCGGAGCGATTTGGTTCCCTGCTTTGTAGGAAGCCTGCACTGCCCTTTTTGCGACATGGACGGTCAACGCTCTGATCCGGAGCAATTTGGTTCCCGATTTGTGGGAAGTCTACCCTGCACTGCCCATTTTGCGACGGTCGACACTCTGATCCGGAGCAATTTGGTTTCCGATTTGTGGGAAGCCTGCACTGCCCGTTTTGCGACATGGATGGTCGATGCTCTGATCAAAAGCGATTTGGTTCCCGATTTGTGGGAAACCTACACTGACCTTTTTGCGACATGGACGGTCAACGCTCTGATCCGGAGAGATTTGGTTCCCTGCTTTGTAGGAATCCTGCACTGTCCGTTTTGCGACATGGGCGGTCGACGCTCTGATCCGGAGCGATTTGGTTCCTGATTTGTGGGAAGCCTGCACTGCCCGTTTTGCGACATGGACGGTCGACGCTCTGATCCGGAGCGATTTGGTACTCGATTTGTGGGAAGCCTGCACTGCCCGTTTTGCGACATTGACGGTCGACGCTGACCCGGAGCGATTTGGTTCCCGATTTGTGGGAAGCCTGCACTGCCCATTTTGCGACATGGACGGTCGACGCTCTGATCCGGAGCGATTTGGTTCCCGATTTGTGGGAAGCCTACACTGCCCGTTTTGCGACATGGACGGTCGATGCTCTGACCCGGAGCGATTTGGTTCCCGATTTGTGGGAAGCCTGCACTGCCCGTTTTGCGACATGGACGGTCGACGCTCTGACCCGGAGCGATTTGGTTCCCGATTTGTGGGAAGCCTGCACTGCCCGTTTTGCGACATGGACGGTCGACGCTCTGATCAGGAGCGATTTGGTTCCCGATTTGTAGGAACCCTGCACTGCCCGTTTTGCGACATGGACGGCCAACGCTCTGATCCGGAGCAATTTGGTTCCCGATTTATGGGAAGCCTGCACTGCCCGTTTTGCGACATGGACGGTTGACGCTCTATTTGACTTGCTCTGCTTCCTGCAGTGTCAGGGGTGAACTTGACTTGCTCCGCTTCTTGCGGTGTCGAGGTTGGATTCTGACTCGCTCCGCTTTCTGCAGTGTCGGAGTTGAAGTTGACTTGTTGATTATAATTTGTGTTGACATCAGCATCGCTATACTGGAATCTGGTACCAGGAGCGAATCATCATCTGTCTTTGAGAGGATTTTGGGATTGGTTTTTTTTGTCGGCATCTGCATTGCTGCACTGGAATAATGCCAGGAGCAACTCATCATTTGCCCCGGGAGGAATTGGGAATTGGTGTTTGCTTGGCATCAGTATCGCTACACTGGAATATGGTACCAGGAGCGAATCATCATTTGCGCTTGCTTATCAGGAAGCGATGGCTTAGGAGACAGATTTTAGGTCCCTATCACCTAAGACTTTTCAATTTTGTGAGTCGTAAGGGTCTCACAAAGCATTTTTTCCCTACGGGTCGTAAGGATCCCGTAGGTGTATTTTCTTCTTAGGAGTCGTGAGGACCCCCAAGTGTGTTGCTCCTTTGTGAGTCGTAAGGATCTCACGCGGGAATTTTCTCCTCACAAAGTCGAGAGGACTTTGCGAGTGCATTTCATCTCTTTTTCACGAGTTTGCGCCCTTTCGGGTTTTCACAAACTCGCCGGTAGTCCTGCTATTTTTATTCACGGACCCCTTTCGGGTTTTCATCCGTGCCCATTTTGCTTGTGGACATACCTTATTTCTTTTTTTCCTTTTTTTTCATCGCTGGTAGGACTTTGAATGTGGTCACGCCGGTAGGACTTGGGAGAGATTGGGATTGTCTTATGCCCATGGATTGTATACGGTTTTGCAGGATGTATGATCCAGACCGTAGGGCCAGAAAAATTTCGGGACTTTGTCGGCGTCTGCAGCGCTGCCTGGAATATGGTACCAGGAACGACTCATCATTCGCCATTGGGGCATGGGATTTGGAATTTGGTTGGCGTCTGCATCGCTCCACTGGAATATGGTACCAGGAGCGACTCATCATTCGCCATTGGGGTAAGGGATTTAGAATTTGGTCGGCGTCTGCATCGCTGCACTGGAATATGGTACTAGGAGCGACTCATCATTCGCCATTAGGGTATGGGATTTGGAATTTGGTCGGCGTTTGCATCGCTGCACTGGAATATGATACCAGGAGCGACTCATCATTCGCCACTTGGGGATTGGGGAGCGATGGCTTAGGAGATAGGTTTGGATCCCTATCACCTAAGGCTTTTCAATTTTATGGGCCGTGAGGGTCCCATAAAAGCATTTTCTCCCTACGGGTCGTAAGGATCCCGTAGGTGTACTTTCTCCTTAGGAGTCATGGGGACTCCTAAGTGTGTTTTTCCTTCGCGAGTCGTAAGGATCCCACGAAGGTTTGTTCTCCTCATGCATCGTGAGGACACATGAGTGGGTCTTCCCAATGGAGCATAATTTTGAGGGGACCAGCCGTGTAACTGGTGATTACAGTAGGGCATAGGTATGATGAGAATTATTTGAGCCCGTGGATTGTATACGGTAGTCGATCTGGGGACTAACCGTAGGGCCGGGAGAATTTTGGGAAACTGGATTTTGGTTGGCGTCTGCATCGATGCACTGGAATATGGTACCAGGAGCGACTCATCACTCGTCGTTGTTTTTTGTTTTGTTTTGTTTTTGTTTTTGTTGTTAGTTTTTTACCGCGATTGCTCTATCATTTCAACTTTTCTTATCACGAAGGTCGCGATTGCCCTATCATTTCGGCTATTTATTTGCGGTTCCCCTATCATTTCGGCTTTATTTTTCATCTTTATTTTACTCGCTGATTTTTATTGCGAGTTGCCCCATCATTTCGGCTTTTCTTTTTTTTCTTTTTATTTACACATTTTTTTTATTTACAATTTTTTTTTACATTCCTAGTTTAACAACTTAGAGGTCGACTGTTCCCAGTTTAATGACGTGGTGGTCGATCATTCCTAGTTTAATGACGTGGTGGTCAGTTGTTCCCAGTTTAATGACGTGGTGGTCATCTGTTTCCAGTTTAACGACGTAGAGGTCATCTGTTTCCAGTTTAACGACGTGGTGGTCATCTGACGGGGAGCTTAGAGAAGGTACCTAATTGAGCAGTTGTCAAGGGCACCGCTGGAGCTTGCATGAGATGCCTTATTACTTTGTCGATGTTGATGGCCTTGCCCCCAGCTGGGGCCAAGAAAAGTCGTCCAAATACCGACTTGCATTCGAATATGGCAATTGGAAATTGTTAACCCTGCAAATAGAAACATTATTTCAGTATAGGCAATCGATACGTATATTGATTAAGTTCGCATGAATGATTAACCTGAAATATGGGAGGAGAGATTGGTCCCACCGGGCGTGCCAGAATCTCTAGGGTGTTTTTCGTCACCCCATTGAGATGGGAATACGCGCTCGCTTGTCAGGCGCATTACAGATTCCCCCTGCCTAGGGTAGGCTGGGGTTTATTGATCGTAGGGACCCGAATCTCCGGCAGCCGCGGACTGAGCTGCCGTTAATTACCCCTCGCATTTGGAGCGAAGGAACCTCCGATTGGCGGGTTAAACTGGTCATGCGAACTCAACGTGCAGTGTACATGTGTTTTTGTTTTAGGGGGGCTTGGATATATCGGGAGCCACGCAGAGTTTTTACGGGGGTCCCGCTACACGGATAGCGAGCTGGGGGTCAAGGGGGCTAGCAGCCCCCTTGCGGGGTGCAGGGCAGCGTCCCGGCCCAAATTTTTTTTTGGGAAGGACAGTGTTGTAGAGTATGTGTATGTGTGTGTGTGTATACATATATATAAAAAAAATAAAGGAAATGGCACCCAAAGGATGCGTGGGAAAAGCGCCAGCGCTTTGGGTGCTAGCGATTTGAGCGCAAGAGCGCTAGCGCACCACGTGTCGGCACGTGGGAGCTCGAGCGCTAGCGCTAGCGCACCACGTGTCGGCACGTGGGCGCTCGAGTGCTAGCGCACCATGCGTCGGCACGTGGGCGCTCGGGCGCTAACGCAAAGCGCTAGCGCACCACGTGTCGGTACGTGGGCGCTCGGGCGCTAGCGCTCTGAGCGCAAAAGCGCTAGCGCTTTGAGCGCAAGCGCGCCACGTGTCAGCATGTGGGTGCTCGGGCGCTAGCGCTCTGGACGCTAGCGCTCTGAGCGCAAGAGCGCTAGCGCACCACGTGTCAGCACATGGGCGCTCGGGCGCTAGCGCTTTGGGCGCTAGCGCTCTGAGCGCAAGAGCGCTAGCGCGCTGAGCGCAAGAGCGCTAGCGCTTTGAGCGCAAGCGCGCCACGTGTCAGCATGTGGGCGCTCGGGCGCTAGCGCGCTGATCGCAAAAGCGCTTGCTCTTTGAGTGCTAGCGCACCACGTGTCAGCACGTGGACGCTCGGGCGCTAGCACTTTGGGCACTAGCGCGCTGAGTGCAAGAGCGCTAGCGCTTTGAGCTCTAGCGTCCCACGTGTCAGCACGTGAGCGCTCGAGCGGCAAAAGGGACTTGGTCCCTGTAATGGGAGTTGTACTCCCAGAAAGGAGCACTTATTATTCTTTGTATTTATATATATATATATATATATATATATATATATATATGAGGAGTTAAACTCCTAGGATGTTTTGAAGCTGATGAAGGGGTTTCTCCCCTTGAGCCCTAGTTCTTCCCCAAAGTGGGGTCTCTAGAGATGGGTCTCCTACTTCCTCCTCTGTTTGCAGGATCTTGAAGATCAAGAGGTGTGGGATTTTAAAATCTCTTATTTTTGAGATCTGATGGTAGATCCAAATTCCCCTTTGTGGGTTTTGTGGTGAAAAACTATTTAGTTTTGGAAAAGGAAGAGTAAAACTCTTGATTTAATTCAAAAGAAAGAAGAAGGTTGGGAACCTTCAGAAAGGGGAAAGAGGCACAAACCCTAGATTTTTTAGGGGAATAGAAAAAGTACCTCTTTATTCATCATCATGTTACCTTATATAAGCTTACAAGTTTACATATAGCCCCTTGGGCTTTGCAAAATGGCATTTTGCCCATCCCATGTCTCATGTGCCATTTCTTTTTGCACATAAGCCACGGGCTTACAAAAAATTGTCTTTATGCCCATTTTGCATACATTCATGCACAAAAAATTACATCAAAATTATTCGTTACATGATTTTTTTATTTTGGTATAGCGAAAGGCCGGACGCTTCTTGTTCGAGCTCGACCTGGGTATTGACCCACTTGCTTGGGCTTGGGCCCACCTGGCTTGGGGTTGACCTTGACTTTGACTTGGTCAACCGGAGTGCAAATTTTGACCCCAACATTCAAAATCGAGAAGAAGCCCAAAAAACATACGGCCAGGGGAAAGAAGCGATCTTCTGCAATCATTAGCTCTAGATCAAGGCGGAGGAAGAAGACCGTTACTAATCCACCGGAAGACGGTCTTTTTTTTCCTGGTTCATCTGCCGAGGAAGCCGCACAATTGGCTGAGGCTATAAGACGCTCACAAGACGAATCCGAAAATATAAGGATCCTGAAAAGGCCTTACCCTGCCGTCATCTTTTACGAAGACCCTCCGTGGATACGGCGACTATTCATAGGCCCTCAGGAAGAATGAGGGGAAAGGGCTCTTAAGCAAGCCGTCTCAGCTGCCGCCGAGGATGCACTTTCATTATGGACCGGTGGCCACGAGTCTACCCTTGAACCTCGGTAAGCGTACCTCCTCAGGAAGGAGCGTCGGCTTGAACAAGCCATATTAGAAGATCCCTTGCGTATCGGTATGTTCATGTATCTCTTTGTAATATTTTATATTGCTTGTATACATACATATATATATATATATATATCTCTTTATCCTCGTACAAACTTTGCAGGGACTTCGACGATGGCAGAGAAGCTGAGTCCAAATCGCGTCCTGACTATGGACTTCGTAGATACCCCCGATGAAGCACTAATCAGTATGGAGGGGTTGACGCATTGATGTTCCTGCGACGGATCTTCCCTTGGTGATTCCTGCTCTCCAGGTGATTGCTCCTCCGGAAGAGGCATCTTCATTGGCTACGGATCCAATGGATCTTTCTGGGGACGGCCCGGTGACTGTGGGACAAGTGGTCGAAGCCACTGTCGTTTCATTGGAGCATGTAGCGATGGTCACTGCTTCTACACCGGACGTTATTATACCAGCCGACATCCCTGATGATGTGCTCGGGAACACGGAGGGGGATGAGGCAGTCGCTGCATCCAGTGATGCCCTTGTCGTGGTCCCGACCGGTGACTTACCAGGTAGATTTCAGGTTATTAATTTATATTCTATTCTGCAATCCCTTTTCTACCTTTTCTGAAAGTACTTTTGTTTTGAATGCAGCTGCGGTGGGCGTTGAGGTTGTGCCCCCCGAGGAAGCGCCACCAGTTACCGCCTTGATGGCGACCACCCCTCCATCTTCTCCTATATCTTCTCAAATGATGGAAGGTATGGGTTTGTGACAATTTTAAGTCGGGAACAGTATCTTTCGTGTACTTACCATGTATCATCGTGATCTCGCAGGAGTTCTTCTTGATCATTTGTATCAGGTGCTGAACCCGCACATCTCTTTCCCATTGGAGATTCCTTCATCTAATGGCACTGGTGAGTACAACCTTCAGCTAATGTTCCTTCTTTTACCGGCAGTCAAATCATTTCTGATTCTTCTTTGTTTTGATTGCAGTACTACAGATTGAAGGAGGAGATGAGAGAACAGTTGTGCCACTGGTACTCCCGGCCCTGCCACCTGCTGCAGCTGGTATAGTAAATTCCATTGTTATGAACCTCTTATACTTCTTGAACCATCATTTGACTATGATTTGTTTTGCAGCGGTCACATCGACTCCAGCCCCGTTCGAGTCCCGCATCATAATGCCGGTCGAACCCTTTTCCCGACGTCCATCCTCAAAAGGCGCCGCGAATAGTTTGCACATGGTGAGCGACTATATCGAGGAGCTCGACGTGGAGACTCCTACATCTTCCGTGGATTTTGCCGCGGAGGTTAACCTAATGCTGGCGACGCTTGTAAACTTCCATAATGAAGGCTTTGTCGAGTCTTGGGTTAACTACTGCCGGAAGATTGAGGCCTACCTACACGAGCTTGAGCTTATGCGTCCTATCCCTGAGGCTCAGGCTTTGAACTCCCAGCGGGTCGCATGGGTTGAGCATAGCGTTCCGTTCCTTCGTCATTTCGAACAAGAGGCAACCCTTAAGCGAAAGGAACGTGAGGCGACTTCCGCTGAATCAGTTGAACTGTGCGCTGAGGTTGCAGCAAATGCTGCCTAGCTGAACACCATCTTTGAAAACCTTCAACGATGTATTTCTGACGGGCTGGTGCTGAAGAAGAGGCTTGATCTTAGTGAGCAGGTTGCGCAGAGTCAAGAAGCTGCTCAGCAGGAAATTGATGAGAAGATTTCATCGTGCTTGTAGCAAAGGGCTCAAATTGAAGCGGAGCTGGCCGTAGCGGCTGATCATGAGAAGGCGCTAAAAGAAGTGCGAGAGCAGCTGGCGGTCTTACTAAAAACGCTTCCTTCTCAGTAGCAATTTTTGTAACATTTGTAATTTTGAGTAAAATGTATTCATTCTTTTATTCTTTCATATGATGTATTTTGTACCCGATTGAATTCATGAATAAAAGATACATTTCTTTCGCAATGTCTTATATCTTCTCTTTGCTTTCTTCTTTCTTTTGTTGTCAGCATGTCACCTTAACAAACACAACCGGAAGATGATAGGGTGAACATCTTGTTTTGGCTTCTTCGAGGGGTAGTGATGGCTTAGGAGGCAGGTTCAGATCTGCTGCCTAAGACTTTTCAACTTCATGAGCTGCGAGGGTCTCATGAAGACTTTTCTCCTTACGAGTCGAGAGGATCCCGTAGGTGTATTTTCTCCTTAGGAATCGTGAGGATTCCAAAGTGCGTTTTCCCTTATAAGTCGTGAGGATCTTATAAGAGAATTTTCCCTCCTATGAGTCGAGAGGACCCGTAAGCGGTTGTTTCCCTCCTTTTCGAGATTCGACTTTAGAGAGTGTGGCCCGTGAATAGTATGCAAGAGTCCATTTTGGACCGACTTGCAGGGCCCCAGTGCTTAGGAAACAGGTTTTTTAATCCCCACTGCCTAAGGCTTTTTCCTACGAGTCGAGACGAATCGAGCATTTCTCGCAAGGATATCCTAACGTCACAGTTAACCTCTGCTCTTTACGACAAGGGTCCGTTAGGGTCTGTAGTACTAGGGCTTTGTCCGTCGTACCGTCGCGTTGGCTGGTGTATTCCTCGATAAGCAATCTTGCTGTTCGAGTAGCCTTGCGACTGTCGTGTCTCTGATCCCTTCGAGGGCTGGACAAGACGTCTTCAAGCAATCCTCCTAGGCAGTTTGACCGTCAGAAGAGCAAGCGTTAGGAATTTTGCCATGCCACTTTTTACTTGAGGTTAGGCTCATTTTGGAGAGCCCCGATAAGTCATAACCACTCCGCGCTGGCGTGGGATGATCTCCGATAGTCTTTCAGGTTTTATATGAGTTGCCGTCAAAACCCTGAAACTAGGAATTTGGCCTTCGCTTCGTTTGTTGGCATTGCGTCTGCTGTATCGAGACGAATATCGCGGTTGTCTCTAGGTTGTTGGTGAACCGTCGAGGTTTGGAACTAGGGATTTTGCCATGGCTCCTTTGTTTGATTGTCGTGTCTGAATTCTGCTGGAGGAAGAACGCTGTGGTAACGTCCCGTCTGCTGTATCGAGGCGAACGTCAAGGTGGTGACCACTCCGTGCTGGTGCGGGATAATCTCCGATTGTCTTTTAGGCTTTATATGAGTTGCCGTCAAGACCCTTAAGCTAGGAATTTGGCCTTTTCTTTATTTGTTTTGTCGTGTCCAAATCCTGTTGGAAGAAGGACGCTCTAGTGACATTTCGTCTGCTGTATCGAGACGAATGTCAGGTGGTGACCACTCCGTGCTGGTGCGGGATGATCTCCGATTGTCTTTCAGGATTTATATGAGTTGCCGTCAAGACCCTGAAGCTAGGAATTTGGCCTTTGCTTCGTTTGTTTTGTCATATCCGAATCCTGTTGGAGGAAGGACGCTGTAGTGACATTTCGTCTGCTGTATCGAGACGAATTTCAGGTGGAGACCACTCCGCGCTGGTGTGGGATGATCTCTGATTGTCTTTCAGGCTTTATATGAGTTGCCGTCAAGACCCTAAAGCTAGGAATTTGGCCTTTGCTTCGTTTTTTGTCCTGTCCGAATCCTGTTGGAGGAAGGACGCTATAGTGACATTTCGTCTGCTATATCGAGACGAGCGTCGAGGTGGAGCTGGGATTTTGCTGTCACTCCACTTTGTTTTGGCCATGAGGTCTTTTGTTGACGCTGCATCTGCATCCTGCTGCACTGCAAAGGAACGCCGTTGTTGACATTGCGTCTGCTATAGCGAGACGAATGCTGAGATGGAGTTGAGATTTCGCCATCACTCGGCCTTGTTTTTGACCGTGAGTTCTTTTGTTGACGTTGCGTAGATGTGGTCGTCGAGACTGCGAAGGAACGCCGTTGTGGGTCTTCAGGCTGTAGATGTGGTCGTTGAGACTTGGGACTAGGGATTTTGCCGTGGCTCCAGGGTTGATTGCAGTGTCTGAATCCTGCTGGAATGGTGAGGAACGCTGTTGATGATCTCTAGGCTATCCTTGAACCGTCGAGATTTTGGCTTCGTTTTCTGATGAAGCCTGATGGGATGATATGGTTCCCTCTTTGTTTGCACCCCAGGATTATATATAGGGATTGATCTGATATCACCTGTAGGGCATAAATTTCATTTTTTTTATTTCTTTCCGCAATGCTTTGTCATTTCAGCTTTAATATCGCGAAGGTCGCGATTGCCCAATCATTTCGGCTATTTTTCGCGGTGCCCAATCATTTCGGCTATTTGTTTTATTTTTACTCGCTTCTTTTTATTGCGAGTTGCCCAATCATTTCGGCTATTTTGCATGCATACATTTTTACTTGCTGATTTTGTTGCAAGTTGCCCGATCATTTCGGCTATTTCGTATGCATGTGTGTCTCACTAGCTTCTTGCTACAAACCTGGAATTAGATATCGATTTCGGCATCAGCACCGCTACAACTGGAATATTGCCAGGAGCGAATCATCATTTGCCTTTATCGATGTCGAACAAAGGTGGATTAGCGAACAGGGTGTAAGTGCACGGCGGCGCCCCGGCCGTCAATCCGACGCCGGAATGCGGAAGCGGTGATAAACATTAATTTTGCGGACTTTGCAAACCGGCACCACCGCGCACTAAACACCCGGATCGTAACCATTAACAAGTCTAAGCTAACTAGAAGATGGGTTAGAGATATACCGACTGATCCGAGTCCTCCGGTCTTCATCTCCACTCCGATCTCCTCGCGGGATCTCCGTCCGTCTCCTCCTCGTCGGAAAGGGCACCACATCGCCTGTAGCTTTTACGGGCTCCCACCTCAATACCGAGGCAACTCGGGCATAAAGCCGGCAAGTCGACATGCCCAAGATATACTGTAGAATGTGTAGTGTAGATCTATGTGTCTCATTTGGGGTTTTGGAGTTGCCTTTAGATGGAGGGAAGAATGAAACTTTGGAGGCAAATGATGCTATCAATTTTTTGCAAGGAAATGAGATGAACAAATGATACAAAAATGAACCTCTCATTTTCTCTCCTCTCCCCAATTAGTGGCCGGCCAATACTTATGAGGAATGGTGGAGAGAATCAATATCTAGCATGAAGGGAGGTGAGTGTAGGAGATGTAGAAAGGTGACCACAAACAAACATGAACCATGCTTGTTACTATCAAACCCATACCCTCTCATCTAATCACAATAAATGCATCATGGAGCAAAAGAAATGAAGCTATCATAATCAATACTTTTGCAATAAAACCCTCCACAAAGTGTTATTTGCAAACTTGCAAATAACCCCCTCCATCGGAAAAGTCCGGCCGGGAAAGAACAAACGAAAACCGGCCGGAACGGAATGCAAATTGGCAACTCCAGAAAACTGGTCCCGTAATAAATTACAGGAAAACCCCGATACTGTGCATACACACCCGCATCTGTATTCCGTCCGGATACAAATGCAAAAAGACAAAATCTACGCTGTACTAAATTAGGATCCGGCTTAAAACAAAGTCGGCTAGTAATATCCGTTCGATCCTGATCCGTGCAATACCGCACGTATCTGATCGAACCCTGCCATATACTTATACGGCTACTAGTACAAACCGTCCGATCCTGATCCGTGCAATACCGCACTTATCTGATCGGACCCTGCCATATCTCCATACGGCCTCTACAGCGTTTCGCCCGAAAGCTGAGTAACTGAAAGTGTGGTGGACTCTAAAGACTCGTCAATACAATGGCTGTGGATTTAACCACTAGCACGTCAGGGGTATAAGCCAATACGTAACGGGCCACCAGCTATTGACCAAAAGGGACGTCGATGAGCGAACTCATTCTGACACCCTACTGAGCCTGTCAGTGACAATATCCGTACAGTCCGGTCCGTTCGTCTATCAGCATCGCATGTCGGGCCTAGGGGGTGGGTAAAAGTCAGACCCCCAAAAGCGGTACAAGTCGTGTCGGAGTGTAGCCCAGAACACCCTGAGATACTACTGGAATACCTACCATTAAATCTCCTGCCTTGGCCAAGGACTTCGTGTAATGGCTCTCCTAGACACAGCGCGACCTCACCCCCAATACCGGGAGAGACGAACCCCCGAAGATCCGCTCACTGCCTCCATGTGGCTCGGGACTGTACCCAACTAGAACCTGTTTGCACGACTCCTTTGAGCCGTGGTAGGGTAGTAATCAAAGCACAGTGGGAACTCACACGAGACAAATGACGATCCCCAGGTCGATGAACTAACCTGTACACATGTCACCTGGGAACTGCTATCTGACGTCAGGTATAAGACCAACTAGCATGTTCCCGGCGAGTCCTGTCCGGTGTACTCATAACCCAATGAGCATCTGTATACATCTTAGGTAAACCAACTGACACCAGTGGCTTGTGAGACCGGCCACCGCCCCTCGTCGGGGTCTCGACTGTATACACTAGTCTACTCTGGAGAATCGATGCCCTGTCTCGAAACTCCCACGACTAGGGACCTTTTAAGGATGTGCTAATAGACTCAGCTCTCACTTATATGATCGCCCTCATACTGCCGGTAGTCAAGCAAGAATCCTAGGGGCTTTATCAACATGCAATAGCGACCTGTCAGGTCACCTAAAGCAGTACACGATGATAAAGGTAAACCAGATAGCAAACTATCATCTCGAGTAAGACTGTCCTACCGGGATAGGTCCTCCCTCAATCATTGCAATCACGTGCCTGTGATCCAATAATTGACTCTAAGGGCACTATCTCCAACAATCTCCCACTTGCACTCAAGGCTAATTATTGCGATGTCGCATACTCACAGCCCGTGTGATATCGAACACCCAACTCCTCTACTAGTCAGTCTCACAAAGCCTGTTTGCGAAACTCTTGCGTTCGAGGAATAGCCTCAGCGAGTGGATCCGCCTTGAAGTTTATTTCTATGTCTCTCTATATCTCAAGTTCGCGGAGAAAGCCATCTCCCGAAATGAGCAATACCCGTCTTAGAATGTCTGGATGTCTGATGGGACCGAGCTCATAAATGAACTCCAAATCCAAACTTCTTAGACTGTATCGTCAACTGAACTTAATCAGTATGCTGCGCCATGCCACCCTCAGTATTACCTTGGACCACCTGTCCAAAATACTGTCCCTCGTCAGAAGGAAAACTACAACTCTGACGATCACCATGTCGTCCATGTCACCTTGGAAGCCTGGAGTGATAACCGTCTCCTAAAGGAGGCAGTCGTTATCATATCCCTAGAACATTCACTTATGTTCTAAAACTGCTTCCGACTGTTTCCCCAGGATTGGATCAATATCAACTTATTGCACCCACTGCAAGAACAACATCTGGTGTGGTACTTGACATCTCATGATTGACTCAATTGCCTAAGCAAGTGATCTGCCAATCATGCACATCCCTCTCTACTTTAGTCTATAAGACACCTTTAGAGAGGGTGACTCCATCACCTGCAGGTACACTACCATGCCAGGAGTCGTCCATTCTAAATACTCTTAGAATGCTGTCAAAGTACCCTGATTGGGAAACCACCCAAATCTAGATCTAAAACCATAGATCTAATAACCAGTATGTCTGATATAATATCCAAGTCCCTTATGGAGAAACTACTGTGTGACGACCAAAGTATAACCAATCGTAGTATAGGAATATCACTTCCTACTTTGTGTATGTCATCCAAATAACAGGATATCACACCCTACTACCTTCTCAACAGATCCATCCCCTATTCTGATGACGTCAAACCTATGACTGTCACATCAGAAATAGATGATCTATCTCCGCTATATCTGCTTTAGTCTATAAATAGACATAAGCCTGATGTCCACCAATGCTTCCGCTGCTACCACTGACTACGACAACCCTCTGGCAGAGTCATATAGACGCGCACCTCTAAAGCTAGTTTAGAACGACGCTATACTCATCCTCCTGCCGGGTCTCGCAGCCTGGAACAACAGCAATGGCAAGTGTGGGTAAACAAGAACTTCCCTGTCACCGTCCTTGAGGCTACCGGAGTACCTCTCGGGTGCCTGAAGTTACCCACCTTATCTGCGGAGTGGCCAATGGAATGTCAAATCAGATTGAATCTTTAGGTTCCTTATCAAATCTTCAGTAATCGTTTGCGGTTCTGGAATCACTTCCAGTTCTACCATACTCCCACTACCGTTTTTGAAAAAATCCATTTTTATTAAAACTGTGGCGAGTCTAGAACAATATTTCTATTGATCTGCCAGATGGTAGAAAGTCAACCCTCGTCATAGCCTGGGTCAACCCACAAACAGCCATTACAGAAACGTGCCTTGAGTTATCCAGAGTCTGGTTTTAATCATAAGCCGGACAACTCCCCATACCTTAACAATGTTAAGATATGAACTGTACTATATCCAATATAGAACCAGAGGCACTGATTTAATTGAACCAGATTCAAATCATGCAGCTGTCTCCAGTGCATGTCAACTAAATGGAGTGAGGCCGATCAGCGTTACTCAACTTAGGAATGCTTCCAATTATGAGCAACCTGAAAGAGAAAGCAATTTCTCTTTATCATTACTATCAACTGAATACCAAACACAAGTATCTACATCTTCGATCACTTTGAAGAATCCCGATACTTGCTACACCTGGTTCTCTACTCTATTCAAATACCTATAACTCCTCAAAACTTAGACCCTGCGTTTCTACGAAACACATGTCTAAGAACTAGAGAAGTTAAAAGTAAACAGAATATAGTATGAGGACCAACTCCTCTGTCCTAATGGACACTGGACAACATACAATACTCTGTATAAGTCCGCTGAGTCTAACAACTCTTTCACTGTGCGTCGTAAGTTGAAAACTGTACTTATGGTTAAGAAGAATTACACCGCTGTTTGATGCTCCTTACCTAACCATCCACTGATATAGGTAAATGTCATCGACATAATATCAAAAGGTATATCTCACTCTATGAAAATAGACGTACAGATATATCAATTTGAAATTGGTGCACAACAGCGGATATTCAAAACCAAATATTTGCCGACCGGCAAACAGCCCAGGTGATCTCCTCAAATATCACCGATTACAACGAATCCCGATATAATGAGGATGATCACCCAATTCCCAATAACTTACTACCACTCATCATCTGCAAAACCATACAGATGTGAGAATCATACCTGGTAAATACATACCCTGGAGTAAGTATCCAATCGGGAAAACAGTTTTCTTTTAACAGTACACAGTGAACTGAAACATTAAAATGTTTCGATGGGGTATCCTGGTATTCTTAGTAATGCCTCTACCATTATCCAGATTCACAACTATAACCGTATAATTCTTTGCCACCTCTCCAAAACCCTTTATATGTCTTTAGTCGTTACCTTCTGCACACCCCTTAGGCCAAATGGTTTTCTTCCTTCCCTACCGTTCAGCACCAGCCTATGGTTTGGAAGAAGACTATCCAATAAGCATAATGGGTGTACTGTCCTAGTCCTAGGAGCACTATGCGAGAGAAGGTGAAGATAAAAGACAACTGAATAAGCCTTATTCCTATTTCTCCTGGACCAGAATCCATCCCCGAACTGGAACAAGTTCCTTTCGAGTTCGTATATAACCATACGATGGAGTATCCAATAAACTGTGGATCTTCGTAGTGATACGGAGTGTCCTGGAGAAATACAAAGGTGATTTAGGATTGGCGAAGAAAAAACTTGGTTTGATCGTGAATATCAGTCGCAATTTACTTTGCCCTCTTACTAATCCCTTGTTTTGTCTGAACTTAATACCTTCTGCACACCATCGTTATGCTAATTAGTTTTCTTCATTCCCTACCGGTCGGCACCTGCCTATGGTTTGAAAGAAGACTATCCAATTTGCATAATAGGTGTACTACCCCTAAACCAAGGAGTACTCGCAAGCTGAGAGAAGGTAGAAGGAAAAGACAACTGAATAGTCTTATTCGTTTTCTCCAGAACCGGAAACCATCCTCGAATTCCTTCGAGTTCGTATCTAACCATACGATGGTTTTGTCCAATGGAAGTGGACGTTCGTAGTAATACGGGGTGTCCTGGAGAAAAGGGTAAAAGTAGGAGTGGCAATGAGGTCTGCAACTCTGACAATCCAAAAGCCAGTGTAAAGAAGGTTCGGTCAACTTGGTCACTGAGTCAAAGTCTAGGGTCGGGTCAATGGTCGCTGCCAGAGAGAGAGAGAAAAGAAACACTCAGCGTGCACTCTAACCTAGATCAGAATGGTTATCACTTTATCTAATCTGGAAACCTCCCACTGTACCTCAAATTCTCCTCCAAACCTGAAAGAAGAATTAGTCGGGGTCACCCGAGGAGTAAACTAACTCATCAGTGGGAATCGGGATCCAACTATCATCGCATGATAACGTGACGGAATCCGCTCACGGTACCACACTCCAGAAGGTATGCGCATATCTGGCAAGTTTCAGTTCTTTTGAAACTCCCGATGTGATTTCTACCCCATGCTCTTATGACCTTGGCGTGAGGTCAAAATATCATAAGTCACATGTCAAGTTCTACCCATCATTGTCCAGGTTAATTTGAACCCACCCGTACATACCCTTGACGTAGGCCAAAATAGTAGTACGACTGTCCCAAACCAACGCATCTATCTATGCAACAGATAAATACCCGGCAACTACCAAACACTATGCCTTGGCGTGAGGTCAAAATACATAGCTTGAATACTACCGAATATTTAACTGAAATGATGGAGGGCTACGAATGGTTTCTGGCGAAAACCTTTAACGTAATGAACTTGATATCGTTGAAGGAACGGATAGCTTTTTAGAAAATATAGTGACGAAAACCTTTACTAAAGAGGTCACTCCCGGTGAAGGGATCTCGGCTTTTTCCCCGTAGAATGAGGTGCAGGATATTCCAAATGAATACCACGATGCAAAGCAAAAGTAATCGGCTATAGTGAAGTTAATGCCCTGACGCAAACTTCTGTCCAAGGGGTCACTCCCGGTGAAGGGATCTCGGCCCTTGCCTCGTCGACTGAGGAGCAGGATATTCCAAATGAATACCACGATGCAAAACAAAAGTGAACGTCCTTGCAATAACAGCTTTTTGAAAAGTGTTCCAACAACATCAGATTAGGTTTGTTTAACTTGCATTGATTCGAATCAATGCAGTCCCATCAATTGATCACACCACAAAGAACGAAAATATACTGACGTACGTATATGCCATCCGCATTCGCCACTGGGTCCCGTCATCACCCGTTAGGTTAGCTAACTAACGGCAGAGCGGGGACTGGACTAGCGCGGATGAAAAACATATACAACATCTACTAATATATATACCAATATATAGTATTTCGCTCAAGGCGTGAATAAAAAGCAACATCACAGAAATGTACAGCATCACAGAACAATACAGATATCTGGGATCCCCGGGTTTCACAGAGCCACTACTGAAACCCGACGTTCCCCTGGTCGTGTGGATAGCCTGTGCAATGAAATCCTATACCCCCTACGAGTGCGGCGAATAGCCTGCCAATCCTGGAGTGAAGCCCCCTTCCGTCCCAAAGCCATGAGATGCGGGCTAGTTGCCTTCTAGAACCCGGCTATCCGTGCACCCCTCCGCGGGGTAACCCTAGTACAGAAAGTAAAATATACATACACCGGGTACATCGACCGCAACCAGGTCGTGCCCCAAAAGAATAATACAAACAGGCAGTGACGGCAGTCCACATGTCGGACGCTCGCCCCGCAATATCAAAAGTACATAATACAACAGAAACTGTACTAGCATTGCATCCAGGCTATCCCCCACGACCGATCCGCAACATCACAGCAAATACATAGAACATCAACGTGAAGGTCACGTTCGCAAATCCGTCTAACCGGGCTATAGCAGTTAGACCGGATTTACCGATCAAGTGACATTCACGGTCGCAGATATAATGTAAATACTGTGAAAAATGTGTTTAAAATATCCGATCGATCAAAAATTAACAAGTGGGCCCCCAAACAAAACTGTAGCACTCACAGAAAATCTGGGCCCAATTTTAATCTTCCAGAAATCACATTTTCAACTCAGGAACATTCTGCAAAGTTTTGGGGGCATGAACAGTTTACACTGCGGCGGAACCGTGGCCCAAGCAGGGGTTTGGCCGCGGTTCCGCGGTGGCATGGTGAGTTCATGGTACCAAATTTTTGCAGTATGCTTATATTTTCCTGTACATCACTCTGAGACAACCTGAAAAATTTTTGGACTCAAAAAAAATTCGACAGAAACTGATGTGCTTGAAAAACGCGTTTTCGGGATTTTGTTCGATCGGAAACGTAAAACACATTAAACAAAGCTAGACGAAGTTAATGGCGAGTCTCTAATACCACTGTAAGTGCACGGCGGCGCCCCGGCCGTCAATCCGACGCCGGAATGCTGAAGCGGTGATAAACATTAATTTTGCGGACTTTGCAAACCGGCACCACCGCGCACTAAACACCCGGATCGTAACCATTAACAAGTCTAAGCTAACTAGAAGATGGGTTAGAGATATACCGACTGATCCGAGTCCTCCGGTCTTCATCTCCACTCCGATCTCCTCGCGGGATCTCCGTCCGTCTCCTCCTCGTCGGAAAGGGCACCACATCGCCTGTAGCTTTTACGGGCTCCCACCTCAATACCGAGGCAACTCGGGCATGAAGCCGGCAAGTCGACATGCCCAAGATATACTGTAGAATGTGTAGTGTAGATCTATGTGTCTCATTTGGGGTTTTGGAGTTGCCTTTAGATGGAGGGAAGAATGAAACTTTGGAGGCAAATGATGCTATCAATTTTTTGCAAGGAAATGAGATGAACAAATGATACAAAAATGAACCTCTCATTTTCTCTCCTCTCCCCAATTAGTGGCCGGCCAATACTTATGAGGAATGGTGGAGAGAATCAATATCTAGCATGAAGGGAGGTGAGTGTAGGAGATGTAGAAAGGTGACCACAAACAAACATGAACCATGCTTGTTACTATCAAACCCATACCCTCTCATCTAATCACAATAAATGCATCATGGAGCAAAAGAAAAGAAGCTATCATAATCAATACTTTTGCAATAAAACCCTCCACAAAGTGTTATTTGCAAACTTGCAAATAACCCCCTCCATCGGAAAAGTCCGGCAGGGAAAGAACAAACGAAAACCGGCCGGAACGGAATGCAAACTAGCAACTCCAGAAAACTGGTCCCGTAATAAATTACAGGAAAACCCCGATACTGTGCATACACACCCGCATCTGTATTCCGTCCGGATACAAATGCAAAAAGACAAAATCTACACTGTACTAAACTAGGATCCGGCTTAAAACAAAGTCGGCTAGTAATATCCGTTCGATCCTGATCCGTGCAATACCGCACGTATCTGATCGAACCCTGCCATATACTTATACGGCTACTAGTACAAACCGTCCAATCCTGATCCGTGCAATATCGCACGTATCTGATCGGACCCTGCCATACTCCATACGGCCTCTACAGCGTTTCGCCCGAAAGCTGAGTAACTGAAAGTGTGGTGGACTCTAAAGACTCGTCAATATAATGGCTGTGGATTTAACCACTAGCACGTCAGAGGTATAAGCCAATACGTAACGGGCCAGCAGCTATTGACCAAAAGGGACGTCGATGAGCGAACTCATCCTGACACCCTACTGAGCCTGTCAGTGACAATATCCGTACAGTCCGGTCCGTTCGTCTATGAGCATCGCATGTCGGGCCTAGGGGGTGGGTAAAAGTCAGACCCACAAAAGCGGTACAAGTCGTGTCGGGGTGTAGCCCAGAACACCCTGAAATACTACTGGAATACCTAACAGTAAATCTCCTGCCTTGGCCAAGGACTTCGTGTAATGGCTCTCCTAGACACAGCGCGACCTCACCCCCAATACCGGGAGAGACGAACCCCCGAAGATCCGCTCACTGCCTCCATGTGGCTCGGGACTGTACCCAACTAAAACCTGTTTACACGACTCCTTTGAGCCGTGGTAGGGTATTAATCAAAGCACAGTGGGAACTCACACGAGACAAATGACGATCCCCAGGTCGATGAACTAACCTGTACACATGTCACCTGGGAACTGCTATCTGACGTCAGGTATAAGACCAACTAGCATGTTCCCGGCGAGTCCTGTCCGGTGTACTCATAACCCAATGAGCACCTGTATACATCTTAGGTGAACCAACTGACACCAGTGGCTTGTGAGACCGGCCACCGCCCCTCGTCGGGGTCTCGACTGTATACACTAGTCTACTCTGGAGAATCGATGCCCTGTCTCGAAACTCCCACGACTAGGGACCTTTTAAGGATATGCTAATAGACTCCAGCTCTCACTTATATGATCGCCCTCATACTGCCGGTAGTCAAGCAAGAATCCTAGGGGCTTTATCAACGTGCAATAGCGACCTGTCAGGTCACCTAAAGCAGTACACGATGATAAAGGTAAACCAGATAGCAAACTATCATCTCGAGTAAGACTGTCCTACCGGGATAGGTCCTCCCTCAATCATTGCAATCGCGTGCCTGTGATCCAATAATTGACTCTGAGGGCACTATCTCCAACACAGGGTTAGGGTCCTATCGACTAAGGCTTTTGACTTCATGAGCCGTAAGGGTTTCATAAAGGTATTTCTCCCTACAAGTCGTGAGGATCTCGTAGGTGTGTTTTCTCCTTAGGGATCGTGGGGATCCCTAAGTGTATGGTCTCTTATAAGTCGTAAGGATCTTACAAGAGTGCTTTCTGCTTATAAGTCGAGAGGACTTACAAGGGCTGTTCACCGTGTAGACATATCCCTAGTCATGGATGGGACTTTGTTAGGGAAATGTTTATTCGCGCCCGTGGATTGTATACAAGGGTCAGCGTTGATCCACTTGTAGGACAGTGTTGGAGGTTGTGGTGGTTGCTTAAGAACGGGTTCAGATCCCTGTAGCTTAAGACTTTTGAATCTTATGAGCCGTGAGGGTCCTATAAGAGAGTTCTCCTTACGAGTCGTGAGGATCTCGCAAGTGTAATTTCTCCTCAGGAATCGTGAGGATCCCTAAGTGTGTTGCACCCTTGTGAGTCGTAAGGATCTCACGCAGGTGGTTTCTCCTCACAAGGTCGACAGGACCTTGTAAGTGTCTTTAACGAGATTTCGCCCTTTCGGGTTTTCACAAAACTCGCCGGTAGCCCTGCTGTTCTTACTCACGGAGCTCTTTCAGGTTTTCATCCGTGCCCTTTTTGCTTAAGGACATACCGTTTTCTTTTTTCTCTCTTTTTTATTTTAACGAGCTTGCGCCCTTTCGGGTTTTCACAAAACTCGCCGGCAGCCCTACTGTTTTTACTCATGGAGCCCTTTCGGGTTTTCATCCGTGCCCATTTTGCTTATGGACATACCATTTTTTCTGCCTTTTTTTTTATCTTTTTCTTCTTTTTTTTTGACCACGTCAGCCGTAGGATGCCGCGGGCTGGTAGAAGTTTAATGACGTTTCGGTCATATCGTACGATTACGCAGCTAGATTTTGCCGCAAATCTCCGCATGTTTTGTGTCGGAGGTGGACTCCTTGAACAAAGGGCTGAGGGCGATTTCTTCGTCTGAGTCGCTTCCAAATGTGATAACTTGCAATCCCTTGGTATCGGCTATGTGACAGTTGCCAGCAGCTCTTTCGCGCTCATCTATCGTGCTTTTCTATTCCCGATGAGCCTTGCGCTTCACTCGTTGAACATGTCGTCGATGGGCAACATATCCCTGCCACCAGTTTTTAAAGGCTATGCATTCCTTGGTAGGGTGTGCAATCCTCTGATGTATAGGCAGAAGTTAGGATGTATGTCCGCTTCATCGATACGTATATTGCCAAGGGAATTTCCTTTAAGAGAGGGCAACTTCATTCCTATTGCCAGGGCCCTAGCGAATCGTTTCCTGACTTTAAGCTTGCTTTTGCTGGCGATAGGGGTGCTTTGCTCCGGTTGGGGTGTCTCGGCCCTTTCCTCCAGTTGTCGACGCTTGGCCTTTTCGAATATAGCCAGTTCACACTCTCGATTGGCTTTGCTTTTCTGACGGGCTTCGTTCAGTAGCTAGTCGATCGTCTCGTCAAGGGTCTTGTCTTAGGATTTGCACCCAGTTTTTTTGGTGCAAGGAGCTTCCTCATTGTCTATTGATGAGTGAGAGATCACGTGGCAGCTTGCTACGTAGTCTTCAGGTTCACTCGGCGAGTCTTCTCCATCATCTCCATCCTCAAGGACGTGGCTAAGAAACTCTTGGAGTGTAACTGGAGTCCGCGCCTTCTGGTTATACTCTTCCAGCGTGTCAATCTGTTTTTGCAGGTCCGTGCGCTTGTCACCAGGCTTCACGGGCTTCTTCTTCTTTTTCGAAGATTTCAACGGTTGGGTGTGAATGATTTAGCTATCACCACCAATTTTTGGAGTCGGGCGCGGTTTCAGCATTCCCTCGACGACCTCGGGTTCCAGTGGATTTTTCCACCTGGTTGCCGGGCACGTTTGGAGATCCTTCATTCTTTTTGTCTTGGCTGAAAGAGCGACTTCCCATGGGGCTTCCCTTATGAATGAGCACGATGCCCCCGGCATGTCCACTTTTTTAGGGGCGTGAGGTTGTGGTGGGCTCACCTTCCAGTTTTCCGATAACGCGAACTTGCCTTGTTGGTATTGGTCTTCAACCCAGTTTTTGAAGACGTATCAGTCCTCGATCGGATGGCCCAATACTCGGTGTTAGGGGCAGTAATTGGGATCATTGACGTCGTTTGGCTGCAATGGACGTTTTGGATCCGGCAAATTTATAAGCTTGTTGCGCACTGCCAGCTCGAACAGTCTCCTCGTTTTATCTTGGGGAAACGAGTAAGGACGTCCTAGTCTCTCCTCGAGGGATAGGCGTGGACGCATATTGTTTTGGTGAACAACCGGCTTTGAGTTACTCGGCTGTTGTTGAGTATTGGCGACGAAAGTTGCTTTTCTTTTCCCCTTTTCATTCCGAGAATTCGTCTTCGAAGAAGATGTTCTATGACCCATCTGGTCCATTTGGGCCAACTTTTCAATCAAGGCCTGAAAAGTAGTTGGCTTGAAGAACATCATGAATTTGGAGATAATTGACTGAGGGTCAAGAGTACCCACGAACATGCCTACCGCAGGTGCTTCTTCGATGCGCTGCTCGCACTTCGACCATAGATTCCTCCATCGGATTGCGTATTGTACCCACGTTTCGCCTGGCTTTACCCTGGTGTTGATCAATGCGGTGATCGGGGTGCGCTCGCTAGCGCTTGCAAATCTTTGTGTAAACAGCAGCTCCATCTCCGCAAATGTTTTGACGGAGTCGTTAGGCAGCTCCGAATACCATTCGAAGGCCATTTCTGCTAAGCTGCCGACGAATTGGCGAAGCAACAGTTTGTTGTCGCCTCCAGTATTGCCGCAAAAGGCCCTGAATTGAGCGACATGCTGATGTGGATTCCCCGTCCCTTTATATACATGGAACTTAGGGATCGTATATCCCGGCGGATACTTCATTTGATCATACCAGCTTGGATATGGTCGCCCAGTTTTAAAGACTTGGCCGGCCGCTTCATTCACTCGGTGAGCTCGTATTTGTTGAGCCATATAATCATCGAGCGTGGCTTTTGAGATTGTTTCCTCTTTGGCTGCTGAAAGAGCCGGAGGAGGGTTCGATGTCTCTCCTCGGTCGTCTTCGAGGATAATCGGAGGATCTTCGGCTGGAGGATCCGGCTGTATCATCATCCCAGCCATGTCTTGGAACAAGAGAGCCATTCGTTTTATATTGGATGCCTGTTCCGCAGCCTCTTTTTCTTTCCTCTCGAGCATTCTTCGGAAGAACTCGGTGTCAGTTTCTTGTTCCTGACGCTGCTCTGATGACGCCTCCGGGCTTTCTTTTGGCTCGGTGAGTGCGGCCATTTGCGTCAGCATTTCCTGAAACTTCTGTCGCTGCTCCTGAGCTTTTGTTATGGATCGGGTGAGCGGTCGGTGACCCATGGAAGCACGGATTTCCTCTTTTCCGGAAGCCATATAAACGGTATGCACCGTTATGCCCCCAGACTTGGGGCGTTTGGGCTCAGCGCTTTTACGGTTCGCCACGTTCACAAGGGCTTTTTCTGGCCTCCTTCTCTTCTGAGCGGTTGACGTTGAGGGAGCCGTTGCAGTGGGCACCCAGACGGATGACATTTTTTGTGGTACCTCAAGATGGCTCTTTTCTTGCTGAGCTTTGAGCTTTTTGGGTCGGCGAGAGTAACCTTGATCAATTACTGAGACTTGAACCTGTCGCCAGACCTTGTAAAATTTGGAAGACAGCCGCTGAGGGGATCGCTCCGGATTCGTTTCTGTAACATTCTCCACGGGTGGAGGAGATCTTTTCAGTACGGCGGTAGGAGAGTTCCTGCGCACCTTGTTCAGCAATTCAAAGCTGTTCCCGGTTGGAACAGCAGCATCGATCTCCACCATTGGAACTGGTGGAGTAAATCCAGACGGAGAGTTGCCCCCAGCCTTCCGTACTCGGCGCCAGTGACGACGGCGAGCATGTCGCACAGATGGTGTTGGTCCGGCTATGGGTATGGCTTTGTCATGTCCCCTGTTTTGAGGAGAGGATGTTATTGGAACTAGCCGGTCAAAGACTGACGTCCGTTGAGAGGGGATAGTCAGTCTTGCGAAGGCCGACTTTCGTGCAGGGGAAACGGCCTTGGTTACTTCACCGGGAGTAGGAGCTGAAATGGCCAGTGTTGTGAAGACCAACCCCTTAGCCGGAGAAGCCGCCTTGGTGACTTCAGGAGTAGGAATGGCTATCCGCTTCGGGATGGCCGCTTCAGGTATCGCGGGCTTCTTCGTGGGCCCAATTGAGCTTTGGCCCAGTTTGCTGAAAACTGAGGCATTGGACTTGGGCGACCCGTTGAGAGGGACCGTGGTAGTTGTAAGCCAATCAAAGACCGACTTCTTTGGAGTTTCTTGCGAAGACATTGGGGAATTGAAGCTCATCGATGGGAGCATAGTCCCGAAGAATAGCCCAGTGGTGGCCTGAGTCACCTGTTCCACAGGCATCTTGAAAATGGAGGCCGCTTGAGGCCCGTAGGTCACTCCTCCGGACAGGACGGAGCGAGAGTTGCAGTTGCAGTTTGTGCAGTTTGAAGCCATTGATCTTCTGTTTTCTGCATGGAGCAAGACACCAAATCTAAGTGCCTCGAATCCACATGCAACCATAGAAAACAGCGATTCTTTCACGAACACGACACACGAAGTGTGGAGTGGAAAGAGGAAAAAGTCCCACCGGGCGTGCCAGAATCAGTTCACCACCGGAAAATGGGAATACGGACAGTCTTGCCTGAATTTCGGGGTAGATGCTAATAGGTGCTATCCGTCCACCTCTCTGAAGATGCCAAGTTGATTTATGGCACCGTATATCGAAGATTTAAACGGATGCGGCCGATGTAGCAGACTTCGTCAGATTCCCCCTCATGGTGAGGGGTTTTTGATTGTGGGGACGCTCTTCCCTGCAGGCGCAAGCCCCTGCAGTTAATTACGCTACCGCATCGCGGTAACAACTTTCTCCTTCTCCAGATGGTCACTTCGTGTCATGGGTGTTTGTTTTGTGTTTGGTTGCCCGTGGATTGTATACGGAGACTAATTTATGTTGTCGCCCGTAGGGCGTGGATTAGTCCAAATCCGTATTTTCTTAGATTTGGGTTTCGGTTTGGGTTTAAAGATACGTTAGCCTTATTTGAGACTAAGATCAACTTAAACATTTGTTAAGGATACGTTAGTCTAATTTTACACTAAAATAAACTCAACGTTTGTTAAGGACACGTCAATCTAATTTTAGACTGAGGTCAACTTAACGGGATCGTTTAGATCCAACAAAAGAGCATTTGGACTCTATTCTTTAGTTTAAAGACATTGCAGTCAATTACCAGTTTAAGGACATGGTGGTCCAAGTTTAAGGACATCATAGTCCGTGGGTTTAGAGGGACCCCACATTCCGAGGTTAAGGACATCATAGTCCGTGAGTTTAAAGACCCCACAGTAAAGGTTAAGAACATCATAGTCCATGGATTTAAGGACTCCACAGTCCGGTGTTAGTTTAAAGACATCACGGTCGAGGTTAAGGACATCATAGTCTATGGTTTTAAGGACTCCACAGTCCGATGTTAGTTTTAAGACGTCACGGTCGAGGTTAAGGACATCATAGTCCATGGATTTAAGGACTCCACAGTCCGATGTTAGTTTTAAGACGTCACGGTCGAGGTTAAGGACATCATAGTCCGTGAGTTTAAGGACCCCACAGTCCAGTTTAAAGACATCATAGTCTGTGGAATGTATGGCTGTCGGGACCCGTCACCTCTCTGAAGATGTTGAAGGATTACAACGACAAATATCAGAGGAGTTCAGAGATGTACCCTTGAACCAATTTTGGTTGGGAGATCTATAGTCCAATTTGGGACTAAAGTCTATTAAAAGGTTTGTGAGCATATGTGCTCAGTTGATATGAGTTGAGGACTTACGGCCAATCTTGAGCTAAGTCCAATAAGATTAAAATGTTTAACATTTTATTGTTCTGGCTATTGAGCCTTTATTTGGGCTTGGCCCTTTTAATAATGCTAGGCATTGGGCTCTGACATTTTTGTCTTATATCAGAAACAAAGTTGATTCTAACAGTGCGCCACGTGGTGCGCCAGGCGCGTTGCGCCAGTCAAAGAGCGCATTACGCTTCTGTCGGGTACCGCACACGAAGGTGACACGTGTCGCGCTTAGCGCTAAGCGCTAGTTTACTGGCGCATTGCGCTTTAAATTTGTGAGCGCGTTGCGCTAGTCTGTTGGCGCGCCGGTGAGTGACACGTGGCGCGCTTGGCGCTGAGCGCCAGCCCATGAGCGCAATGCTTTGTTTTAGACTTGCAAAGCGCAGATTGTGTCTCTGGTTGACACGTGGCAGGTTTTGGCGCTGAGCGCCGGTCCAATGAGCGTAAGGGCGTAATTCATGAGTGCAAGGCACTTTTCAATAGCGCAAACGGCATTTGATCAATTTTAAGATCAAAGAACAAATTTATGTTCTTCAAAGGAGGCTTTTTTCTCAAGATCCAAGAACAAAAGTTCTTGTTTTTATAAAAGGCTCTGCCTTTATAGATCAAAAGATCTGTGAATGAAGTAAAATACTTCTTTTAGTATTTTATGATCAGATCTTTTGATCTTTTTATGAGAGACCTTGGTCTGTTGTAGATCTATGATCTTTTAGAAGATAGTTCTTCTGTTTTAATGAGATGATTTCATCTCTGTTGTTCAAGAATTAATTCTTTACCTTGAAGAAATGATCATCTTTTTCTAAGAGCTTTCTCTTCTTTCTTTGAGTTTTCTCAAAATTTGTAGGGGGGTTTCTCTCTTTTTTTTCTGTCTTCTGTATCCCCCTAGACTTGCAATCTAGGGTTCTTTATATAGGGCCAAATGATTTGTTATATGTTTTAAGAGATCTTTCTCTGCTTGATTTGGGAATATTTCCCACCGTTGGATCTTTGATCCTAGGGCTTCTGTTGTTTTAATAAGATTGAAAAATCTTTCCATAACAGAATTTTAGTTCCGATTAATTAATAATTTATTATTAGTAGATGTTTTGATCTGACGGTGAGGGAATTTTTAATTTCAGCGCTGGCGCACTTTGCGCTAGCGCACTTACGTTCGACACGTGGCGCGTAGCGCAGAGCAACTGCGCTAGCTCACCTGTGTTTGACACGTGACTTGCAGCGCAGAGCGCAGCACAATTGCGCTAGCGCACTTGTGTTTGACACGTGGCACGCAGCGCGCTGCACAGCGCACAGAATCTGAAGCGTTGCTTCAATTTAAATTTTGAATTTTGAAACAGAGTTTTGCTCTGATTGGGGGAAACAGTGCCAACACGTGACCAAGGGTCACGTGCTGACACGTGATAATTCCTGAGTGTTTAAAACAACATAATTAAATTCTGGTCAAATGCTTAATTAAGGGGTCACGTGCCAACACGTGATGGGTTCCTAAAGATCTATGAATTAATAGAATTAAATTCTAATTAAGAGGGAATCAAAAACCCTAATATTTCCATAAATCTTTCCAAACAAAAAGATTGTGCTCTGTAAAGTGGAGCACCGTTAGATTAAAAATCCAATGGTGATTAAAAATCACCAGTTTATAGAAAGATTCTATACGAGGAAAGATTTCCCTGAAATTTGAATAACAGATAAAAGATCTTTTGGATTAAAAATCCAATGGTGAATAAAATTCACTGAGTGAACTAAAAGATCATGTTGGTTACAAAAACAACCAAAATCTTTCAATGAAAAATTCACTAAACAAACTGATTTTTTTCTTTCTCCTATAAATAGGAGCCAAGAAGAGAAGAGAGGAGGAGATACGTTTTTAGGCAGATAACAACAACAGAGAGAAAAAAGAGAGGAGAATTAAATTCTCAAGAGAGAAAAAAAGATCTCTTCAGAGAAAAGAAACCCTAGGTGAGAAAAGGGAAAGAGATCTAAGTTCCATAAAACAAAGAGAATTTAATTCACAATTTAAGAGTTTAACTCTTCTGAATAAGAACTTAGTTCTTCCTTTGGTTGAAGATCTGCAGAAGCAGATCTTCCCACAAGTTGAGAATTTAATTCTCATCGGGGAGATTCTGCCATGCAGATCCAAAACTTAGAGGGAGAATTGAGTTTAAGAAATTTAATTCCCCCAAATTCATAGGAATTTAATTCCTCCATAACAGAACTAGGATTTAACCTTATATGAGAATTTAATTCTCCTAAATTCATAGGAATTTAATTCCTCCAAAACAGAACTAGGGTTTAACCCTACATAAGAATTTAATTCTTCCATATACATAGGAATTCAATTCCTCTAAAAAACAGAATTAGGGTTTAACCCTAAAGAGAATTTAATTCTTGAAATAAAGAGACTTGAAAGATCTCCATGCACGTAAAGAACTTTGGTCACGTGATGACACGTGACCCCAATCCGCAGTGATCAGAAAAGAAAGAATAAAAATAGGTCGCGTGCCCCTACGTGACCCCTAAACAAATCTCCCAAAATGAGAAGGGAAAAGCATGGAGGCAATGCCTCACATGCTCCTACATGACTTCCGAAATAAAGAAAACAAAAGCAAAGGCAGTGCTGGCTTTGGGCGCTCTCACGTGTCCTCACGTGACCCCTAATAAACACCTTAACAAATCAGTGGATGAGTGACTATCACGTGTCCACACATGACGGCTATGAAAACTAAAAGTGTGTAACACTTATTTGCAGTTCTGAGAAAAAAATAAAAGAAGGTCTGGCCCCATCTCAGACGCCTCACGTGACCCCTTCCTTTCTAGTGTTTAACACTATTTTGAGCATTTTGTCTCCAGTGTTTAACACTGTTTTAAATACATCACGTGAGGACACGTGACCACCAGATGTCCTTTAGTGTTTAACACTATTCTAAAACCAACTTAGCCCAAATTGGCTAAGTTTTCCAGAGGCAAATATCCCCTTCAAATGAGCCTTAAAATCCAGAGCTATAATGATTAATGCTCAAAGACAAAATGTTATCAGAGCCTTCAAACTCTTGTTTAGCATTGCTAAATAATGATGGGCTGAACCCAGACAAATGCTCAACAGGCCAATAAAGGGCCAACATTTCAAACTTAATTGGACTTAGCCCAAATTGGCCATAAGTCCTCAATTCAGATTTAACTGATCCAATGTGCTCATAATCTAACTAATTGATCTTAGTTCCAAATTGGACTACAGATCTCCCAATCAACTTTGGTTCAAGAGTACATCTCTTCACTCCTTTGATATTTGTCGTTGTAATCCTTCAACGTCTTCAAAGAGGTGACGGGTCCCGATAACCAATCATTACCTGGACTGTGCGGTCCTTAAACCCATGGACTATGATGTCCTTAACCTCGGACTGTGGGGTCCCTTTAAACCCATGGACTATGATGTCCTTAACCCCGGACTGTGGGGTCCCTTTAAACCCACAGACTATGATGTCCTTAACCTCAGACTGTGGGGTCCCTTTAAACCCACAGACTATGATATCCTTAACCTTGGACCACCATGTCCTTAAACTGGAAATTGACCGCAAAGTCCCTAAACTAGAACAATAGAGCCCAAATGTTTTGTAGGATCTAATTGATCCCGTTAAGTAGATCTTAGTCTAAAATTAGACTAACGTATCCTTAACAAATGGTTAAGTTGACCATAGTTTAAAATTAGACTAACGTGTCCTTAACAAACTTTTAAGTTGATCTTAGTCTAAAATTAGACTAACGTATCCTTAACAAACGTTTAAGTAGATCTCAGTCTCAAATGAGACTGACGTATCCTTACCCAACCCCCAAACCCAAATCTAAGAAAATATGGATTTGGACTAATCCACGCCTTACGGGCGACAACATAAATTAGTCTCCGTATACAATCCACGGGCAACCAAAAAACAAAACAAACACCCACGACACGAAGTGACCATCTGGAGAAGGAGAAAGTGGTTACCGCGATGCGGTAGCGTAATTAACTGCAGGGGCTTGCGCCTGCAGGGAAGAGCGTCCCCGCAATAAAAAAACCCTCAACGAGAGGGAATCTGACGAAATCTACTACATCGGTCGTGTTCGTTTAAGCCTTCGATATACGGTACCATAAATCAACTTGGCATCTTCGGAGAGGTGGACGGATAGCACCAATTAGCATATACCCTAAAATTCTGGCAAGACGGACCTACGCGGTCGCGTCTCTGTGTTTTGGAGGGGAACAGATTCTGGCACGCTCGGTGGGACCTTTTCCTCTTTCCACTCCACACTTCGTGTGTCATGTTCGCGAACGAATCGCGGTTTGCTAATGGTTGCCCTTGGGTTCGAGGTACTAAGATTTGGTGTCTTGCTTGGTGCAGAAAACGAAAGATCAATGGCGTCTAGTTGCACGAAGTATTCCAACTGCAACTGCAACTCTCGCTCCGTCCCATCCGGAGGAGTGACTTACGGGCCCCAAGCGGCCTCCATCTTCACTATGCCGGTGGAACAGGTGACTCAGGCCATCACTGGGCTATTCTTCGGGGCCATGATCCCACCAATGAGCTTCAACGCCCCATTAACGTCGCAAGAAGCTCCGAAGAAGTCATTCTTTGATCGGCTTACAACTACCGTGGCCCCTCTCAACGGGTCACCCAAATCCAGTGCCTCATTTTTCAACAGACTGGGCAAAAGCTCAAGCGGGCCCGTGAAAAAGCCCGCAATACCTGAAGCAGCCATCCCGAAGCTGATAGCCATTCCTGCTCCTGAAGTCGTCAAAGCGGCTTCTCCTGCTATGGGGTCGGTCTTCACAAGACTGGTCGTTCCAGCTCCTGTTCCAAGGGAAGTCAGCAAAACTGCTCCCCCTGCGTGAAAGTCTGCATTCGATAGATTGGCTATCCCCACTCAACGGACGTCAGTTTTCGATAGGCTGGTACCAACAGTAACCCCTCATCAGAGCGAGGGGCATAAAGAAGCTCATCCAAAAGCAGAGGTGGTTCCGTCCACAAAGCATGCTCGACATCGCCACTGGTGCCAAGTGAGGAAAGCTTGGGGAAATTCCCCATCTGGATTTACCCCACCAGTTCCAACGGTGGAAGTTGACGCTGCTGTTCTAACTGGGAACAGTTTTGAACCACTCAGGAGGGTCCGTAAGAACTCTCCGACTGCCGTGCTAAAAAGATCTCCTCCACCTATGGAGAGCACTACAAAGGTGAAGCCAGAGCAGCCCCCTCAGCGGCTGTCCTCTAAAATTCATAAAGTTTGGTGACAGGTCCAAGACTCGGTGATCGATCAAGACTACCCCCGCCGACAGAAAAAGATGAAAGTTCGGCGAGAAGAGGACAATCCTGTCAAGCCACTGAAGGTGACAGCTACTTGGGTGCCCGCTGCGATGGCTCCCTCAGCTTCGACCGCCCATAAAAAGAAAAGGCCAGAGAAAATCCCTGAGTCTGCGACGAATCGTAAGACCATTGAACCCAAATGCCCCAAGGCTGGGGGCATGATGGTGCATACCGTCTATATGGCATCTGGAAAAGAGGACAGCCGTATCTCCACAGGTCATCGACCGCTTACGCGATCGGTAACTAAGGCTCAGGAGCAACAACAACAAAAGCTACAAGAGATGCTAACAGCCATGGCCGCACTTACGGGACCAAAAGCAAGCCCGGAAATGTCATCGGAGCAGCGCCATGAGCAGGAAACTGATGCCGAATTCCTTCAAAGAATGCTTGAGAAGAAGGACAAAGAGGCTGCAGAACAAGCGGCCAATATAAAACAAATGGCCCTTATGTTCCAAGATATGGTGGGCCTGATGATCCAGCAGGACCCTCCAGCTGAAAATCCTTTGATTATCCTCGAAGATGACCGAGAGGAGACGTCAAATCCCCTTCCGGCTTGTTCGGCAGCCAAAGAGGAGACCATCTCAAAAGCTGCCCTGGATGATTATATAGCTCAGCAAATACAGGCTTATCAAGCAAATGAAGCAACTGTCCAAGTCTTCAGAACTGGGCGACCCATATCTAGGATGGTATGATCAGATCAAGTATCCGCCAGGATACACGATTCCTAAGTTTCACGTATACAAGGGGACGGGCAATCCCCATCAACATGTCGCTCAGTTTAGGGCTCTGTACGGCAACACCGGAGGTGACGATAAGCTACTGCTTCGCCAATTCGTTGGCAGCTTGTCGGAGACAGCATTCGAGTGGTATTCCGAACTCCCAAATGACTCTGTCAAGACTTTTGCAGAGATGGAACTTCTATTCACCCAGAGTTTCGCGAGTGCTAGCGAACGCACCCCAATCACGGCATTGATCAATGCCAGGGTGAAGCCGGTAGAAACTTGGGTCTAGTACGCGACACGGTGGTGGAATCTATGGTCGAAATGCGAACCATGCATAGAAGAGGCTCCTGCCGTGGGCATGTTTGTGGGGACCCTTGACCCTCAGGCAACCATCTCCCAATTCATAATGTTCTTGAAGCCGACCACCTTCCAGGCCTTGATTGACAAGCTGGCTCAAATGGACCAGATGGGCCATGGGCCTTCCTCTTCAAAGACGGAGCCTCGAAACGAAAGAGGGAAGGGGAAAGCGACCTTCATCGCCAATGCTCAACAGCAGCCCAATGGACCGAAACCGGTTGTTCGCCAAAGCAACAAGCGGCAATCCCTCGATGAGAAGTTGAGACGTCCTTACTCGTTTTCCCGGGATAAAACAAGGAAATTGTTTGAACTGGCAATACGCAATGGGCTCATTACTCTATCGGAGTCGAGACACCCACCGCAACCGAACGACGTCAACAATCCTAATTACTGCCCCTACCACCGAGTATTGGGCCATCCGATCGAAGACTGCTACGTCTTCAAAAACTGGGTTGAAGACCAGTATCAACAGGGCAAGTTCGCGCTGTCTGAAAACTGGAAGGTGAGTCCCCCACAACAGCACACTCCTAAAAGGGTGGACACACCAGGGGCATTGTGCTCTTTTATAGAAGAAGCTCCATGGGAAGTTGTTCTTTCGGTAAAAACTAAAAAAATGCTGAAAGATCTTCAAACATGTCCGGGGATCAAGTGGAAAAGCCCGCAAGAGCCGGAGATCATCGACGGGATGCTGAAACCACGCCCAACATCAGGAATTAATAGCAATGGTCAAAACGCTCAGGCCCAACCGTCAAAGTCTTCGAAGAAAAAGAAGAAGACCAAAAAGCCCGCGCAGTCTAACGACAAGCGCACGGATCTGCAAAAGCATATTGACGCGCTGAAAGAATACAACCAGAGGGCGCGAACCCCCTCAATCACATCCTTGAGAATGAAGATAACGACAATGATGAGGGAGACAACTTGTCAGAAGAATCCGAAGATTATGTGGCAAGTTGCCACATGATCGCTCATTTGTCGCTAGGTAACAAAGCAGCTCACTCGGCGTTAGGAGATAACGTAGAGGAGCTGGGGGCAGGAGCAGTGCCAAAACCCTTGGATTATGTGACAAGGTCTATCAAAGAGAAACCTACTTGTTCATAAAGCATCCGGCGAAACTTCGCCTCAAAGCTACAACGGACCAAAATGTCCCTAAACTAACGATGGACCGCAATGTCCTAAAACTTGCAACTGACCGAGACGTTTATAAACTACTACGGACCGCGGCATCCCCAGGCTGACGTGGTGTAAAAAAAAGGGGTATGTCCATAAGCAAAATGGGTACGGATGAAAACCCGAAAGGGCGCCGTGAGTAAAAACAGCAGGATTACCGGCGATGTTTGTGAAAACTTAAAAAAAAACGGCACGTCCACAACCAAGATGGGCACGGATGAAAACCCAAAAGGGCTCCGTGAGTAAAAACAGCAGGGCTACCGGCGAGTTTTGTGAAAACCCGAAAGGGCGCAATCTCGTTAAAAGACACTTGCAAGGTCCTCTCGACCTTGTAAGGAGAAACCACCTGCGTGAGATCCTTACGACTCACAAGGGAGCAACACACTTAGGGATCCCTACGATTCTTAAGGAGAAAACACACTTACGAGATCCTCATGACTCGTAAGGAGAATTCCCCTTTGAAACCCTCACGGCTCACAGGGTTCAAAAGCCTTAAGCTACAGGGATCTAAACCTGTTCTTAAGCCATCACAATCTCCAATGATGTCCTACAAGCGGTTCAATGCCGACCCTTATATACAATCCACGGGCACGAATAAACCTTTCCCTAACAAAGTCCCACTAGCGACTAGGGATATGCTCACACGGTGAGCGACCCTTGTAAGTCCTCTTGACTTATAAGGAGAAAACACTCTTGTAAGATCCTTACGACTTATAAGAGAACATACACTTAAGAATCCTCATGATTTTTAAGGAGAAAATACACCTACGAGATCCTCATGACTCGTAGGGAGAAATACCTTTATGAGACCCTTACGGCTCGTAAAGTCAAAAAGCCTTAATCAACAGGATCCTAACCCTATTTGCTAAACCACCTTTGTTCGATATCGGCAAAGGCAAATGATGATTCGCTTCTGGCAATGTCCCAGTGGTAGCGATGCTGATGCCTAAATCGGTATCAAATTCCAAGTCCTTTCATGGAAAATGATGATTCGCTCCTGGCAATATTCCAGTCACAGTGATGCTGATGCTAAGATTGGCACTAGATTTCAAGTTCCACACTCGCGATAAAAAATCAGCGAGCCAAAAATGCATATGAAATAGCCGAAATGATGGGCAACTTGCAACGAAATCAGCAAATAAAAATATATGCATACAAAAACAGCAGAAATGATTGGGCAACTCGCAATAAAAAGCAGCAAGTAAAAATAAAAATAGCCGAAATGATTGGGCACCGCGAAAAATAGCCGAAATGATTGGGCAATCGTGATTTTCGCGATATAAAAAGATGAAATGATAGAGCATCGCGGAAAGAAATTAAAAAAAATCTGAAAGAATGAAACTTTTGCCCTGCAGATGAGATCGCATCGATCCCTGTATACAATCTAGGGGCACAAACAAAAAAAGGGAACCATATTTTCCCACAAGGCTCTGTCAAAAGGAGAGCCAAGTCTCGACGGTTCACAGACAGCCTAGAGACTACCCCGAAACCATGGCAAAGTCCCGTAGTTCCAAATCTTGACGGTTCACAGACAGCCTAGAGATCACAAATGGCGTTTCTCCTACCTCCAGCAGGATGCAGATGCGACGTCAACAAATGACCCCAGGGTCAAAACAACGGAACCATGGCAAAGTCCCCTGGTTCCAAATCTCAACGGTTCACAGACAGCCTAGAGATCACCAACGGCGTTTCTCCTCACTCCAACCAGATGCAGACGTGACTTCAACAACCGACCTCAGAGTCTCAATGAAGCGGAGCCATGGCAAAGTCCCTAGTTCCAAATCTCAATGGCCACATCTATGGCCTGAAGACCAACAACGGTGTGCCTCTTCATTCCAGCAGGACACCGACGCTACACCATCAACCGGAACCATGGCAAAGTCCTCTAGTTCCAAATCTCGATGGTTCACAGACAGCCTAGAGATCACCAACGGCGTTTCTCCTTTCTCCAGCAGGATGCAGATGCAACGTCAACAAACGACCCCAGGGTCAAAACAACGAAACCATGGCAAAGTCCCCTAGTTCCAAATCTCGACGGTTCACAGACAGCCTAGAGATCACCAACGGTGTTTCCCCTCACTCCAACCATATGCAGACATGACGTCAACAACCGACCTCAGAGTCGCAATGAAGCGGAGCCATGGCAAAGTCCCTAGTTCCAAATCTCAATGGCCACATCTACGGCCTGAAGACCAACTACGGTGTGCCTCCTTATTCCAACAGGATACAGATGCTACACCATCAATCGGAGCCACGACAAAGTCCCCAGTTCCATGACTCTATGGTTCACAGACAACCTGGAGTCATCCAAAGACCCCATCTCGGAATCAAGTCAATTCAAAAACCTCGATTCAGGGAAATCAGCGTCCTTGACGAGAGCATCTCGATTCGCGTTGACCCGCATAGAAATCAGTACCCTTGTAGGAATCTCTCGATTCGTCTCAACCACAGGGAAATCAGTGTCCTTGGCAAAAACCTCGATTCAGGGAAATCAACGTCCTTAATGAGAGCATCTTGATTCGTGTCGACCCGCAGAGAAATCAGGGTCTTTGCAGGAATCTCTCGATTCATTTCAACCCCGGGGAAATCAGTGTCCTTGGCAACCTCCTCGATTCAGGGAAATCAGCGTCCTTGACGAGAGCATCTTGATTCGCGTCGACTCGCAGAGAAATCAGTGTCTTTGCAGGAATCTCTCGATTCGTCTCAACCCCAGGGAAATCAGTTTCCTTGGCAAAAACCTCGATTCAGGGAAATCAGCGTCCTTAATGAAAGCATCTTGATTCGTGTCGACCCGCAGAGAAATCAGTGTCTTTACAGGAATCTCTCGATTCGTCTCAACCCCAAAGAAATCAGTATCCTTGGCAACCTCCTCGATTCAGGGAAATCAGCGTCCTTGACGAGAGCATCTCGATTCGCGTCGACCCGCAGAGAAATCAGCGTCTTTGCAGGAATACCTCAATTTGTCTCAACCCCAGGGAAATCAGTGTCCTTGGCAAAAACCTCGATCCAGGGAAATCAGCGTCCTTGATGAGAGCATCTCGATTCGCGTCGACCCGCAGAGAATTCAGCGTCTTTGCAGGAATACATCGATTCGTCTCAACTCCGAGGAAATCAGCGTCCTTGGCAAATACCTCGATTCAGGGAAATCAGCGTCCTTGAAGAGAGCATCTCGATTCGTGTCGACCCGCAGAGAAATCAGCGTCTTTGCAGGAATACCTCGATTCGTTTCAACTCCGAGGAAATCAGTGTCCTTGGCAACCTCCTCGATTCAGGAAAATCAGCATCCTTAGAGAGCATCTCGATTCGCGTCGACCCACAGAGAAATTAGCGTCTTTGCAGGAATACCTCGATTCGTCTCAACCCCAGGAAAATCAGTGTCCTTCGCAACCTCCTCGATTCAGGGAAATCAGCATCCTTGACGAGAGCATCTCGATTCACGTCGACCAGCAGAGAAATCAGCGTCTTTGCAGGAATACTTCGATTTGTTTCAACTCCGAGGAAATCGGTGTCCTTGGCAAAAACCTCGATTCAGGGAAATCAGCGTCCTTGACGAGAGCATCTCGATTCGCGTCGACCCGCAAGGAAATCAATGTCTTTGCAGGAATACCTCGATTCGTCTCAACTCCGAGGAAATCAGCATCCTTGGCAAAAACCTCGATTCAGGGAAATCAGCGTCCTTGGCGATAGCATCTCGATTCGCGTCGACCCACAAGGAAATCAGTGTCTTTGCAGGAATACCTCGATTCGTCTCAACTCCGAGGAAATCAGTGTCCTTAGCAAATACCTCGATTCAGGGAAATCAGCGTCCTTGACGAGAACATCTCGACTCGCGCCGACCCGCAGAGAAATCAGTGTCTCTGTAGGAATATACAACGTCAGCAAAGCGGAGCCGCGGCAAAGTTCCCAGTTCCATGACTCGGCGGTGCACAGACAACCCAAAGTCAACCCTCGACCTCCCTGTTGAAGCAATGCTTTGACTCGGGAGTAGGTCAACTCATAAATCACTTAAGAGTCCTCTCGACTTGTAAGGAAGAAAATTCTCTTGTGAGATCCTTACGGCTCTCAAGAGAAAACACACTTAGGAATCCTCACGATTCCTAAGGAGAAAATACACCTACGAGATCCTCTCGACTCGTAGGGAAAAAAAATCTTTATGAGACCCTCACGGCTCATAAAATTGAAAAGTCTTAGACAGCAGATCTGAACCTGTTTCCTAAGCCATCGCTTCTTATCTCGATTCAGGGAAATCAGCGTCCTTGGCGAGAACCTCTCGATTCGTTTCGACCCGCAAGGAAATCAGTGTCTTTGCGAGAATCTCTCGATTCGTCTCAACTTGTAGCGAAATTAGTGTCCCTACGCATCAAGAAATTATCTTATGGGATCCTTACGATTCTCAAGAGAAAACGCACTTAGGAGTTCTCACGACTTCTAAGGAGAAAAGACACCTACGAGATCCTCACGACTCGTAGGGAGAAAAGCCTTTGCGAGACCCTCATGGCTCATAAAGTTGGAAAGTCTTAGATAACAGATCCTAACCCTATTTCCTAAGCCATCGCTACGTTATAAGAAGTTCAAGATGAACTGTTATCTACCATCTATGGGCCACACTTGCCAAAACTACATGCCATTGAAATGAAGAAGTTACTCACGAGCATATAAACTACTTCACGCCAGAGTAAAACATAAAGAAATAGAAGGGTACGGCTCATGGAGCTGGGGGTTTGGAACTATATCCCTTAAGAGTCGAGATTTGAGTCAATGATAAATGACGACACTTGTGTCCGCTCGTTATCTTCTCAGATCAAGATTCTGAAAATTATATACCAACCCGAAACTGGCCATACGCTATGAATTACTCTGCACTACTTCACCCACGTATATACTTACGTGGGCAAAGTAGTGGGGGGCATTTTTTCCCGCCAAAAAATTTCGGCGCAAAAGAGCCCAAGGTATCAAATGGCAGCGATACGTTTAAGAAAATGTGAATCGGTATTTTCAGGGCTGTATTTTGACAAACTCCCGAATGTGAAATGGATAAATTCTGATGGTATCGAAAGCTTCTCGAAAAAGCCTTCGATTTGATATATTATGGGCTTCATAATTCATCCGGGATCAAAATTTATGAGCAAATATGCTATGCACGTGTAATCTAAGGAAGAAAATGCGAACCAGTATTTTCTGGGCTGCATTTTGACAAACTCCCGAATGAGAAACATCAAAATTCTGATGGTATCGAAAGCGTCTCAAAAAATCCTTCGATTTGATATATTATGGGCTACATAATTCATCCGGGATCAAAAGTTATGAGGCATCACGTACGCACACGTGACCGGGCATCACGTGCCCACACGTGACCGGGCATCACGTGCAGACACGTGACCATTTACAGGCAAAGCCTGTAGGCACTGAATAAAATAAATAATTGGAAATAATTAATCAGTGGGGTCACGTGCCAACACGTGATAGGCCTTTAAACCCACTGAAAAGAATTAAAGGTATGATAAAATAACAAGGAAAAACCCCAATGAGGCATCACGTGCCAATACGTGACCAAGGGTCACGTGCTGATACGCAATAATTCCTGAGTTTTTTAAAACAACAGAATTAAATTCTGGTCAAATGCTTAATCAGGGGGTCACGTGCCAACACGTGACGGGTTCCTAAAGATCTATGAATTAATAGAATTAAATTCTAATTAAGAGGGAATCAAAAACCTAATATTTCCCTAAATCTTTCCAAACAAAAAGATTGTGCTCTGTAAAGTGGAGCACCGTTGGATTAAAAATCCAATGGTGATTAAAAATCACCAGTTTATAGAAAGATTCTATACAAGGAAATATTTCCCTGAAATTTGAATAACAGATAAAAGATCTTTTGGATTAAAAATCCAATAGTGAATAAAATTCACTGAGTGATCTAAAAGATCATGTTGGTTACAAAAACAACCAAAATCTTTTAATGAAAGATTCACTAAACAAATTGATTCTTTTCTTTCTCCTATAAACAGGAGCCAAGAAGAGAAGAGATGAGGAGATACTTTTTTGGGGAGATAACAACAACAGAGAGAAAAAAGAGGGAAGAATTTAATTCTCAAGAAAAAAAAAAGATCTGTTCAGAGAAAAGAAACCCTAGGTGAGAAAGGGGAAAGAGATCTAAGTTCCATAAAATAAAGAGAATTTAATTCTCAATTTAAGAGTTTAACTCTTCTGAATAAGAACTTAGTTCTTCCTTTGGTTGAAGATCTGCAGAAGAAGATCTCCCCACAAGTTGAGAATTTAATTCTCATCGGGGAGATTCTGCCATGCAGATCCAAAACTTAGAGGGAGAATTGAGTTTAATGAATTTAATTCCCCCAAATTCATAGGAATTTAATTCCTCCAAAACAGAACTAAGGTTTAACCCTATATGAGAATTTAATTCTCCCAAATTCATAGGAATTTAATTCCTCCAAAACAGAACTAGGGTTTAACCCTATATGAGAATTTAATTCTCCCAAATTCATAGGATTTTAATTCCTCCAAAACAGAACTAGGGTTTAACCATATATAAGAATTTAATTCTCCCATATACATAGGAATTTAATTCCTCTAAAAAACAGAATTAGGGTTTAACCCTACAGAGAATTTAATTCTTGAAATAAAGAGACTTGAAAGATCTCCATGCACGTAAAGAACTTTGGTCACGGGATGACACGTGACCCTAATCCGCAGTGATCAGAAAAGAAAGAATAAAACTAGGTCACGTGCCCCCACGTGACCCCTAAACAAATCTCCCAAAATTAGAAAGGAAAAGCATGGAGGCAAGCCTCACATGCTCCCACGTGACTTCCGAAATAAAGAAAACAAAAGCAAAGGCAATGCTGGCTTTGGGCGCTCTCACGTGTCCTCACGTGACCCCTAATAAACACCTTAACAAATCAGTGCATGAGTGTCTATCACATGTCCACATGTGACGTCTATGAAAACTAAAAGTGTTTAACACTTATTTGCAGTTCTGAGAACAAAATAAAAGAAGGTCTGGCCCTATCTTAGACACCTCACGTGACCCCACGTGACCCCTTCCTTTCTAGTGTCTAACACTATTTTGAGCATTTTGTCTCCAGTGTTTAACACTGTTTTAAATACATCCCGTGAGGACACGTGACCGCCAGATGTCCTTTAGTGTTTAACACTATTCTAAAACCATCTTAGCCCAAATTGGCTAAGTTTTTCAGAGGCAAATATCCCCTTCAAATGAGCCTTAAAATACAGAACTATAATGATTAATGCTCAAAGACAAAATGTTGTCAGAGCCTTCAAACTCTTGTTTAGCATTGCTAAATAATGATGGGCTGAACCTAGACAAATGCTCAACAGGCCAACAAAGGGCCAACATTTCAAACTTAATTGGACTTAGCCCAAATTGGCCATAAGTCCTCAATTCAGATTTAACTGATCCAATGTGCTCATAATCTAACTAATTGATCTTAGTTCCAAATTGGACTACAGATCTCCGAATCAACTTTGGTTCAAGGGTACATCTCTTCACTCGTTTGATATTTGTCGTTGTAATCCTTCAACGTCTTTAAAGAGGTGACGGGTCCCGATAACCAATCATTACCTGGACTGTGCGGTCCTTAAACCCATGGACTATGATGTCCTTAACCTCGGACTGTGGGGTCCCTTTAAACCCATGGACTATGATGTCCTTAACCTCGGACTGTGGGGTCCCTTTAAACCTACGGACTATGATGTCCTTAACCTTGGACCACCATGTCCTTAAACTGGCAATTAACCGCAAAGTCCCTAAACTAGAACAATAGAGCCTAAATGCTCTTTTGTTGGATCTAAATGATCCCGTTATGTAGATCTTAGTCTAAAATTAGACCAACGTATTCTTAACAAATGGTTAAGTTGACCTTAGTTTAAAATTAGACTAACGTGTCCTTAACAAACTGTTAAGTTGATCTTAGTCTAAAATTAGACTAACGTATCCTTAACAAACGTTTAAGTTGATCTTAGTCTCAAATGAGACCGACGTATCCTTAAACCCAACCCCTAAACCCAAATCTAAGAAAATATGGATTTGGACTAATCCACGCCCTACGGGCGACAACATAAATTAGTCTCCGTATACAATCCACGGGCAACCAAAAAACAAAACAAACACCCACGATACGAAGTGACCATCTGAAGAAGGAGAAAGCGGTTACCGCGATGCGGTAGCGTAATTAACTGCAGGGGCTTGTGCCTGCAGGGAAGAGCGTCCCCACAATCAAAAACCCCTGAACGAGGGGGAATCTGACGAAGTCTGCTACATCGGTCGCGTTCGTTTAAACCTTCGATATACGGTGCCATAAATCAACTTGGCATCTTCGGAGAGGTGGACGGATAGCACCAATTAGCATCTGTCCCGAAATTCAGGCAAGACGGACCTACGCGGTCGCGTCTCTGTATTTCGGAGGGGAACAGATATGTCACGAGCACTCTAGAACCTGCTTAGTTTAGTATCACCACTTGCACCATACATGATACATCGAATTGCATAGCATGTATATACCTTACATCATCATCATGCTTATATAGATTCCTAGTCACAAATCAATTGCATACCTTTGATATTATAAACATTTATCATATACAACATGTTGAATATTATGATTTTCTTGAGGATTTCAGTATTGATGAGATTTCTGGATTTTGGGGGAAAACCGCAAGAATTTAACAAAAACTTATTATCATTATTTTTAAAATAAAGTTGCGATTTTCTATTGATGTATGTGTCGTCCACCATGAGTTTTCATGTTTTCTGTTGGATTTCGAGACCCGATTCGAGGAGTGGATGAACCGTCTCGGGTACATGGTGGGCCCGGTATGGTACCCCGGGGCAAGAAGATCGAGTTGTAGACGATGAGCCTAGCAGGGGAAGACAACCTACCGGTGATATCCGGCTCGGCGGATATCCGGAGGATACCGCCAGTTGTCGTGAGATTTGATGATATGGGCCGATCCGGAATGACGGAGCCCGATGTATTGAGACATTGATATAGTGAAACATTGAGACAGATATATTTCCATATTTGGTATCGATACTTGACACGGTTTTCAGATGATTTCATTGATGGTACTTTAGCTATTGCACAGATATTCTTTTTCTAATTTAAGAATGCAGAGCTTATAGTATTTTAAACACTTAAAGATTTCGTATTGATGTTGCATACATGTGCATGCATGCTAGTTGCATTACATCACATCTAGACATACATGTTGTGACGCATTTGCGTGCATTCTTACGATAGCCTTATTAGATGTTATATTCTACTCACAAGCTGGCAACTCACCCCCGTTGTGCCACAGTGTCTTGCAGGTCAGACCCGTCAGCCTTGTAGCGGCGGGATTATCTTATCATTGGCTTCTTTTGCTCAGACTCGCGACATTGCTCGTAGGTTGGTTGCGAAGACACTTTTATCTTGTTGTACTTTCCTTGTATCTAGTATTCTCCATCTACCACTTCTTATTTGTATATGCGAGCTAGTGATGAGACTAAGAGATTTGTGTATATGTGGTTTCTTTGGGGTCGAGCTCACTTGAGCCGACGTTGTGTTTTTCTTATATTTTGCTTTTCTTTATGCTTATTTGCTTGATATTGCATATATATTGCGTGTGGTTGTGATCCGCCTTGGGCGAAGAGCTAGCTCCCGCTTGGGGATGCCATTTTATCGTTACAGGTTATATATCTTGTTGTACCCATTTTTGGGGGCTAGTATTTACAAAGGAGACTCTGCCAAAATTTTCGGAAATTTTTGATGCTTTTAAAAAGGGGTTAATGCAACTTAATTGATTTTAAAGTCTTTTTCATGAAAGGTTTCCTTCACTCTTATTGTTTATGGTTTAGATTTTCTGAGCTTTGGCTGACTTAGGTTAAGTTACGCCTTGAGACATCTCGTAATCTAAGTGCCAGTCACGTTCCGTACTTTCGGGTCGTGACAGTTCACCATCATACGCTCCCGTGCCTCGAATCGGCAGGTCACTTGGCCAACGACGAGGGCGGAATCGCTGCGGATCCGAATCGTTTTCAGCCCCAGTCCGAAGGCTATGCGCAATCCGGCCGGCAGGGCTTCGTACTCCGCCGCGTTATTTGAGGGTTTGAACCCGAGCTTCAGAGAATACTCCATTTCTGCCTCATTCGGGCCCCAAATGATGAGGCTGGCACCACAGCCTTCCTTGGTCGAAAACCCGTCGACGTAGAGGATCCAATCAGGGATGGAGTCGGTCTTCTCATCGAGTGAAGGTTAAGCTGCGGGGGCCGGCGTGGACTCCGGCTCTTCGCTGGGGATGGTGCACTCGACGATAAAATCGACCAGGGCTTGTACTTTGTTAGCCTGCCTCGGGCGGTATTTTATGTCGAACTGGGACAACTCCCACCACCATTTCTCCAAGCGGCCAGAGGACTAGGGGGAGGCGAGGATTGGCCCCAAGGGCCGCTCAGTAAGAATGAGGATAGTGTGCGCCTGAAAATAGTGTCATAGTTTCCTTGAGGCCACAATGAGTGCCAAGACGATCTTCTCTATGGCTGGGTACCTCGTTTCTGCATAGTTCGCCACCGGAAAATAGGAAGACGGACAGTCTTGCCTGAATTTCGGGGCAGATGCTAATAGGTGCTATCCGTCCACCTCTCCGAAGATGCAAAATTGATTTATAGCACCGTATATCAAAGGTTTAAATGGATGCGGCCGATGTAGCAGACTTCATCAGATTCCCCCTCATGGTGGGGGGTTTTTGATTGTGGGGACGCTCTTTCCTGCAGGCGCAAGCCCCTGCAGTTAATTACACTACCGTATCGCGGTAACAACTTTCTCCTTCTCCAGATGGTCACTTCATGTCGTAGGTGATTGTTTTGTGTTTGGTTGCCCGTGGATTGTATACGGAGACTAATTTATGCTGTCGCTCGTAGGGCGTGGATTAGTCCAAATCCGTATTTTCTAAGATTTGGGTTTCAGTTTGGGTTTAAGGATACGTTAGCCTTATTTGAGACTAAGATCAACTTAAACGTTTATTAAGGATACGTTAGTCTAATTTAAGACTAAGATCAACTCAACATTTGTTAAGGACACGTCAGTCTAATTTTAGACTGGGGTCAACTTAACGGGATCGTTTAGATCCAACAAAAGAGCATTTGGACTCTATTATTTAGTTTAAAAACATTGCAGTCAATTACTAGTTTAAGGACATGGTGGTCAAAGTTAAGGACATCATAGTCCGTGGGTTTAGAGGGACCCCACAGTCCGAGGTTAAGGACATCATAGTCCGTGAGTTTAAAGACCCCACAGTAAAGGTTAAGAACATCATAGTCCGTGGATTTAAGGACTCCACAGTCCGGTGTTAGTTTAAAGACATCACGGTCGAGGTTAAAGACATCATAGTCCATGGTTTTAAGGACTCCACAATCCGATGTTAGTTTTAAGACGTCACGGTCGAGGTTAAGGACATCATAGTCCATGGATTTAATGACTCCACAGTCCGATGTTAGTTTTAAGACGTCACAGTCGAGGTTAAGGACATCATAGTCCGTGAGTTTAAGAACCCCACAGTCCAGTTTAAAAACATCATAGTCTGTGGAATGTATGGCTGTCGGGACCCATCACCTCTCTGAAGACGTTGAAGGATTACAACGATAAATATCAGAGGAGTTCAGAGATGTACCCTTGAACCAATTTTGGTTGGGAGATCTATAGTCTAATTTGGGACAAAATTCTGTTAAAAGGTTTGTGAGCATATGGGCTCAGTTGATATGAGTTGAGGACTTACGGCCAATCTTAGGCTAAGTCCAATAAGATTAAAATATTTAACATTTTATTGTTCTGGCTATTGAGCCTTTATTTGGGCTTGGCCCTTTTAATAATGCTAGGCATTGGGCTCTGACATTTTTGTCTTGTATCAGAAACAAATTTTGTTCTGACAGTGCGCCACGTGGCGCGCCAGGCGCGTTGCGCCAGTCAAAGAGCGCATTGCGCTTCTGTCGGGTAGCGCACACGAAGAGGACACGTGTCACGCTTAGCGCTAAGCGCTAGTTTGTTAGCGCATTGCGCTTTTAATTTATGAGCGCATTGTACTAGTCTGTTGGCGCACCAGTGAGTGACATGTGGCGCGCTTGGCGTTGAGCGCCAGCCCATGAGCGCAGTGCTCTGCTTTAGTAGCGCAAAGCGCCGACTGTGTCTCTGGTTGACACGTGGCAGGTTTTGGCACTGAGCGCCGATCCAATGAGCGCAAGGGAGCAATTCATGAGTGCAAGGCACTTTTCAATAGCACAGGGCGCATCTGATCAACTTTAAGATCAAAGAACAAATTTATGTTCTTCAAAGGAGGCTTTTTCCTCAAGATCCAAGAACAAAAGTTCTTGTTTTTTTATAAAAGGCTCTGCCTTTTATAGATCAAAGATCTGTAAATGAAGTAAAAATACTTCTTTTATTATTATTTTCTGTATGATTAGATCTTTTGATCTTTTGCTTTTAAAACAAAAACCTTGGTCTTTTTATAGATCTAAGATCTTTTAGAAGATAGTTCTTCTGTTTTAATGAGATGATTTCATCTCTGTTGTTCAAGAATTAATTCTTTACCTTGAAGAAATGATCTTCTTTTTCTAAGAGCTTTCTCTTCTTTCTTTGAGTTTTCTCAAAGTTTGTAGGGGGGTTTCTCTATATTAGACTTTAGGTCTTGGAGCCTTTATATAGGGCAAAATGGTTTGTTCAATTAGTTAAGGAGATCTTTTCTCCAATTGATTTGGGGAATTTTCCCACCATTGGATCTTTGATCCTAGGGCTTCTGTTTTACAGAAGGCAATCTTCTTGTTTTTAACAAGATTGGAAAAATCTTTCCATGCAGAATTTATTCTGTCTTTAGTAATTTTTATTTACCATTGGATCATTGATCCAACGGTGCTCTGATTTACAGAGCACAATCTTGTTGTTTGGAAAGATTTTGAGGAATCTTTGCTTAACATAATTTAGTTTCAGTTTAATTAATAATTTATCATTATTATTAGATCTTTGATCTGACGGTGGGGAATTTTATAATTCCAGCGCTGGCGCACCCGTGCTTTGCACGTGGTGCGCTGCTCAGAGCGCGGTGCACTTTGCGCTAGCGTACCTACGTTTGACATGTGGCGCGCAGCGCAGCCTGCGCTAGCGCACCCATGTTTGACACTAGGCACGCAGCGCGCCTAGCGCTAGCGCACTCATGGTGCACTGCCTAGGGCGCAACGCACCTGGCGCTAGCGTATCCGTGTTTGACACGTGGCGCACAGCGCGCCTAGCGCTGGATCTGAAGCGTTGCTTCACAATGCTTTAACTCCTGGCTTTGAGGCATTTGTTACATTCTTTGCTTGTGGAGTTTTTCCCTTCATTCATTTTTTTTATTTTATTATATTTTTTTTTATAAGGGAGCAGGTTGTGAGCCAAAATTTTGGCGGGAACAAATACTCCCTACTACTTTGCCCACGTAAGTACGTACGTGGGTGAAGTAGTGCAGAGTTATGCATGGCCACAGAATTGGGGGCTTAGGAGACAAGTTTAGGATCCTTGTAGTCTAATACTTTCTTCGTCTTCATGAGCCGTAAGGGTCTCAAGAAGGTTTTCTCCCTACAAGTCGAGAGGATCCCGTAGGTGCAAATTCTCCCTAGAAATCGTGAGGATTTCTAAGTGTTCATTATCTTTGTGAGTCGTAAGGATCTCACTCGGGTATTTTTCCTTACGAATCGTGAGGACCCGTAAGTAGCTTCTTCACTTCAGCAGCGAATGTGGCTTTGGCAAACGTGGCCCATAGATGGTAGATGGCATTTCATCCTGAACTCTCCGAGAGGTAGTGATGGCTTAGGAAGCAGGTTCAGATCTGCTACCTAAGACTTTTCAACTTCATGAGCCGTGAGGGTCTCATGAAGACTTTTTCTCCTTACGAGTCGAGAGGATCCCGTAGGTATATTTTCTCCTTAGGAATCGTGAGGATTCCTAAGCGCGTTTTCTCTTGAGAGTCGTAGGATCTCACAAGAGAATTTTCCCTCCTACAAGTCGAGAGGACTCGTAAGCGGCTGTTTCCCTCCTTGTCAAGATTCGACTTTGGAGAGTGTGGCCCGTGAATAGTATGCAAGAGTCCATTTTGGACCGACTTGCAGAGCTCCAGTGCTTAGGAAACCGGTTCTTATCCCGATTGCCTAAGGCTTTTCCCTATGAGTCGAGACGAATCGAGAAGTTCTCGCAAAGACACTAATTTCCTTACGAGTCGAGACGAATCGAGCAGTTCTCGCAAGAATATCCTAATGTCACAGTTAACCTCTGCTCTTTACGACAGAGGTCCGTTAGGGTCTGTGGTACTAGGGTTTTGTCCGTCGTACCGTCGCGTTGGCTGGTGTATTCCTCGACGCATAATCTTGCTGTTCGAGTAGCCCCGCAACTGTCGTGTCTCTGATCCCTTCGGGGGCTGAACAAGACGTCTTCAAGCAATCCTCCTAGGCAGTTTGACCGTCGGAAGAGCAAGCGTTAGGAGTTTTGCCATGCCGCTTTTTACTTGAGGTTAGGCTCATTTTGGAGAGCCCTGATGAGTCATAACCACTCCGCGCTGGTGTGGGATGATCTCTGATAGTCTTTCAGGTTTTATATGAGTTGCCATCAAGACCCTGAAGCTAGGAATTTGGCCTTCGCTTCGTTTGCTGGCATTGCGTCTGCTATATCGAGACGAATGTCGCGGTTGTCTCTAGGTTGCTGGTGAACCGTCGAGGTTTGGAACTAGGGATTTTGTCGTGGCTCCGTTGTTTGATTGTCGCGTCTGAATCCTGCTGGAGGAAGAACGCTGTGGTGATATCTCGTCTGCTGTATCGAGATGAGCGTCGAGGTGGTGATCACTCTGTGCTGGTGTGGGATGATCTCCAATGGTCTTTCAGGCTTTATATGAGTTGTCGTCAAGGCCGTGAAGCTAGGAATATTGCCTTTGCTTCGTTTGCTGGCATTGCGTCTGCTGTATAGAGACGAATGTCGTGGTTGTCTCTAGGTTGCTGGTGAACTGTCGAGGTTTGGAACTAGGGATTTTTTCGTGGCTCCGTTGGGTGATGTTGCGTCTGAGTCCTGCTGGAGGAAGAACGCTGTGGTGACATCTCGTCTGCTGTATCGAGACGAACGTCGAGGTGGTGATCACTCCGTGCTGGTGTGGGATGATCTCCGATAGTCTTTCAGGTTTTATATGAGTTGCCGTCAAGACCCTGAAGCTAGGAATTTGGCCTTTGCTTCGTTTGCTTTGGCGTGTCCGAATCCTGTTGGAAGAAGGACGCTGTAGTGACATCTCGTCTGCTATATCGAGACGAACGTCGAGGCGGTGACCACTCCGCACTGGTGTGATCTCTGATAGTCTTTCAGGTTTTATATGAGTTGCCGTCAAGACCCTGAAGCTAGGAATTTGGCCTTTGCTTCGTTTGCTTTAGTATGTCCGAATCCTGTTCGAGGAAGGACGTTGTAGTGACATCTCGTCTGCTGTATCGAGACGAATGTCGCGGTTGTCTCTAGGTTGTTGGTGAACCGTCGAGGCTTGGAGCTAGGGATTTTGTCGTGGCTCCGTTGTTGGATTGTCGCGTCTGAATCCTGCTGGAGGAAGAACGCTGTAGTGACATCCCGTCTGCTGTATCGAGACGAACGTCGAGGTGGTGACCACTCCGCGCTGGTGTAGGGTGATCTTTGGTAGTCTTTCGGGTTTTATATGAGTTACCGTTAAGACCCCGAAGCTAGGAATTTGGCCTTTGCTTCGTTTGCTTTGGCGTGTCCGAATCCTGTTAGAGGAAGGACGCTGTAGTGACACCTCGTCTGCTGTATTGAGATGAACGTCGAGGTGGTGACCACTCCGCGCTGGTGTGGGATGATCTCCGATAATCTTTCAGGTTTTATATGAGTTACCATCAAGACCCTGAAGCTAAGAATTCGGCCTTCGCTTCGTTTGTTTTGGTGTGTCCGAATCCTGTTGGAGGAAGGACGCGGTGGTGACATCTCGTCTGCTGTATCGAGACGAACGTCGAGGTGGTGACCACTCCGTACTGGTGTGGGATGATCTCCGATAGTCTTCCAGGTTTTATATGAGTTACCATCAAAACCCTGAAGCTAGGAATTTGGCCTTCGCTTCGTTTGCTGGCATTGCGTCTGATGTATCGAGACGAATGTCGCGGTTGTCTCTAGGTTGCTGGTGAACCTTCAAGGTTTGGAGCTAGGGATTTTGTCGTGGCTCCGCTTGGTGATGTAGCGTCTGAGTCCTGCTGGAATGAGGAGGAACGCTGTTGTGGGTCTCCAGGCTGTAGATATGGCCGTCAGGACTTGGAACTAGGTACTTTCGCCATGGCTCCGCTGTTTTGACCGTGAGGTCTTTTGTTGACGTTGTACCTTCATCATGCTGGACTGCAAAGGAACGTCGTTGTTGACATTGCGTCTGCTGTAGCGAGACGAATGCTGAGATGGAGTTGAGATTTTGCCGTCACTCCGCTTTGTTTTGACCGTGAGGTCTTTCGTTGCCGTTGCATCTGCATCCTGCTGGAATGAGAAGGAACGTCGTTGTTGACATTGCGTCTAGTGTAACGAGACGAATGCTAGGATGGAGTTGGGATTTCGCCATCACTCCGCCTTGCTGATGTAGCGTCTGCTGTAACGAGACGAATGTCGAGGTGGTCTCTAGGTTGTCTGGGAACCATCGAGATTTGGAGTAAGGGCTTTGTCGTAGCTCTAGGGTTGATTACAGCGTCTGAAGCCTGCTGGAATGGGGAGGAACGCTGTTGATGATCTCTAGTCTATCCATGAACCGTCGAGATTTGGCTTCGTTTTCTAATGAAGCCTGGGGAGGGAAGATGTGATTCCTTCTTTGTTTGCGCCCCTGGATTGTATACAGGGATTGATGTGATATCACCTGTAGGGCAAAAAGTTTTACTTTTTTCATTTTCTTTTTATTTCTTTCCGCGATGCTCCATCATTTCAGCTTTTATATCGCGAAAGTCGCGATTGCCCAATCATTTCGGCTATTTTTCGCGGTGCCCAATCATTTCGGCTATTTATTTCATTTTTACTCGCTGCTTTTTATTGCGAGTTGCCCAATCATTTCGGCTATTTATTTCATTTTTACTCGCTGCTTTTTATTGCGAGTTGCCCAATCATTTCGGCTATTTATTTCATTTTTACTCGCTGCTTTTTATTGCGAGTTGCCCAATCATTTCGGCCATTTTGCATTCTTACATTTTTACTTACTAATTTTGTTGCAAGTTGCCCCATCATTTCGGCTATTTCGTATGCATATGTGGCTCACTGGCTTCTTGCTGCAAACCTGGGATTAGATATCGATTTCGGCATCAGCACCGCTACAACTGGAATATTGCCAGGAGCGAATCATCATTTGCCTCTATCGATGTCGAACAAAGGTGGCTTAGCGAACAGGGTTAGGGTCGTGTCGACTAAGGCTTTTGACTTCATGAGCCGTAAGAGTCTAATAAAGGTATTTCTCCCTACAAGTCGTAAGGATCTTGTAGGTGTGTTTTCTCCTTAGAGATCGTGGGGATCCCTAAGTGTATGGTCTCTTATAAGTCGTAAGGATCTTACAAAAGTGCTTTCTCCTTATAAGTCGAGAAGACTTACAAGGGCTATTCACCGTGCAAATATATCCCTAGTCACGGATGAGACTTTGTTAGGGAAATGTTTATTCGTGCCCGTGGATTGTATACAAGGGTCAGCATTGAGCCGCTTGTAGGGCAGTATTGGAGGTTGTGGGGGCTGCTTAAGAACAGGTTCAGATCGCTGTAGCTTAAGACTTTTAAATCTTATGAGCCATGAGGGTCCAATAAGAGAGTTCTCCTTACGAGTCGTGAGGATCTCGCAAGTGTAATTTCTCCCTAGGGATCGTAGGGATCCCTAAGTATGTTGCTCCCTTGTGAGTCGTAAGGATCTCACGCAGGTGGTTTCTCCTTACAAAGTCGAGAGGACCTTGCAAGCTTCTTTTAACGAGATTGCGCCCTTTCGGATTTTTACAAAACTCGCTGGTAGCCCTGCTGTTTTTACTCACGGAGCCCTTTCAGGTTTTCATCCGTACCCTTTTTGCTTATGGACATACCGTTTTCTTTTTTCTCTTTTTTTTATTTTAACGTGGTTGCGCCCTTTCGGGTTTTCAAAAAACTCGCCGGCAGCCCTGCTGTTTTTACTCACGGAGCCCTTTCGGGTTTTCATCCGTGCCCATTTTTCTTATGGACATACCGTTTTTTTTTCCTGTCTTTTTTTATCTTTTTCTTTTTTCTTTTCTTTTTTTTTGACCACGTCAGCCGTAGGATACCGCGGGCTGGTAGTAGTTTAACGACGTTTCGGTCATATCATACGATTACGCAGCTAGATTTTGCCACAAATCTCCGCTTGTTTTGTGTCGGAGCTGGACTCCTTGAAGAGAGGGCTGAGGGCGATTTCTTCGTCAGAGTCGCTTCCAAAGGTGATAACTTGCGATCCCTTGGTGTCGGCTATGTGACAGTTTCCAGCAGCTCTTTCGCGCTCACCTGTCGTGTTTTTCTATTCCCGACGAGCCTTGCGCTTCACTCGTTGAACATGTCGTCGATGGGCAACATATCCCTGCCACCAGTTTTTAAAGGCTATGCATTCCTCGGTAGGGTGTGCAATCCTCTGATGGTATAGGCAGAAGTTAGGATGTATGTCCGCTTCATCAATACGTATATTGCCAAGGGAATTTCCTTCGAGAGAGGGCAACTTCATTTCTATTGCCAGGACCCTAGCGAATCGTTTCCTGACTTTAAGCTTGCTATTGCTGGCGATAGGGGTGCTTTGCTCCGGTCGGGGTGTTTCGACCCTTTCCTCCAGTCGTCGGCGTTTAGCCTTTTTGAATATAGCCAGTTCACACTCTCGATTGGCTTTGCTTTTCTGATGGGCTTCGTTCAGTAGCAAGTCGATCGTCTCGTCAGACGGTTCCAAGGGTCTTGGCTTAGGATTTGCACCCAGTTTTTTGGTGCAAGGAGCTTCCTCATTATCTATTGACGAGTGAGAGATCACGTGGCAGCTTGCTACGTAGTCTTCAGGTTCACTCGACGAGTCTTCTCCATCATCTCCATCCTCAAGGACGTGGCTGAGAAATTCTTAGAGTGTGACTGGAGTCCGCGCCTTCTGGTTATACTCTTCCAGCGCGTCAATCTGCTTTTGCAGGTCCGTGTGCTTGTCACCAGGCTTCACGGGCTTCTTCTTCTTTTTCGAAGATTTCGACGGTTGGGTGTGAATGCTTTGGCTATCACCACCAATTTTTGGAGTCGGGCGCAGTTTCAGCATTCCATCGACGACCTTGGGTTCCAGTGGATTTTTCCACCTGGTTGCCGGGCACGCTTGGAGATCCTTCATTCTTTTTGTCTTAGCTGAAAGAGCGACTTCCCATGGGGCTTCCCTTATGAATGAGCATGATGCCCCCGGCACGTCCACTTTTTTAGGGGCGTGAGGTTGTAGTGGGCTCACCTTCCAGTTTTCCGATAACGCGAACTTGCCTTGTTGTTATTGGTCTTCAACCCAGTTTTTGAAGACGTAGCAGTCCTCGATCGGATGGCCCAATACTTGGTGGTAGGGGCAGTAATTGGGATCATTGATGTCGTTTGGCTGCAATGGATGTTTTGGATCCGGCAAATTTATGAGCTTGTTGCGCACTGCCAGCTCAAACAGTCTCCTCGTTTTATCTTGGTGAAACGAGTAAGGACGTCCTAGTCTCTCCTCGAGGGATGGGCATGGACGCATATTGTTTTGGCGAACAAACGACTTTGAGTTTCTCGGCTGTTGTTGAGTATTGGCGACGAAATTTGCTTTTGCTTTCCCCTTTTCATTCCGAGAATCCGTCTTCGAAGAAGATGGTCTATGACCCATCTGGTCCATTTGGGCCAACTTGTCAATCAAGGCCTGGAAAGTAGCTGGCTTGAAGAACATCATGAATTAGGAGATAATTGACTGAGGGTCAAGAGTACCCACGAACAAGCCCACCGCAGGCGCTTCTTCGATGCGCTGCTCGCACATCGACCATAGATTCCGCCATCGGATTGCGTATTGTACCCACGTTTCGCCTGGCTTTACCCTGGCATTGATCAATGCGGTGATCGGGGTGTGCTCGCTAGCGCTTGCAAATCTTTGTGTAAACAGCAGCTCCATCTCCGCAAATGTTTTGACGGAATAGTTAGGCAGCTCCGAATACCATTCGAAGGCCGTTTCTGCTAAGCTGCCGACGAATTGGCGAAGCAACAGTTTGTTGTCGCCTCCAGTATTGCCGCATAAGGCCCTGAATTGAGCGACATGCTGATGTGGATTCCCCTTCCCTTTATATACATGGAACTTAGGGATCGTATATCTCGGCGGATACTTCATTTGATCATACCAGCCTGGATATGGTCGCCCAGTTTTAAAGACTTGGCCGGCCGCTTCATTCGCTCGGTGAGCTCGTATTTGTTGAGCTATATAATCATCGAGCGTGGCTTTTGATATTGTTTCCTCTTTGGCAGCTGAAAGAGCCGGAGGAGGGTTCGATGTCTCTCATCGGTCGTCTTCGAGGATAATCGGAGGATCTTCGGCTGGAGGATCCGGCTGTATCATCATCCCATCCATGTCTTAGAACAAGAGAGCCATTCGTTTTATATTGGCTGCCTGTTCCTCAGGCTCTTTTTCTTTCCTCTCGAGCATTCTTCAGAAGAACTCGGTGTCAGTTTCTTGTTCCTGACGCTGCTCTGATGACGCCTCCGGGCTTTCTTTTGGCCTGGTGAGTGCGGCCATTTGCGTCAGTATTTCCTGAAGCTTCTGTTGCTGCTCCTAAGCTTTTGTCACGGATCGGGTGAGCGGTCGGTGACCTGTGGAAGCACGGCTTTCCTCTTTTCCGGAAGCCATATAAACGGTATGCACCGTTATGCCCCCAGACTTGGGGCGTTTGGGCTCAGCGCTTTTACGGTTCGCCACGTTCACAGGGGCTTTTTCTGGCCTCCTTCTCTTCTGAGCGGTTGACGTTGAGGGAGCCGTTGCAGTGGGCACCCAGACGGATGACATTTTTTGTTGTACCTCAAGATGGCTCTTTTCTTGTTGAGCTTTGAGCTTTTTGGGTCGGCGAGAGTAACCTTGATCAATTACTGAGTCCTGAACCTGTCGCCAAACCTTGTAAAATTTGGAGGAGAGCCGCTGAAGGGATCGCTCCGGATTCATTTCTGTAACATTCTCCACGGGTGGAGGAGATCTTTTCAGTACGGCGGTAGGAGAGTTCCTGTGCACCTTGTTCAGCAATTCAAAGATGTTCCCGGTTAGAACAGCAGCATCGATCTCCACCATTGAAGCTGGTGGAGTAAATCCAGACGGAGAGCTGCCCCCAGCCTTCCGTACTCGGCGCCAGTGATGACGGCGAGCATGTCGCGCAGATGTGTTGGTTCGGCTATGGGGATGGCTTTATCATGCCCCCTGTTTTGAGGAGAGGATGTTATTGGCACTAGCCGGTCAAAGACTGACATCCGTTGAGAGGGGATAGTCAGTCTTACGAAGGCCGACTTTCGTGCAGGGGAAACGGCCTTAGTTACTTCACCCGGAGTAGGAGCTAAAATGGCCAGTCTTGTGAAGACCGACCCCTTAGACAGAGAAGCCGTCTTGGTGACTTCAGGGGTAGGAATGGCTATCCGCTTCGGGATGGCCGCTTCAAGTATTGCAGGCTTCTTCATGGGCCCACTTGAGCTTTGGCCCAGTTTGCTGAAAACTTAGGCATTGGACTTGGGCGACCCGTTGAGAGGAGTCGTGGTAGTTGTAAGCCGATCAAAGACCGACTTCTTTGGAGCTTCTTGTGACGGCATTGGGGAATTGAAGCTTATCGATGGGAGCATAGTCCCGAAGAATAGCCCAGTGGTGGCCTGAGTCACCTGTTCCACTGGCATCTTGAAAAGGAAGGCCGCTTGAGGCCCGTAGGTCACTCCTCCGGACGGGACGGAGCGAGAGTTGCAGTTGCAGTTGCAGTTAGTGCAGTTTGAAGCCATTGATCTTCTGTTTTCTGCACGGAGCAAGACACCAAATCTAAGTACCTCGAATCCACAGGCAACCATAGCAAACCGCGATTCTTTCGCGAACACGACACACGAAGTGTGGAGTGGAAAGAGGAAAAGGTCCTACCGGACGTAACAGAATCTGTTCACCGCCGGAAACCGGGAAGACAGACAGTCTTGCCTGAATTTCGGGGCAGATGCTAATAGATGCTATCCGTCCACCTCTCCGAAGATGCCAAGTTGATTTATGGCACCGTATATCAAAGGTTTAAACGGATGTGGCTGATGTATCAGACTTCGTCAGATTCCCCCTCATGGTGAGGGGTTTTTTATTATGGGGATGCTCTTCCCTGCTCCCGCAAGCCCCTGCAGTTAATTATACTACCGCATCGCGGTAACAACTTTCTCCTTCTCCAGATGGTCACTTCGTGTCATGGGTGTTTGTTTTGTGTTTGGTTGACCGTGGATTGTATGCGGAGACTAATTTATGCTGTCGCCCGTAGGGCGTGGATTAGTCCAAATCCGTATTTTCTTAGATTTGGGTTTCGGTTTGGGTTTAAGGATACGTTAGACTTATTTGAGACTAAGATCAACTTAAACGTTTGTTAAGGATACGTTAGTCTAATTTTAGACTAAGATCAACTCAACGTTTGTTAAGGACACGTCAGTCTAATTTTAGACTGAGGTCAACTTAACGGGATCGTTTAGATCCAACAAAAGAGCATTTGGACTCTATTGTTTAGTTTAAAGACATTGCGGTCAATTACCAGTTTAAGGACATGGTGGTCCAAGGTTAAGGACATCATAGTCCGTGGGTTTAGAGGGACCGTACAGTCCGAGGTTAAGGACATCATAGTCTGTGAGTTTAAACACCCCGCAGTCAAGGTTAAGGACATCATAGTCTGTGGATTTAAGGACTCCACAGTCCGGTGTTAGTTTAAAGACATCACGGTCGAGGTTAAGGACATCATATTCCATGGATTTAAGGACTCCACAGTCCGATGTTAGTTTTAAGACGTCACGGACGAGCTTAACGACATCATAGTCCATGGATTTAAGGACTCCACAATCCGATGTTAGTTTTAAGACGTCACGGTCGAGGTTAAGGACATCATAGTCCGTGAGTTTAAGGACCCCACAGTCCAGTTTAAAGACATCATAGTCTGTAGAATGTATGGCTGTCGGGACCCGTCACCTCTCTGAAGACGTTGAAGGATTACAACGACAAATATCAGAGGAGTTCAGAGATGTACCCTTGAACCAATTTTGGTTGGGAGATTTATTGTCTAATTTGGGACTAAAGTCTGTTAAAAGGTTTGTGAGCATATGGGCTCAGTTGATATGAGTTGAGGACTTTCGGCCAATCTTGGGCTAAGTCCAATAAGATTAAAATGTTTAACATTTTATTGTTCTGACTATTGAGCCTTTTTTGGGGCTTGGCCCTTTTAATAATGCTAGGCATTGGGCACTGACATTTTTGTCTTGTATCAGAAACAAAGTTTGTTCTGACAGTGCGCCACGTGGTGCGCCAGGCGTGTTGCGCCAGTCAAAGAGCGCATTGCGCTTCTGTCGGGTAGCGCACACGAAGAGGACACGTGTCGCACTTAGCGCTAAGCGCTAGTTTGTTAGCGCATTGCACTTTTAATTTATGAGCGCCTTGCACTAGTCTGTTGACGCACCAGTGAGTGACACGTGGTGCGCTTGGCGCTGAACGCCAGCCCATAAGCGCAGTGCTCTGCTTTAGAAGCGCAAAGCACAGATTGTGTCTCTGGTTGACACGTGGCAGGTTTTGGTGCTGAGCACCGGTCCAATGAGCGCAAGGGCGCAATTCATGAGTGCAAGGCACTTTTCAAAAGCGCAGGGCGCATCTGATCAATTTTAAGATCAAAGTACAAATTTATGTTCTTCAAAGAAGGCTTTTTCCTCAAGATCCAAGAACAAAAGTTCTTGTTTTTTTATAAAAGGCTCTGCCTTTTATAGATCAAAGATCTGAAAATGAAGTAAAAATACTTCTTTTATTATTATTTTCTTTATGATTAGATCTTTTGATCTTTTGCTTTTAAAACAAAAACCTTGGTCTTTTTATAGATCTAAGATCTTTTAGAAGATAGTTCTTCTGTTTTAATGAGATGATTTCATCTCTGTTGTTCAAGAATTAATTCTTTACCTTGAAGAAATGATCTTCTTTTTCTAAGAGCTTGCTCATCTTTCTTTGAGTTTTCTCAAAGTTTGTAGGGGGGTTTCTCTATATTAGAATTTAGGTCTTGGAGCCTTTATATAGGGCAAAATGGTTTGTTCGATTAGTTAAGGAGATCTTTTCTCCAATTGATTTGGGGAATTTTCCCACCATTGAATCTTTGATCTTAGAGCTTCTGTTTTACAGAAGGCAATCTTCTTGATTTTAAAAAGATTGGAAAAATCTTTCCATGCAGAATTTATTCTGTCTTTGGTAATTTTTATTTACTATTGGATCATTGATCCAACGGTGCTCTCATTTACAGAGCACAATCTTGTTCTTTGGAAAGATTTTGAGGAATCTTTGCTTAAAAGAATTTAGTTTCTGTTTAATTAATAATTTATCATTATTATTAGATCTTTGATCTGACGGTGGGGAATTTTATAATTCCAGTGTTGGCGCACCCGTGCTTTGCACATGGTGCGCTGCTCAGAGCGCAGTGCATTTTGCGCTAGCGCACCTACGTTTGACACGTGGCGCGCAGCGCAGAGCGCAGCGCAGCCTGCGCTAGCGCACCCGTGTTTGATACGTGGCACACAGCGCGTCTAGCGCTAGCGCACTCAAGGTGCACTACCTAGGGCGCAGCGCACCTGGCGCTTGCGCATCCGTGTTTGACACGTGGCGCGCAGCGCGCCTAGCGCTGGATCTGAAGCATTGCTTCACAATATTTTAACTCTTGGCTTTGAGGCATTTGTTACATTCTTTGCATGTGGAGTTTTTCCCTTCATTCTTTTTTTTATTTTATTATTATTATTTTTTTATTATAATTTTTTATAAGGGAGCAGGTTGTGAGCCAAAATTTTGGCGGGAACATGAATCCTTGAAGACGTGGCTCACATAGTATACCGGCTTCTGGACTCCGACGACCTCTCGGACGAGCACTGAGCCTGCAGCTTGGTCGGATACCGCAAGATATAACGATAGCTCGTCCCCTTCAACTGGTCGGGTGAGCAACGGGGGAGTCACAAGGTGCCTCTTTAATTGGTCAAAGGCGGTCTGGCACTCCTCTGACCACTCGAACCTCAGAATCTTCCTTATAGCTTTGAAAAATGGGAGGCACTTCTCTCCAGACCTCAATATGAAATGACTCAGAGCGGCTGCCCGCCCTGTCAGCCGCATGATTTTGACGTTAGTCTTGGGTGCGGCCATGTTAAGGACGGCGTTGATTTTCTTCGGGTTAGCTTCGATTCCACGGTGGGTGACCATGAAACCGAGGAATTTTCCGCCGGTGACCCCAAATGCGCACTTGGCGGGGTTCAGTTTCATCTTGTATTTGCGGAGGACATCGAAGGCCTCGCCCAGATCCTTAGTGTGTTTGTCCGATGAGATCGATTTGACAAGCATGTCGTCGACATAAACTTCCATGTTCCTGCCTATCTTTGACTTGAACATGCAATTGACCAAGCGTTGGTACATAGCTCCGGCATTTTTGAGGCCGAAATACATCACCTTGTAGCAGTATACCCCCCGGTCCGTTGTGAATACGGTGAGAACCTCGTCTACCGGATTCATACAGATCTGGTTGTAGCCGGAGAAAGCATCCCTGAAGTTAATTAGTTTGTGGCCTGCCGAGCTGTCGACGAGCCGATCTTTCCGAGGGAGGGGATAGTTGACTTTCGGGCAGGCCTTGTTGAGGTCGATGAAGTCGACGCACATGCGCCACTTCCCGCTTAACTTTTTGACCATGACTACGTTCGCCAACCATTCCGAGTATGGCACATTCCGAATGAATTTGGCGGCGAAGAGCCTGTCTACCTCGTCCTCGATCGCCTTTTGTTTGATCGGGGCGAAGCTTCGCTTTTTCTGCCGGACGGGCCTGACCATAGGGTCTACCCAGAGCTTGTGAGATATGATTTTGGGATTGATCCCAGGCATGTCGGCAGGTGCCCAGACGAACACGTCAGAGTTGCTTCTGAGGAAATGAACCAGGTCATCTCGCTGAGTCCCCATCAAAAGCGAACCGATCTGAACGGTTCGTTCGTCGTCCCCTTCCACGAGGAGGACCTCTGTTAGTGGCTCCACCAGGGTCCCTTAGACCTCTTTTTGCTCGTCTCGAGTTTCCAGAGAACCCTTGATGTCACCTTCGCCCTCAACATCACTGTTTGGCCGCTCAAACGTAGATGTTGTGGTGAAACAAACATTTTCCGTTCGTTGGTCCCCGTAGGCCCGACCTATCCCGCCTTGGTCGAGCGGGAATTTCTGGACCCGGAGGGAGTTCAGTGTAGGGCGACCGAGGAGGACGTTGTAGGCCGATGGGATTCTCGCGACGATAAATTCCACAGCCACGGTGCGCGTACGTCCCGCCTCCCCGATATTAAATTGTAGAGTGATTACCCATTCCGCCGGGATGGAGTAGTTGGTGAACCCTGATAGGACATGGGCAGTCGGTCTTAGGTCCGACGGGGTGAGCCCCATATGCAGAAAGTAGTCATAAAAGAGAATGTCTGCCGAGCTTCCCAAGTCGATCAGTATCCTCTATACCTCGTAGCGATGGACCCAAGCTGTGATCACCAGCGGGTCATTGTGAGGTAGGTGTTCCCCTCCGAAAGACGCGGCGGAGACGCGATGTACGTCTTGCCTGAAATTCGGAGCAGATGCTAATTGGTGCTATCTGTCCACCTCTCCGAAGATGCCAAGTTGATTAATGGCACCGTGTATCGAAGGTTTAAATGGATGCGGCCGATGTAGCAAACTTCGTCAGATTCTCCCTCATTTGAGGGGTTTTTGATTGTGGGGACGCTCTTCCCTGCAGGCGCAAGCCCCTGCAGTTAATCACGCTACCGCATCGCGGTAACAACTTTCTCCTTCTCCAGATGGTCACTTCGTATCGTGGGTAGTTGTTTTGTGTTTGGTTGCCCGTGGATTGTATACGGAGACTAAGTTGTGTTGTCGCCCGTAGGGCGTAGACTAGTCCAAATCCGTATATTTCTTAGATTTGGGTTTGGGGGTTTGGGTTTAAGGATACGTTAGCCTTATTTGAGACTAAGATCGACTTAAACGTTTGTTAAGGATACGTCAGTCTTATTTTAGACTAAGATCAACTTAACAGGATCGTTTAGATCCGACAAGAGAGCAATTAGGCTCTGTTGTTTAGTTTAGTGACATTGCGGTCGATAATTAGTTTAAGGACATTACAGTCCATTGTTAGTTTAAGGACATCTCGGTCCAATGTTAGTTTTAAGACATCGCGGTCGAGGTTAAGAACATCATAGTCCGTTGATTTAAGGACTCCACAGTCCGTTGTTAGTTTAAAGACATCACGGTCGAGGTTAAGGACATCATAGTCCATGGGTTTAGGGACCCCACAATCCGTTGTTAGTTTTAAGACATCACGGTCGAGGTTAAGGACATCATAGTCCATGGGTTTAGGGACCCCACAGTCCGTTGTTAGTTTTAAAACATCACGGTCGAGATTAAGGACATCATAGTCCATGGGTTTAAGGACTCCACAGTCCATTGTTATGTGTGGTTGTTGGGACCCGTCACCTCTCTGACGACGTTGAAGGATTACAACGACAGATATCAGAGGAGTAAAGAGATGAACCCTCGAACCGATGTGATTTGGTTGACAGAGCAGATGTGCTCAGTTCAATACAAGTTGAGGACTTATGGCCAGAATTGGGCTAAGTCCAGTTAAAAATGTTTAACATTTTATTTTTGTTCTGGCCATTAGGCCTTTATTTGGGCTCTGCCCTTTTAATAATGCTAAGTATTGGGCTCTGACATTTTTTGTCTTATACTGAATGCATAGCATTCATCAGAACAAAGTGTGTTCTGACAGTGCGCCACGTGGTGCGCTAGGCGCTTTTCGCCAGTCAAAGAGCGCATTGCGCTTCTGTCGGGTAACGCACACGATGAGGACACGTGTTGCGCTTAGCGCTAAGCGCTACTTTGTTAGCGCATTGCGCTTTTAGTTTATCAGCGCATTGCGCTAGTTTGTTAGCGCGCCAGTGAGCGACACGTGGGGCACTTGGTGCTGAGCACCAGCCCACGAGCGCAAAGCACTGTTTCAGAAGCGCACAGCGCAAGTAGTGTCTATGGTTGACACGTGGTATGTTTTGGCGCTGAGCACCGGTCCAAGAAGTACAAAAGCGCAATACATGAGTGCAAGGCACTTTTTAAAAGCGCAAAGCGCTTATGATCAATTTTAAGATTAAAGAACAGATTTATGTTCTACAAAGGAGGCTTTGCCTCAAGATCCAAGAACAAAAGTTCTTGTTTTTATAAAAGGCTCTGCCTTTATAGATCAAAAGATCTGTGAGTGAAGTATTTTACTTCTTTTTATTATTTTATGATTAGATCTTTAATCTTTTCTTTTTTATTAAAGACCTTGGTCTTTTTCTTAGATCTCTGATCTTTTTAGAAGATGGTTCTTCTTTTTACGGGATGGTTTCATCTCTATTATTCGAGAACATAGTTCTTTTTACCTTGAAAATGAAGAAAAATCTTCTTTTTTCTAAGAGCTTTCTCTTCTTTTGCAGAGGGTTTTTCTCTCTCTTTTCTGTATCTGAGACTTGAAGTCTAGGGGCCTTTATATAGGGCCAATTGATTTGTTAAATCAGTTTTAAGAGATCTTTCTCTAATTGATTGGGGAATATTTCCCACCGTTGGATCTTTGATCCTAAGGCTTCTGTTTTACAGAAGATAATTTTCTTGTTTTAATAAGATTGGAAAGATCTTTCCATAATAGAATTTTAGTTCTGATTAATTAATAATTTATTATTAGTAGATCTTTTGATCTGACGGTGGGGGAATTTTTAATTCCAGCGCTGGCGCACCTTGAGCTAGCACACCTACGTTCGACACGTGGCGCGCAGCGCAACTGTGCTAGCGCACCCGTGTTTGACACGTAGCATGCAGCGCAGAGCGCAGCGCAACTGCGCTAGCACACTTGTGTTTGACACGTGGCGCGCAGCGCGCAGAATCTGAAGCGTTGCTTCAATTTAAATTTTGAATTTTGAAGCAGAGCTTTGCTCTGATTGGGGGTGCGCTGCCTAGGGCGCAGCGCACCTGACGTTAGCGCGTCTGCGCTTGACACGTGGCACGCAGCACGCAGCGCACGGGATCTGAAGCGTTGCTTCAATTTTTGAATTTTGAAATTCAAAACGGAGTTTTGCTCTGATTGGGGGAAACAAATTCCCTCCCCCCCCCCCCGCGTTGCGCTCACATGGCGCACACGTGAGTGCAGCGGTGGCAACATCTGAGCCCTTAGATCAACTCAGAAGTTGAAGAGGCGGTTCAGTGCCTATAAATAGGACCTTTGGTCCTCAGATGATTATCATCTTCTTCTGAAGAATTTTTATTCAGAGCCTTGCTCTTCTGTTCAAGAAATTTCAAGAGTTAGAACTCTACCAAACTTAGGTAAAATTAAATTAATTTTAATAAATTAAGCTTTTTACCCATTAACAGAGCCTTGCTCTTCATAGATCCTTGATCTAAAGAAAGCACCTTTAGGGTTTCATAAACAGAGCCTTGCTCTCAAGAATCCATAGATCTAAACAGATCTTTTCTTGGCATTTCTCATCCCATGCATCAGAGCTCTGCTCTTTTGATAATATGTAGATCTTTTGATCTTTTGATGAAGAACTCTTAAAAGTTTTTTCATGGATCTTGAAGATCCCAGAATTTTTAATTCTCAAGAACTAATTTTAATTTTAATTAATCTTTGATGGATTTTCCATCATCATTACAGAGCTAGGCACTTTAAGGAATTCTATTCCTTCATGACTAGAGTTTGACAAGTGTCACTCTGTTACAGAGCTTTGCTCTCAAAGGGAGATTTTCTCCTTTTCCCGAGGGATTTCTCATTCAATGAGAATATTCCTTGAGGATTTCCTCATTAATTGACAGTCTCATCCAATGATGAGGCTGTTTTATTAATTGATGCATTGTCATCTGGATTTTGTGGGTCCACCTTTGGTCCCCTTTCCACTGCATTGCAGTGTGGTACAAATTTTAAAGTGCCGAGCGTCGGGATTTTAAAATTAAATTATAATACTGATAATTGAATTCCGTTCTTTCTCGCAGGCAACATGTCTTCCGATCTTTCTTTCCTGTTTTTCCGCTCAGAGGGAGGACTCCCTTAGGCACCGGTAGACCGGGAGGTTCTCGCGCTCATTAGAGACCATGACCCGGAACACAAAAACTTCACCTGTGGGGTAGGTGGTATGACCATATCATCAAAGGTCGTCAAATCTTCTCCTGTGCGACGCCGTCGGAGCCGATCTCGTCAATTTCGTATGAAAATGCACCCCCGGTGAACTATGTCGTGGAGGTTGTCAATTGGACTTCGGAGGGTCTTCTTCAGCCTTCGATTGCCGCCATACCCATGCAGCTGCTGGAAGCTTTAGATACCTTGGGGCAACGCATATGCCAGGGCAAGTCGCGCCCTTGGGGACAACCCTACAACATCGGGTTGACTCCCCGACATTCGGCCGGGTATTTGCAGTGGGCCAGATACATTTTGTCAGCGAAGAAAACGCAACTGCTGAAGCTCAGTCTATATCCCGCAGTTTATGCTTCGCTATTCCAATATTCTGCTCCTGTGACATGGTGGATTAAGGTGTTCTTGGAGCAATGGAATATCCCAACCCATACCTTTCTTCTACTGGACAGAGAAGTCTCCAATTCCTTAGAAGAATTTGCTGAGATTTCCAGCTTGCCGGTTAGGGGGGAGCACTATGAGGAGCTGCTTCCTCCGGATGAATACGTTTTCGCCACCAAGCCAGTGGTGTGGGCCTAACACCGGAGAACGCCATCCACCACCAGTTTCTGTAGGGATCCTAGGCACCCTAGTGAGGTCTCACAAGTGATCAAACAAGCACAAATCAAATTTTACGGGTGCCTATAAACCCTAATACGGATCGTTCACTAGATATCTAGGCAAAGCATGCAAGTAATCGGAAATGTATCTAAAGGAAAGGGGCTACAACCTTTGTAGATCCGGTCCGCCAATTCCTAAGCTCCACGATGATCTCCCTCCGCTGTCCAAATCGAACCCTGAACTCAAGTGTCGGCTTCGTCGAAGAAATGGGCGGGCTTGATCGTCGGTTCGATGCCGAAGATGATCTACGTCGAGGCATCACAAAACTCGAGCTCCGCCTTCGCCAAGTCAAGAAACTTGTGAAGACAACACACTCTACTACATGGCAAGTAGTAGAGGATGAAGAAATAGGAAATGGGTAGACTTTAGATTTGGATTTCTCACTCAATTTCACTAGTTGCCATTGATGGCCACTAGCTTTCTTCATGTTGAAGAAGATGAAGAAGAAGAAGAAAAGATATGATAAGTTAATTAAAAAAGAAAATAAAAATAATGCTTATCATAACTTCAACCATGGTTTAGTGTACAGATTTAACCAAGGTTTAGAAGAGTGGTTAGGGTTAAAGAAGAGACAAGAATGGTATACTTTTTCAAAGCTTCAAGAAGCTTCAAAGAAAAGACAAACTAAGCCACCATTTCATTTTCTCTTTATCTTTTCCAAAACAATAATAAATGGATAAATAAATAAGAGAAAAGAAACCCTAACCATTCACTAAACATGGTTTAATCTTTACACAAACCCAAAAGAGCAAGTATCATCAAACATGATACAATCTTGTGCACAAAAGTATATCACATATACAATGTGTACAAACCAAGTGAGTAAATCCATTTAAAGTGAACCAATACTAGTTAATGCAAAGTAATATATCAAATATATAATTATACATTAAATCATTAAATTAACACTTGATTCAATGATCCGGTTATATCGCATATAACCAGCTAGTATCCAATGTATCGGCTTATCGAATCAATCCTTGATTCGATAACTAGGTTATATCGCATACAACCATTCGACACACATTCATCGCGAGAATGAAATACGGTATCACATACACGCATTATTCTCGGTCCCGCACATATCTCATATGCGCTCCTATTTCGTTTCGCTTGAGCCAGGAAACCTCTGTGTAGGACTCTAAAGACTCGTCAATACGCCGGCAGCGGATGATGATCATATCAAACACCCACAAGCCGCAAGCGGTCTGCTAAACGTAACAGCCACCCGGGTATTGAGCGATCAGAAGATCGACGAGCAAGCCCGCTCACACTCCTGCGAATCCAACCAGTAACACTTACCGTACAGTCCGGTCTGTTCGTCTGATATGTCGCATATCTCGCCTAGGGGTGGTAAACGTCAGACCCCAATAGCTCGATAAGTCATGCCGACTTGAGGTCCATAACATTCGTGAAACTACTGATAACTCTTACCAGTATATCACTGCAACCCTGGCCAGGGATTTCCTGTTATGGCTAGTCGAGCATAGCACAACATCAACCCCCAATACCGGGAGAGACGAATCCCCTCCTATCGCTCATTGCCTCCATGTGAATCGGGACTGTACCCAAAAACCACCTGTTTGCATGACTCAGTAGAGCCGTGGTAGGGTGGAAATCAAAGCACAGTGGGAGACACACAAGACTCTATAACGATCTCGGGTCAACAGACTAAGCTGTACCAGTGTCACCAGAGAACTGCCATCTGACATGAGGTATAATACCATCTGGGAGTTCTCGGCGAGTCCGTTCAGTATACCCAGTCTCCACTGAGCACCCGCACACCATCTTTGATGTCAAACACCAATGGATATGGGACCATCCATAGCCCATCGCATGGGTCGAGAAGATATGCGCTAGTCTACTCTGGAATATCGATGCCCCGTCTCGATATTCCCTCGACTAGGAACATTTCAAGGATGTACTCATGGACTACCCAGGCCCCACTAGTATGATCTACATCATAGTCCTGGAAGTCGAGTACACATCCTAAGGGATTTATCAACATGTAATCAGAGTGACAGAAAGTATACATGTTAAGATAAAGTGCAACCAGATAGCGTACTATCATGTCGAGCAAGAAAGTCCTACCTATATATGTCCCAGCATCCACTACAATATACATCCAATGTACAGTAATGGCCTCTAGGGCATACATATAACTAACAATCTCCCACTTGCACTAGGGCCATCTGTAGCAGTGGTTGCAGTATCACATACTCAACCATCCCATAAAAGTCTCTCTTTGGGAAAAGGCCTTCGTGAGTGGATCCGCCGTGTTGTCCTCTGAGTCTACTCTCCTAATCTCGATCACCATGGAGATTAACTATCTCTATGATCAGGTGATGCTGCCTCAGAATATGTCTGGGTCACTGATGGGACCAGGGTTCCAGGGTCGAAGCCACGCTTCCATTGGCATACAATGGCAGGAACCTAGTTCATCTTACGAACCAATATACACCCAAACTTCCTCTTTGGTAGTATCTTTAATAGCGATGTTACCAGCCTTTATCGTCTAGTTTGCCACGGTATCGAGCTTGGAACTCTTCCAACATACCGTCCCTTTACTGAGGGTAAAAACAGTGCCTGTGACTGACATTCAGTCGTCTTTATCACCCTGGAACACTTCCAGTGATTCTCCCCAGGATCGATTGATACCATCTCACTACATCTAGTGAGAATCCTAACATCCAATTACATCTATCTCATAGATAAAAACTCAGGATTTAGGAGGTATCACTTTGATCCTATTTGGGGAATCCTAGTGATAATAGGAGATTGACCGATCTTAGTATAGGAAACTCTTTTCCTATCAAGAGTATGTTGTCTATGTACAATACGAAAATGACCACCTTACTCTCTACTACCCTTTTGTATATACAAGGTTCGTCTACCATTTTGATGAGGTCAAACACTTTGACTATCACATCAAAACAGACGTTCCAACTCCGCGATGCCTGCTTCATTATGTAAAGCAACTTGCACACGTTTCCGCTGCTCCCACTGTTTACGAAGACCTCTGGCTGTGTTCTTATAGACGTTCTCTTCTAAATCAGTATTTAGAAAAGCAGTCATGGCACCCAACCGCCAGATATCGTAGTCATGGTATGTAGCCGTGGTAAGTAGGATCTGGACAGACTTAAGCATAGCTACTGGAAAAAGGTTTCATCATTATCTACGCCTGGTCGATGACGAAAACGTTTAACAAGTCTAGTTTTGAAAGTCTCAACTTTTCCATCTACACCAAGTAATCTTCTCAAGATATACTCGCTCCTGATGGGGATTTAACCCTTCAGATATAGCAGCTAAAGTCCATACTTTGCTGGTGTACATGGATTCCATCTCAGATTGCTATGCATCCAGCCATTCTTACAGAGTCCCTGCTCTCGATGGCCTGCTCGAAACTAGTTGGGTCATCATCTTATGATGCAATCCTTGCTCCCACTGTGATCGAGAAACCGAGGTATCTCTCAGGCGGATGAGGAACCCTACTAGATCGGCGGAGAGGCTGAAGTTCGTCGGAAACTATAGAATCCTTTGGTTCTGTCAAATCATCAACTACAGTTTTATACAGCTGGAACCTTTCCAGTTCTACAGAACTGATCCTGCCTCGATCTTGTCCGGATTTTGCTTTAAACATAGGCCAGACAACCCTAAATCTTAACTCACTTAAGAGATGGGTTCTTCCCATACCAAATCTTATATGGAGTGGTAGGCAGTGATTTGATTCAAACCTAATTCAATAGGTATGCAGCTTCTCAAGTGTATAACCCCAAAAGGAAATAGGTAACTCAGTAATACTCATCATAGAGCACACCATATCTAATATTGTGCAATTGCTCCGCCCTGATACACCATTGTGCTGTGGTGTATTCAGAGGAGTAGTACGGAGAGAGAATCTTATTCTCCTTTAGAATGGTCCAGGAATGCCACGCACAAGTATTCTCCTCCCTGATCTCATTATAGGACATAATACTTATACCCTGTTATTGGTTCTCTACTTCTAACTTATATTCTGTGAATACCTCAAAAGGTTCGGACTTATGTTTCAACAGGAACATATGACTGAATCTTGAGAGATTATCAGAGAATATAATGAAGTATAAAGAACCAGTCCTGGCATGTGTAGACAGGAGACTTTACATACATCATCATGTATCAGTCCCAAGAGTTCATTAACTCTTTCTCGGCTTCCAGTAAGCAGAGCTGGTGTCATTATATCTTTGTGACATGACTGGCAAGTTTCACAAGATGTAAATTTAAACTGATTTAAATATGCATCTAAATGTAACTTCAGCTAGTCGGGTCGCATTGATATGACCTAGTCTACAATGCCTCAAGAAGGATTCGTTCATTTCTGAACTCTTCCTCTTGTATGTGTTCAGTATACAAGGAACTGTAGTTTGATTTAGAACGTCAATGCTTTTAGATAACGTGCCTGAACCGATCAACTTTTGATATAGGAAATGTTCAAAACATTATCCATCAATACAAAATCATATCCTCTCTTTACTAATAAAGAGACTGATATGATTTTGTATATCAGGTTCGGTATCTAATAGCATTTGTTCAGAATCAATGTATTCGTAATACAGGGTGACAGTGACCAACAGACTTGGCTGCAACACTTGTCCCATTTTCTGTCTCATGAAACTTATCACCCGTTCTCAGTTTTTCTACCTTTTTGTAGCCCTATGTAATAGCTTACATATCTGGGATCCTGATCCGGTATCATATACCCAGGATTCAGAGGATACTGAGAAACAGTTCTTTGTAATGAACACACCCGAAGGAGATGCATCTCATGCACTTTTTTCGTTTGGGCGGCTTGGGAATCTTGGCATTCCCCTATTTCCTGCTCTGTCTTATAACAATTATAAGTGGGAGCGGGACCAACGTTCCCCAGCTCAGTATAACAAGCGGGTTCGGTCAATACATCCATATTATTATCTTGATTAAGGCGTGATATGGTCGCTACCTGGAGAGAGAGAAAAGAAAACACTCAGCGTGCGCTCTTGCAAGATCAGATTGGTTATATATTTTATCTAATCAGGATGGCTCCCACTGTTTTTATCAAATCTTCCTTCAAACCTTAAAAGGAAAGACTAGCCGGGATTAATTACACTCTACAAGTTCGCCAATCTTTCAGCCAGGCCAGTGTCGGTACTTTGAGGGAGGTTCCCCGTGCTTTCGCACGGACCTAATTACTGTAAACCTCATTTTCCCAGAGGCGTAACCCCGTTGACACCTTTCTAGACACCTACTTGATCGGCTAATTGTAAAGTGCAAAACTCTCCCAAGAGTAACAATTACTCGCAGTGGGTATCGGGATCCAACTATCACATAGAAGGTATGCAATCTCATTACAAATTTCAACACTTGAAACTCCCGATAAAGGTTTTTACCCCTAGCACCTATGACCTTAACTATGGTCAACAAATCATAAGTACTAGTCAAGTTCTACCCGTCATTTCGTGATTAATTAGACCCACCCACATGACCCTTAACTAAGGTCAACAAAGTCACGCGACTGTCCTAACTAATCGCATCATATGCGGTGTAGGAAGACATCACTTAGCTACCGTACACTGTGCCTTGACTATGGTCAACAAACACAGCACGAATACTAAGTACTCTACTTTCTAAAATGACGGAGGGTTGCGGCTGGTTTTTGTGAAAACCTTTAACGCTTTGAACTTGATCTCGTTGCGGAATCAAATGGTTTTTAAATGGAATGTTTTTGAGGCTTTTCTAGTTTTGCTAAAGGGGTCACTCCCGGTGAAGGGATCGTCGGCCCTTTCCTCGTCGAATGAGGTGCGGGATATATCATATATATCACTGTGCAAAGCGGAAACTATAGAAGCGATCAAAGACAAACCGAGGGTTGTAGCATCTGCCAGTTATTGCTAAAGGAGTCACTCCCGGTGAAGGGATCTCGGTCCTTTCCTCATCGAATAAGGTGCAGGATGTTCTATAATGAACACCGCGATGCAAAGCAAGAACTGTAGCTACCTGTTTTATTTTGAAATTCGATTCCACAACATCAATTAGGTTTATTTTCTTTCATTAATCTCATTAATGAATATCACATCATTTAAGTCCACCTAACCATCACAGATAAATATAACGTACGCTTATGCCATCCGCATTCGCCTCGATGTCCCGTCTGCACCGTTAGGTTAGGTAACTAACGGCAGAGCGGGGCAGGGCTAGCGCGGGTGTAAAACATAAGCAATGTCTATATAATATATCATATATACTATATATAATATCTGTCACAGAACATCACATGATCTCAGATAAATCACAGCAGAAGAAACATATGAAATATTGGATATACTAGGACGTCCGTGTTTTCAATACGAGCCAGTATAAAACACGGATTCCACGGTCGTGATGAATAGCCAATCCCACACCCCTAGACCCCTACGAGAGCGGCAAGCAACCCTACCAATTCTAGGGTTAGATGACCCGGACTCGACTCCTCGAGTTGGTCTCCCACTGGACCCCAGAACCCGGTTACTTGTGCTCCCCTCCTTGGGTCTATCCTAGTGCAGAAAAGTAAATAATATACATCAACGGTGACAACTTCCGCAACCTGGAAGTGCCCCAATAAAAGAATATTACATACAAGTTTTTATATGAATGAAAATGAAAAACACTCATCTCACATAAAAACCCCTCGGCTATTCAAACACGACGATCCAATATAACATATCCAGCAACACATAACATCCCATATCATCAACGTAAGTAAATATGCGCATCCCAATTGTCGTTGACATATAGCAACGAAACCGGCGACATCACATATTATACTTACGGTCACAGAAAAGAAAGTGTAAAACTACAACAGTTGGAATCCGCAACCACCTCAGACATCGCATGCCTGACCAAATGAATTCTTTAGACATCGCATGCCTAACAATTATAAACCCCGCATTTTAGTCTCATTATCGAAAACTCTTTTCAATATCAAGTCGGGCAATTCAACAAGATTCCCGACATTCTGATCGAATGCTCGTCACAAACTTTAGTAGGCGGCCGCACCCCCGATACCGTCGACGAAGTGCACCAAGGCGGAACACCGCTGCCGCGAGCACCCGAACGGATGCTTTCGGCGACGGGGTTCTCCTACAGTCACTTGGTCGGGGCTATGGAGTGAGGCTGTCTATTAAGTTTACCCGGCGAGTATCTGATTGGTAGAGATTTTACGATCAAAAATATAATTACCGCAATCAGAAACGGCGTCGCTTCGCAGCTAGCCGGTGAGTACGGGTCGATCCACAGAGACGGGTAAATTTCTTTAAAGTGTTTTAACGAGTTGATTCTATTTGTAGTTTTGGTAGGTTTATAAAAATCTAAAGAATGGATCTAATTAATTTAATTAAGAATCTTGCTAGGGTTAGGATTAGGGGAAGTTTTGGAAATTAATCTTTTTCCTCACCGCTTTCAATACCTTCCTTTTTTAGATCTCTTAGGTGTTAAGTTAATTATCAATAAAGTGGATACAAATCTTTTGGAAAGATGTTTCTTCCTCTAGATTTGTACCCTACCTTTGTTGATAATTATCCTAACCCTCACGGAAAACGCGCGGAATCGGCCCTTTATACTACGGTTCATCGTTACCTCGAAGGGTAGGATGCCGCAGGGAGCGGTTGTGCTCGTATGCGTGAAGTTCTAATTCATTAGGTGAAGGTGGCATTGAAAGGGGCGAGAGATTTCATCTCTCAACCCTTTCCCTAAGGCTAACCCTAACAAGCGAGGAGACTACTCGCTCATTAGGGGATGAGAAGACATTATAATTAAAAGAAATAAAAGACTTACTAGGTTGACGGCTCCCTTCAAACAAGAAGAACAGATCTGAAATTTACTCCCAGAAATTCTGAATTTTATTGATTGAAAAGAGGCATAGTTTTTACAGATCTAAAATTACAATTTATAGGAAAATAGGAAACCTAGGGTTACAGACTCTCGCACATGCGCAATTACTGATTTGACCCTTGAGAATCCCAACACCAGAACAGTCGCGGCAACAGAAGAAAAATCCACCGACACGTGTATTATACTGCCGCGGATCCGCGGCAATTGATGGCTTGGGCCGCGGATCCGCGGCCCATTGATGGTCTTGGGCTTCCAAACTTCTGGGGTCCTTTTGTGGTTGTCTGGGCTTCTTAGTTTTATACTTCTTTTTCTCTGTTTGCTTCTCACTCTTCTCCAGATCTTCAGTGAAGACTTGTATTGGGCTTTTTAACCGTTTCACCTTGACATTCGTTGCCTTGCACCTATGTGAACTGGGCTTGACTAGGATTCGTCTAATTGTTGGTCAAAAGTCCCTTTTCTGTTGTTTTGTGTCTTTTTCATTGTATTTGCTCCAGAAACCTGTAACCTGTAATATGCAACAAACGTGCGTCAAGAGTACCTGTTTATTTATAAAACGGATAAGAATAGGGGAATGAAAAATGCAATATTATGGTCTAAACAAATACCCCCAAACTTACCTTTTGCTCGTCCTCGAGCAAACTTATTATTTTATTCTCTAAAATCCTAACCGCACTTTCGCAGGGAAACGTGATTGCACTGAGCACGTGCAACAAGCCGTTAAACCTCTAGGTGTCCCTAGTAGGAGGAGTGTTGTCTCCTGAGGGTTTTCAGCGGATTACACCCACAAAATCCTATCAATTCGGCCCATTGACTTTAATTTTCCAATAAGGTTTTCTAACATGGAATTCTATTATCTTCTACTCGTGAATTATCCACCCATATTCTTCACGCTTCCTTATTGTGTAACTTAAGATTATATATGTTATGTAGACCTACTTAGCTTTCAGCATCTCTTAACTCTTCCTTCTAGGGTTTCATCTCTACTTAGGAATTTTCTATCAACTCTATTAAAGATACAAATTTTATCTTTCATTCCTCACTCTTATCTAAATTCCAATCACATACCCCTACGTGTGTGTATAGATCACCCCTACACTTGGAAATTCAATTCAAGCAATCATGCCCTTGTCCGTTGTCCAAAGTACTAATTAGTTGGTGAATTTAATTGAAATTTGCTTACACATCTTTCATGCGACCGTTAATACTTCTTGAGGTACCAACGACCGATTACAAAATGCGTTTGCACTTTAAAGCGTAATTCCTAGTCTTGCAACACCTAAGGCTTTAGCAGTGACTCCCAAACCAGTTGGTCTAAGGCACTAGGTGATGAAGCACCCTCGCTAAATATTTTTCTATTTTTGCAGCCTTAAGTAATCACAAAAACCAGTGTCCATTTTTTTTATTCTTTATTCACATTTTTTTTCTTTTATTTTCATTGTACTAAGGACTTTAGACAAGAGTATTTCAAGGTCTCTTCTACTATTCCAAGTTTCAATGTGCGTGATAGTGCAAATTGTAGGGTATACATTTTCAGAATCTAGACTTAAAGTAGGAACTATTTTTCAAACTTATACTCTAATAAGAGCATCAATACTTGTCCTTCATTTTGACTTAACCCAAGAAGTGAACCCAAAATTTGCCTATTTCTAAATAATCTACAAAGACATATACTTTCTACCGTTAAACTTTAAGGAAGGTTATCTTTAGGGTTTTTAACTTACTAAGTCTAAGATCTAGTTGTTCCTAGCTAGTTGACCTATTTGTCAAACTCAAGTCAATTAGCCAAAATTGAATACATTTATTTTTATAATTTTTTTGAAATTTTTCAAATTTTTATAGATTTTCAAATAAGTATGCAAATGCAAAAAATATGTACAAATGAATGCGAAGGAAGAAGACGTACCGAGCATACCCCCAAACTTGAACTTGACAGTGTCCTCACTGTCATGCTAAACCAAGAGGGTCAAAATACCGATATTCCCCTGTTTATTTATTTATAATTTTTTAATGTTTTGAATTTTTTGTTTTTTATTTTTTTTAGAAAAAGAAAACAAAAGGATATATACATATATACAAAGGTTCCCCCCAAACTTAAGCTTGGCCTTACACAAGCTAAAGGTTAGCACCAACCATTCAAAGATCTTATCGTGGTAATGGTATAGTTGGTGCAAGAATAGGGTGTGGAGGAAAGAAATGAGAAACACGCGAGACCGTGTGGGAAGAGGGGTAGAATACGGTCTCGGTGGAGGAGAAGAATGGCGGAAAGGAGAAAGAAGTGGAGTACGATCTTGAGGGTGTAAATCGAGTGAATAAATTAGCGCAATATGTGATGAACGATGTGTTAAAAGCGATTGCGCTAACTTATCAACCCGTCGGGAAATGGGGTCAAATCCCTCAAGATTCGTAAGAAAACATGGGTACGCCGAACTTGGTATAGGAGATGAAAGCGTAACGGTTATTTGTTCGGTCGGAACAATAGGAAGGAGGGAGGGTGATATAATAGTCAAAGGTTCAGGAAGCTGAATTGGAAAATCTGACACATCAAATAAAAATGGTTCAACCTCGATATTATCCTCAAGACTCTCCTCAGTACTATCCTCAATATTTAATTCATCCATGCCATTATCATCAAAATCTAGACGCATATGAGATTCGGGGGAAACATTTAATAACTCAGCATGATGATTTGAACATAAAATTTCTATTAAATCGACAGGTTCATCATCCGAAATATTCCCGGCGTCTATATCCTCAATCAAGTGAAAATCAATTTCTTTAGACACCTCCTCAAAAGCATGGTTGTTTATCAATGTAGGTTCTAGAGTGGATGTGTAAAGGTTAAATGGATTAGGTGCGGTTTCACTCGAAAGGGGTTCTTCACAATTTGGCAAATCAAGCACTACAAAATCACACAACTCATTTTTATTTTCAACAGGTGAACTATTTAGGGAAATCGATGGAAAACAGGAGTTGTGGGCTTCAATTGGGTAAGGGTAGGTTTGATTTGTAAATCCTCTCTCATTCTCACTCTGTCCCACTGCCGCCTTATACATTGAAAAATTTTGAGCTAGCGGGACACTAGCTACCGGTTCACTAGGTTGCATAAGGGTGGCCATGGACGCTTCCACATTCCTCATCATTTTATTTGTTGCAGCAATATATGCCTCCAACGACTCTTCCAAACTAGACTTAGGTGGTGAGGGGGTTTCAGTAAAAGATTCTGACTCGTGTGGATATGCAAAACTCCCTAATGGCTGTGTAGAAATAGTGTCTAGTGAAGGTAGGAAGGTCGGGTATGACTGGTAGGAAGTGGGTGGTAAGACAGGAGTAGGGTCAACATATGGATAAGAAGGTGAATAATCGTGCGGATCCCTAAAACTAGATGAGTGGAGAGGGGTGAAAGATCGACTGCGAGATTGAGCAATATGCTCAGCAATGGACATCGGCCTAGGAGTGACAGAAGGACTTGAAGAAGTGGTATCAACATATGTAGGTTGCAAAGGTTGACTCGGTTGATACAAAGTGGGTTGAAAAGTCAAACTATTTCTCCTAGACGCCTCTATTTGATCTTTCAACGAAATTTTTGGCAAGGAGGGATCATTTTTAAATTGACCGAAACAATTGACGAACGACGCAAAGTTAGGTTCGGGATACCAAGATTCGGCAAGAGATTTATGATGTGGGGTACCCATGATAGAAGAATGCAAGGATTTCTAAGCGACAAAATTTTTGCAAGTTTTTAAAAGATTTTTCTTTAATTTTTTTTTATTGGAGAGTTTTGCAATAAGGCTTTAGAAAATGGGACTCGTGACACAAATGTATCAACCACACATGCACAATCAGACCTAGATCTAGGGTTGCCTAGGTCTACTAGACAGCTCCTAACTAGGGCTAGAAATAGACCCCAAACCGCCTCTTCACGGACAAATACGGCCAGGTAAGTGGGAAGGAACCACCACTACAGTGGGCCTAATTAATAACCACTAGCCTAGACACCGCAATGTCGGTTAGGATAAACGGCCGATGCCTATACTAGTCCTTTTCCTATTGAGCTCGATGTCCTTAGGTTTGAGTCTAATCTTTTTTTTAATTAATTGTGGTCGATGCAAAATGCTTTAGGTGTTTTCTGGGGTCCTGGGAAGGGTGATGAAATCCCCACCCAATCTGAGTTTGGTCAATTAGCCCCTTAGAGTCCGATTAAAATATGCAAAACAACAAAATCACTTGCAATCAATTTTTAGCGCGGCACAAAGAAACCTGCAGAAATCTGTTATTTAGAAGGGGGAGAAAGACTTTTTACGCAAAGAATTCCTGCAGAAAACTTTCACAGACAGAGATATGGAGGTTGCAGAGGAGAGGGAGAGAAAACAAACCACACAAATTTTTAGGGCTGACGTGGCAATGCAAGCGCGGAACCGCGGCGGAATGCCTCTTAATGCGGCGGAAGCGCGGCTGAGAATAGAGATCGTGCTCTGGAAAAATTTCTGTGGTTCTGTACTTTCAATTCCTCTCTGTTCTTATGTACCAAATTTTTATTTGCCCTCTGTAAAATTCCAGATCCGCGATTCGACGCTGTTCCTGCAAGATTCAAAAATATACACCCTTCAAACAGATCAAATTTGATAATTTTTTTTTTATTTTTATATTTTCAGATTTTTATAATTTTTAAAATTTATATCAACCCGAAAATTCACAAAAAGAAAGATTACGCCGTCCCCGGCAACGGCGCCATTTGATTTTTGTCAAAAATTGTAAGTTTACCGCAATCAGAAACGGCGTCGCTTCGCAGCTAGCCGGTGAGTACGGGTCGATCCACAGAGACGGGTAAATTTCTTTAAAGTGTTTTAACGAGTTGATTCTATTTGTAGTTTTGGTAGGTTTATAAAAATCTAAAGAATGGATCTAATTAATTTAATTAAGAATCTTGCTAGGGTTAGGATTAGGGGAAGTTTTGGAAATTAATCTTTTTCCTCACCGCTTTCAATACCTTCCTTTTTCAGATCTCTTAGGTGTTAAGTTAATTATCAATAAAGTGGATACAAATCTTTTGGGAAGATGTTTCTTCCTCTAGATTTGTACCCTACCTTTGTTGATAATTATCCTAACCCTCACGGAAAACACGCGGAACCGTCCCTTTATACTACGGTTCATCGTTACCTCGAAGGGTAGGATGCCGCAGGGAGCGGTTGTGCTCGTATGCGTGAAGTTCTAATTCATTAGGTGAAGGTGGCATTGAAAGGGGCGAGAGATTTCATCTCTCAACCCTTTCCCTAAGGCTAACCCTAACAAGCGAGGAGACTACTCGCTCATTAGGGGATGAGAAGACATTATAATTAAAAGAAATAAAAGACTTACTAGGTTGACGGCTCCCTTCAAACAAGAAGAACAGATCTGAAATTTACTCCCAGAAATTCTGAATTTTATTGATTGAAAAGAGGCATAGTTTTTACAGATCTAAAATTACAATTTATAGGAAAATAGGAAACCTAGGGTTACAGACTCTCGCACATGCGCAATTACTGATTTGACCCCTGAGAATCCCAACACCAGAACAGTCGCGGCAATAGAAGAAAAATCCACCGACACGTGTATTATACTGCCGCGGATCCGCGGCAATTGATGGCTTGGGCCGCGGATCCGCGGCCCATTGATGGTCTTGGGCTTCCAAACTTCTGGGGTCCTTTTGTGGTTGTCTGGGCTTCTTAGTTTTATACTTCTTTTTCTCTGTTTGCTTCTCACTCTTCTCCAGATCTTCAGTGAAGACTTGTATTGGGCTTTTTAACCGTTTCACCTTGACATTCGTTGTCTTGCACCTATGTGAACTGGGCTTGACTAGGATTCGTCTAATTGTTGGTCAAAAGTCCCTTTTCTGTTGTTTTGTGTCTTTTTCACTGTATTTGCTCCAGAAACCTGTAACCTGTAATATGCAACAAACGTGCGTCAAGAGTACATGTTTATTTATAAAACGGATAAGAATAGGGGAATGAAAAATGCAATATTATGGTCTAAACAGTATCCGCGTACGCTACGTGATTGCGACGGACTTTTGATCACATCAAAATTCCGTGGCAACCGATCAAGTGAGACTAAACTGCAGTGTTTATAACATTCATTTAGTTATCTCATAACTACTTGTGAATTCCAATTATTGTATCTCATTCCGGATAAACAGAAAATGTTAAACTTTCCGATTGAATATTCGAACACCCAAGTTTTCCCGAAACAGGTCAACACATGAAATAAGTCTAACAACATTCTGTTCGTGCCTCAGTACCAACGGTCCAGCCGTAGAAGGGTCAAGCCAACGCCTCACATGTGGCACGCCGTACTGCCCCAAACCCGAAGGTTCAAAGGGCAGTTCAAGACGGTCACATAATCGAGTTAAGGTTTGTTGTCTTCTAGAAGGTCCATCGCGTTACTTGCACTACTTAGAACGTCGTTAAACTACGGAAAAATCCAACAATTGGAAATTTCCCGGCAGGGGAAAAAGTGGGTATTTATATCCGGTCGAACTTTTTAACATATTCTAAGATTTATCCGGAAAAAACACACCGAAAAAATTAGACAATCCGACCGATACACCGAGTTCCCAATACAACCCAGAAAATGCAACTCTGGAAAAATTATTAAAAATCCCCAGGAAAACCAGCACAGAAAACTAAGAGTTACTGTGCAAAATAGGATGCACAAAACGACAAAAGGGCCGCGGATCCGCCGCATGAGCCTTCTTTAAGGCCGCGGATCCGCGCCCCTTTTATGGAATCAAGACCACGAATTTTACAGTATATCTTAGATTTTCCTGCTGATTTTTCTGAATATTTTTAATGTGGAAAAATACCCGAAATTAAAAATTGTACAGAGAGCATATATAGGGTTGGGTTTTCGGGTCGTTCGGACTTCTGATTCCGTCGGGACTTCGCCTAAGGCTCTAGCTAGGCTCTGATACCACTGTAGGGATCCTAAGCACCCTAGTGAGGTCTCACAAGTGATCAAACAAGCACAAATCAAATTTTACGGGTGCCTACAAACCCTAATACGGATCGTTCACTAGATATCTAGGCAAAGCATGCAAGTAATCGGAAATGTATCTAAAGGAAAGGGGCTACAACCTTTGTAGATCCGGCCCGCCAATTCCTAAGCTCCACGATGATCTCCCTCCGCTGTCCAAATCGAACCCTGAACTCAAGTGTCGGCTTCGTCGAAGAAATGGGCGGGCTTGATCGTCGGTTCGATGCCGAAGATGATCTACGTCGAGGCATCACAAAACTCGAGCTCCGCCTTCGCCAAGTCAAGAAACTTGTGAAGACAACACACTCTACTACATGGCAAGTAGTAGAAGATGAAGAAATAGGAAATGGGTAGACTTTAGATTTGGATTTCTCACTCAATTTCACTAGTTGCCATTGATGGCCACTAGCTTTCTTCATGTTAAAGAAGATGAAGAAGAAAAAGAAAAGATATGATAAGTTAATTAAAAAAGAAAATAAAAATAATGCTTATCATAACTTCAACCATGGTTTAGTGTAGAGATTTAACCAAGGTTTAGAAGAGTGGTTAGGGTTAAAGAAGAGACAAGAATGGTAGACTTTTTCAAAGCTTCAAGAAGCTTCAAAGAAAAGACAAACTAAGCCACCATTTCATTTTCTCTTTATCTTTTCCAAAACAATAATAAATGGATAAATAAATAAGAGAAAAGAAACCCTAACCATTCACTAAACATGGTTTAATCTTTACACAAACCCAAAAGAGCAAGTATCATCAAACATGATACAATCTTGTGCACAAAAGTATATCACATATACAATGTGTACAAACCAAGTGAGTAAATACATTTAAAGTGAACCAATACTAGTTAATGCAAAGTAATATATCAAATATATAATTATACATTAAATCATTAAATCAACACTTGATTCAATGATCCGGTTATATCGCATATAACCGGCTAGTATCCAATGTATCGGCTTATCGAATCAATCCTTGATTCGATAACTAGGTTATATCGCATACAACCATTCGACACACATTCATCGCGAGAATGAAATACGGTATCACATACACGCATTATTCTCGGTCCCGCACATATCTCATATGCGCTCCTATTTCGTTTCGCTTGAGCCAGGAAACCTCTGTGTAGGACTCTAAAGACTCGTCAATACGCCGGCAGCGGATGATGATCATATCAAACACCCACAAGCCGCAAGCGGTCTGCTAAACGTAACGGCCACCCGGGTATTGAGCGATCAGAAGATCGACGAGCAAGCCCACTCACACTCCTGCGAATCCAACCAGTAACACTTACCGTACAGTCCGGTCTGTTCGTCTGATATGTCGCATATCTCGCCTAGGGGTGGTAAACGTCAGACCCCAATAGCTCGATAAGTCATGCCGAATTGAGGTCCATAACATTCGTGAAACTACTGATAACTCTTACCGGTATATCACTGCAACCCTGGCCAGGGATTTCCTGTTATGGCTAGTCGAGCATAGCACAACATCAACCCCCAATACCGGGAGAGACGAATCCCCTCCTATAGCTCATTGCCTCCATGTGAATCGGGACTGTACCCAAAAACCACCTGTTTGCACGACTCAGTAGAGCCGTGGTAGGGTGGAAATCAAAGCTCAGTGGGAGACACACAAGACTCTATGACGATCTCGGGTCAACAGACTAAGCTGTACCAGTGTCACCAGAGAACTGCCATCTGACGTGAGGTATAATACCATCTGGGAGTTCTCGGCGAGTCCGTTCAGTGTACCCAGTCTCCACTGAGAACGCGCATACCATCTTCGATGTCAAACACCAATGGATATGGGACCATCCATAGCCCATCGCATGGGTCGAGAAGATATGCGCTAGTCTACTCTGGAATATCGATGCCCCGTCTCAATATTCCCTCGACTAGGAACATTTCAAGGATGTACTCATGGACTACCCAGGCCCCACTAGTATGATCTACATCATAGTCCTGGAAGTCGAGTACACATCCTAAGGGCTTTATCAACATGTAATCAGAGAGACAGAAAGTATACATGTTAAGATAAAGTGCAACCAGATAGCGTACTATCATGTCGAGCAAGAAAGTCCTACCTATATATGTCCCAGCATCCACTACAATATACATCCAATGTACAGTAATGGCCTCTAGGGCATACATATAACTAACAGTTTCCTGGTCTGATAAAGGTGCTGAACATGTACAAGAGCCTCTTTTTGGAATCCAGAGGCCGGGGGGTTAGTTTCGCAGACTTCATTGCCCGGTTTCTTCGCCCGGAGATTCTATCGCAACAAGGCGAAAAATTTGCCAAGCTCGACGACCCCTTCGGCTTTGGCTTAGACCGTCGACCGGTCTCGGAAGATGATCAGAAGGGCTTTTTCCTCCCTGACGCCGCGATCATTCCTTTGTCAGAAATCGCCGCTCCGGGCATTGACGAGGAGGCGTTCTTCCTCGGGTTTCTTGGGCTGTGGTTGTGCTGGTTCGCGCTTCCTATGCACCCTCGCTATATGAGGCCGTCCGTCTTCTACCCGGTGCATCGAATGGTTGCCGGAATACAAGTGGCCATTGGGATTGCGGGGTTATCCTACCTGTACCATGGTCTTACCGTGGCGGTGGATACAACTGAACCGGGGGTGCATGCCGCCAACTTCCCGATGCATTGTTTTACTTCGTGGATGGAAATGCACATGCTCGGGGTATTTGGCATTCATAAAAGACCCTCGTTTTTCGAGAAATGTAGATTCCCAAGAATTATACGGCTGGTCGACGCTTCTATCGTGAATCCGTCTCAGCGGGAGGCTAGGGGGTTGTTTCTTCGTCCGCGCACGGTCGGAGCCGGTATGTCTTTTACGGACAAAGTCCTGACAATCGGCCAGGAAACTTCCAAGATGGTCCTGGCATTGCGTGACACTTTTAAGGACGGGTCCTCCGTGTTGAAAGCCTGGGAGATTCTACATCTATACTCTATCAGGCCGGGCTTCCTCGTATTCAGGAAAAATGATGCGGCGTTTTTTATGAGATACAACCCCCATCATTTTGCCCAGCAGCTGAGTTATAACCAGGGGGTTCCACTGGAGGTGTTTTTGGAAGAACCTGCTGCCACTGGAGAGGGAATACGGGGTGCGCTGCATCACTTTATGCGCTTGAATACGGGCCCCCACTTCTTCATTAGCGAGCCAAGTTGCATCCCGAGGGCCCTTAACGTATACGGGGCCTGGTATCTGCTGTCATCAGGGAAGAGAGGCGGCTGCTGCTCGATCGCAAGAGTGCATCCCCTGGCAGCGATCGCAACGTCCCTTTAAAGCGACGGATCGCTGTCCCCCCTCCGCTAAGAGAGGCTGCTGCAGTTGAACCTCCATGTGTGCTGAGCCCCACGCGTGGATTGCCCCGTGATCCTGTGGAGATGGTGGATGCGCCATCGGCACCCTGTGCTCGTGCGGAGACGGTAAATGTATCCTCGCCCGAAACTGGTGTGGGCTCGGATATCGGGACTCGCCGTCCCAAGGTGGCTACTAAGCGCAAGCTGGTGCTGGCCGCGACCGGAGCTCGCTCACAGAAGAAGAAAAAGAAGTCGCTCTTCTCTGCCGATGTCGTATTTGGTCAGGAGCCTCATGCTCCTTATAGTGAGGGCTTGAGCGAGTATGGGACAAATGAGGGCTTATTCATGCCGCCAGATGATACTGATCTGGCGGCTGCCATTGCAGCTTCCGAGCGATTGGCAAGACGCGAAGAGAGGTTGGCTATCCTCTCGCGATCAGGTAATCTTTAGTTGTATTTTTTTTGCCATTGCATCATACTTGTATTATTGTTTTTTGACTGACGCTTTCCATTCTTTAATAGGCATTTCTACCGAGAAAGCTCTCGCTGCTTCTCTCAAGACTTTTGAGGAAGAGGAACGACTTCGAGCATCCTTAGGCCTCGGTACATTTCGGTTCGCCATGTTTCTGCTCCCGTTTCTTATGAGTAATCTGACCCTTTCTTTGTCTTATCGCAGGGACCACAATGCCTATCCCGCAAGCTGATGCGGAAATTCTCCCCGGGCCAGCTACCGAAGTCCCGGCCTATTCGGCACTACCGAAAGAGGCCTTACTTAAAAAACCGATGACGGAAGCCTTGGTGGCTCCAGAGGTAACCCTGGATGTGGACGATAACGTCCTGTTGAAGGAGGCTTCTAAAAGGTCTGTTTTGACGGCTCGGGAGGAAAGGAAGCGCCTGAGGCGCGCTACAAGGGAGCTTAGTGCTGCTTTAGCTGCAGGAGCAGGTTCAAGCACCGTTACCCCTACTGCTACTCCTTTAGAGGAGTCTCCGGTTGCCTTGTCTACAGCTTACAGACGGGTGGCACGTGCGGCTCGGGAAGCAAACGGTAAATTAACCCCAGGTAATGTGCCGTGAGGTTCCGTTGTCAAAATTTTGAATTATCAGTTCTCATATACCTTATCTTGCAGGGCCGAGCCTTCCCAAAGAAGTGGCGGTGACCGTTGAGCCTGAGAGAGTGGTGGAGGAGGTAGCTGCTATTCCCGAACCCGGGGCGGCGGTAGGCGATGTGGCCGTAATTGCTGGGCCCGAGGTAGTGGCTGACGAAACAGTCACGATTGCTATGCCCGAGATAGCTACCACTATCGAGCCTGAGGTGGCGGCGGGTGAGACGGCTACCACGGCCGAGCCTAAGGCAGCGGTGGATGAGACGGCTGCAATCACTGAGCCCGAGGTGGTGGCGAGCGAAATGGGTACAATTGCTGGGCCCGAGATGGCCGCTCTTTCTCAAGAGTCGGGCACCGCTCCGATCATCGCTCTTCCCGCCTACGGTTCTTTGCCGTCTCCTGGCGTCGCGAGCGTGACGACGACTCTCATGGATTCAGGGGATGAGGCGACAGGAGGTGAGACCACACCGATGGAGGAGGGAGACGCCGCCATTGTATCAAGTGACGCCCTCGTCATGGCTCCGGCTGGCGACTCATCAGGTAAATTTTAGGTCACCGCCCTTCTTTTTATTCTGCAATCTTTCCTGACAGGGTTTATCTTGTTTCTAATGCAGGTGCGGCTAGTGCTGATGTCGCACTACCCGAGGCAGCGCCATCAGCTACCGCCTTGACGGTGGCATCTCCTCTACCATTTCTCATACCATCTCAGATGTTGGAAGGTGCGGATTCATGACTCATCAGTCTCATTTTTAAGTTGTATAACCTACGTACTGACGTTGCACTATTGCGTCCTTGCAGGAGTCCTTTTTGACCACCTGTATCAGGTGCTGCACCCACACTTCTCCTTCTTGTCAGAGATTAGTCTACCTGCCGGTGTCGGTGACTATTTTCTCTAAACGACGTCCTTTTCTTTAACGGGCATTCGCATTACTGCTAAATCTTCTTCATATTGCTTGTAGCCTTACGAATTAAAGTGGGGGACGAGGCCGTCGTTGCGCCACCAGTACTCCCAGCTCTGCCCCCTACCGCAGCCGGTATAGTAGACTCTACTTTTTGCGTATTTTCTTTATTTCCTGAGCCGACATCTGATTATGATCTATTTTGCAGCAATCACATCGACTCCATCCCCATTCGAGTCTCGCATTATAATGCCGGTAGGGCTTTTTTCCAGGCGTCCATCATCCAAAGGTGTTGTGATCAGTCTACGCATGCTGAGTGAATATATCGAAGAGTTTGACGCGGAGACTCCCACATCTGCTGCGGATTATTCCGCAGAGGTTAACCCTATGCTAGCGACGCTCATGAACTTTCATGGTGAGGGCGTCGTTGAGTCTTGGGTTAATCGCTGCAGGGAAATCGAGGCTTGCTTGCATGAGCTTGAGCTTAGGCGCCCTGCACCTAAGATTCTGGCTATGAGTACTCAACGGGCGATGTGGATTGAGCAGAGCACTTCTTACTTTCGCCATCTTGAACAAGAAGTGGCTTTAAAGCAGAGGGAATGTAAAGAAACTTCAAGCGAGTCTGCTCGACTGCATGCTGAGGTTGATGCGAATGCTGCCCAGTTGAATGTTATCTTCGAAGGCCTTCTGCGATGTATTCTGATGGGTTAACATTGAGGCAGAACCTCGACGTCGTCGAGCGAGATGCACAAGATCGTGAAGCAGCTCAGCGAGCCGTCGAGGAACAACTTTCATCTTACTTGCAGCAGCGAGCCCAGGTCGAAGCGAAGTTGGCCGCGACAGCTGATCAGGAAGAGGGGCTGAGGGAAGTGCGTGAGCGGCTGATTAGATTATTGAAAGCGCTTTCCTCTCAATAAAATTTTTTGTACCATTTGTAATTTTGAATAAAATGTATTTGTTCTTTTATTCTTTCATATGATGTATTTTGTACCCAATCGAATTCATGAATAAAAGATACACGTTCTTTGTAATGCCTTGTGTCATCTCTCTGCTTTCTTCTTTCATGCTGTGTTATTTGCCATGTGATTTTAGCAAGTGCGGTCTGTAGATAGTATATAGCTGTCAATCTTGTGCTCTTTGTAAGGTAGTTATGGCTTAGAAAACAGGATTAGGATCTGTCACCTAAGACTTTTCAACTTTATGAGCCGTGAGGGTCTCATAAAGAATTTTCTCCCTACCGGTCAAGAGGATCCCGTAGGTGTAATTTCTCCTTAAGAATCATGAGGATTCCTAAATGTGTTTTCTCTTGAAAGTCGTAAGGATCTCACAAGAGAATTTACTCCCTTATGAGTCATGAGGACCCGCAAGTGATGGATGAAGTTGTCCTTATCCGCATTTCATGGAGTCAGGGGTTGCTCTGGATGCTTCCTACGGGTTCACTGCCGTGTTCTGCGAGGAACAGACTCCGCTCTGGACGTTTTCTAGGATACCGTAGTTTAAAGACCTCGCGGTCGAGGTTAAGGACATCATAGTCCGTGGATTTAAGGACTCCACAGTCCGTTGTTTAGTTTTAAGACATCACGGTCGAGATTAAGGACATCATAGTCCATGAGTTTTAAGGACCTCACAGTCCAATGTTAGTTTTAAGACATCACGGTCGAGATTAAGGACATCATAGTCCATGGGTTTAAGGACCCCACAGTCCGATATTAGTTTAAAGACATTACGGTCGAGGTTAAGGACATCATAGTCCATGAGTTTAAGGACCTCACAGTCCAATGTTAGTTTTAAGACATCACGGTCGAGGTTAAGGACATCATAGTCCGTGAGTTTAAGGGCCTCACAGTGCAATTTTTACTCTGGAAGCTTCCCACGGGTTCACTGCCGTGTTCGGCGAGGACTGGGCTCCGCACTGGATGCTTCACACAGGGTCATTGTCGCGCTCTGCGAGGACCAGGATCCGCTCTGGACGTTTTCCACGGGGTCAGGAGTGACATAATCCGCGTTCCACATAGCCAGGAATTTTGCTCTAGATGCTTCCCACGGGTTCACTACCATGTTCGGCGAGGACCAGGCTCCGCTCTGGATTCTTCACACGGAGTCATTGCCGTGCTTGCGAGGACCAGGATCCGCTCTGGACGTTTCCCACGGGGTCAGGATTGACATAAGCCGCGTTCCACGTAGCCAGGAATTTTTTTGCTCTGGATGCTTCCCACGGGTTCACTGCCGTGTTCGGCGAGGACCAGCTCCGCTCTGGATGCTTCACAAGGGGTCATTGCCATGCTCTGCTAGGACCAGGATCCGCTCTGGACGTTTCCCACGGGGTCAGGAGTGACATAATCCGCGTTCCACGTAGCCAGGAATTTTTGTTCTGGATGCTTCCCACGGGTTCACCGTCGTGTTCGGCGAGGACCAGGCTCCGCTCTGGATGCTCCACACGAGGTCATTGCCGTGCTCTGCGAGGACCAGGATCCGCTCTGGACGTTTCCCACGGGGTCAGGAGTGACATAATCCGCGTTCCATGTAGCCAGGAATTTTGCTCTGGATGATTCCCACAGGTTTACTGCCGTGTTCGGCGAGGACCAGGCTCCGCTCTGGATGGTTCACACGGGGTCATTTCCGTGCTCTGCGAGGACCAGGATCCGCTCTGGACGTTTCCCACGGGGTCAAGAGTGACATAATCCGCGTTCCACGTAGCCAGGAATTTTGCTCTGGATGCTTCCCACGGGTTCACTGCCGTGTTCGGTGAGGACCAAGCTCCGCTCTGGATGCTTCACACGGGGTCATTGCCATGCTCTGCGAGGACTAGGATCCACTCTGGACATTTCTCACGGGGTCAGGATTGACATAAGCCGCGTTCCACGTAGCCAGGAATTTTGCTCTGGATGCTTCCCACGGGTTCACTGCCGTGTTCGGCGAGGACCAAGCTCCGCTCTGGATGCTTCACACGGGGTCAGAGTTGACATTATCCGCGTTCCACGTGACCAGGAAGGGTTGACTTTATCCGCATTTCACGGAGTCGGAGTTTGACTCTCAGTCATCTGTACACCACCGAGTCATGGAACTGGGAGTTGCCACTGTTCCGCTTTGCTTGATGTTGTGTCCGTTGTAATAAGACGAATGTTGAGATGATCTCTAGGCTGTCTATGAACCATTGAGATTTGGCCACTCCTTCTGATGAAGCTTGGGGAGGAAGGGTGTGATTCCCTCTTTATTTGCGTCCCTGGATTGTATACAGGAATTGACATGATATCACCTGTAGGGCATAAATTTCATTTATTTTTTTAATTTCTTTCCGCGATGCTCTATCATTTCAGATTTTATATCGCAAAGGTCGCGATTTCCTAATTATTTCGGCTATTTTTCGCGGTGCCCAATCATTTCGGCTATTTTTTTTTATTTTTACTCGCTGCTTTTTATTGCGAGTTGCCCAATCATTTCGGCTATTTTGCATGCATATATTTTTACTTGCTGATTTTGTCTGCAAGTTGCCCCATCATTTCGGCTATTTCGTATGCATGTGTGGCTTGCTGGCTTTTCGCTGCAAGATCGGAATTAGACACCGATTTCGGCATCAGCACCACTACTACTGGGATATTGCCAGGATCGAATCATCATTTGCCTCTGTCGATGTCGAACAAAGGTGGCTTAGTAAACAGGATTAGGGTCCTGTCGACTAAGGCTTTTGACTTCATGAGCCGTAAGGGTCTCATGAAGGTATTTCTCCCTACAAGTCGTGAGGATCTCGTAGGTGCGTTTTCTCCTTAGGAGTCGTGAGGATTCCTAAGTGTATATTCTCCTGTAAGTCATAAGGATCTTACAAGAAGGTTTTCTCCTTATATATCGAGAGGACTTACAAGGGTTGTTCACCATATAGACATATCCCTAGTCACGGATGGGACTTCGTTAGGGAAATGTTTATTCGCGCCCATGGATTGTATAAAAGGGTCAGCATTGAGCCGCTTGTAGGGCAGTATTGGAGGTTGTGGGGGCTGCTTAAGAACAAGTTCAGATCCCTGTAGCTTAAGACTTTTGAATCTTATGAGCCGTGATGGTCTCATAAGAGAGTTCTCCTTACATGTCGTGAGGATCTCGCAAGTGTAATTTCTCCCTAGGGATCGTGGGGATCCCTAAGTGTGTTGCTCCCTTGTGAGTCGTAAGGATCTCACGCAGGTGGTTTCTCCTTACAAAGTTGAGAGGACCTTGCAAGTGTCTTTTAACGAGATTGCGCCCTTTCTGGTTTTCACAAAACTCGCCGGTAGCCCTGTTGTTTTTACTCACGGAGCCCTTTCGGGTTTTCATCCGTGCCCATTTTGCTTATGGACATACCGTTTTCTTTTTTTCTCTTTTTTTATTCTTTTTTTTATATATCAGCTTTGGGACGCTGCAATCCACCGTAGTTTATCGACATCTCGGTCAATAGCTAGTTTTAGGATATAGTAGTCCGTTGTTAGTTTAAGGACGTTCCGGTCCGCTGTTAGTTTTAAGGACGTTTCATTCCGTTGTTAGTTTAAGGACATTTCGATCAGTTGTTAGTTTAAGGACGTTTCGGTCCGTTGTTAGTTTAAGGGCGTTTCGGTCCCATAAGCCGGCTACTACTTATAGAGTTTGGGCTTAGGAAGATAGCGAGCGGACATAGTCGTCGTCATCTATCATTGACTTAGGCCGTGACTCGTCAGGCGTAGTATTTCTTCAGGAAGCGGCAATTTATTGGCGTAAAGGGCCTTTCGCCATGCATGTCCATGAGTTGATAGGCTCCACCCTGGTAGACCTTGTCTATGATATATGGGCCTTCATAGTTTGGCTCGAAATTCCCCCACTTGGCGCGATTAGGGATCATAGGTCTTTTGACCACTAGCACGAGTTCGCCTTGGTGGAATGGTCTCGACCTAGTCAATCTTTCGTATGAGCACGTCATCTTTGCTTTATAAGCCTCCAGATTTTGTTGCGTATGAGTCAGGTTTCATCAAGGGCATCGACCTCCTCAAACCGAAGGTGAGCATTCTCTTCGTTCGTTAGCTCGTAATGGATTGCCACTCGTAGAGAGGGTAGCTATATCTCGAAGGGGAGTACCGCCTCTGTACCGAATACCAATGCGTATGGAGTTGTGTTCGTGGCCGTTTTGAACGTAGTCCGGTACGCCCAGAGAGCTTCATGCAGTCTCTCATGCCAGTCCTTCTTATTTCGGGACACCGTCTTTTTCACGATCTTTGTCAAGGTCTTGTTGAAAGCCTCAGCTAGACCGTTAGCTCGGGGATTATAGACTGAAGAGTATCTCCAATCTATGTTATGTTGTTGTGCGAAGCGGCTTATTTTATGGCTCCTGTAGGCTGGCCCGTTATCGGAGATAATCCGTCGCGAAGTTCCAAACCGATAAATGACGTGTCTTAAAGAAATGGAGAATATTCTCCGTCTTCACTTCCCTCAGCGGTACTGCTTCTGCCCATTTGGAGAAGTAATCAGTTGTCGCCAAAATGAATCGATGTCCTCTGGACGATGCTGATTCGATGGGGCCGATTATGTCAATTCCCCACATTTCAAACGGCCAGCTAGCCACCGTCGGATGTAGTGGATTCGGATGCTGATGGATAAAGTCGCAATGGATCTGACACAAGTGGCATTGCTTCGCATACTCGAGGCAGTCTTGAATCATCGTGGGCCAATAGTAGCCCATCCTTTTAATCTTCAGTTTCATCTTCAGCCTGGCTTGGTGAAAACCGCAAAGTCCGTCATGAGTTTCTTGGACGACTCACTTTGCCTCTTCAGGTCCCAGGCATCTTAACCACAGAGAATCAAATGACCTCTTGTACAGAGTATCGTTGACGAAGGAAAAAGATAGGGCTCACTTCATGAGCTGATGTTTTGAGGACGCTGTTCCCTGATTAAAAAATTAGGAAAAAAAAGTTTCAGAGGAAGCATCACGTGCACACACGTGATCAGTGGTCACGTGTTGGCACGTGATGGTAAAGCAGCGGCAAAGAACTGAGCAAAGAAGAGAAGCCCATTCGGAGGGGTCACGTGCTTGCACATGACCGGGGGTCGCGTGCTTGCACGTGACCGGGGGTCGCGTGCTGACACGTGACCGGGGGTCACGTGACAACACATGACTGGCTTTAAAAGCCTTACTGTTTAACAGAATTAAATTCTGAAAAAGATCATTTAAATCTTTCCAAAATAGAGAAGAATTATGTAAAACCGTTGGATTAAGAATCCGAGGGTGATTAAATATCACCAATTTATGGAAAATCTTAGAGAAGGAAAGATTTTCCCCAAATCTCACCGAAAATAACAAACAGAATATCTTTGGATTTAAAATCCAACGGTGAATAAAATTCATTGTGTGATCTAAAGGATCAAATTAATTAAGAAATCAATTAAAATCTTTCAATGAAAGATTCATAAAACAAATTGATTCTTTTCTTTCTCCTATAAATAGGAGCCAAGAAGAGAAGAGGAGGGACCTTTTTTTCGGGAGAGAAAAACAGAGAGAGCCTTGGAATCTTAAAAATTCAGAGAGAAAAGAAAGAAGAATTTGATTCTCTACAAAGAAAAAACCCTAGGTAAGAGAAAAAAGGGGGTAAAGGCTCCAAAAAGAGAATTTAATTCTCAATCCAAGAGTTTAACTCTTATATAAAAAGAAAAGAACTTAGTTCTTTCTCTAGTGGAAGACCTGCAAAGTGCACATCTTCCCATAAGTTGAGAATTTAATTCTCATCGGGTCGAGATCCTGCCATGCAGATCTAAAACATAGAGGAGGAATTGAGTTTTGAGAATTTAATTCTCACAAAGTTATAGGAATTTAATTCCTCCAAGATAAAATTAGGGTTTAACCCTATCTGAGAATTTAATTCTCCAAAATTATAGGAATTTAATTCCTTCAAAATGGACAGAACTAGGGTTTAACCCTAATTGAGAATTTGATTCTCTCAAACTCACAGGGATTTAATTCCCCTAAAATAAAATCAGGATTTCACCCTATATCAGAACTTGTTTCTTTACATATATGAGAATCTAATTCCGACAGAAAGAAAATTAGGGTTTAACCCTACCTAAGAATATAATTCTTCGAAAATAGGAATTTAATTCGTCCAAAGTTATAGCTAGCGTTTAACCCTATGAAAAATTTAATTCTTAAAAAGACAAACAGATCTTTAAACAAGAAAGAACCAGGGTCACGTGACCCCTATAAAAGATCCACAGAACAGAAGCTCTGGGCGCCCTCACGTGTCACCACATTGTAGGGTTCCAAGGCACCCTAATGAGGTCTCACAAGGCATCGAACATGCCATTTTCAAATTTTAACGGTGCCGAGAGACCCGACTACGGATCGTTTGCTAGAAATCTAGGCGAAAAATAAACTAGTTAACAATTAACTAAGAGATACGGAAATACAACCTTTGTAGATCCGGTCCTCCACCTCCACGGCTCCGAGATGAAGTCCTCTCCACTGTCCAAATCAAATCCGGGCTCTAGCGTCGGCTTCGTCGGAGAATGGGCAAGCTAGGTCGTCGATGTCCATGCCGAAGATGATCTACGTCGAGGCATCGCTAGATCGAGCTCCACCTTCACCAAGTATTGAAAACTTGTGAGGGAAACACACTCTACTACTTGGCAAGAGGTAGAGGATGAAGAAATAGGAAGTGGGTAGACTTTAGTTTTGGATTTCTCACTCATTTCATCAATCCACCATTGATGAAGTGAAGGTTTCTTCTTGAGTTCAAGGAAGAAGAAGAAGAATATTATGATAAGATTAATTAGAAAAGAAAAGAAAAACAATCCTTATCATAATTGTAACTATGGTTATGTGTAGAGAATTGACCAAGGTTAAAGGAATGGTTAGGGTTAAGGTTTCATGAAGCTTCCACTAAACAACAAAAAAAGCCACCATTCTTTTCTCCTTTTTCCATCTATTTTCCAAAATGAATAAATAGATAAATAAATGAGAAAAGGATATAAAACCCTAATCATAAGTTTAACCATGGTTTAATTCTTTACACTTAACCAAGTAAACAGGTATCATCAAACATGATACAATAAAATGCACAAAAAGTATATCACATATACAACTTGTACATCCAAGTGAGAAAATCCTTCTAAAGTGAACCGATACTAGTTAATGCAAAGTAATATATCAAATATATAATTATACATTAAATCATTAAATCAAACACTTGATTTAATGATCCGGTCATATCACATATAACCGACTAATATCAACAGTAACATCTGATCGAATCAACACTTGATCCGATAACCCGGCTATATCGCATATAACCGATCAATGTCACAAATCGCGAGAATCAAACACAGTATCACATATTGGTATCATTCTCGGTCCCGCACATATCTCATATGCGCTCCTATTTCGTTTCGCTTCAGCCAGGAAACCTCTGTGTAGGACTCTAAAGACTCGTCAATACGCCGGCAGCAGGTGATGATCATATCAAGCACCCACAAGTCGCAAGCGGTCTGCTAAACGTAACGGCCACCCGGGTATTGAGCGATCAGAAGATCGACGAGCAAGCCCGCTCACACTCCTGTGAATCCAACCAGTAACACTACCGTACAGTCCGGTCTGATCGTCTGATATGTCACATATCTTGCCTAGGGGTGGTAAACGTCAGACCCCAATAGCTCGATAAGTCGTGTCGATATGAGGTCTATAACAATTCGAGAAACTACTGGTAACACTTACCAGTAAATCTCAGCAACCCTGGCCAGGGATTTCCTGTTATAGCCAATCGAACACAGCGCAACATCAACCCCCTATACCGGGAGAGACGGATCCCCTCCTATCGCTCATTGCCTCCATGTGACTCGGGACTGTACCCAAAAACCACCGTTTTGCACGCCCTCTTGGACGTGCTAAGATGGAAATCAAAGCACAGTGGGAACCACACAAGACTCTATGACGATCTCGGGTCAACAGACTACTCTGTACCAGTGTCACCAGAGAACTGCCATCTGACGTGAGCTATAATACCATCTGGGAGTTCTCGGCGAGTCCGTCCAGTGTACCCAGTCTCTACTGAGCACCCGTATATCATCCCTGATGTCAAACACCAATGGATATGGGATCATTCATCGCCCATCTGTATGGGTCGAGAAGGTATACGCTAGACTACTCTGGTATATCGATGCCCCGTCTCGATACACCCACGACTAGGGACTTTGAAGGATGTACTTATAGACTACCATGTCCCCACTAGTATGATCCGCATCATAGTCCAGGTAGTCAAGTACACATCCTAAGGGCTTTACCAACATGTAACAGAGAGACAATCAGTATACACGTTAAGGTAAAGTGTAACCAGATAGCATACTATCATGTCGAGCAAGAAAGTCCTCCCTATATATGTCCCAGCATCCACTACAATATACATCCTATGTACAGTAATGGCCTCTAGGGCATACATATAACTAACAATCTCTCACTTGCACTAGGGCCATCTGTAGCAGTGGTTGTAGTATCTCATACTCAATCATCCCATAAAAATCTCTCTTTGGGAACAGGCCTTTGTGAGTGGATCCGCTGTGTTGTCCTCTGAGTCTACTCTCCTGACCTCGATCCCCTGGAGATCAACCATCTCCATGATCAGGTGATACTGCCTTAGAATATGTCTGGATCACTGATGGGACCGTCGTTCCTCGGCATAAGCCACAACTCCATTGTCTCATAATGGTAGGAACGTAGTTCATCTCATGAACCAATATACACCCAGACTGCCTCTATGGTAGCATCTTAAGTAGCGATGTATTCAGCCTTTATCGTCTAGTATGCCACGGTATCTAGCTTGGAACTCTTCCAACATACCGTCCCTTTACTGAGGGTAAAGATAATGCCTGTGACTGACACTCAGTCGTCATTATCAGCCTGGAACCATTCCAGTGATTCTCCCCAGGGTCGATTGATACCATCTCACTACAACTAGTGGAAATCCTAACATCCAATTAAATCTATCTCATAGATCCAAAACCCTGGATTTTAGGAGGTATCATTTTGATCCTATATGGAGAATCATAGTGATAAACGGAGATTGACCGAGCGTAGCATAGGAAACTCTTTCCCTATCAAGAGTATGTCATCCACGTACTCTACGAGGATCACCACCATACTCCCTACTACCCTTTTGTTTATACAAGGTTCATCTACTATTTTGATGATGTCAACTTCTTTGACTAATCCATCAAAACAGATGTTCCAACTCCGCGATGCCTGCTTTATCCTATAAAGCATCTTGCACACGTTTCCGCTGCTCCCACTGTCTACGAGGCCCTCTGGCTGTGTACTTATAGACTCTCTTTTCTAAAACATCATTTAGAAAAGCAGTCATGGCACCCAACCGCCAGATATCGTAGTCATGGTATGAAGCCGTGGCAAGTAGGATCTGGATGGACTTAAGCTTAGATACTGGAAAAAGGTTTCATCATTATCCACGCCTGGTCGATGACGAAAACCTTTAACTAGTCTAGCTTTGAAAGTCTCAACTTTTCCAAGTACACCAAGTAATCTTCTCAATATATACTTGCTCCTGATGGGGATTTAACCCTTCAGATATAGCAACCAAAGTCCATACTTTGTTGGTGTATAAGGATTCCATCTCAGATCGATAAACATCCAGCCATTCTTACAGAGTCTCACTCCTGATGGCCAGCTCGAAACTAGTTGAGTCATCATCTCATGATGCAATCCTCGCTCCCACTGTCATAGAGAAACCGAAGTAACTCTCAGGTGGGTGAGGAACCCTACTAGATCGGCGGAGAGGCTGAAGTTCGTTGGTATCTACTGAAACCTCTGGTTGTACCAAATCATCTGCTTTAGTTTGTATAGCTGGAACATTTCCAGTTCTACATAACAGACCTTGCCTCGAGCTTGTCCGGATTTTGCTTTCATACATAGGCCGGTCAACCACAAATCTTAAGTAACTTAAGAGATGGGCTCTTCCCTTTCCATATCACATATGAAATGGTAGGCAACTGATTTGATTCGAACCCTATTCAATAGGTATGCAACTTCATAAGTGCATAACTCCCTAAAGGAATTAGGTAACTCAGTAGTACTCATCATAGAGCACACCTTATCATATAGGGTGTGATTGCTCCGCCCCGATATACCATCATGCTATGGTGTATACGGAGGAGTAATGCCGAGAGAGAATCTCATTCTCCTTTAAAATAGTACAGGATTTCCTTGCTCAAGTATTCTCCTCCTTGATCACATCAAAGGACATAATACTTACACCCGTATTTTGGTTCTCTACTTCTAACTTATATTCTGTGAATATCTCAAAAGGTTCGGACTTGTGTTTCAACAGGAACATAGGTCTGAATCTTGAGAGATCATCAGAGAACGTAATGAAGTATAAAGAATCTGTTAGTTATATGTATGCCCTAGAGGCCATTACTGTACATTGGATGTATATTGTAGTGGATGCTGGGACATATATAGGGAGGACTTTCTTGCTCGACATGATAGTATGCTATCTGGTTACTCTTTACCTTAACGTGTACACTGATTGTCTCTCTGTTACATGTTGGTAAAGCCCTTAGGATGTGTACTTGACTACCTGGACTATGATGCGGATCATACTAGTGGGGACATGGTAGTCCATAAGTACATCCTTCAAAGTCCCTAGTCGAGGGTGTATCGAGACGGAGCATCGATATACCAGAGTAGACTAGCGTGTACCTTCTCGACCCATACAGATGGGCGATGGATGATCCCATATCCATTGGTGTTTGACATCAGAGATGATATACGGGTGCTCAGTAGAGACTGGGTACACTGGACGGACTCGCCGAGAACTCCCAGATGGTATTATACCTCACGTCAGATGGCAGTTCTCTGGTGACACTGGTACAGAGTAGTCTGTTGACCCGAGATCGTCATAGAGTCTTGTATGGTTCCCACTGTGCTTTGATTTCCATCCTACCACGTCCAAGAAGGCGTGCAAAACGGTGGTTTTTTGGTACAGTCCCGAGTCACATGGAGGCAATGAGCGATAGGAGGGGATTCGTCTCTCCCGGTATAGGGAGTTGATGTTGCGCTGTGTTCGATTGGCTATAACAGGAAATCCCTGGCCAGGGTTGCTGAGATTTACTGGTAAGTGTTACCAGTAGTTTCTCGAATTGTTATAGACCTCATATCGACACGACTTATCGAGCTATTGGGGTCTGACGTTTACCACCCCTAGGCGAGATATGCGACATATCAGACGACCAGACCGGACTGTACGGTAGTGTTACTGGTTGGATTCACTGGAGTGTGAGCGGGATTGCTCGTCAATCTTCAGATCGCTCAATACCCGGGTGGCCGTTACGTTTAGCAGACCGCTTGCGGCTTGTGGGTGCTTGATATGATCATCACCTGCTGCCGGCGTATTGACGAGTCTTTAGAGTCCTACACAGAGGTTTCCTGGCTCAAGCGAAACGAAATAGGAGCGCATATGAGATATGTGCGGGACCGAGAATGATGCGTGTATGTGATACCGTATTCCATTCTCGCGATGAATGTATTGAAAGGTTGTATGCGATATAACCTAGTTATCGAATCAAGGGTTGGTTCGATAAGCCGATACATAGAATACTAGTCGGTTATATGCGATGTGACCGGATCGTTAAATCAAGTGTTGATTTAATGATTTAATGCATAATTATATATTTGATATATTACTTTGCGTTAACTAGTATTGGTTCACTTTAAGATGGATTTTCTCACTGGGATGTGCGCATTGTATATGCGATATGATTTTGTGCACTTGCTTGTATCATGTTTGATGATGCATGCCTTTTGGTTAAGTGTAAAGAATTAAACCTTGGTTAATGAAATGGTTAGGGTTTACTTCTTCCTTATTCATTTTATTCATTTATCTATTCTTTTGGAAAAAGAAAAGGAAATGATAAAATGGTGGCATTCTTTGTTCTTTCATGAAGCTTCATGAATACTTTGACCAAGTCACCATTTTTGTCTCATCCTTAAACCTAACCATTCCATTTAACCATGATTCATTCTCTACACTAAACCATGGTTTGAATATGATAAGGTTTGATTTTCTTTTCTATTTTTAATTAACACTTATCATATTCATTATCTTCTTCTTCTTCTTCACTTCAAGAAAAAGCTTGAAAGCTTTAATGGCAAAGTGAGAAAAAGAGTGAGAAATCCAAAACTAAAGTCTACCCACTTCCTATTTCTTCATCCTCTACCTCTTGCCAAGTAGTAGAGTGTGTTTCCTTCACAAGTATTCATGGTTTGGTGAAGGTGGAGCTTGATCTTGCAATGCTTCGACGTAGATCATCTTCGGCATGTTGTCGACGACCTAGCCCGGTCTTTTCTCCGATGAAACCACCGTGAGAGTCATGGTTCGATTTAGACAGCGGAGAGGACCTCATTGCGGAGCCGTGGAGGTAGAGCACCGGATCTACAAAGGTTGTATATCCGTATTCTCATTGTTAAGTGTTAACTAGTTAGCTTTTTCGCCTAGTTTTCTAGCAAACGATCCGTAGTCGGGTCTCTCGGCACCTAGAATTTTTGAAAATGGCATGTTCGATGCCTTGTGAGACCTCACTAGAGTGCCTAAGAACCCTACAGTAGTATCAGAGCCTAGCTAGAGCCTTAGGCGAAGTCCAGACGAAGTTTGAAACCCGAACGAACCCGAAACCCCAACTCAAATGTGCTCTCTGTACTTTTTCTAAAAACAGGGATTTTTCAGAATTAAAAATATGCAGAAAAATCAGCAGGTTAATATAAGAGTTACTGTGAAATTCGATGGACTAAATCCATCAAAGAGCCGCGGATCCGCGGCACGAGCTTGGCTCGTGCGGCGGATGCGCGGCGGCTTTGTCGTTTTGTGCATTTTGTTTTTCACAGTAATTCTCAGATTTCTGTGCTGGTTTTCCTGGGATTTTTTAAACTTTATTCAAGAGTTGAATTTTCTGGAGTTGTTTTGGGGATTCGGTGTTTCGATCGGATTATCAAATTTTTGTCTGTGTGAATTTCCGGATAAATTTTAGAATATGTTAAAAAGTTCGACCGGATATAAATACCCAACTTTTCCCCTGTCGGGAAATTTTCAAGTGTTGGATTTTTCCGTAGTTTAACGACGTTCTAAGTAGTGCAAGTAACGCGATGGACCCTCTAGAAGACAACAAACCTTAACTCGATTATGTGACCGTCTTGAACTGCCCTTTGAACCTTAGGGTTTGGGGCAGTACGGCGTGCCACATGTGAGGCGTTGGCTTGACCCTTCTACGGCTGGACCGTTGGTACTGAGGCACGAACTGAATGTTGTTAGACTTATTTCATGAGTTGGTCTGTATCGGGAAAACTTGGGTGTTTGACTGTTCGATCGAAAAGTTTAACATTTTCTATTTATCCGGAATGTGATACAATACTGGGAATTCGCAAATAGTTATGTGATAACTGAATGAATGTTATAAACATAGCAGTTTAGTCTCACTTGATCGGTTGCCACGGAATTTTGATGTGATCAAAAGTCCGTCGCAATCACGTAGCGTACGCGGATACTCGCCGGGTAAACTTAATAGACAGCCTCACTCCATAGCCCCGACCAAGTGACTGTAGGAGAACCCCGTCGCCGAAAGCATCCGTTCGGGTGCTCACGGTGGCGGTGTTCCGTCTTGGTGCACTTCGTCGACGGTATCGGGGGTGCGGCCGCCTACTGAAGTTTGCGACGAGTATTCGATCAAAATGTCGGGAATCTTGTTGAATTGCCCGACTTGATATTGAAAAGAGTTTTCGATTTTGAGACTAAAATGCGGGGTTTATAATTGTTAGGCATGCGATGTCTAAGTAATTCATTTGCTCAGGCATGCGATGTCTGAGGTGGTTGCGGATTCCAACTATTGTAGTTTTACACTTTCTTTTCTGTGACCGTAAGTGTAATATGTGATATCGCCTGTTTCGTTGCTATATGTCAACGACAATTGGGATGGACATATTTACTTACGTTGATGACATGTGATGTTATGTGTTGCTGGATATGTTATATTGGATCGTCGTGTTCGAATAGCCGGGGGTTTTTATGTGAGATGAGTGTTTTTCATTTTCATTCATGTAAAAACTTGTATGTAATATTCTTTTATTGGGGCGCTTCCAGGTTGTGGAAGTTGTCACCGTTTGTATATTATTTACTTTTCCGCACTAGGATAGACCCAAGGAGGAGGGCACAAGTAACCGGGTTCTGGAGTCCAGTGGGAGACCAACTCGAGGAGTCGAGTCCGGGTCTCCTAACTCCAGAATTGGTAGGGTTGCTTGCCGCTCTCGTAGGGGTCTAGGGGTGTGGGTTTGGCTATTCATCACGACCGTGGAATCCGTGTTTTATACTGGCTCGTATTGAAAACACGGACGTCCTAGTATATCCAATATTTCATATGTTTCTTCTGCTGCGATATCTGTGATGTGATCATGTGATGTTCTTTGATAGATACAGTATATAGTATATATGATATATTATATAGACGTTACTTATGTTTTACACCCGCGCTAGCCCTGCCCTGCTCTGTCGTTAGTTACCTAACCTAACGGTGCACGAGGGGACATCTAGGCGAATGCGGATGGCATAAGTGTATGTCATATCTATCTGTGATGTTTAGGTATTTAAATGATGGGACTTCATTAATGAGATTAATGAAATAAAAGAAACCTAAGATGTTGTAGAATCGAATTTCAAAATAAAACAGGTAGCTACAGTTCTTGCTTTGCACAGAGGTATATATGATATATCCTGCACCTTATTCGATAAGGAAAGGACCGAGATCCCTTCACCGGGAGTGACTCCTTTAGCAATAACTGGCAGATGCTACACACTCGGTTTGTCTTTTGATTGCTTTTAAGAGTTTTTGCTTTGCACAGTGATATATATGATATATCCCGCACCTCATTGGACGAGGAAAGGACCGACGATCCCTTCACCGGGAGTGATTCCTTTAGCAAAACTAGAAAAGCCTCAAAAACACTCCATTTCAAAATTCATTTGATCCTACAACGATATCAAGTTCATTACGCAATAGGTTTTCAGAAAAACCTGTCGTAGCCCTCCATCATTTCAGATAAGTATTAGTTAGTATTCGTGCTGCGGTTGTTTGGCATGCGTCAAGGCGTAGTGTACGGTAGCTAACTAGTGCTTATCTGCTAGCATATGATGCGATTGGATTAGGGTATTCGTACGGCGTTGTTTGGCATGCGTCAAGGGTCGTACGGGTGGGTTTAATTCAATCAAGAAATGTACGGGTTGAACTTGACTAGCAGACTATGGGTTGTTTGGCATGCGTCAGGGTCATAGCGAGCTAGGGGCAAAATATTATCGGGAATTTCAAGTGTTGAAATTTGCAATGAGATTGCATACCTTCTATGAGATAGTTGGATCCCGATACCCGTTGTGAGTAAGAGTTACTCCTGGGAGAGTTTTATACATTACAATTAGCCGATCAAGTAGGTGTCTAGAAAGGTGTTAACGGGGTTACGCCTCTGGGAAAATGAGGTTTACAGTAATTAGGTTCGTGCGAAAGCACGGGGGACCTGCCTCAAAGTACCGACACTGGCCTGGCTGAAAGATTGGCGAACTTGTAGTGTGTAATTAATCCCGGCTAGTCTTTCCTTTTAGGGTTTGAAGGAAGATTTGATAAAAAGCAGTGGGAGCCATCCTGATTAGATAAAATAATAACCAATCTATTCTTGACAGAGCGCACGCTGAGTGTTTTCTTCTCTCTCTCTCTCCAGGTAGCGACCATATCACGTCTTAATCAAGATAATAATACGGATTATTGACCGAACCCGCTTGTTATACTGAGCTGGGGAACGTTGGTCCCGCTCCAACTTATAATTGTTATAAGACAGAGCAGGAAATAGGGGATTACCAGAATTCCCGTGCCGCCCAAACGAAGAGAGTGCATGTTGATGCATCATCTTCGGGTGTGTTCATTACAAAGAACTGTTTCTCCTTATCCTCTACGTCCTGGGTATGTGATACCAGATCAGGATCCCAGATATGTAATCTGTTACATAGGGCTACAGATAGTTAGAGAACTGAGAACGGGTGATAAGTTTCATGAGGCAGAAAACGGGGCAAGTGTTGCAGCCAAGTCTGTTGGTCACTGTCACCCTGTATTCCAAATACATTGATTCTGAACGAATGTTATTAGATACCGAACCTGATATACAAAATCGTATCTATCTCTTTATTAGTAAAGAAATGATAAAATTTTGTATTGTTGGATAATGTTTTGAACATTTCCTATATCAAAAGTTGATCGGTTCAGGCACGTTATCTAAAAGCATTGCTGTTCTAAATCAAACTACAGTTCTTAGTATACAGAACACACATAAGAGGGAGAGTTCAGAAATGGACGAATCCTTCTTAAGGTATTGTAGACTAGGTCAGATCAATGTGACCCGACTAGCTGAAGTTACATGTAGATGCATATTTAAATCAGTTTGAATCTACATCTTGTGAAACTTGCCAGTCATGTCACAAAGATATAATGACACTAGCTCTGTTTATTGGAAACAGAGAAAGAGTTGGTAAACTCTTGGGATGATACATGTTGATGTATGTTAGGTCCCCTGTCTACATATGCCAGGACTGGTTCTTTATACTTCATTACGTTCTCTGATAATCTCTCAAGATTCAGACATATGTTCCTGTTGAAACACAAGTCTTAACCTTTTGAGATATTCACAGAATATAAGTTAGAAGTAGAGAACCAAAATACGGGTATAAGTATTATGTCCTTTGATGTGATCAAGGAGGAGAATACTTGAGCATGGAATTTCTGGACTTTTCTAAAGGAGAATGAGATTCTCTCTCAGCATTACTCCTCTGTATACACCATAGCACGATGGTATATCAGGGCGGAGCAATCACACCCTATATGATAAGGTGTGCTCTATGATGAGTACTACTGAGTTACCTGTTTCCTTTTGGGTGTTATGCACTTGAGAAGCTGCATACCTATTGAATAGGGTTCAAATCAAATCAGTTGCCTACCACTTCATATTTGATATGATAAGGGAAGAGCCCATCTCTCAAGTTAGTTGAGATTTGGGGTTGTCCAGCCTATGTCTGAAAAGCAAAATCTGGACAAGCTCGAGGCAAGATCTGTTATGTAGAATTGGAAATGTTCCAGCTATACGAACTACAGCAGATGATTTGGTAGAACCAAAGGATTCGGTAGATTCCAACGAACCTCAGCCTCTCCGCCGATCTAGTAGGCTTCCTCACCCACCTGAGAGATACTTCGGTTTCTCTATGACAGTGGGAGCGAGGATTGCATCATGAGATGATGACCCAACTAGTTTCGAGCTGGCCATCGGGGTTAAGACTCTGTAAGAATGGCTGGATGTTTAGCGATCTGAGATGGAATCCTTATACACCAACAAAGTATGGACTTTGGTTGCTATATCTGAAGGGTTAAATCCCCATCAGGAGCAAGTATATCTTGAGAAGATTACTTGGTGTACATGGAAAAGTTGAGACTTTCAAAGCTAGAATTGTTAAAGGTTTTCGTCATCAACCAGGCGTGGATAATGATGAAACCTTTTCAGTAGCTATGCTTAAGTCCATCTAGATCCTACTTGCCACGGCTACATACCATAACTACGATATCTGGCGGTTGGGTGCTATGACTGCTTTTCTAAATGATGTTTTAGAAGAGTGCGTCTATAAGTACACAGCCAGAAGGCTTCGTAAACAGTGGGAGCAGCGGAAACGTGTGCAAGATGTTTTATAGGATAAAGCAGGCATCGCGGAGTTGGAACGTCTATTTTGATGAAGTAGTCAAAGAGTTTGACATCATCAAAATGGTAGATGAAACTTGTATAAACAAAAAGGTAGTAGGGAGTATGGTAGTGATCCTCGTAGAGTACGGGATGACATACTCTTGATAAGAAAAGATTTCTTATGCTACGCTCGATCAATCTCCGCTTATCACAATGATTCTCCATATAGGATCAAAGCGATACCTACTAAATCCTAGGTTTTGGATCTATGAGATAGATCTAAATGGATGTTAGGATTCTCACTAGTTGTAGTGAGAAGGTATCAATCGACCCTGGGGAGAATCACTGGAAGGGTTCCAGGGTGATAAGGACGACTGAATGTCAGTCACAGGCATTGTCTTTACCCTCAGTGGAGGGACGGTATGTTGGAAGAGTTCCAAGCTAGATACCGTGGCATACTAGACGATAAAGGCAGGATATATCGCTACTAAAGATGCTACCAAAGAGGCTGTTTGGATGTATAATGGTTCATGAGATGAACTATGTTCCTACCATTGTGTGACAATGGAGTTGTGGCTTATGCCAAGAAATGCCGGTCCCATCAGTGATCCAGACATATTCTAAGGCAGTATCACTTGATCATGGAGATGGTTGATCTCCAGGGAGATCGAGGTTAGGAGAGTAGACTCAGAGGACAAACACAGCGGATCCACTCACAAAGGCCTGTTCCCAGAGAGAGACTTTTATGGGATGGTTGAGTATGAGATACTACAACTACTGCTACAGATGGCCCTAGTGCAAGTGGGAGATTGTTAGTTATATATATGCCCTAGAGGCCATTACTGTACATTGGATATATATTGTAGTGGATGCTGGGACATATATAGGGAGGACTTTCTTGCTCGACATGATAGTATGCTATCTGGTTACTCTTTACCTTAACATGTACACTGATTGTCTCTGTGTTACATGTTGGTAAAGCCCTTAGGATGTGTACTTGACTACCTGGACTATGATGCGGATCATACTAGTGGGGACATGGTAGTCCATAAGTACATCCTTCAAAGTCCCTAGTCGAGGGTGTATCGAGACGGGGCATCGATATACCAGAGTAGACTAGCGTGTACCTTCTCGACCCATACAGATGGGCGATGGATGATCCCATATCCATTGGTGTTTGACATCAGAGATGATATACGGGTGCTCAGTAGAGACTGGGTACACTGGACGGACTCGCCGAGAACTCCCAGATGGTATTATACCTCACGTCAGATGGCAGTTCTCTGGTGACACTAGTACAGAGTAGTCTGTTGACCCGAGATCGTCATAGAGTCTTGTGTGGTTCCCACTGTGCTTTGATTTCCATCCTACCACGTCCAAGAGGGCGTGCAAAACGGTGGTTTTTGGGTACAGTCCCGAGTCACATGGAGGCAATGAGCGATAGGAGGGGATTCGTCTCTCCCGGTATAAGGATTTGATGTTGCGCTGTGTTCGATATGGTGACACTGGACGGACTCGCTGTATAACAGGAAATCCCTGGCCAGGGTTGCTGAGATTTACTGGTAAGTGTTACCAGTAGTTTCTCGAATTGTTATAGACCTCATATCGACACGACTTATCGAGCTATTGGGGTCTGACGTTTACCACCCCTAGGCGAGATATGCGACATATCAGACGATCAGACCGGACTGTACGGTAGTGTTACTGGTTGGATTCACTGGAGTGTGAGCGGGCTTGCTCGTCGATCTTCAGATCGCTCAATATCCGGGTGGCCGTTACGTTTAGCAGACCGCTTGCGGCTTGTGGGTGCTTGATATGATCATCACCTGCTGCCGGCGTATTGACGAGTCTTTAGAGTCCTACACAGAGGTTTCCTGGCTCAAGCGAAACGAAATAGGAGCGCATATGAGATATGTGCGGGACCGAGAATGATGCGTGTATGTGATACCGTATTCCATTCTCGCGATGAATGTATCGAAAGGTTGTATGCGATATAACCTAGTTATCGAATCAAGGGTTGGTTCGATAAGCCGATACATAGAATACTAGTCGGTTATATGCGATGTGACCGGATCGTTAAATCAAGTGATGATTTAATGATTTAATGCATAATTATATATTTGATATATTACTTTGCGTTAACTAGTATTGGTTCACTTTAAGATGGATTTTCTCACTCGGATGTGCGCATTGCATATGCGATATGATTTTGTGCACTTGCTTGTATCATGTTTGATGATGCATGCCTTTTGGTTAAGTGTAAAGAATTAAACCTTGATTAATGAAATGGTTAGGGTTTACTTTTTCCTTATTCATTTTATTCATTTATCTATTCTTTTGGAAAAAGAAAAGGAAATGATAAAATGGTGGCATTCTTTGTTCTTTCATGAAGCTTCATGAATACTTTGACCAAGTCACCATTTTTGTCTCATCCTTAAACCTAACCATTCCATTTAACCATGATTCATTCTCTACACTAAACCATGGTTTGAATATGATAAGGTTTGATTTTCTTTTCTATTTTTAATTAACACTTATCATATTCATTATCTTCTTCTTCTTCTTCACTTCAAGAAAAAGCTTGAAAGCTTTAATGGCAAAGTGAGAAAAAGAGTGAGAAATCCAAAACTAAAGTCTACCCACTTCCTATTTCTTCATCCTCTACCTCTTGCCAAGTAGTAGAGTGTGTTTCCTTCACAAGTATTCATGTTTTGGTGAAGGTGGAGCTTGATCTTGCGATGCTTCGACGTAGATCATCTTCGGCATGTTATCGACGACCTAGCCCGGTCTTTTCTCCGATGAAACCACCGTGAGAGTCATGGTTCGATTTGGACAGCGGAGAGGACCTCATTGCGGAGCCGTGGAGGTGGAGCACCGGATCTACAAAGGTTGTATATCCGTATTCTCATAATTAAGTGTTAACTAGTTAGCTTTTTCGCCTAGTTTTTCTAGCAAACGATCCGTAGTCGGGTCTCTCGGCACCTAGAATTTTTGAAAATGGCATGTTCGATGCCTTGTGAGACCTCACTAGAGTGCCTAGGAACCCTCGTCTTTTATCATTTCTTTACTATTAAAGAGACTGATATGATTTTGTATATCAGGTTCGGTATCTAATAACATTCGTTCAGAATCAATGTACTGGTAATACAGGGCGACAGTGACCAACAGACTTGGCTGCAACTCTTGTCCCGTTTTCTGCCTCATGAAACTTATCACCCGTTCTCAGTCCTCTACCTTTCTGTAGCCCTATGTAACATATTACATATCTGGGATCCTGATCTGGTATCACAGACCCAGGACGTGAAGGATACTAAGAAACAGTTCTGTATAATGAACACACCCGAAGATGATGCATTAGAATGCACTCTCTTCGTTTGGGCGGCACGGGAATTCTGGTAATCCCCAATTTCCTGCTCTGTCTTATAACAATAATAAGTTGGAGCGGGACCAACGTTCCCCAGCTCAGTATAACAAGCGGGTTCGGTCAATATTCCGTATTATTATCTTGATTAAGGCGTGATGTGGTCGCTACCTGGAGAGAGAGAGAGAAGAAAACACTCAGCGTGCGCTCTTGCAAGAATAGATTGGTTATTATTTTATCTAATCAGGATGGCTCCCACTGCTTTTTATCAAATCTTCCTTCAAACCCTAAAAGGAAAGACTAGCCGGGATTAATTACACACTACAAGTTCGCCAATCTTTCAGCCAAGCCAGTGTCGGTACTTTGAGGGAGGTCCCCCGTGCTTTCGCACGAACCTAATTAATGAAAAACCTCGTTTTCCCAGAGGCGTAACCTCGTTAACACCTTTCTAGACACCTACTTGATCGGCTAATTGTAATGTATAAAACTCTCCCAGGAGTAACTCTCTCACAGCGGGTATCGGGATCCAACTATCTCATAGAAGGTATGCAATCTCATTGCAAATTTCAACACTTGAAATTCCCGATAATATTTTGCCCCGAACGATCTATGACCTTGACAAGGTCAACAAACTATAGACCGCAAGTCAAGTTCAACCCGTCATTTCTTGATTGAATCAAACCCACCCGCACGACCCTTGACAAGGTTAACAAGGCCGCACGACTACCCTAACCCAATCTGCATCATATGCATAAGCAGATAAATACTGGTTAGCTACCGCACACTGTGCCTTGACAAGGTCAACAAACACAGCACGAATACTAAACAGGATTTATCTGAAATGACGGAGGGCTACGACAGGTTTTTCTGAAAACCTATTGCGTAATGAACTTGATATCGTTGTAGGATCGAATGAATTTTGAAATGGAGTGTTTTTGAGGCTTTTCTAGTTTTGCTAAAGGAGTCACTCCCGGTGAAGGGATCGTCGGTCCTTTCCTCGTCGAATGAGGTGCGGGATATATCATATATATCACTGTGCAAAGCAAAAACTCTTAAAAGCAATCAAAAGACAAACCGAGGGCGTAGTATCGACCAGTTATTGCTAAAGGAGTCACTCCCGGTGAAGGGATCTCGGTCCTTTCCTCATCGAATAAGGTGCAGGATATATCACATATACCGCTGTGCAAAGCAAGAACTGTAGCTACCTTTTTTATTTTGAAATTCGATTCTACAACATCTTAGGTTTCTTTTAATTCATTAATCACATTAATGAAGTCCCATCATTTAAATACCTAAACATCACAGATAAATACGACGTACACTTATGCCATCCGCATTCGCCTCGATGTCCCCTCGTGCACCGTTAGGTTAGGTAACTAACGGCAGAGCGGGGCAGGGCTAGCGCAGGTGTAAAACATAAGTAACGCCTATATAATATATCATATATACTATATACTGTATCTATCACAGAACATCACGTGATCACATCACAGATATCGCAGCAGAAGAAACATATGAAACATTGGATATACTAGGACGTCCGTGTTTTTAATACGAGCCAGTATAAAACACGGATTCCACGGTCGTGATGAATAGCCAAACCCACACCCCTAGACCCCTACGAGAGCGGCAAGAAACCCTACCAATTCTAGAGTTAGGAGACCCGGACTCGACTCCTTGAGTTGGTCTCCCACTGGACTCCAGAACCCGGTTACTTGTGCCCTCCTCCTTGGGTCTATCCTAGTGCAGAAAAGTAAATAATATACATCAACGGTGACAACTTCCGCAACCTGGAAGCGCCCCAATAAAAAAGAATATTACATACAAGTTTTTACATGAATGAAAATGAAAAACACTCATCTCACATAAAAAACCCCCGGCTATTCAAACACGACGATCCAATATAACATATCCAGCAACACATAACATCACATGTCATCAACGTAAGTAAACATGCGTATCCCAATTGTCGTTGACATATAGCAACGAAACCGGCGATATCACATATTACACTTACGGTCACAGAAAAGAAAGTGTAAAACTACAACAGTTGGAATCCGCAACCACCTTAGACATCGCATACCTGACTAAATGAATTACTTAGACATCGCATGCCTAACAATTATAAACCCCGCATTTTAGTCTCAAATATCGAAAACACTTCTCAATATCAAGTTGGGCAATTCAACAAGATTCCCAAGATCCTGATCGAATACTCGTCGCAAACTTCAGTAGACGGCCGCACCCCCGTTACCGTCGACGAAGTGCACCAAGGCGGAACACCGCCACCGCGAGCACCCGACCGGATGCTTTCGGCGACGGGGTTCTCCTACAGTCACTTGGTCGAGGCTATGGGGTGAGGCTGTTTATTAAGTTTACCCGGCGAGTATCCGCGTACGCTACGTGATTGCGACGGACTTTTGATCACATCAAAATTCCGTGGCAACCGATCAAGTGAGACTAAACTGCTATGTTTATAACATTCATTCAGTTATCTCATAACTTATTGTGAATTCCAATTATTGTATCCCATTCCGGATAAATAGAAAATGTCAAACTTTCCGATCGAACAATCGAACACCTAAGTTTTCCCGATACAGATCAACACATGAAATAAGTCTAACAACATTCAGTTCATGCCTCAGTACCGACGGTCCAGCCGTAGAAGGGTCAAGCCAACGCCTCACATGTGGCACGCCGTACTGCCCCAAACCCGAAGGTTCAAAGGGCAGTTCAAGACGGTCACATAATCGAGTTAAGGTTTGTTGTTTTCTAGAGGGTCCATCGCGTTACTTGCACTATTTAGAACGTCGTTAAACTTTGGAAAAATCCAACACTTGGAAATTTCCCGACAGGAGAAAAATTGGGTATTTATATCCGGTCGAACTTTTTAACATAATCAAAAAATTATCCGGAAAGCCAAATAGACAAAATTTGATACCCCGATCGAAACACCGAATCCCCAAAACAACTCCAGAAAATTCAACTCTAGAATAAATTTTAAAAATACCCAGAAAATCCAGCATAAAATAATAGGAGTTACTGTGCAAACAGTGTACGATGACGTCAGGCTTCTGCGGCGGTTCCGCCGCGGTTTGTATTGTTCATCGGAAAAATTTTGCATCATAATTCTTATTTTTCCCTGCTGAATTTTTTAGCAATTTTTAATTTGAAAAAATCCACGTTTTCATAAAACGTCCAGAGAGCATTTTCCGGTTGGGGTTTCGGGTTCGTTCGGGCTTCAAATTCCATCTAGACTTCGCCTAAGGCTCTAGCTAGGCTCTGATACCACTGTAGGGTTCCAAGGCACCCTAATGAGGTCTCACAAGGCATCGAACATGCCATTTTCAAATTTTAACGGTGCCGAGAGACCCGACTACGGATCGTTTGCTAGAAATCTAGGCGAAAAATAAACTAATTAACAATTAACTAAGAGATACGGAAATACAACCTTTGTAGATCCGGTCCTCCACCTCCACGGCTCCGAGATGAAGTCCTCTCCACTGTCCAAATCAAATCCGGGCTCTAGCGTCGGCTTCGTCGGAGAATGGGCAAGCTAGGTCGTCGATGTCCATGCCGAAGATGATCTACGTCGAGGCATCGCTAGATCGAGCTCCACCTTCACCAAGTCTTGAAAACTTGTGAGGGAAACACACTCTACTACTTGGCAAGAGGTAGAGGATGAAGAAATAGGAAGTGGGTAGACTTTAGTTTTGGATTTCTCACTCATTTCATCTATCCACCATTGATGAAGTGAAGGTTTCTTCTTGAGTTCAAGGAAGAAGAAGAAGAATATTATGATAAGATTAATTAGAAAAGAAAAGAAAAACAATCCTTATCATAATTGTAACTATGATTATGTGTAGAGAATTGACCAAGGTTAAAGGAATGGTTAGGGTTAAGGTTTCATGAAGCTTCCACTAAACAACAAAAAAAGGCACCATTCTTTTCTCCTTTTTCCATCTATTTTCCAAAATGAATAAATAGATAAATAAATGAGAAAAGGATATAAAACCCTAATCATAAGTTTAACCATGGTTTAATTCTTTACACTTAACCAAGTAAACATGTATCATCAAACATGATACAATAAAATGCACAAAAAGTATATCACATATACAACTTGTACATCCAAGTGAGAAAATCCTTCTAAAGTGAACCGATACTAGTTAATGCAAAGTAATATATCAAATATATAATTATACATTAAATCATTAAATCAAACACTTGATTTAATGATCCGGTCATATCACATATAACCGACTAATATCAACAGTAACATCTGATCGAATCAACACTTGATCCGATAACCCGGCTATATCGCATATAACCGATCAATGTCACAAATCGCGAGAATCAAACACAGTATCACATACTGGTATCATTCTCGGTCCCGCACATATCTCATATGCGCTCCTATTTCGTTTCGCTTGAGCCAGGAAACCTCTGTGTAGGACTCTAAAGACTCGTCAATACGCCGGCAGCAGGTGATGATCATATCAAGCACCCACAAGCCGCAAGCGGTCTGCTAAACGTAACGGCCACCCGGGTATTGAGCGATCAGAAGATCGACGAGCAAGCCCGCTCACACTCCTGTGAATCCAACCAGTAACACTACCGTACAGTCCGGTCTGATCGTCTGATATGTCACATATCTTGCCTAGGGGTGGTAAACGTCAGACCCCAATAGCTCGATAAGTCGGTCGATATGAGGTCTATAACAATTCGAGAAACTACTGGTAACACTTACCAGTAAATCTCAGCAACCCTGGCCAGGGATTTCCTGTTATAGCCAATCGAACACAGCGCAACATCAACCCCCTATACCGGGAGAGACGAATCCCCTCCTATCGCTCATTGCCTCCATGTGACTCGGGACTGTACCCAAAAACCACCGTTTTGCACGCCCTCTTGGACGTGGTAAGATGGAAATCAAAGCACAGTGGGAACCACACAAGACTCTATGACGATCTCGGGTCAACAGACTACTCTGTACCAGTGTCACCAGAGAACTGCCATCTGACGTGAGGTATAATACCATCTGGGAGTTCTCGGCGAGTCCGTCCAGTGTACCCAGTCTCTACTGAGCACCCGTATATCATCCCTGATGTCAAACACCAATGGATATGGGATCATCCATCGCCCATCTGTATGGGTCGAGAAGGTATACGCTAGTCTACTCTGGTATATCGATGCCCCGTCTCGATACACCCACGACTAGGGACTTTGAAGGATGTACTTATAGACTACCATGTCCCCACTAGTATGATCCGCATCATAGTCCAGGTAGTCAAGTACACATCCTAAGGGCTTTACCAACATGTAACAGAGAGACAATCAGTATACACGTTAAGGTAAAGTGTAACCAGATAGCATACTATCATGTCGAGCAAGAAAGTCCTCCCTATATATGTCCCAGCATCCACTACAATATACATCCTATGTACAGTAATGGCCTCTAGGGTATACATATAACTAACACACGTGACCCCTAATGAATATTCTAATAAATCAAAGCATGAGCACCCATCACGTGCCCACACGTGATAGCTGTGAGAATTAAAGGTGTTAAACACTTATCTGCAGAACAAAATGAAGGGGATCTGGCCCCACTTTTTGATGCCATCACGTGCTCCCACGTGATCCCCCCTCCCTCTGTTAATGTTTAACACTAATCTGATAATTTTATCGCCAGTGTTTAATACTGTTATCTGTTAGTGCTTAACACTAATTTGAGAATCACAATTTTTATTGTTTAATACTAATTTGATAATCTTATTTCCAGTGTTCAACACTGTTGGTCTTTAGTGTTTAACACTAGCTTTAGCCCAATTGGCTAATTTTCTAGAGGTAAAGCCTCCCCTTCAATGGACCAACAGAGGGCCAATATTCCAAACATGATTGGACTTAGCCCAAGAAGGCCATAAGTCCTCAATTCAGACTTAACTGAGCTAATGGGCTCATAATATAATTAATTGATCTTGGTTCCAAATTGGGCTACAGATCATTTAATCTACCTTGGTTCAAGGGTACATCCCTTCACTCCTTTGATATTTGTCGTTGTAATTACTCAACGTCTTCAAAGAGGTGACGGGTCCCAACAACCATACATTTCACGGACTGTGGGGTCCTTAAACTCATGGACTATGATGTTCTTAACCTTGACCGTGATGTCTTAAAACTAACAACGGACTGTGGGGTCCTTAAACTCATGGACTATGATGTCCTTAACCTTTACCGGAATGTCTTAAAACTAACAACGGACTATGACGTCCTTAACCTTGACCGTGATGTCTTAAAACTAATGCCGGACCGTGGATTCCTTAAATCCACGGACTATGATGTCCTTAACCTTGACCGCAATGTCTTAAAACTAACATTGGACCGCAATGTCCTTAAACTACCTATCGACCGCAATATCACTAAACTAAACAATAGAGCCCCCCAATTGCTCTCTTGTCGGATCTAAATGATCCCGTTAAGTCGATCTTAGTCTAAAATGAGACTAACGTATCCTTAACAAACGTTTAAGTTGATCTTAGTCTCAAATGAGGCTAACGTATCCTTAAACCCAAACCCCCAAACCTAAATCTAAGATAATACAGATTTGGACTAGTCCACGCCCTGCGGGAGACAACATAACTTGTCTCCATATACAATCCACGGGCAACCAAACACAAAACAAACACCCACGACACGAAGTGACCATCTGGAAAAGGAGAAAGTTGTTACCGCGATGCGGTAGCGTAATTAACTGCAGGGGCTTGCGCCTGCAGGGAAGAGCGTCCCCACAATCAAAAACCCTTCAATTGAGGGGGAATCTGACGAAGTCTGCTACATCGGACGCATCCGTTTAAACCTTCGATATACGGTGCCATAAATCAACTTGGCATTTTCGGAGAGGTGGACGGATAGCACCAATTAGCATCTTCCCCGAATCTCAGGAAAGACGTCTCTTCGTCACGCCGTCTTTCGGAGGAGAACAGATTTTGGCACGCCCGGTGGGACCTTTTCTTCTTTCCACTCCAAACTTCGTGTGTCGTGATTCGCGAACCAATCGCGGTTCGCTAATGGTTGCCCTTGGGTTTTGAAGTACTAAGATTTGGCGTTTCGTTTGCTGCAGAAAGCAAAAGGATCAATGGCTGGCAACTGCTCCAACTGCTCCAACTGCAAATGCAGCCGATGCTCCGCCTCACCTGGAGGTGTAGCCTATGGACCGCAGGCTGCTTCCCTGTTCACTATGCCTATGGAACAAGTGACTCAGGCTACCACCGGTCTGTTCTTTGGGACCATGCTCCCGCCAGTGAACGTTAATATCCAGCCGCCGAAGGAAGTGGAAAAGAAGTCGGTCTTCAAACGGCTCACTACTACAACGACCCCTCTCAACGGGTCGTCCAATGACAACTCCTCGGTCTTCACCAGACTGAGCCTGAACTCCGATGGGCCGACCAACAAGCCCATGACCCCTGAAGTGGCCATCCCGAGGAAGATAGCCATATCTGCCCCTGAAGTCGTCAAGGCGGCTTCTCCTGCCAAAGAGTCGGTCTTTACAAGACTGACTATCCCGGCTCCCGTTCCTGCTCGAAGGTCTATCTTTGATAGATTGGATACCGCTACTCAAAAGGCATCAGTCTTCAAGAGGCTGACACCAGCGGCGGCTCATCTAGACGGGGGGCAAGACGAAACCATCCCCATCACCGGACCAGCCCCAACAGCTCAACACGCTCGACGTCGCCACTAGCGCCGAGTAAGGAAGGCTGGGGGCAGCTCCCCCTCTGGGCTAACCCCACCGGCTCCAACGGTGGAAATCAATGCTGCTGTTCCGACTGGGAACAGTTTTGAACTGCTCAACAAGGTGCGCAGAAACTCTCCGACTGCCACGCTGAAAAGATCTCCTCCACCCGTGGAGAATGTTACAGAAACAAGGACAGAGCAACCCCCTCAATGGCTGTCCTCCAAAATTTATAAGGTCTGGCGACGGGTTCAGGACTCAGTAATCGTTCAAGATCACTCTCACCGACAGAAGAGGGTGAAAGTTCAAGAAGAAAAGAACCGTCCTATCAAACCGCAAAGGAAGACAACCACTTGGGTGCCCACTACAACGGCCCCCTCTACGTCGACTACTCACAAGAGCAGAAAGCAAGAGAAAGTCCCCACGCCTGCAACAAATGTCAAAGACAGTAAGCCTAAACGCCCTAAGTCTGGGGGCATGGTGGTGCATACCGTCTACATGGCGTCCGGGAAAGCCGTATATCCACAGGTCATTGACCGCTTACGCGATCGGTGACTAAAGCTCAGGAGCAGCAGCAGAAGCTCCAAGAAATGATGACTGCGATGGCCGCACTCACTGGGCTAAAAGAAAGCCCCGAAGCGTCCTCGGATCAACGCCAGGAGCAAGAAACCGACACTGAATTCCTTCGCAGGATACTTGAAAAGAAGGACAAAGAGACTGCGGAACAAGCAGCCAATATAAAACGAATGGCCCTTCTGTTCCAGGATATGGTGGGTATGATGATCCAGCAGGATCCCCCAGCGGAAGATCCTCCGATTGTCCTTGAAGATGACAGAGGAGAAACGTCAAATCCACCGCCGGCTCTTTCAACAGCCAAGGAGGAGACAATTTCCAAAGCTGCCCTGGATGAATATATAGCTCAGCAGATACGAGTTCACCAGGCAACTGAGGCAGCCGGTCAGGTCGTTAAAACGGGACGACCATATCCGAGCTGGTATGATCAGATCAAGTACAAGGGGACAGGCAATCCCCATCAACATGTTGCCCAATTCATGGCTCTTTGTGGCAACACCTGGCCAGTTCGTCGGCATCTTGTCGGAGACGGCGTTTGAATGGTATTCCGAGCTTCCGAACGACTCCGTCAAAACTTTCACTGAAATGGAGTTGTTGTTTACCCAGCATTTCGCAAGCGCCAGCGAACACACCCCGATAACAGCTTTGATTAATGCAAGGGTGAAGCCGGGTGAAACTTGGGTCCAATATGCGATCCGATGGCGGAACTTATGGTCAAAGTGCGAACAGCGCATCGAAGAAGCACCAGCGGTGGGCATGTTCGTGGGCACCCTAGACCCTCATGCAACTATTTCACAGTTCATGATGTTCTTCAAACCAACCACGTTCCAGGCTTTGATCGATAAGCTGGCCCAGATGGACCAGATGGGTCACAGACCGTCTCCCCCGAAACCGGGACCTCGGAACGACAAGGGTAAAGGGAAGGCGACCTTCGTTGCGAACGCTCAACAGCAACCCAGTGCTCCAAGACTGGCGGATCAATTGGAGGAGAGACGGCATTATTACAATGAGAAAATGAAACGCCCTTACTCATTCCCGCAGGATAAAACGAAGAGGCTGTTCGAGCTGGCGGTACGCAACAGGTTTATCAACTTACCAAATCCAAGGCGACCCCCGCAACCCAGCGAGGTGAATAACCCCAGTTACTGCCCTTACCATCAAACGGTAAGCCATCCAATTAAGGATTGCTTTGTCTTTAAAGGATGGATCGAAGATCAGTACCTTCAAGGAAAGTTTGCGCTGTCCGAGAAGTGGAAGGTAAACCCACCACAACTGCACACTCCTAAGAAGACAGACACACCGGGGGCAACTTGTTCTTTTATTGAAGAAGCTCCATGGGAGGTGGCTCTTTCGGCGAAGACCAAAAGGATGCTGAATGATCTCCAGACATCCCCGGCGATCAGGTGGAAGAACCCGCTGGAACCTCAGATCATCGAAGGGATGCTGAAGCCACACCCAACTCCGAAGATTAGCAGTGATGGCCCAAGCACTCACACCCAGCCGTTAAAATCTTCAAAGAAAAATAAGAAGAAATCTAAGAAGCCCGTGAAGCCTGGTGACAAGCACATGGATTTGCAGAAACAGATCGACACGCTGGAAGAATATAATCAGAAAGCGCGGACCCCCATCACGCTCCAAGAGTTCCTCAGCCATGTCCTTGAGGACGAAAATGATGTGGAAAACTCGTCAGACGGATCTGAGGATTACGTAGCAAGTTGCCATGTGATCTCCCATTCATCGCTAGATAATGAAGAAGCGCCCTGCACAGAAAGACTGGGGGCAGAGCCTGAGCCAGAACTTGTGTGGCCGTCAGACGAGATGATCGACGCCTTTCTGAATGAGATTCGCCTGAAAAGTAAAGCCGATCGAGAGCATGAGATGGCCAATTAGAAGGAGCCAAATGCCGGCGACTAGACGAAAGAGTTGAGGAACTCCCGCCAAATCAAAAGACATCCGATGCGGATAAAAACAGATTCAAGTCGAGGAAAAGGTTTGCCAAAGCCATATTAATGGGGATGAAGCTGCCACCCTCCGAAAGAAACACTCCCGGTGAAGCAGAGATGCATCCTAATTACTGCTCATATCATCGAAAGATTTTGCACCCCACCGAAGAATGCGACGCTTTTAAAAGATGATGGCAGGGGTATGTTGCTCACCGGCAACATGTTAAGCGGATGAAACGCAAGACTCGTCGGGAGCAAAGAAGTACGACCGAGGAGCATAAAGGAATTACTGGCAATTGTCGCACGGTCAACGCCGAGGGATCACAGGTTCTCACCTTCGGGCGCGACTCTGACGAAGAAATGACCCTCAGCCCTCTCTTTAAAAAATCCATCTCGGGAAAAGAGGAAGAACCGAAAGCCTGTGAAAACATTCAGCTGCGTAATCGCACGCTTCCAGAAAAGAATCTAGAACCCACAAATAGAAAAGATAAGGGAAAAGAAAAGGTCTCTGAGGATATTGCCCTGGATGACCAAGTCATGAAAGAGCTGACTGCCAAAAACCCGCCAAAAAAGAACAAGGTGGACTACAACGTTCTGGCGCACTTAAGGAAATTGCCCTCTCAGCTCAGCATTTTCGACGCCCTCTTATTATCAAAAGAAGCGAGAGATTCGTTAATCAAGGCGTTGCAGGAGCCCGAACAATTCCAGGCCTCCCTCGCCGAAGAAAGGATGAAGGATGAACTGGAAGAAGTACACACATCCGATGTCACGTTCGGTGATGAGGACCTTCTCCTTGGGACGTGCGACCACAACCGTCCCCTTTATGTCTCAGGATACTGCCACGATATAAAGATAGGCAAAATCCTGGTCGATAATGGGTCTTCCGTCAATCTTCTCAACGTGCGAGTGTTGAAAGAAATCTGCATGAGCGTTCAACACCTCGCTCGTGATAAGATCACCATCTCCGGGTTCGACTCCCAGTCATCACGGACCCATGGGTCTGTAATACTGACGCTGCGCTTTGGGCTGCTTGTCACAGACATTAAATTTCATGTCATTAACGCCAGGACATGCTACAACGCTTTGCTCGGTCGTCCTTGGTTACACGAGTACAACATCATCCCTTCTACGCAACATCAGTGTATGAAGTATTTCAAGGATGGTCTTGAGTATACCGTGACAGGATAGCTGAATCCATTCTCCGTGAACGAAGTCCGCAAATACGAAGATGCAAAATACTTCTTGCCAGATTTCGAGGACACAGAGAGGTGTCACAAACCGGAGAACAAAGCTATCACCACCATTCCCGTCTTCGGGAGCGGTACTGAAGAAGAGGAAGAGATAGTTTATTCAGGCCTACCCCAGCACAACAAGCCAGGACCGTCCGCTCCTATGTTGATCTTCGGAAGCGACTCGGAAGATGAGGTTAATGCTGTATTCTCCAGCCGGCCATCAATACCATCATTCCCTGATGATAATCAGAGTTTACAAATTACCATGATTACGCGGGAGCACTACAAAGATCTCGACGCACTTGAAGCTTACAGTGTGCAAGACCTGCAGACATTTTACGTCCCTCCCAGTCGAAAAGGTGAAAAGGCGATCCTATTCTATCGGTCCACGGAAACAAGAGTGGAGAAAGAAATCTGGCATGGCGCGAATTCTACACTCGACAGACTCCAGCCCATCCGTCTGCCTAGATATTACTCGGAAGGCTTGAGAAGGCTCTTGAAGCGCTAAGGGGTACCTTTCAAACAGACTATTCGACAAGCTCGGTTCTACAACAAGATTTGGGATGTCCCTGGGACTCAGCACAAGCTGCCCAACGAAAAAATGGAAACGCTCGGGCTTGGATATGTGAGATTCGGGAAACGGGAACGAGTCCATGGTAGCTACGCCATATATAATTTCGATGAAGAAGAGGACACCCTGTCAGAAAATGCCGACCCCGCACCAAAAAAAATCCTCCAACCAAAATGTCGAGTCCGTCATTTGAAGAATGAATGGACAAGCTTATCAGGGAAGCGGGTCAGAAAGTTCGAGACGATCACAACCGCGAAATGGCCATCTACGAGAAAGCCAGGACGCAACGCCTCCTTCAACATGCTGCGAAAGATGAAAATGCTCCTCCCTGTCAACCTGTTGTGCGAAAGGCCCGACGCAGAGGCAGAAACAAGTCTAAAAGCGAAAAAGGCATTCAACAATGACAAAGCGGGAACAAGAAGCCACGCAGTCGGGAATCGAGCAGTCCGGATTTGTCCCTCATAAAGAAGATGAGTCGAGCATACTCTTTTCCTCAAGAAAAGACAAAGAAGATACTTGACCTCGCTGTAAAACATCAAATGATTACACTTCCGCAATCCAAGCACCCCGAACAAGTAGGCGAAGTCTCACACCCAAACTATTGCTCTTATCACAGGGTAATAGGGCACCCTCTTAAAGATTGCTTCACCTTCAAGAATTGGGTCGAAGATCAGTATCAGCTTGGCAAGTTCGCTCTGTCTAACAGCTGGAGGGTAACGCCGCCACAGAAGCATGAGCCCAAAGCCACGAGAGTGGAACCAGATCCGCATCGGTCTTCGAAGCGAACTCGTACTTGTCATATGATAACGATATCAAAAGAAGAGCCCGAGAATATGGATGACCTTCCCCGGTGCTTCGAAAACAATAATGACGAGGTGATTACAGAATTCCCGCCGGCGCCGAAAGAGCTGGAAGATGGAATCCATACCACTGCAGATGAGCTCAAGAAAATTGAGCTGGGGACGACAAGCGACCCGCGGCCGACATTCGTCAGCGAGCTGCTGTCTAAAGAAAAGGTTGCTGCGCTAAAAGACGTGCTTATGCAACATAGAGACTGCTTCGCATGGAACTATTCCGAAATGCCAGGATTAGACCCAGAGATTGCTGTTCACAAACTGGCCATATCCCCAGACGTTAAGCCAATCAAACAAGCACCGAGAAGAATGCAGCTTGAGCTTGAGGTGAGCATTAACGCTGAGGTCAAAAAGCTAATCGACTCCGATTTCATCCAAGAGGTTCAATACCCTGATTGGATCACCAACATCATCCCAGTGATGAAGAAGAATGGGACAGTGCGCATATGCGTGGACTTTCGGGATCTCAATAAAGCCTGCCCGAAGGACGACTTCCCAGTACCAGTCACCGAGCTGATGATAGATAACACGTCCACTCACGAGGTTTTCTCATTCATGGACGGCTCATCAGGATACAATTAGATAAAGATGCATCCCGAAGACCAGAAGCATACCGCTTTCCGGACCCCTTTGGGTATATTCTGCTACAAGGTTATGCCCTTCGGTCAAAAGAACGCCGGTGCCACCTATTAAAGGGCCATGACAAAGATCTTCGATGACCTTATACACGAAATTGTCGAATGCTATATCGACGACCTCGTGGTTAAGAGCAAATCATACGAGGAGCATTTAGAGCATCTGAAGACCGTATTTCAACGCCTTCGGCAATACAACCTGAAGATGAACCCTCTCAAGTGCGCATTCGGAGTTTCCTCGGGCAGATTCCTAGGATTCATCGTCCGACACCAAGGTATCGAGATAGGTCCGTCAAAGATCAAGGCGATCATGGAAATGCCTCCGCCCAGGACTCTCAAACAATTGCAGTCTCTCCAAGGGAAGCTCGCGTACATCCGGCAATTTATAGCCAACCTTTCAGGCAAGTGCCGCCCTTACAGTCACCTGATGAAGAAGGGAACCCCTTTCGTTTGGGATCACAAATGCCAGAGCGCACTAGACGAAATCAAGCAATACTTGCAGAATCCACCAGTGTTGGCTGCTCCGGTCAAGGGAAAGCCTCTTATTCTTTATACAACCGCCCTCGAGGGTTCCTTAGGTACATTGTGGGCACAAGAGAACGACCAAGGGAAAGAAAGAGCTCTCTATTACTTAAGTCGAGTTCTACTGGGGGCAGAAAGCAACTACTTTCCCATCGAAAAACACTGCCTGGCGTTGATCTTCGCGATGACAATGCTCAGGCACTATGCGTTGGCGCATGAAGTCCGTCTCATTTCGAAGGTGGACCCCCTTAAATATTTAATGTCGAAGGCCATATTGACAGGGAGACTTGCTAAATGGGCCTTGCTCTTAATGGAGTTTTCGATAACCTATTAGCCTCTTAAGGCGGTGAAAGGCCAGGCCATCGCCGACTTCCTCGCTGAGCATCCGACACCGGCCGATTCTCCCTTGAATTGCGAGCTTCCAGATGAACATGCGTTTGACGCGATGGACGGAAGTGGTACCCAGTAGGAACTTTACTTTGACGGAGCGCCCTCCATGAAGAAGCGCAAACAGAACACCCCTGTAATCAAATCAGGGGTAGGCCTCATCTTTGTAACCCCACAAGGAGGGATAATACGCTTTGCTTTCTCCTTAACAGAGCCGAGGACGAACAATGAAGCCGAGTATGAAGCTTTGATAGCAGGCCTCGAAATCGCCATCGACATGGGAATTGAAAACCTCCTCATATATGGAGATTCTCAACTGGTCTTCAGTCAAGTAAATGGCGACTACCAGACGTGCAAACCAGAGTTGGTGAAATACGGCGAAAAGGTGCAGCAACTGTTGACCCAAATCCCCTCCTACATGCTGGAAAGTATACCGCGTGCAGAAAATAGCAAAGCAGACGCGTTAGCCAAGCTCGCTAAGGAACTGGCCGATGAGAACCTCGATGACGTAAAGATCGTGGTACAAAGCCGTCGGGTGCTTGCCCCCGCAGAAATATCTCCGGATTCGGAATCATCCGGAGAAAAGGGACTGACTGGGCAAATGGCTATGCAAATAAAAGATCAGGGAAAGGCTGAGGATTGGAGAGAAGTCTTTATAGACTACTTCAAATCCAATCGAACGCCTGAAGATGCGTCCTCAAGACATCAGCTCATGAAACGAGCTCTGTCTTTCGCCTTCGTCAATGATACTTTGTACAAGAGGTTGTTTGATTCTCTGTGGTTGAGATGTCTGGGACCTGACGGAGCGAAAAGAGTCGTTCAGGAAGTTCACGACGGACTCTGCGGTTCTCACCAAGCAGGCCCAAAGATGAAGTTGAAGATTAAACGGATGGGCTACTATTGGCCAACGATGATCCAGGATTGCCTCGAATATGCGAAGCAGTGCCACTCATGCCAGATTCATGGGGACTTTATCCACCAGCATCCAAATCCTCTACATCCAACAGTGGCTAGCTGGCTATTCGAAATGTGGGGAACTGACGTAATCGGCCCCATTGAACCGGCATCGTCCAGAGGACATCGTTTTATCTTGGCGACGACTGACTACTTCTCCAAGTGGGCAGAAGCAATACCGCTGAGGGAAGTGAAGACGGAGAATATCCTCCATTTCTTCAAAACGCACGTCATTTATCGGTTTGGAACTCCACGACGGATCATCTCTGATAACAGGCCAGCCTACAGATGCCACAAGATCAGCCACTTCGCGCAACAACACAACATAGACTGGAAATATTCCTCGGTTTATAATCCCCGAGCTAACGGTCTAGCCGAGGCTTTCAACAAGACCTTGACGAAGATTGTGAAGAAGACGGTGTCCCGAAATAAGAAGGACTGGCACGAGAGACTGCAAGAAGCTCTCTGGGCGTATCGAACTACGTTCAAAACGCCATGAACACAACGCTATACGTGTTGGTATTCGGTACAGAAGCAGTACTCCCCCTCGAGATAGAGTTACCCTCTCTACGAGTGGCAATCCACTACGAGCCGACGGACGAAGAAAATGCTCACCTTCGGCTTGAAGAGCTTGATGCCCTTAATGAAACCCACCTCATAGCGCAAAAAAATCTGGAGGCTTATAAAGCAAAGATGACGCGTTCATATAAAAGATTGACCAGGCCGAGGACATTCCGCCAAGGTGAACTCGTACTAGTGGTCAAAAGACCTATGATCTCCAATCGCGCCAAACGGGAAAAATTCGAGCCGAACTATGAAGGCCCGTACATCATAGACAAGGTCTACCAGGGTGGAGCCTATCTACTCATAGACATGCATGGTGAAGACCTTTCAGGCCAATAAATGGTCGCTTCCTGAAGAAATACTACGCCTAACGAGTCACGGCCTAGGTCAATGATAGATGACGACAACTATGTCCGCTCGCTATCTTCCTAAGCCCGAACTCTATAAGTAGTGACCGGCCTTCTGCAACAGCGGACCGAAACGTCCTTAAACTAACAACGGACCGAAACGTCCTTAAACTACCAACGGACCGAAATGTCCTTAAACTAACGGCGGACCGAAACGTCCTTAAACTAATGATGGACCACTATGTCCTAAAACTAGTTGTTGACCGAGATGTAGATAAATTACGATGGATTGCGGCATCCCGAAACCGATACAAAAAAGGGAATAAAAAAAATAAAAATAAAAACGGTATGTCCATAAGCAAAATGGGCACGGATGAAAACCCGAAAGGGCTCCGTGAGTAATAACAGCAGGGCTACCGGCGAGTGTTTGTGAAAATCTGAAAGGGCGCAACCTCGTTAGAAAAATAAAAAGGATAAAAAAAAGGAAAGACGGTATGTCCATAAGCAAAATAGGTACGGATGAAAACCTGAAACGGCTCTGTGAGTAAAAACAGCAGGGCTACCGGCGAGTGTTTGTGAAAACCCGAAAGGGCGCAACCTCGTTGAAAGACACTTGCAGGGTCCTCTCGACCTTGTAAGGAGAAACCACCTGCGTGAGATCCTTACGACTCACAAAGAAGCAACACACTTAGGAATCCTCTCGATTCCTAAGGAGAAATTACACTTGCGAGATCCTCACGACTCGTAAGGAGAACTCTCTTATGAGACCCTCACGGCTCATAAGATTTGAAAGTCTTAAGTTACAGAGACCTGAACCTGTTCTTAAGCAACCCCCACACAACCTTCGATATTGCCCTATAAGCGGCTCATACTGACCCTTGTATACAATCCACGGTCGTGAATAAACATTTCCCCAGCAAAGTCCCACCCGTGACTAGGGATATATCCATATGGTGAACAACCCTTACGAGTCCTCTCGACTTATAAGGAGAAAATCCTTTTGTGAGATCCTTACGACTCACAAGGGAGCAACACACTTAGGAATCCTCACGATTCCTAAGGAGAAATTACACTTCCGAGATCCTCACGACTCGTAAGGAGAACTCTCTTGTGGGACCCTCACGGCTCATAAGACTTGAAAGTCTTAAGTTACAGAGACCTGAACCTGTTCTTAAGCAACCCCCCACAAACTTCGATATTGCCCTACAAGTGGCTCAATACTGACTTTTGTATACAATCCACGGGCACGAATAAACATTTCCCTAACCGAGTCCCATCCGTGACTGGGGATATGTTCGCACGGTGAACAACCCTTATGAGTCCTCTCGACTTATAAGGAGAAAATACTTTTGTAAGATCCTTACGACTTACAGGGGAACCCGCACTTAGGAATCCTCACGATTCCCAAGGAGAAAACACGCCTACGAGATCCTTAAGACTTGTAGGGAGAAATACCTTTGTGAGACCCCTACGGCTCATGAAGTCAAAAGCCTTCGACAGGACCCTAACCCTGTTTACTAAGCCACCTTTGTTCGACATCGACAGAGGCAAATGATGATTCGCTCCTGGAAATATCCCAGTTGTAGCGATGCTGATGCCTAAAACGGTATCAAATTCCGAGTCCTTTCATGGCAAGTGATGATTCACTCCTGGCAATATTCCAGCTGTAGCGATGCTGATGCTGAGATTGGCACCAGATTCCAAGTTCTACACTCGCAATAAAAAATCAGCGAGCTAAAATGCATGAAAAATAGCCGAAGTGATTGGGCAACTCGCAATAAAAATCAGCGAGTAAAAATAAAATAAATAGCCGAAATGATTGGGCACCGCGAAAAATAGCCGAAATGATGGGGCAATCGTGACCTTCGCGATATAAAAGCTGAAATGATAGAGCATCGCGGAAAAAGAAATAAAACAAAAAAATGAAATTTGTGCCCTACAGGTGATGTTACACCAATCCCTGTATACAATCCATGGGCACAAACGAAGAAGGAATCACACTCCTCCTCCCCAGGTTTCATCAGAAGAAGAAGCCAAATCTCGATGGTTCACAGACAGCCTAGAGATCATCTCAACACTCGTCTCATTATAGCAGACACAACGTCAAGCAAAGCGGAACAGCGGCAACTCCCAGTTCCATGACTCAGCAGCGTACAGCCGACCGAGAGTCAAATTCCGACTCCGTGAAATGCAGACAAAGTCAAAAATTCCTGGTTACGTGGAACGCGGATAACGTCACTCTTTGACCCTGTGGAAAACGTTCAGAACGGAGCCTGGTCCTCGCAGAGCACGGCAGTGAACCCGTGTGAAGTATCCAGAGCGGAGCCTGGTCCTCGCCGAACACGGCAGTGAACCCGTGGGAAGCATCCAGAGCAAAATTCTTGGTTACGTGGAACGCGGATAACGTCACTCTTTGACCCCGTGGAAAACGTCCAGAGCGGATCCTGGTCCTCGCAAAGCACGGCAGTGAACCCGTGTGAAGCATCCAGAGCGGAGCCTGGTCCTCGCCGAACACGGCAGTGAACCCATGGGAAGCATCTAGAGCAAAATTCCTGGTCACGTGGAACGCGGATAACGTCACTCTTTGACCCCGTGGAAAACGTCCATAGCGGAGCCTAGTCCTCGCCGAACACGGCAGTGAAACCGTGTGAACCATCTAGTGCAAAATTCCTGGTCACGTGGAACGCGGATAACGTCACTCTTTGACCCCATGGAAAACGTCCAGAGCGGAGCCTGGTCCTCGCCGAACATGGCAATGAACCCGTGGGAAGCATCCAGAGCAAAATTCCTGGTCACGTAGAACGCGGATAACGTCACTCTTTGACCTTATGGAAAACGTCCAGAGCGGAGCCTAGTCCTCGCCGAACACGGCAGTGAACCAGTGTGAAGCATCTAGTGAAAAATTCCTGGTCACGTGGAACGCGGATAATGTCACTCTTTGACCCTGCAGAAAACGTCCAGAGCGGAGCCTGGTCCTCACAGAGCACGGCAGTGAACCCGTGTGAAGCATCCAGAGCAAACATCGGACTATGGAGTCCTTAAAATCCACGGACTATGATGTCCTTAACCTCGACCGCAATGTCTTAAAACTAACGATCAACCATAATGATTCTAAACTGGTTTTACCTTGGTTCAAGGGTACATCTCTTCACTCCTTTGATATTTGTCGTTGTAATTCCCCAACGTCTTCAAAGAGGTGACGGGTTCCAGTAACCACACATTTCGTGGACTGTGGAGTCCTTAAATCCACGGACTATGAAGTCCTTAACCTTGACCGTGATGTCTTAAAACTAACATCGGACCGTGGAGTCCTTAAATCCACGGACTATGATGTCCTTAACCTTGACCGTGATGTCTTAAAACTAATATCGGACTATGGAGTCCTTAAAATCCACGGACTATGATGTCCTTAACCTTGACCGTGATGTCTTAAAACTAACATCGGACTGTGGAGTCCTTAAATCCACGGACTATGATGTCCTTAACCTTGACCGTGATGTCTTAAAACTAACATTGGACTGTGGAGTCCTTAAATCCACGGACTATGATGTCCTTAACCTTGACCGCAATGTCTTAAAACTATGGTACCTTGGAAAACATCCAAAGCAGCCCCTGACCCCTTGAGATACGGATAAGGGCAACTTCACCCATCACTTGTGGGTCTTCACGACTCATAAGGGAGCAAAATTTCTTGCGAAATCCTTACGAATTCCAAGAGAAAACACACTTATGAATCCTCACGATTCTTAAGGAGAAATTACACATATGGGATCTTCTCGACCTATAGGGAGAAAAACTCTTTATGAGACCCTCACGGCTCATAAAGTTGAAAAGTCTTAGGAGGCAGATCTTAACCTTGAATCATAAGCCATCGCTACCCTGCAAAAAGATCAAGATAGACTATCCGCAGAATACATTCAATCAAAAGGGACACGCCATTAAAAAAAATATGTCTTTTATTCATAAACCAAAATGGATACAAAGTACAATTCGTGAAAGAACAAAAAAATATATACTCTCATTCAGGAGTATGTACAAAAGAAGAAAAAAAGGGATATATAAGTCTTCAGGCCGGCGGGCGATTTAGCAGCTTGGTCAGCTCATCCTTCTTTCGCTGGGCCACGCCTTCGTGATTCAGTATCGCCAGAAGACGGGCCTCTGCCTGAGCCTGCTGGGCCTGATATGAGGCAAGCCGACCTTCGAGCTCCTTCTCGATAACCTTGTAAGCCTCAACCCTTTCACAAATGAACACGGCAGCTTTATCAAGGGCCACTACCTCCTTGATGGCCTCCTGAAGCACTCGCCAGAGTTCATACGCTTTGTTGGCCTTGGCGGTAAGATTGGCCTGGAGCTCGTGCATCGCCTTAGAGGCCAGCTCCCTCTCCGAGAATTTGCGGCCGAGCCTCTTCTCGCATGATACCATGTTTGCCGTGCATCGCTCTATCAGCCCCCGCAAGTCCGCCTTTGCAGCCACGACCTTCGAAGAAAGGAGGGAGCACTCAAGTGCGTGCAAGCATGCCTCCACCTGACAGCAAAACTCAACCCAGACTTACACCACGGCCTCGCTATGATAGACAGCAAGAAAGGGAAGAGAACCGTTAGCTTCACCAGCAAACGCTTCGGCTGTGATTACACTGCCCGCACGAAGCTCCTCGATCAGGGATGACAAGGAGTCAAGGCTTAATTTCGCCAGACGGTCTGAGGCTCGCAAAGCATAAGGACCGGGCGGCATGGCGATGCGCGACTCCAGCATTGTGAGAACTGGCAAGGCTGTTCAGATTTATAAAAGATCAGTGAAACTCTTAAGCAAAGGAACAAGTGGGACCATATTGAGACGTCACTTACCCACAGCCATGCAAGAAGGAGCTGAAGGCTCCCCTGGCCCCTCGAGAATCTCAACCTCGTCATCGGCCTCCAGAACTGTAAAGGACGTCAATGTCATTCCGCAAAATAATAACAATGATATGAAAAGATGGTGAACGACACTAACCTTGCCCAGACGAGAGGACGATGTGTTGAGGAGATATCGCCTGCGGAGCGGCCATCTCCACCAGACGCTAAAAGGATTGCCGGGGAGACAGATCGGCAATAGAGGCCGCCAGTACGCGCAACTCTGAAAAGAAAAAAGAGTTCAGGTAACAGAAAGATTACTAGCTTAAAATGTGGAAAGTTACCTTCGACACTCCTCCCATTCTGAGCTGGGGGAATAGCAGCTTCAATGGCCTCCGCCGTGACCTCGGGTTCCAACGAAAGGAGGATGGTCCCGACTACCTCCATCCCAGCCTCTGGGCCGCCCTCAGGAAGAGCCGGTGGGACGACGACCACCAAAGGTGCCTCCCCCAAAGGAGCGAGTGCTCCAGGATCAACAACTGCCATAGGAGGCTCTATCGTGAGAAGCGCAGCGTCGTCAACCCCCTCCATATCGAGCAATGCTTCATTGGGGGCGTCAACAGGCTTTATCCTCAACAAGCCCGTAGGAACCTCCCCCATCGCCGAAGTCTCTGCACAATTCACACAAGAATAAATATACATACATGCAGGTGTAAGCAATACGAAGTGCTGCAAAGAAGTATAAAGACATACCAATGCGTAAGGAAGCCTTCAATAGGGCTTCTTCCAGCCGGTGTTCTTTCTCAAGGAGATGTGCCCGTCGGGGTTCGAGGGTGGACTCGTGGCCGCCAGTCCACAGTGAAAGTGCATCCGCAGCATCCTCCGAAGCAGCCTGCTTCAGGGCCCTTTCTCCCCATTCCTCCAAAGGGCCAATGAATCGCCGCCGGATCCATGAAGGGTCTTCATAAAAGATTACGGCAGGATAGGGCTTCTTCGGAACCCTGACGTTCTGAGACTCATCTTTGGAACGTCTTATAGCCTCAGCCAACTGTGCGGCTTCCTCGGCGGCCGAACCTGGAAAAATTAGGCCAGCATCTGATTCCTGCAGGGCCAACGGTTCATCCTCAAGAATGGGCTCAGACTCTACTAAAGAGTCGAGCAAGTTAGTAGCCACCTTCCTTCGACACTTGGATCCAGAACCGACCGCCGAAGATGACCGTTTCTTTCCCCGTGGAGCCTTAGTGCGGCGCCGGTCCACGTCACCTTCAACACCCTCGTCCCTATCACCCTCGCTTGGTGCCACGACCGAGGATGACACCGCCATTGTCGATGCTACGGGTGGTGGTGCTGTCGCGGGTGGTGGTGCTGCTACTGGAGCCCGTTTACTCAGCGACCGGGTGCCCAATAGCATACCAGCTGTTGGGGTAAGATCCACCCCCGACTCTCCCAGAATGAGCGCAACATCAGTATCCCTCAAAGGAAAATGGACTGGTGCGCGCGGTCACAGCGTAGCTCTCGTAGCCGGGGCCTGAGTGGGAACGCCATGTCCAAGAAGTACCCTTCTTTCCTCAATAATAATCGGGTTGACCCGATGGAGATACCAGCCCATAAACGACCCCACGCATCGGGGCATGTAATCAGCATCGGGGATCATGAACTGGGAGCCGGTGTTCAGCCTCACAAAATGATGGGCAGCATCTCGAACGGCTTGGGGCGAAGGAACCGGCGCGACTATGAAAGCCTCAAAAGGGACGCCCTGATCGTAGCCAAGCTGCCGGGCAAAGCGATACGGATTGTACCGCATGAAAAGGGCCGCGCTATCCTGATGAAATACCAGATAGCCCGGTCTGATTGCGTATAAGTGCGCGGCCTCCCGGGGCCTCAAAGAAGGCACGTTCTCTTTTGACCGGTCCCAAAGTTGCTGAGCTGGACCCGAGGGAGAAGATAAGACCCGATCAGTGAATACCAACCCGCCAGCAGTAGCATAAGGAGAAATCAACGCCCGAATAGCCCCGAATTGAGTCGGGTCAGGAGCAGAAGCATCTACCAATAGCATAAGTCACGGAAAGGTGTAAGCATCATAAAATGCGGGCCTCTGATGTATAGCAAAAGCCCCTAGCAAAAGCCCCTAACACATGCATCTCGATCCAAGACGTGAAATAATGGAAAGAAAAGTTTACTACATCCACGCCGGGAGTCGAGGTATTAGCCGCAGCGCCTAACCCATGATATAGATGCGCCAGCGCCGGGATGCCGATGGCCAACCGCGCCCCCTCAGCGATACAATGAGCCGGGTAGATAACCGAGGCTCTCATGAAGCGACGATGCATAGGGACGACGAACCAGCTGAGCCAGACACTGACAAAGCCCATGAAGAATGTCTCATCATCCATGCCGGGAGCTGCGATAGATTCGAAAGATACCGGTGTCATAATGGGGATGTAGTATTGCGGCAAATCCGATTCCTTGGTCGGCAGCTTCTTCGAGCCAAATCCAAAGGGGTCTTTGATGTTTGCGAACTTCAGAGCTGTCTTCGACAGGGCGCCCTAGCGAAGGAAGCAGGCAATGAAGCTCTTAAAAGTAACGCCCTGCTCCTCAGATTCGGTGAACAATCGGTCAAAAATACCTAGCGCCTTGATCAAGCTGGGACGCTTGTGGCGGACGGCATTCTCAGCAGACAAGCCGTCAAGCGGTGCAGGCTTGGGCTCAAAGACGTACTCGTCAGAAGGCAGCAACTCCTCATACAGTGAACCCCTAATTGGCAATCCCGAGATTTCATAAAATTCTTCCAGAGAGATCGAGACCTCGCGGTCCCCTAGAATAAAAGTGTTGGTGGGGAGATTCCACCGGTTCAAGAATACCTTAACCCACCAAACATGTGGAGATTGGTAGTGAAAGAGCAACGCATATATCGCCTGGTAAAGTCCGACCTTCTGCAGCCGCGCACGATGGGAAGAAAGGATGTAGCGGGCCCAGAGAAGGTAGCCCGTTGGGTGTCGAGAGGTGAGCCCTATCTTATAGATTTGTCCCCATGGTTGGGCCTCACCCTGGCAAACACGTCTTCCCGGAATATCTATAGCTGGGATCGGATGGTTCAAGATACCTGTCGTCGAAGGCTCGAGCCGCCCCATTGGAGTCCAATTTGGCATCTCCACAGCGAAGACCGTCCTCGGAGAATCCATCGGCAAGAACGGAAAGGTGGGCTCTGTCGGCACTTCTCAGAGGAAACGTCGGCGACCCCGGATGATATGGCTGTACCAAGTTCCCCATAGAAGTAAGCTAGTGCAGTTCGGGTCATGTGCCCTGATCATTTCCATCACTTCCTCATCAGATGGTGACTGAGGAAAAGCGGCCTCCGAGCGAGTAAAAGGGAAATACGGAACGGAAGTCATCACACCTGAAATAAAGTAAGGGGAAACTGTTAAAGCGAGGCTGACAATGTGAGTGTGTGTGTGTGTGTGTGTGTGTATGGTTATGAATGCATATATATAAAAAGACAGTGGAGGAAGAAAGCGACAGAGGACTTGTTTGGTGGGACCATTAGTTACAAAACATGAGGGTCCCCGAAATCAAGATGGCGGCTGGCTAATGATAAGGCACAGCAATTATCATGAGACAACAGGAATATTCTCATTAAATAGGCAGTGGGTTTCAAGTGACCCTACACATTCCCCTAAAAGACAGATCCATCTTGGACTCTGTGATAAATCAAACAGAATCAGGGGAATTAAATTCCCAAAGACCAACAGTGCACACATCTTCTGGATTGTGAAGAAGATGACTCAGGGCACAAAAACCATGAAGTTCTCTAGGAAGAACTTAGTTCTTTATAGGAATTAAATTCCTTTTTGAAAAAGGGAATTAAATTCCCAGAAAATTTTGTTCCAGAGCCAGAGCTCTTGGGGGTGGAATCAAATTCCATAGAAAACAACCGACATCATCATCTCCCTAAAAGATCAGATGAACCCTAAGAGATCTACTGTTTCAAGATTAAATGGTTTTATATTTCTGTTGAAGAACTTGAAGAAAAAATGGATCCATGTTAAAAGGGTGAAACCCTTGATGTGGATTTAAAATCCAGAGAGTTTTTTAAAAAAAGAATGGAGGTTTTGCGATCGTTCAACATCATTACCTGAAAGAAAGATTCTTTCTTAAACAGAGTTAAACTCTGAACATTTTTCAAGGCAGAGAACTAAGCTCTGGAAAAAGAGAATTAAATTCTCAAAAGAAAAAGTTCTCACAGGAGGAAGATGAGCAAAGTGGAGGCTCTCTGAAAGGACATTGGCATTATAGGATGGGATAGAAAACGTTTCATCTCCTACCTACCCCAAGGTAGATCCGACGGTCACAAAAGTGACAGCGTTGCACTCACGTGCAGACACGTGAGAGCAACGCTATGGGGCATTTGTTCCCTGATTAAAAAATCAGGAAAAAAAAAGTTTCAAAGGAAGCATCACGTGCACACACGTGATCAGTGGTCACGTGTTGGCACGTGATGGTAAAGCAGTGGCACAGAACAGAGAAAGAAGAGAAGCCCATTCGGAGGGGTCACGTGCTTACACATGACCGGGGGTCGCGTGCTGACAGGTGACCGGGGGTCGCGTGCTCACACGTGACCAAAGGTCACGTGACAACACGTAATTGGCTTTAAAAGCATTACTTTGTTTAACAGAATTAAATTCTGAAAAAGATCATTTAAATCTTTCCACAATAAAGAGAATTATGTAAACCGTTAGATTAAGAATCCGAGGGTGATTAAATATCACCAATTTATGGAAAAATCTTAGACAAGGAAAGATTTCCCCCAAATCTCACCGAAAATAACAAACAGAATATCTTTTGGATTTAAAATCCAACGGTGAATAAAATTCATTGCGTGATCTAAAGGATCATATTAATTATGAAATCAATTAATAACTTTCAATGAAAGATTCACAAAACAATTGATTCTTTTCTTTCTCCTATAAATAGGAGCCAAGAAGAGAAGAGGACTTTTTTTTGGGAGAGAAAAACAGAGAGAGCCTTAGAATCTTAAAAATTCAGAGAGAAAAGAAAGAAGAATTTGATTCTCTACAAAGAAAAAACCCTAGGTAAGAAAAAAAGGGGGTAAAGGCTCCAAAAGAGGAATTTAATTCTCAATCCAAGAGTTTAACTCTTATATAAAAAGAAAAGAACTTAGTTTTTTCTCTGGTAGGACGACCTACAAAGTGCACATCTCCCCATAGGTTGAGAATTTAATTCTCATCGGGTCGAGATCCTGCACTGTAGATCTAAAACATAGAGGAGGAATTGAGTTTTGAGAATTTAATTCTCACCAAAGTTATAGAATTTAATTCCTCCAAGATAAAATTAGGGTTTAACCCTATCTGAGAATTTAATTCTCCAAAATTATAGGAATTTAATTCTTTCAAATGGACAGAACTAGGGTTTAACCCTAATTGAGATTTGATTCTCTCAACTCACAGGAATTTAATTCCCTTTAAAATAAAATCAGGGTTTCACCCTATATCAGAACTTGTTTCTTTACATATATGAGAATCTAATTCCTACAGAAAGAAAATTAGGGTTTAACCCTACCTAAGAATATAATTCTTCGAAAATAGGAATTTAATTCCTCCAAAGTTATAGCTAGGGTTTAACCCTATGAAGAATTTAATTCTTAAAAGACAAACAGATCTTTAAACAGGAAAGAACCAGGGTCACGTGACCCCTTGTAAAAGATCCACAGAACAGAAGCTCTGGGCGCCCTCACGTGTCACCACGTGACCCCTACTGAATATTCTAATAATCAAGGCATGAACACCCATCACGTCGCCACACAGATGGCTGTGAGAATTAAAGGTGTTAAACACTATCTGCAGAACAAAATGAAGAGGATCTGGTCCACTTTTTGATGCCATCACGTGCTCCCACGTGATCCCCCCTGTTAATGTTTAACAATAACAT